>CM067568.1:58414835-59014835 GCA_034336665.1 Luscinia megarhynchos
GCTTGGCTTGGAAGGCTCCTCAGAAATTGCCTTGTCCCAGCCCTGCTGCCAAGGACAGGGACAACTTGCACTGGGCCAGGATGCTCCAAGCGCCACCCAGCCTGGCCCGGAGCACTGCCAGGGACGGGGCAGCCACAGCTCCTGTGGGCAGCGTGGGCCAGGGCCTCAGCAGCCCCAGAGGGCAGAATTTCCTGCACTCCTCCCGCCCTAAGGCCTCCTGTGGCACTGGGAAGCCACCGGCCCTGGCTGTCGCTGCAGGCCCTGGCACACAGCCCCTGTGCAGGTCTGTGCTGGGCCCGTGCAGGGCTGCAAGGCTGCAGGAAGGTGTCCCTGGAGAAGGCCTGGCACAGCCCTGGGGCCAGCAGTGGCACCGTGAGGGCGGCAAGCGGGGCCTGGCTCGGCCGCCGGGCGTGAGGGCGCAGAGGCGGGCGCCGAGGCCCCCTGGCAGCTGGAGCAGCAGCTCTGGAGCTAGGCATGCACCGAGTCGTGGGCTCCCGCAGCTCTGCATCCCCTCACGGCTGAGGCAGCTGCCCAGGCACAGCCGGCTAGGGACACGCGGCCACCCCGGGGCCACCGCGGGGACCCTGCTCTGGGGCCAGGCCAGGCCATAGCAGGGAGCAGCCATGGGGGCTGAGCTTGAGGGAGGAAACGGCCCTGCCCAGTGACAGGGGCTCTGCCAGCAGGGCAGCAGGGACAGCAGGGACAGACACAGACACAGGGGACACGTGGCTGCACTCACTGGCAGCAGCACACAGGAACCTTCTCACTCTCTGCACTCCCAGACAGGACGCTTGGGCTGCTGCATGTCAGGCCCTGCTGCCAGGGAAACAAGGGAAAGCGACAAGAGGGAATGGCGTCAACTTCTGCCACGGGAGGCTGAGATTGGGTGTTAGGGAATAACTTCTCCTCTGGAAGGGTCAGCAAGCACTAACACAGGCTGCCCATGGAATTGGTGCATTGTCATTGCTTGAGGCACTTGGGAAATGTGTGGATGTGGCACCTGGGGACACGGTTATGAGGTGGACTTGCCAGGGTCAGGTCTGGGCCCTCTGACTTGATGGCAGGACCAGTGTGGGGTGGGACACAGCCCAGGTGCTGGCAGATGTGAGCTGGCTCAAACCATACGGATGAGCCTCCCATGTCAGCCAGCACAGGTGCTGGGTGCTGAGCCACTGGCAACTTGCCACCTTACCCTACTGCAGAGCCCTTTTGGGGTCAAGCTGAGGCAGTGGAGGGAGGTCATTCGCTCTCTCAGCTTCTGAGCACAAGGTAAGAAAAGAGAAACCCTGTTACCCATCAAGCCCTTGGACTGACATATGCTAACAGAGGAAAGAGGGGCAAAGGCACAATTTTGAGTTCCATCTAGGCAGCACCTAGAAGGGACCATTCACATCTCGGTCGCCAGCTTTGAAAATATCACAGGTTTCCCTGTGGAGGAAAAGGCTGCACACCAAAGACATCACAAACCCCAAAGCAAACAATAATTTTTGAATTTGCTGTCATTGATGGCTGAGAGAAGATGCTGTGCAGTGCTGATGGTCTCTTCTCTGCACACTCCTCGTCTTTGCTCATCTCAGGGCTCTACAAAGCCAGGTGAGGGTTTCTTCCTGCTCGTGCTGCTGAGACCGAACAGCCTTGGGGTGCCCAGTGCTGTTAGCAGGACAGCTGGTGAAGGTCACTGCAAGCCATGCAGCCTTCCCCTCCAAGGTTCCAGAGACACAAGGGCAGAAAGCTGCATTGCAGCAGCACCTTGCTGAGATTGTCTGGCCTCTGGCATCCCTCCTTCAGGGGGCCAGTGTAAGTCTGAGGTGATTTCACAGGGAATTCAGGCTTTGTCCAAACTGGGGCCTTGCTGAAGGCAAAGGCCAAGGAAGGGCTCTCACTTGTGCCGACAGTGTCAGGGAAGGCCCCAGAGCAAGAGGGCATTTCTTGTCTGCCGGGATCCCCTCTTCACAGTCTGGCCTTGCAGCTTCTCACAATCCACACGGACACGTGGAGACATTCCAGCTCTGACATTCACTCCTATCCTTTCAATTCTCTACTACGAAAATTATGATTTCTCCTTCTGCTTAGAAAGGGATGGAATCCCTCGTTTGATGCATTTGATACAAAGGTTGTCCTCACAGGGAAATGCTTGCAGGCATCCTGAACCTCTTCTGCCCACCAACAACCCATTTCGTCCCTCTGGATCACGGGAACTGCACTGCAAAAGCACCACATTTCTCTCCTATGAGAGGAGCAGGATTCACAGCCCAAGGGCCCAACACAATGCAGATAGTCCCTAAAGAGAAGTTTCAGCTATGTGGTGGTTGTTACAATACCCAGGGAACAAACCAAATGACAGGGGAAAATGGCTTCAACTTCTGCCCTGGCAGGTTTAGATTGGATCTCTAGGAAATATTCGTTCAAGAAAAAAACATATTACATTTGGGAACAGGCTACCTAAGGAAGTGTCAGAGTCTACACCATAAGAACGGTTTGAGAGTCATGTGGATGTGGCACCTGGGGGACTGGCTGATTGGTGCAATAGGCATTACTAAGTTTGTCATTGGACTGTGTGTTCTTCAGGGACTTTAAGAACCTCAATGACTTTGAAGTGTAGCTCAAGCAGTGAGGAGTCAAAGCTTACACTCAGTGATCCTCAAGGGTGCCTTCCAACATGGATATCAATGAGACGGCCAGTGGAGGGCAGATGAATATCAATCCAAAAGAAACAGCAGTGGGAGCTCTTTGACGAAGATTCACTCCAAGGCAGCCTTAAGCAGTACACCAGGGTAACTCCGAGAGGCTGAGCCAGGGTGGGGACAAAGGGTGGGGTTAGATGGGTTGTGATGTGCTGTGACACCTGTGACATCACAGGGGACGTGTCACAATGGGGGCAGCTATAAAAGGGCCAGCAGGTAATGCTGGCCCAGTGTTGCTTGGGCAAGCAGTGAGTGCACACGTGGTGGGGAGGCTGGGCTGGGGACAAGGGCAGGGGCAGAAACGCTTCACCTGGGGCTGGGTTCTCCCCCTGCATGCAGGGACAGCCCTGATGGGAGAGCCTTGCACAGGGCTCCCTGCTGCTGCTGCTGCTGGGGCAGTGGGACAGGCGTTGCTGCCTGCCAGCTGTCTGGGGCCCTGTCCTTCCTGCCCTCAGAGCCCTGAGGAGTCCTGTCCCTGCTGCCCCCACTGCCAGCTGCCTCCCTCACCGCCCCACTCAAGGCCTTCTCTCCATCCTCCTGCAGACCATGAATTCCATAGTAGTGCTTTTCGTGCTCTTGAAAAGCATCATCCACTACCCGCAGCTCGTGGGTGATGCTTGGGATGAGGAAACACGTCTACGCATGGAAGTGCGTGCCAAGGAGCTGGAATGGGAGAGGATTCGGCTGGAGCAGGAGGTGGAGCAGCTCAGCCTGCAGCAGGTGCAGCTCATGGGGGTCTTGCAGCCCTTCGCTCTTGGTGTGCTCGGAGTCCTTGTCTTGCTCCTATGGTTGATGAGATGCAAAAGAAGCCTGAGGAGAGGAGAGTATGAAGGAGAAAACAATGGTGCAAATGAAGAGCAAGTCAGAAATGGGGATGCAAATGGAGATGGCGATGTTGGAAATGAAGAAGAAGACGATGCGAATCAGGAGGAACATAACGATGATGATGGCAATGTCCAGGAAGATGGCAATGTTGCTGCAAATGGAGAAGATGATATGGAAAATGAAGATGCCCAGGAGGTGGCAAATGCAGGAAACAATGATGTTGCACTTGTAGTTTACTTGAGCGAACGATTCTAATGATAACATTGGAAGAATTCTAATGGAGCATACAGTGGCCTGTACAGGACCTACAGAGAGGCTGCGAGTGGACAACGAACCTCATGGACAATTATGCTCTTTACTTTGGCCACGTCCTATCCGACAGCTTCTACCCAGGCCTGCAACGAGCCATCGGGGTGGGCAGCGCCTTCGAAGGTTGGAGTCCCCGAGAGCAGGATGTTGTGTACCAGGTGCTCATACCCATGACTCCTCCCCGAGGCCACAGCTTCCACCTGGAGCTGGACTCTGCAGAGCAGAGGCACGTCAGGAACTTCCGTGTCCGCGTGCAGCTGGAGTGCACCTGCAGGAAGGAGCAGCAGGCTGAGAACATGCTGTGCTTCCTGCACCACCCCGAGGAGGAGCTGAGGAGCAATCAGGATCCCCAGCCTCCCTGGACACCCTGTGCACCGACTCTTACCTGGATGTGCAGAAAACTGCCCGCTGGTTCTACCAGCTGGTGAGAGCAATCTGGCCAGCTTTGCCTCAGTCACACAACTGGCATTTAAAGCTGCTGCCCTCCAGGCAGCTCCCTGCCAATTCCAGGTGAGCAATGGCAGAAAGCTTCAGGATTGAGATGCTCTTTGGGGTGCAGAGGCGACTCCGACATCTTTGTGAGCAGCCAGCCTAGAGAGGCCCACACCCAAAGCACAGCCTGGCCTGAGACCTATGCTGTGGCAGAGATGAAGTTCTTCAAGCACATCGCCAAGCAGGCTCCCCGTGACAGTCTGCACCTCAAATGCCTGCAGTTCTTCACCCGTCTTCTGCTGGGCTTCAGCTTTTCCACCTACTCCATGAAGACCATTGTCATGCACCTGCTCAATGTGGTGCCCGTGTCTCAGTGGCGCAGGAGAGATTTCCTGCAGCGGCTGCTGGAGATCAGTGATGGCCTGCGCATGTGTGTGCGAGCAAAACGCCTCGACCACTTCATTGTGGGGAACCAGCAGCTGCCTCGGGTCATCCGTTTACCCCCAGACGTTCAGATGGCTCAGCCATACAATCTCTTCCATCGCCTGGCAGAGGAACCGGCTGCCGACTCCCAGGCCATAAATGAGTACAGAGTTCTGCGAACGTGGTTCAAAAGAATCCTTCGCGGTGAGCAGTGAATGAACGTGGCAATGCACAGAGCTGTGCTTGTGCTGCTCGCAGCTGGCAGCAGAGACACCTCATAGAACAAATTTGGTGCTTTGAGGAGAAGAGGATGCGAGCAAAGGCTCTGGTGAAGGCCCACAGCCTCTTCTGCCACCTCAGCAGGTGGAGGGCCACAGGAGGGTTTATTCTACCTCCTGCTATCATGTCATTTTCCAAAAAAGGCAACCGGATCTACATAAATCCCTTCTGGAATTTTGCTACCCTCAAGAATACGCCTAAAGATAGAACATGCCTTACATGCAGGGCCAAAGTCATCAAATTCCACCTGCAACAGGCTCTTGTTCCAGACCTTTGAGAAGCACAAAAATTTAGAGCACGAAAAAAACGGGAATGTGGGACTGAAAAAGAAAAAAATACAGGGCAAAAAAGACTGAGAGGATAGACAAGGAGGATGCACCGCTTGTCTGGCATCAATCAATGGACGGTGCCTCTCTTTGTTCCTGAAAGTGACAACATTGTGTCTGCATTGGACAGACTATTTTGGAGCTGACCTGAAATTTTTGATATATAAGAATCAAGATTTTTTTTCATAGATACATATATATATATCCTGTATATCTGTTATATACTGTAAAGTATATAAATTATCATATATAGTAAAATATAAGATAACAAAACAATATACTAACACAAATATTATCAAAACTAGGAACCAAACATTTTTATATCCTGATAAAAATAATTCTGGAGAGTTGAATATGTTTAAATTCTAAAAATAACGTGCATATTAAGTGTAATTATCTATTGTGACACATACTAATGCTCTTAATCCACGAATGTCTGGAAATATTTCCATAAAGTACATATATTAATAACATATACAAGAAAGATATAGATATACTTTAGTCATTATATATTACTATAACTACATAACATATATTATATATCATATGTATATGATATATCACATATATTGATATTATTTTGAAAAACAAGAAATGCCATATCTAGGGTCGCTATCTGTTGTGACCCGTATAAGTTATTTATACTTTGGGCATTTCTGAGTGGAGAGCTGGAAAATGCTTTGATCATGTTTTAATAAAATACAATTTATCAGCATCAGAATTGTGCAAGACTTTATCGATCTCAGACAGATCTATAGTGTTGGTAAACAGCACACGCTGTCCATCTGGGCTGTCCCCAGCCCCTGTGATCACAGAATCACAGAATGGCTTGGCTTGGAAGGCTCCTCAGAAATTGCCTTGTCCCAGCCCTGCTGCCAAGGACAGGGACAACTTGCACTGGGCCAGGATGCTCCAAGCGCCACCCAGCCTGGCCCGGAGCACTGCCAGGGACGGGGCAGCCACAGCTCCTGTGGGCAGCGTGGGCCAGGGCCTCAGCAGCCCCAGAGGGCAGAATTTCCTGCACTCCTCCCGCCTAAGGCCTCCCTGTGGCACTGGGAAGCCACCGGCCCTGGCGCTGTCGCTGCAGGCCCTGGCACACAGCCCCTGTGCAGGTCTGTGCTGGGCCCGTGCAGGGGCTGCAAGGCTGCAGGAAGGTGTCCCTGGAGAAGGCCTGGCACAGCCCTGGGGCCAGCAGTGGCACCGTGAGGGCGGCAAGCGGGGCCTGGCTCGGCCGTCGGGGGCGAGGGGGCGCAGAGGCGGGCGCCCGAGGCCCCGGCAGCTGGAGCAGCAGCTCTGGAGTACGGGCGACACCGAGCCGTGGGCTCCCGCAGCTCTGCATCCCCTCACGGCTGAGGCAGCTGCCCAGGCACAGCCGGCTGGGGACACGCGGCCACCCCGGGGCCACCACGCAGGGGACCCTGCTCTGGGGCCAGGCCAGGCCGCAGCAGGGGAGCAGCCATGGGGCTGAGCCTGGGAGGGAAACGGCCCTGCCCAGTGACAGGGGCTCTGCCAGCAGGGCAGCAGGGACAGCAGGGACAGACACAGACACAGGGGACACGTGGCTGCACTCACTGGCAGCAGCACACAGGAACCTTCTCACTCTCTGCAACTCCCAGACAGGACACTTGGGCTGCTGCATGTCAGGCCCTGCTGCCAGGAAACAAGGGAAACGACAAGAGGGAATGGCGTCAACTTCTGCCACGGGAGGCTGAGATTGGGTGTTAGGGAATAACTTCTCCTCTGGAAGGGTCAGCAAGCACTAACACAGGCTGCCCATGGAATTGGTGCATTGTCATTGCTTGAGGCACTTGGGAAATGTGTGGATGTGGCACCTGGGGACACGGTTATGAGGTGGACTTGCCAGGGTCAGGTCTGGGCCCTCTGACTTGATGGCAGGACCAGTGTGGGGTGGGACACAGCCCAGGTGCTGGCAGATGTGAGCTGGCTCAAGCCATACAGATGAGCCTCCCATGTCAGCCTGCACAGGTGCTGGGTGCTGAGCCACTGGCAACTTGCCACCTTACCCTACTGCAGAGCCCTTTTGGGGTCAAGCTGAGGCAGTGGAGGGAGGTCATTCGCTCTCTCAGCTTTTGAGCACAAGGTAAGAAAAGAGAAACCCTGTTACCCATCAAGCCCTTGGACTGACACATGGTTAAAGAAGAAAGAGAGGGGCCAAGGCATAATTCGGAGTTCCATCTAGGGGGCACAGAGAGGGGACCTGTCAAATCCAGGTCTCCAGCATTGAAGATGTCACAGGCTTTTTCCTGTGGGGGGAAAGGCTACACACCAAAAACTGCACAAACCCCAAAGCAAACACTAATGTTTGAATTTTCTGTAATTGATGGCTGAGAGAAGATGCTGTGCAGTGCTGATGGTCTCTTCTCTGCACACTCCTCGTCTTTGCTCATCTCAAGGGCTCTACAAAGCCAGGTGAGGGTTTCTTCCTGCTCTTGCCTTTGCTGAGACCGAACAGCCTTGGGGTGCCCAGTGCTGTTAGCAGGACAGCTGGTGAAGGTCACGGCAAGCCACGCAGCCTTCCCCTCCAAGGTTCCAGAGACACAAGGGCAGAAAGCTGAAGCCTAAGCTGCATTGCAGCAGCACCTTGCTGATCTTGTCTGGCCTCTGGAATCCCTCCTTCAGGGGGCCAGTGTAAATCTGAGGTGATTTCACAGGGAATTCAGGCTTTGTCCAAACTGGGGCCTTGCTGAAGGCAAAGGCCAAGGAAGGGCTCTCACTTGTGCCGACAGTGTCAGGGAAGGCCCCAGAGCAAGAGGGCATTTCGTGTCTGCCGGGATCCCCTCTTCACAGTCTGGCCTTGCAGCTTCTCACAATCCACACGGACACGTGGAGACATTCCAGCTCTGACATTCACTCCTATCCTTTCAATTCTCTACTAGGAAAATTATGATTTCTCCTTCTGCTTACAAAGGGGTGGAATCCCTCGTTTGATGCATTTGATACAAAGGTTGTCCTCACAGGGAAATGCTTGCAGGCATCCTGAACCTCTTCTGCCCACCAACAACCCATTTCGTCCCTCTGGATCATGGGAAGCACAGTCCAAAAGCACCACATTTCTCTCCTATGACAAGAGTTGGATTCCCAGCTCAAAGGCCCAACACAATGCAGACGGTCCCTAAAGAGTGGTTGCAACTATGTGGTGGTTGTTACAATACCCAGGGAACAAACCAAATGACAGGGGAAAATGGCTTCAACTTCTGCCCTGGCAGGTTTAGATTGGATCTCTAGGAAATATTCGTTCAAGAAAAAACATATTACATTTGGGAACAGGCTACCTAAGGAAGTGTCAGAGTCTACACCATAAGAACGGTTTGAGAGTCATGTGGATGTGGCACCTGGGGGACCGGCTGATTGGTGCAATAGGCATTATTAAGTTTGCCATTGGACTGTGTGTTCTTCAGGGACTTTAACAACCTCAATGACTTTGAAGTGTAGCTCAAGCAGTGAGGAGTCAAAGCTTACACTCAGTGATCCTCAAGGGTGCCTTCCAACATGGATATCAATGAGACGGCCAGTGGAGGGCAGATGAATATCAATCCAAAAGAAACAGCAGTGGGAGCTCTTTGACGAAGATTCACTCCAAGGCAGCCTTAAGCAGTACACCAGGGTAACTCCGAGAGGCTGAGCCAGGGTGGGGACAAAGGGTGGGGTTGGCTGGGTTGTGATGTGCTGTGACACCTGTGACATCACAGGGGACGTGTCACAATGGCAGCAGCTATAAAAGGGCCCAGCAGGTAATGCTGGCCCAGTGTTGCTTGGGCAAGCGGTGAGTGCACACGTGGTGGGGAGGCTGGGCTGGGGACAAGGGCTGGGGCAGAAACACTTCACGTGGGGCTGGGTTCTCCCCCTGCATGCAGGGACAGCCCTGATGAGAGAGCCTTGCACAGGGCTCCCTGCTGCTGCTGCTGCTGGGGCAGTGGGACAGGCGTTGCTGCCTGCC
The DNA here is from genome assembly GCA_034336665.1 of Luscinia megarhynchos. Taxonomy (NCBI): domain Eukaryota; kingdom Metazoa; phylum Chordata; class Aves; order Passeriformes; family Muscicapidae; genus Luscinia; species Luscinia megarhynchos. Next base: position 58,424,072 of record CM067568.1, read on the forward strand.
AGCTGTCTGGGGCCCTGTCCTTCCTGCCCTCAGAGGCCTGAGGAGTCCCATCCCTGCTGCCCCCACTGCCAGCTGCCTCCCTCACCGCCCCACTCAAGGCCTTCTCTCCATCCTCCTGCTGACCATGAATTCCATAGTAGTGCTTTTCGTGCTCTTGAAAAGCATCATCCACTACCCGCAGCTCGTGGGTGATGCTTGGGATGAGGAAACACGTCTGCGCATGGAAGTGCGTGCCAAGGAGCTGGAATGGGAGAGGATTCGGCTGGAGCAGGAGGTGGAGCAGCTCAGCCTGCAGCAAGTGCAGCTCATGGAGCTCTTGCAGCCCTTAGCTCTTGGTGTGCTTGTGGTCCTTGTCTTGGTGCTATGGTTGATGGGGTGCAAAAGAAGCCTGAGGAGAGGAGAGTATGAAGAAGAATACAATCGTGAAAATGAAGAGCAAATCAGAAATGGGGATGCAAATGGAGATGGCGATGTTGGAAATGAAGAAGAAGACGATGCGAATCGGGAGGAAGATAACGATGATGATGGCAATGTCCAGGAAGATGGCAATGTTGCTGCAAATGGAGAAGACAATGTTGCACTTGCAGTCTATGAAGGAGGCAACGATTTTGATGATAACATTGGAAGAATTCTAATGGAACGCATACAGTGGCCTGTACAGGACCTACAGAGAGGCTGCGAGTGGACAACGAACCTCATGGACAATTATGCTCTTTACTTTGGCCACGTCCTATCCAACAGCTTCTACCCAGGCCTGCAACGAGCCATCGGGGTGGGCAGCGCCTTCGAAGGTTGGAGTCCCCGAGAGCAGGATGTTGTGTACCAGGTGCTCATACCCATGACTCCTCCCCGAGGCCACAGCTTCCACCTGGAGCTGGACTCTGCAGAGCAGAGGCATGTCAGGAACTTCCGTGTCCGCGTGCAGCTGGAGTGCACCTGCAGGAAGGAGCAGCAGGCTGAGAACATGCTGTGCTTCCTGCACCACCCCGAGGAGGAGCTGAGGAGCAATCAGGATCCCAGCCTCCTGGATACCCTGTGCACCGACTCCTACCTGGATGTGCAGAAAACTGCGCGCTGGTTCTACCAGCTGGTGAGAGCAATCTGGCCAGCTTTGCCTCAGTCACACAACTGGCATTTAAAGCTGCTGCCCTCCAGACGCTCCTGCCAATTCCAGGTGAGCAATGGCAGAGAAAGCTTCAGGATTGAGATGCTCTTTGGGGTGCAGAGAGGCGACTCCGACATCTTTGTGAGCAGCCAGCCTAGAGAGGCCCACACCCAAAGCACAGCCTGGCCTGAGACCTATGCTGTGGCAGAGATGAAGTTCTTCAAGCACATCGCCAAGCAGGCTCCCCGTGACAGTTTGCACCTCAAATGCCTGCAGTTCTTCACCCGTCTTCTGCTGGGCTTCAGCTTTTCCACCTACTCCATGAAGACCATTGTCATGCACCTGCTCAATGTGGTGCCCGTGTCTCAGTGGCGCAGGAGAGATTTCCTGCAGCGACTGCTGGACATCAGTGATGGCCTGCGCTTATTTGTGCTAGCAAAACGCCTCGACCACTTCATTGTGGGGAACCAGAGGCTGCCTCAGGTCATCCGTTTACCCCCAGACGTTCAAATGGCTCAGCCATACAATCTCTTCCATTACCTGGCAGAGGAAATGTCCGCACACACCCAGGCCATAAATGAGTACCTCGTACTGCAAAAGTGGTTCAAAAGAATCCTTCTCGATGAGCAGTGAATGAACGTGGAAATGCACAGAGCTGTGCTTGTGCTGCTCGCAGCTGGCAGCAGAGACACCTCATAGAACAAATTTGGTGATTTGAGGAGGATACAAACAAAGGCTCTGGTGAAGGCCCACAGCCTCTCCTGCCACCTCAGCAGGTGGAGGGCCACAGGAGGGTTCATTCCACCTCCTGGTATCATTTCATTTTTCAAAAAAGGCACGCAGATCTGCATAAATCCCTTCTAGATTTTCCCCACTCCCAAGAATGTGCTTAAAGATAGAACATGCCGTATATGCGGGGCCAAAGTCACCAAATTCCACCTGCAACAGGCACTTGTTCCAGACGTTTGAGAAGCGCCAAAATTTAGAACATGAAAGAAGTGGGAATGTGGGACTGAAAAAGAAAAAGGAAACAGGGCAAGAAAGTCCAAAACGAAAAGTCAGTGCTGCTTGTCTGGCATCAGTCAATGTACAGTGTCTCTCCTTGTTCCTGGAACGGACAACATTGGGTCAGCATTGGACAAACTGTCTTGGAGCTGACCTGAAATTTTGTCCATATAAGAATCGAGATTTTTTTTTTCGTAAATACATATATTGTGCATACGTATTATATACGGAAAAAAATGTAAGTTTTCATATATGTAGTACAATGTAAGAAAACAAAACACTATGCTAATAAAAGTATTGTCAAAGATATGAAATATTTACTAATTATTCCCTGGTATAAAATAATTCTGGAGAGTGTAATAGGTTGTTATGATTAAATAATAATTATAGAGCACATACTAAGTGTCACAACATGTTGAGAGAGACGTACCAATGATCTTTGCTCCTTTATGTCTGGAAAGATTTCCATATACTAGATACATTTATATCATACATGGCATAGATATAGATATACTATAGTCATTGTACATTACAATAAATACATAATATATATAATACATCATGTCAATATAATATATTACGTACGTTCACCTGATTTTCACTTACAAGTAAAGCCACATCGAGGGTCGCTATCGGTTGAGACCCATAGTAGGGCTCTATAGTTAGTGCTTTCCTGAGTGAAGAGCTGGAAAATGCTTTGATCATGTTTTAATAAAATACAATTTATCAGCACAGAATTGTGCAAGACTTTATTGATCTCAGACAGATCTATAGTGCTGGTAAAAGTCACATGCTGTCAATCTGGGCTCAGGAGCTCTATGCTTGAACTCCAGCAAAATGACACTGCTGAACGGTTTCTGATCAGAAATTAAGCCCAGCTGTCCCCAGCCCCTGTGATCACAGAATCACAGAATGGCTTGGCTTGGAAGGCTCCTCAGAAATTGCCTTGTCCCAGCCCTGCTGCCAAGGACAGGGACACCTTGCACTGGGCCAGGATGCTCCAAGCAGCACCCAGCCTGGCTTGGAGCACTGCCAGGGACGGGGCAGCCACAGCTCCTGTGGGCAGCGTGGGCCAGGGCCTCAGCAGCCCCAGAGGGCAGAATTTCCTGCACTCCTCCCGCCTAAGGCCTCCCTGTGGCACTGGGAAGCCACCGGCCCTGGCGCTGTCGCTGCAGGCCCTGGCACACAGCCCCTGTGCAGGTCTGTGCTGGGCCCGTGCAGGGGCTGCAAGGCTGCAGGAAGGTGTCCCTGGAGAAGGCCTGGCACAGCCCTGGGGCCAGCAGTGGCACCGTGAGGGGCGACAAGCGGGGCCTGGTTCGGCCGTCCGAGGCGAGGGGTGCAGAGGGGCGGGCGCCGAGGCCCCGGCAGCTGGAGCAGCAGCTCTGGAGCCGGGCGACACCCGAGCCGTGGGCTCCCGCAGCTCTGCATCCCTCACGGCTGAGGCAGCTGCCCAGGCACAGCCGGCTGGGGACACTGCTCGGCCACCCGGGGCCACCCGCACGGGGACCCTGCTCTGGGGCCAGGCCAGGCCGCAGCAGGGAGCAGCCATGGGGCTGAGCCTGGGGAGGGAACGGCCCTGCCCAGTGACAGGGCTCTGCCAGCAGGGCAGCAGGGACAGCAGGGACAGACACAGACACAGGGGACACGTGGCTGCACTCACTGGCAGCAGCACACAGGAACCTTCTCACTCTCTGCAACTCCCAGACAGGACACTTGGGCTGCTGCATGTCAGGCCCTGCTGCCAGGAAACAAGGGAAACGACAAGAGGGAATGGCGTCAACTTCTGCCACGGGAGGCTGAGATTGGGTGTTAGGGAATAACTTCTCCTCTGGAAGGGTCAGCAAGCACTAACACAGGCTGCCCATGGAATTGGTGCATTGTCATTGCTTGAGGCACTTGGGAAATGTGTGGATGTGGCACCTGGGGACACGGTTATGAGGTGGACTTGCCAGGGTCAGGTCTGGGCCCTCTGACTTGATGGCAGGACCAGTGTGGGGTGGGACACAGCCCAGGTGCTGGCAGATGTGAGCTGGCTCAAACCATACAGATGAGCCTCCCATGTCAGCCAGCACAGGTGCTGGGTGCTGAGCCACTGGCAACTTGCCACCTTACCCTACTGCAGAGCCCTTTTGGGGTCAAGCTGAGGCAGTGGAGGGAGGTCATTCGCTCTCTCAGCTTCTGAGCACAAGGTAAGAAAAGAGAAACCCTGTTACCCATCAAGCCCTTGGACTGACATATGCTAACAGAGGAAAGAAGGGCAAAGGCACAATTTTGAGTTCCATCTAGGCAGCACCTAGAAGGGACCATTCACATCTCGGTCGCCAGCTCTGAAAATATCACAGGTTTCCCTGTGGAGGAAAAGGCTGCACACCAAAGACATCACAAACCCCAAAGCAAACAATAATTTTTGAATTTGCTGTCATTGATGGCTGAGAGAAGATGCTGTGCAGTGCTGATGGTCTCTTCTCTGCACACTCCTCGTCTTTGCTCATCTCAGGGCTCTACAAAGCCAGGTGAGGGTTTCTTCCTGCTCTTGCCTTTGCTGAGACCGAACAGCCTTGGGGTGCCCAGTGCTGTTAGCAGGACAGCTGGTGAAGGTCACGGCAAGCCACGCAGCCTTCCCCTCCAAGGTTCCAGAGACACAAGGGCAGAAAGCTGAAGCCAAAGCTGCATTGCAGCAGCACCTTGCTGAGATTGTCTGGCCTCTGGCATCCCTCCTTCAGGGGGCCAGTGTAAGTCTGAGGTGATTTCACAGGGAATTCAGGCTTTGTCCAAACTGGGGCCTTGCTGAAGGCAAAGGCCAAGGAAGGGCTCTCACTTGTGCCGACAGTGTCAGGGAAGGCCCCAGAGCAAGAGGGCATTTCTTGTCTGCCGGGATCCCCTCTTCACAGTCTGGCCTTGCAGCTTCTCACAATCCACACGGACACGTGGAGACATTCCAGCTCTGACATTCACTCCTATCCTTTCAATTCTCTACTACGAAAATTATGATTTCTCCTTCTGCTTAGAAAGGGATGGAATCCCTCGTTTGATGCATTTGATACAAAGGTTGTCCTCACAGGGAAATGCTACCAGGCAGCCTGAACCTCTTCTACCCACCAACAACCCATTTTGTCCCTCTGGATCATGGGAACTACAGTTCAAAAGCAGCACATTTCTCTCCTATGAGAGGAGCAGGATTCACAGCCCAAGGGCCTAACACAATGCAGATCATCCCTGAAGGAAGGTTTTACCTATGTGAGTGTTGTTGCATTAGGCCAGGGAACAAAACAGAAGTAAATGACCTCAAGTTGAGCCATTGGGGAGTTTACTCCTTCAAAAGAACCATATTACATTTGGGAACAGGCTGCCTTGGAAGACGTCTGAGAGATTGTCCACACAAAGGTTTAAGAGCCATGTGGATGTGGAACCTTGGGCCCGGCTGATTGGTGCAGCAGGCAATGTTAAGTTTACCATTGGACTGTGTGTTCTTCAGGGACTTTAACAACCTCAATGACTTTGAAGTGTAGCTCAAGCAGTGAGGAGTCAAAGCTTAGACTCAGTGATCCTCAAGGGTGCCTTCCAACATGGATATCAATGAGATTGCCAGTGGAGGGCAGATGAATATCAATCCAAAAGAAACAGCAGTGGGAGCTCTTTGACGAAGATTCACTCCAAGGCAGCCTTAAGCAGTACACCAGGGTAACTCCGAGAGGCTGAGCCAGGGTGGGGACAAAGGGTGGGGTTGGCTGGGTTGTGATGTGCTGTGACACCTGTGACATCACAGGGGACGTGTCACAATGGCAGCAGCTATAAAAGGGCCCAGCAGGTAATGCTGGCCCAGTGTTGCTTGGGCAAGCGGTGAGTGCACACGTGGTGGGGAGGCTGGGCTGGGGACAAGGGCTGGGGCAGAAACGCTTCAACTGGAGCTCAGCTCTCCCTGTGCATGCAGGGACAGCCCTGATGGGAGAGCCTTGCACAGGGCTCCCTGCTGCTGCTGCTGCTGCTGCTGCTGGGGCAGTGGGACAGGCGTTGCTGCCTGCCAGCTGTCTGGGGCCCTGTCCTTCCTGCCCTCAGAGGCCTGAGGAGTCCCATCCCTGCTGCCCCCACTGCCAGCTGCCTCCCTCACCGCCCCACTCAAGGCCTTCTCTCCATCCTCCTTCAGACCATGAATTCCATAGTAGTGCTTTTCGTGCTCTTGAAAAGCATCATCCACTACCCGCAGCTCGTGGGTGATGCTTGGGATGAGGAAACACGTCTGCGCATGGAAGTGCGTGCCAAGGAGCTGGAATGGGAGAGGATTCGGCTGGAGCAGGAGGTGGAGCAGCTCAGCCTGCAGCAGGTGCAGCTCATGGGGGTCTTGCAGCCCTTCGCTCTTGGTGTGCTCGGAGTCCTTGTCTTGGTGCTATGGTTGATGGGATGCAAAAGGAGCCTGAGGAGAGGAGAGTATGAAGAAGAAAACAATGGTGGAAATGAAGAGGAAATCAGAAATGAGGATGCAAATGGAGATGGCGATGTTGGAAATGAAGAAGAAGACGATGCGAATCGGGAGGAAGATAACGATGATGATGGCAATGTCCAGGAAGATGGCAATGTTGCTGCAAATGGAGAAGATGATATGGAAAATGAAGATGCCCAGGAGGTGGCAAATGCAGGAAACAATGATGTTGCATTTGTAGTTTATGAAGGCAATGATTCTAATGATAACATTGGAAGAATTCTAATGGAACGCATACAGTGGCCTGTACAGGACATACAGAGAGACTGTGAGTGGACAACGAACCTCATGGACAATTATGCTCTTTACTTTGGCCACGTCCTATCCAACAGCTTCTACCCAGGCCTGCAACGAGCCATTGGGGTGGGCAGCACCTTCGAAGGTTGGAGTCCCCGAGAGCAGGATGTTGTGTACCAGGTGCTCATACCCATGACTCCTCCCCGAGGCCACAGCTTCCACCTGGAGCTGGACTCTGCAGAGCAGAGGCACGTCAGGAACTTCCGTGTCCGCGTGCAGCTGGAGTGCACCTGCAGGAAGGAGCAGCAGGCTGAGAACATGCTGTGCTTCCTGCACCACCCCGAGGAGGAGCTGAGGAGCAATCAGGATCCCAGCCTCCTGGACACCCTGTGCACCGACTCTTACCTGGATGTGCAGAAAACTGCCCGCTGGTTCTACCAGCTGGTGAGAGCAATCTGGCCAGCTTTGCCTCAGTCACACAACTGGCATTTAAAGCTGCTGCCCTCCAGACGCTCCTGCCAATTCCAGGTGAGCAATGGCAGAGAAAGCTTCAGGATTGAGATGCTCTTTGGGGTGCAGAGAGGCGACTCCGACATCTTTGTGAGCAGCCAGCCTAGAGAGGCCCACACCCAAAGCACAGCCTGGCCTGAGACCTATGCTGTGGCAGAGATGAAGTTCTTCAAGCACATCGCCAAGCAGGCTCCCCGTGACAGTCTGCACCTCAAATGCCTGCAGTTCTTCACCCGTCTTCTGCTGGGCTTCAGCTTTTCCACCTACTCCATGCATTGTCATGCACCTGCTCAATGTGGTGCCCGTGTCTCAGTGGCGCAGGAGAGATTTCCTGCAGCGGCTGCTGGAGATCAGTGATGGCCTGCACATGTGTGTGCGAGCAAAACACCTCGACCACTTCATTGTGGGGTGTAGAGCTCCAAAAATAAGTTTTCCCAGCTAAAAATTGTAACCCCTGTTCTCTTCCCTAAACCCTCTCACTGTCTGTTAACACTTAGGTCACTCCCACCCTAAATTCCCTGTTGGTCTTTTACTTTAGTCCATCCCTGTAGCACCCTGTGTAATTTAGTAATTGGTCCCTGGGGCTTTCCCCACCCTGCTTATCCCATGTACATTAGCCTGGACCCTCAGAGCTCCGGGACCTTTGTTCCCTAAAACCCTAACCATGCGTGGCTGAAATAAACATCTTTGGAAACCCTGCAAAGGCCATCCTGCCTTTTCACCCCAAGCAACATCTTAAAAGCAACAAATGGCGCTCCGAACTAGGACTCTTTTCCGTGAATGCATCTACATCAACCAGCCCGAGACTGACTTTTAATTTTACTGTGGTGAGTTTTTTTTTTTTTTCTTTTTTCTTTTTGCTTTTTGCTTTTTTCTTTTTTTTCTTTTTGCTTTTTTCTCCTTTTACTCTCACGGGCTGGGAAAAAACTTGGGGTGAAAAATGCCAGTGAGATACATGTGCTCACAGCGGGAACTTTATCTCCAATTTAAGAACATTCTTCGTCGCACCAATTTTGAGTTTTTAAAGAAGGATTTAAAGCTTTTAGTTTGCTGGCTGCGTGAAAATTTTCCTTATGTTTCACAAGAATCATTTTTAAATGATGACTTTGTACAAGAGGCTGCGGGAAAATTGCAAAGTGAACATTTTTCAGTATCAAAAGCTCTACGTTTGTTTATTTTAATTAGTCTAGGTGTTCAGCCTTTTAATGAATGTTCAGAAACTACTAAACCCCAGACAACCCCCTTCCTCTCGCAAGAAAACTTGTCTTCCTTACGCCTTCCCCTCTCCCGCGCTGCACAATATGGCGACGACCGCGTGGCGCGGCAAGCGGAGCCCCCCTTCGCTCCGTTCTCTGAGTCGCGCCCCTCCCTCGCCTGTTCCAAACCCTGCCCCCGAGGCCACCCCGCCCCCCGAGCGGCCGTGCGGAGCAGCCGCTGCGGCAGAGAGCCCAGGGCCATCGCGCCGTCGGGGCCGCCGCCGCCCAGGCGCTTCCAAAGCCAGGAACAGCGGTCCAGCCTCAGAAGTTCCGTACCAAAAGCCACGCTGCCACCAGCAGCAGCGCGCCGCATCGCCCGTGCACTTGCCGCACTGCCCTCTCGCTAAAGTGGCCAAGAAACAGAGCAGAAGCAGCCCGCCGCAAGCCGCCCGCTCCGTGCCCGCGCACCCCGCGCTGCGAGCCGCCCGCCCGCAGCGCAGCCACGGCGCCGCGCCGCTGCGAGCCGCCCGCCCGCAGCACGGTCCAGCGCGCCCGGGGCCGCGGGCCGCCCCCTCGCCGAGGAGCCCCGCGCACCCAGCGCCGCCGGCGCGCGGCGCATCCCCCGCGCGGAGCTGCCCGCGCTCCTTTAACCCCACCGCTGCCTGCCCGCAACTACAGCAGCCCTGCCAGCACCAGCACATCCAAAAGCACAGCCACAAACACGATTTCAAAATCATCATTGCTATAAATGTTTTAGGAACAGTCAAATGGTTCAATGTAAAAAACAAATATGGATTCATCACCCGAAATGATTCCAATGAAGACATATTTGTCCATCAAACTGCAATCAAGAAAAATAACCCCAAAAAATGTCTTCCCAGTTTAAAAAATCAAGAATTAGTGGAATTTGACATAGTACTAGGGAAAAAAGGTCCTCAAGCAACAGATGTTACTGGACCCAATGGATCTTCTGTGAAAGGAAGCATCTATGCACCAAACTGCAATTACTTTTCAGCTACTAAAAAACCTTGTCCTTTACACAACAACCGAAGCCAACAGCCTTCAAAGCACAGCAGCAACGCAAAAGAAAAACCAGCACAAAAAATCACTCACCTGTCCTACAACAAAACGTCTAATACTTCATTTGCAAAACCTGCGAAGCAAATAAGTGCCTTCCCCCAATTGCTTTTGCCTCCCTATTTCCCTTACTCTTTTCCCTTTACCCATTCACAAAGTAAGTCCTTTCAAAACTTCCCCAAATCCAATTACCCCTTTTTTACGTTTCCTCAAATCCCTAAGCCCCTTTTCCCTCCAACATTTCCCTCCCACTGCCATGCTTCGCCCTACCTTTGCTACCCAAACACCACTCTGTATTCCCAAAATTCCTTTGTAATACAAAGGGGGGGATGATTTGGAGGGAGGGAGAGAAAAAAAAAAAAATTCTCAAAGTAACAATTTTTGTTTTTTCTTCAAAATTAATTTGTATTTAAAGTTCCAACAGGTACAGCACTTCCAATTTGCTGACAGCACCAAAGTGCCACTTCACACTGAAAAATTCCTGCCTCAGTTTCCTGACAAGCCACGCTGACAATACTTCACTTTTCTTCCTACCAGTTCCAAAATGCTTCAAAAACTCCTTTTTTACACTAAGGACTCAAAAAAAATAGCTTGCATTTTAAAAATTGTTTTGTTTTGTGCTTTTATTTACTTCAATCATTTTATTTTAATATTCTTTAAAAAGCCTTTTTAATTAATAAAGAAAAGGGGAATTGTGGAGCTCCAAAAATAAGTTTTCCCAGCTAAAAATTGTAACCCCTGTTCTCTTCCCTAAACCCTCTCACTGTCTGTTAACACTTAGGTCACTCCCACCCTAATTCCCTGTTGGTCTTTTACTTTAGTCCATCCCTGTAGCACCCTGTGTAATTTAGTAATTGGTCCCTGGGGCTTTCCCCGCCCTGTTTATCCCATGTACATTAGCCTGGACCCTCAGAGCTCCGAGGCCTTTGTTCCCTAAAACCCAAACCATGCGTGGCTGAAATAAATAATCTTAAAACCCTGCAAAGGCCTTCCTGCTCTTTCACCCCAAGCAACATCCTAAAAGCAACAGTGGGAAACCCGAGGCTGCCTCGGGTCATCCGTTTACCCCCAGACGTTCAGATGGCTCAGCCATACAATCTCTTCCATCGCCTGGCAGAGGAACCGGCTGCCGACTCCCAGGCCATAAATGAGTACAGAGTTCTGCGAACGTGGTTCAAAAGAATCCTTCGCGGTGAGCAGTGAATGAACGTGGCAATGCACAGAGCTGTGCTTGTGCTGCTCGCAGCTGGCAGCAGAGACACCTCATAGAACAAATTTGGTGCTTTGAGGAGAAGAGGATGCGAGCAAAGGCTCTGGTGAAGGCCCACAGCCTCTTCTGCCACCTCAGCAGGTGGAGGGCCACAGGAGGGTTTAGTCTACCTGCTGGTATCATTTCATTTTCCAAAAAAGGCACGCTGATATTCACAAATCCCTTCTGGAATTTTGCTACCCTCAAGAATGCACTTGAAGATAGAACATTGCCGTACATGCAGGGCCAAAGTCATCAAATTCCACCTGCAACAGGCACTTGTTCCAGACCTTTGAGAAGCGCCAAAGTTTAGAGCATGAAATAAACGGGAATGTGCGACTGAAAAAGAAAAAAAAGCAGGACAAAAAAGACTGAGAGAGGATAGACAAGGAGGATGCCCCGCTTGTCTGGCATCAATCAATGGACAGTGTCTCTCTTTGTTCCTGGAAGTGACAACATTGTGTCTGCATTGGACAAACTATCTTGGAGCTGACCTGAAATTTTTTACTTATAACATATATGAGAAAGATCTAGATATACTTTAGTCATTATATATTACTATAACTACATAACATATATTATATATCATATGAATATAATATATCACATATATTGATATTATTTTGAAAAACAAGAAATGCCATATCTAGGGTCGCTGTCTGTTGTGACCCATATTAATTAACTATACTTTGTGCATTTCTGAGTGGAGAGCTGGAAAATGCTTTGACCATGTTTTAATAAAATACAATTTATCAGCATCAGAATTGTGCAAGACTTTATTGATCTCAGACAGATCTATAGTGCTGGTAAATGGCACACGCTGTCCATCTGGGCTCAGGAGCTCTATGCTCGAACTCCACCAAAGTGACACTGCTGAACGGGTTCTAAGCAGAAATTAAGCCCAGCTGTCCCCAGCCCCTGTGATCACAGAATCACAGAATGGCTTGGCTTGGAAGGCTCCTCAGAAATTGCCTTGTCCCAGCCCTGCTGCCAAGGACAGGGACACCTTGCACTGGGCCAGGATGCTCCAAGCAGCACCCAGCCTGGCCCGGAGCACTGCCAGGGACGGGGCAGCCACAGCTCCTGTGGGCAGCGTGGGCCAGGGCCTCAGCAGCCCCAGAGGGCAGAATTTCCTGCACTCCTCCCGCCTAAGGCCTCCCTGTGGCACTGGGAAGCCACCGGCCCTGGCGCTGTCGCTGCAGGCCCTGGCACACAGCCCCTGTGCAGGTCTGTGCTGGGCCCGTGCAGGGGCTGCAAGGCTGCAGGAAGGTGTCCCTGGAGAAGGCCTGGCACAGCCCTGGGGCCAGCAGTGGCACCGTGAGGGCGGCAAGCGGGGCCTGGCTCGGCCGTCGGGGCGTGAGGGCGCAGGGCGGGATCCGAGGCCCTGGCAGCTGGAGCAGCAGCTCTGGAGCGCGGGCGGCACCGAGCCGTGGGCTCCCGCAGCTCTGCATCCCTCACGGCTGAGGCAGCTGCCCAGGCACAGCCGGCTGGGGACACGCGGCCACCCCGGGGCCACCCGCACGGGGACCCTGCTCTGGGGCCAGGCCAGGCCGCAGCAGGGAGCAGCCATGAGGCTGAGCCTGGGGATGGAACGGCCCTGCCCAGTGACAGGGCTCTGCCAGCAGGGCAGCAGGGACAGCAGGGACAGACACAGACACAGGGGACACGTGGCTGCACTCACTGGCAGCAGCACACAGGAACCTTCTCACTCTCTACAACTCCCAGACAGGACACTTGGGCTGCTGCACGTCAGGCCCTGCTCCCAGGAAACAAGGGAGACGACAAGAAGGAATGGCGTCAACTTCTGCCACGGGAGGCTGAGATTGGGTGTTAGGGAATAACTTCTCCTCTGGAAGGGTCAGCAAGCACTGACACAGGCTGCCCATGGAATTGGTGCATTGTCATTGCTTGAGGCACTTGGGAAATGTGTGGATGTGGCACCTGGGGACACGGTTATGAGGTGGACTTGCCAGGGTCAGGTCTGGGCCCTCTGACTTGATGGCAGGACCAGTGTGGGGTGGGACACAGCCCAGGTGCTGGCAGATGTGAGCTGGCTCAAACCATACGGATGAGCCTCCCATGTCAGCCAGCACAGGTGCTGGGTGCTGAGCCACTGGCAACTTGCCACCTTACCCTACTGCAGAGCCCTTTTGGGGTCAAGCTGAGGCAGTGGAGGGAGGTCATTCGTTCTCTCAGCTTCTGAGCACAAGGTAAGAAAAGAGAAACCCTGTTAGCCATCAAGCCCTTGGACTGACACATGGTTAAAGAAGAAAGAGAGGGGCCAAGGCATAATTCGGAGTTCCATCTAGGGAGCACAGAGAGGGGACCACTCAAATCCAGGTCTCCAGCATTGAAGATGTCACAGGCTTTTTCCTGTGGGGGGAAAGGCTACACACCAAAAACTGCACAAACCCCAAAGCAAACAATAATTTTTGAATTTTGCTGTCATTGATGGCTGAGAGAAGATGCTGTGCAGTGCTGATGGTGTCTTCTCTGCACACTCCTCGTCTTTGCTCATCTCAGGACTCTACAAAGCCAGGTGAGGGTTTCTTCCTGCTCTTGCCTTTGCTGAGACCGAACAGCCTTGGGGTGCCCAGTGCTGTTAGCAGGAGAGCTGGTGAAGGTCACTGCAAGCCACGCAGCCTTCCCCTCCAAGGTTCCAGAGACACAAGGGCAGAAAGCTGCAGCCCAAGCTGCATTGCAGCAGCACCTTGCTGATCTTGTCTGGCCTCTGGGATCTTTCCTTCAGGAGGCCAGTGTAAATCTGAGGTGATTTCACAGGGAATTCAGGCTTTGGCCTTTGCTGAAGGCAAAGGCCAAGGAAGGGCTCTCACTTGTGCCGACAGTGTCAGGGAAGGCCCCAGAGCAAGAGGGCATTTCTTGTCTGCCGGGATCCCCTCTTCACAGTCTGGCCTTGCAGCTTCTCACAATCCACACGGACACGTGGAGACATTCCAGCTCTGACATTCACTCCTATCCTTTCAATTCTCTACTACGGAAAATTATGATTTCTCCTTCTGCTTACAAAGAGGTGGAATCCCTCGCTTTGATGCATTTGATACAAAAGGTTGTCCTCACAGGGAAATGCTTGCAGGCATCCTGAACCTCTTCTGCCCACCAACAACCCATTTCGTCCCTCTGGACCACGGAAAGCACAGTCCAAAAGAACCACATTTCTCTCCTATGACAAGAGCTGGATTCTCAGCTCAAAGGCCCAACACAATGCAGACGGTCCCTAAAGAGTGGTTGCAACTATGTGGTGGTTGTTACAATACCCAGGGAACAAACCAAATGACAGGGGAAAATGGCCTCAAGTTGAGCCGTGGCAGGTTTAGATTGGATCTCTAGGAAATATTCGTTCAAGAAAAAAACATATCACATTTGGGAACAGGCTACCTAAGGAAGTGTCAGAGTCTACACCTTAAGAACGGTTTGAGACTCATGTGGATGTGGCACCTGGGGGACCGGCTGATTGGTGCAATAGGCATTATTAAGTTTGCCATTGGACTGTGTGTTCTTCAGGGACTTTAACAACCTCAATGACTTTGAAGTGTAGCTCAAGCAGTGAGGAGTCAAAGCTTAGACTCAGTGATCCTCAAGGGTGCCTTCCAACATGGATATCAATGAGACGGCCAGTGGAGGGCAGATGAATATCAATCCAAAAGAAACAGCAGTGGGAGCTCTTTGACGAAGATTCACTCCAAGGCAGCCTTAAGCAGTACACCAGGGTAACTCTGAGAGGCTGAGCCAGGGTGGGGACAAAGGGTGGGGTTAGATGGGTTGTGATGTGCTGTGACACCTGTGACATCACAGGGGACGTGTCACAATGGCAGCAGCTATAAAAGGGCCCAGCAGGTAATGCTGGCCCAGTGTTGCTTGGGCAAGCGGTGAGTGCACACGTGGTGGGGAGGCTGGGCTGGGGACAAGGGCTGGGGCAGAAACACTTCACGTGGGGCTGGGTTCTCCCCCTGCATGCAGGGACAGCCCTGATGAGAGAGCCTTGCACAGGGCTCCCTGCTGCTGCTGCTGCTGGGGCAGTGGGACAGGCGTTGCTGCCTGCCAGCTGTCTGGGGCCCTGTCCTTCCTGCCCTCAGAGCCCTGAGGAGTCCCGTCCCTGCTGCCCCCACTGCCAGCTGCCTCCCTCACCGCCTCACTCAAGGCCTTCTCTCCATCCTCCTGCAGACCATGAATTCCATAGTAGTGCTTTTCGTGCTCTTGAAAAGCATCATCCACTACCCGCAGCTCGTGGGTGATGCTTGGGATGAGGAAACACGTCTACGCATGGAAGTGCGTGCCAAGGAGCTGGAATGGGAGAGGATTCGGCTGGAGCAGGAGGTGGAGCAGCTCAGCCTGCAGCAGGTGCAGCTCATGGGGGTCTTGCAGCCCTTCACTCTTGGTGTGCTCGGAGTCCTTGTCTTGCTCCTATGGTTAATGAGATGCAAAAGGCGCCTGAGGAGAGGAGAGTATGAAGAAGAAAACAATGGTGGAAATGAAGAGCAAGTCAGAAATGGGGATGCAAATGGAGATGGCGATGTTGGAAATGAAGAAGAAGACGATGCGAATCAGGAGGAACATAACGATGATGATGGCAATGTCCAGGAAGATGGCAATGTTGCTGCAAATGGAGAAGATGATATGGAAAATGAAGTTGCCCAGGAGGTGGCAAATGCAGGAAACAATGATGTTGCACTTGTAGTTTACGAACGGAACGATTCTAATGATAACATTGGAAGAATTCTAATGGAACGCATACAGTGGCCTGTACAGGACCTACAGAGAGGCTGCGAGTGGACAACGAACCTCATGGACAATTATGCACTTTACTTTGGCCACGTCCTATCCGACAGCTTCTACCCAGGCCTGCAACGAGCCATCGGGGTGGGCAGCGCCTTCGAAGGTTGGAGTCCCCGAGAGCAGGATGTTGTGTACCAGGTGCTCATACCCATGACTCCTCCCCGAGGCCACAGCTTCCACCTGGAGCTGGACTCTGCAGAGCAGAGGCACGTCAGGAACTTCCGTGTCCGCGTGCAGCTGGAGTGCACCTGCAGGAAGGAGCAGCAGGCTGAGAACATGCTGTGCTTCCTGCACCACCCCGAGGAGGAGCTGAGGAGCAATCAGGATCCCAGCCTCCTGGACACCCTGTGCACCGACTCCTACCTGGATGTGCAGAAAACTGCGCGCTGGTTCTACCAGCTGGTGAGAGCAATCTGGCCAGCTTTGCCTCAGTCACACAACTGGCATTTAAAGCTGCTGCCCTCCAGACGCTCCTGCCAATTCCAGGTGAGCAATGGCAGAGAAAGCTTCAGGATTGAGATGCTCTTTGGGGTGCAGAGAGGCGACTCCGACATCTTTGTGAGCAGCCAGCCTAGAGAGGCCCACACCCAAAGCACAGCCTGGCCTGAGACCTATGCTGTGGCAGAGATGAAGTTCTTCAAGCACATCGCCAAGCAGGCTCCCCGTGACAGTTTGCACCTCAAATGCCTGCAGTTCTTTACTCGTCTTCTGCTGGGCTTCAGCTTTTCCACCTACTCCATGAAGACCATTGTCATGCACCTGCTCAATGTGGTGCCCGTGTCTCAGTGGCGCAGGAGAGATTTCCTGCAGCGGCTGCTGGAGATCAGTGATGGCCTGCGCATGTGTGTGCGAGTAAAACGCCTCGACCACTTCATTGTGGGGAACCAGCAGCTGCCTCGGGTCATCCATTTACCCCCAGACGTTCAGATGGCTCAGCCATACAATCTCTTCCATCGCCTGGCAGAGGAACCGGCTGCCGACTCCCAGGCCATAAATGAGTACAGAGTTCTGCGAACATGGTTCAAAAGAATCCTTCGCGGTGAGCAGTGAATGAACGTGGCAATGCACAGAGCTGTGCTTGTGCTGCTCGCAGCTGGCAGCAGAGACACCTCATAGAACAAATTTGGTGCTCTGAGGAGAAGAGGATGCGAGCAAAGGCTCTGGTGAAGGCCCACAGCCTCTCCTGCCACCTCAGCAGGTGGAGGGCCACAGGAGGGTTTAGTCTACCTGCTGGCATCATTTCATTTTCCAAAAAAGGCAACCGTATCTACATAAATCCCTTCTGGACTTTCCCCCGACTCTGAAGAATGAACGTGAAGATAGAACATGCCTTACATGCGGGACCACAACACCATGTCCCACCTGTAACAGGCACTTGTTCCAGACCTTTGAATAGCTACAAGATTTAGAGAATGAAAGAAGCAGGAATGTGGGACATAAAAAGAAAAAATAATTACGGCAAAAAAGACTGAGAGGATAGACAAGGAGGATGCACTGCTTGTCTGGCATCAGACAATGGACGGTGTCTCTCCTTGTTCATGGAAGGGACAACATGTCTGCATTGGACAGACTATCTTGCAGCTGACCTGAAATGTTTGATATATAAGAATCAAGATTTTTTTTTTCATAGATACATATATAGATGCTGTATACCTGTTATATACTGTAAAGCATATAAATTATCATATATAGTGAAATATAAGATAACAAAACAATATACTAACATAAATATTATCAAAAATAGGAAACAAACATTTTTATATCCTGATAAAAAATAATTCTGGAGAGTTGAATATGTTTAAATACTAAAAATAACGTGCATATTAAGTGTAATTATCTACTGTGGCACATACTAATGCTCTTAGTCCACGAATGTCTGGAAATATTTCCATAAAGTATATATATTAATAACATATACAAGAAAGATATAGATATACTTTAGTCATTATATATTACTATAACTACATAACATATATTACATATCATATGAATATGATATATCACATATGTTGATATTATCTTGAAAAACAAGAAATGCCATATCTAGGGTCGCTATCTGTTGTGACCCATATAAGTTAATTATAGTTTGGGCATTTCTGAGTGGAGAGCAGGAAAATGCTTTGATCATGTTTTAATAAAATACAATTTATCAGCATCAGAATTGTGCAAGACTTTATTGATCTCAGACAGATCTATAGTGTTGGTAAACAGCACACGCTGTCCATCTGGGCTGTCCCCAGCCCCTGTGATCACAGAATCACAGAATGGCTTGGCTTGGAAGGCTCCTCAGAAATTGCCTTGTCCCAGCCCTGCTGCCAAGGACAGGGACACCTTGCACTGGGCCAGGATGCTCCAAGCAGCACCCAGCCTGGCTTGGAGCACTGCCAGGGACGGGGCAGCCACAGCTCCTGTGGGCAGCGTGGGCCAGGGCCTCAGCAGCCCCAGAGGGCAGAATTTCCTGCACTCCTCCCGCCTAAGGCCTCCCTGTGGCACTGGGAAGCCACCGGCCCTGGCGCTGTCGCTGCAGGCCCTGGCACACAGCCCCTGTGCAGGTCTGTGCTGGGCCCGTGCAGGGGCTGCAAGGCTGCAGGAAGGTGTCCCTGGAGAAGGCCTGGCACAGCCCTGGGGCCAGCAGTGGCACCGTGAGGGCGGCAAGCGGGGCCTGGCTCGGCCGTCGGGGCGCGAGGGCGCAGGGCGGGCGCCGAGGCCCCGGCAGCTGGAGCAGCAGCTCTGGAGCGCGGGCGGCACCGAGCCGTGGGCTCCCGCAGCTCTGCATCCCTCACGGCTGAGGCAGCTGCCCAGGCACAGCCGGCTGGGGACACGCGGCCACCCCGGGGCCACCCGCACGGGGACCCTGCTCTGGGGCCAGGCCAGGCCGCAGCAGGGAGCAGCCATGGGGCTGAGCCTGGGGAGGGAACGGCCCTGCCCAGTGACAGGGCTCTGCCAGCAGGGCAGCAGGGACAGCAGGGACAGACACAGACACAGGGGACACGTGGCTGCACTCACTGGCAGCAGCACACAGGAACCTTCTCACTCTCTACAACTCCCAGACAGGATGCTTGGGCTGCTGCACATCAGGCCCTGCTCCCAGGAAACAAGGGAAACGACAAGAGGGAATGGCCTCCACTTCTGCCACGGGAGGCTGAGATTGGGTGTTAGGGAATAACTTCTCCTCTGGAAGGGTCAGCAAGCACTGACACAGGCTGCCCATGGAATTGGTGCATTGTCATTGCTTGAGGCACTTGGGAAATGTGTGGATGTGGCACCTGGGGACACGGTTATGAGGTGGACTTGCCAGGGTCAGGTCTGTGCCCTCTGACTTGATGGCAGGACCAGTGTGGGGTGGGACACAGCCCAGGTGCTGGCAGATGTGAGCTGGCTCAAACCATACGGATGAGCCTCCCATGTCAGCCAGCACAGGTGCTGGGTGCTGAGCCACTGGCAACTTGCCACCTTACCCTACTGCAGAGCCCTTTTGGGGTCAAGCTGAGGCAGTGGAGGGAGGTCATTCGCTCTCTCAGCTTCTGAGCACAAGGTAAGAAAAGAGAAACCCTGTTACCCATCAAGCCCTTGGACTGACACATGGTTAAAGAAGAAAGAGAGGGGCCAAGGCATAATTCGGAGTTCCATCTAGGGAGCACAGAGAGGGGACCACTCAAATCCAGGTCTCCAGCATTGAAGATGTCACAGGCTTTTTCCTGTGGGGGGAAAGGCTACACACCAAAAACTGCACAAACCCCAAAGCAAACAATAATTTTTGAATTTGCTGTCATTGATGGCTGAGAGAAGATGCTGTGCAGTGCTGATGGTGTCTTCTCTGCACACTCCTCGTCTTTGCTCATCTCAGGACTCTACAAAGCCAGGTGAGGGTTTCTTCCTGCTCTTGCCTTTGCTGAGACCGAACAGCCTTGGGGTGCCCAGTGCTGTTAGCAGGAGAGCTGGTGAAGGTCACTGCAAGCCACGCAGCCTTCCCCTCCAAGGTTCCAGAGACACAAGGGCAGAAAGCTGCATTGCAGCAGCACCTTGCTGATCTTGTCTGGCCTCTGGCATCCCTCCTTCAGGGGAGGCAGTGTAAATCTGAGGTGATTTCACAGGGAGTTCAGGCTTTGTCCAAACTGGGGCCTTGCTGAAGGCAAAGGCCAAGGAAGGGCTCTCACTTGTGCTGACAGTGCCACGGAAGGCCCCAGAGCAAGAGGGCATTTCTTGTCTGCCGGGATCCCCTCTTCACAGTCTGGACTTGCTGCTTCACAAAATTCACACGGACACGTCGGCATATTCCAGCCCTGACTTCACTCCTGGCTTTTCCATTTTCTAGTAGGATAATTCTGACTTTCCCTTCTGCTTGGAGAGGGATGGATTCCCTCACTTGATATATTTGCCACAAATGTTCTCCTCACATGGAAATGCTTCCAGGTAGCCTAAAACTCTTCTGCCCACCAACAACCCATTTTGTCCCTCTGGATCACGGAAAGCACAGTCCAAAAGAACCACATTTCTCTCCTATGACAAGAGTTGGATTCCCAGCTCAAAGGCCCAACACAATGCAGACGGTCCCTAAAGAGTGGTTGCAACTATGTGGTGGTTGTTACAATACCCAGGGAACAAACCAAATGACAGGGGAAAATGGCCTCAAGTTGAGCCGTGGCAGGTTTAGATTGGATCTCTAGGAAATATTCGTTCAAGAAAAAAACATATCACATTTGGGAACAGGCTACCTAAGGAAGTGTCAGAGTCTACACCATAAGAACGGTTTGAGAGTCATGTGGATGTGGCACCTGGGGAGACCGGCTGATTGGTGCAATAGGCATTATTAAGTTTGCCATTGGACTGTGTGTTCTTCAGGGACTTTAAGAACCTCAATGACTTTGAAGTGTAGCTCAAGCAGTGAGGAGTCAAAGCTTACACACATTGATCCTCAAGGGTGCCTTCCAACATGGATATCAATGAGATTGCCAGTGGAGGGCAGATGAATATCAATCCAAAAGAAACAGCAGTGGGAGCTCCTTGAAAAAGATTCACTCCAAGGCAACTTTAAGCAGTACACCAGGGCCACTCTGAGGGGCTGAGCCAGGGTGGGGACAAAGGGTGGGGTTAGATGGGTTGTGATGTGCTGTGACACCTGTGACATCTCAGGGGACGTGTCACAATGGCAGCAGCTATAAAAGGGCCCAGCAGGTAATGCTGGCCCAGTGTTGCTTGGGCAAGCGGTGAGTGCACACGTGGTGGGGAGGCTGGGCTGGGGACAAGGGCAGGGGCAGAAACGCTTCACCTGGGGCTGGGTTCTCCCCCTGCATGCAGGGACAGCCCTGATGGGAGAGCCTTGCACAGGGCTCCCTGCTGCTGCTGCTGGGGCAGTGGGATAGGCGTTGCTGCCTGCCAGCTGTCTGGGGCCCTGTCCTTCCTGCCCTCAGAGCCCTGAGGAGTCCCGTCCCTGCTGCCCCCACTGCCAGCTGCCTCCCTCACCGCCCCACTCAAGGCCTTCTCTCCATCCTCCTGCAGACCATGAATTCCATAGTAGTGCTTTTCGTGCTCTTGAAAAGCATCATCCACTACCCGCAGCTCGTGGGTGATGCTTGGGATGAGGAAACACGTCTGCGCATGGAAGTGCGTGCCAAGGAGCTGGAATGGGAGAGGATTCGGCTGGAGCAGGAGGTGGAGCAGCTCAGCCTGCAGCAGGTGCAGCTCATGGAGGTCTTGCAGCTCTTAGCTCTTGCTGTGCCTGTAGTCCTTGTCTTGGTGCTATGGTTGATGAAGTGCAAAATGAGCCTGAGGAGAGGAGAGTATGAAGGAGAAAACAATGGTGGAAATGAGGACGACATCAGAAATGAGGATGCAAATGGAGATGGCGATGTTGGAAATGAAGAAGAAGACGATGCCAATCAGGAGGAACATAATGATGATGATGATGGCAATGTCCAGGAAGATGGCAATGTTGCTGCAAATGGAGAAGATGATATGGAAAATGAAGTTGCCCATGAGGTGGCAAATGCAGGAAACAATGATGTTGCACTTGCCGTCTATGGAGGAGACAATGATTTTGATGATAACGTTGGAAGAATTCTAATGGAACGCATACAGTGGCCTGTACAGGACCTACAGAGAGGCTGCGAGTGGACAACGAACCTCATGGACAATTATGCTCTTTACTTTGGCCACGTCCTATCCAACAGCTTCTACCCAGGCCTGCAACGAGCCATCGGGGTGGGCAGCACCTTCGAAGGTTGGAGTCCCCGAGAGCAGGATGTTGTGTACCAGGTGCTCATACCCATGACTCCTCCCCAAGGCCACAGCTTCCACCTGGAGCTGGACTCTGCAGAGCAGAGGCACGTCAGGAACTTCCGTGTCCGCGTGCAGCTGGAGTGCACCTGCAGGAAGGAGCAGCAGGCTGAGAACATGCTGTGCTTCCTGCACCACCCCGAGGAGGAGCTGAGGAGCAATCAGGATCCCAGCCTCCTGGACACCCTGTGCACCGACTCTTATCTGGATGTGCAGAAAACTGCCCGCTGGTTCTACCAGCTGGTGAGAGCCATCTGGCCAGCTTTGCCTCAGTCACACAACTGGCATTTAAAGCTGCTGCCCTCCAGACGCTCCTGCCAATTCCAGGTGAGCAATGGCAGAGAAAGCTTCAGGATTGAGATGCTCTTTGGGGTGCAGAGAGGCGACTCCGACATCTTTGTGAGCAGCCAGCCTAGAGAGGCCCACACCCAAAGCACAGCCTGGCCTGAGACCTATGCTGTGGCAGAGATGAAGTTCTTCAAGCACATCGCCAAGCAGGCTCCCCGTGACAGTTTGCACCTCAAATGCCTGCAGTTCTTCACCCGTCTTCTGCTGGGCTTCAGCTTTTCCACCTACTCCATGAAGACCATTGTCATGCACCTGCTCAATGTGGTGCCCGTGTCTCAGTGGGGCGCAGGAGAGATTTCCTGCAGCGGCTGCTGGAGATCAGTGATGGCCTGCGCATGTGTGTGCGAGCAAAACGCCTCGACCACTTCATTGTGGGGAACCAGCAGCTGCCTCGGGTCATCCGTTTACCCCCAGACGTTCAGATGGCTCAGCCATACAATCTCTTCCATCGCCTGGCAGAGGAACCGGCTGCCGACTCCCAGGCCATAAATGAGTACAGAGTTCTGCGAACGTGGTTCAAAAGAATCCTTCGCGGTGAGCAGTGAATGAACGTGGCAATGCACAGAGCTGTGCTTGTGCTGCTCGCAACTGGCAGCAGAGACACCTCATAGAACAAATTTGGTGCTTTGAGGAGAAGAGGATGCGAGCAAAGGCTCTGGTGAAGGCCCACAGCCTCTTCTGCCACCTCAGCAGGTGGAGGGCCACAGGAGGGTTTAGTCTACCTGCTGGTATCATTTCATTTTCCAAAAAAGGCACGCTGATATTCACAAATCCCTTCTGGAATTTTGCTACCCTCAAGAATGCACTTGAAGATAGAACATTGCCGTACATGCAGGGCCAAAGTCATCAAATTCCACCTGCAACAGGCACTTGTTCCAGACCTTTGAGAAGCGCCAAAGTTTAGAGCATGAAATAAACGGGAATGTGCGACTGAAAAAGAAAAAAAAGCAGGGCCAAAAAGACTGAGAGGATAGACAAGGAGGATGCACCGCTTGTCTGGCATCAATCAATGGACAGTGTCTCTCTTTGTTCCTGGAAGGGACAACATTGTGTCTGCATTGGACAAACTATCTTGGAGCTGACCTGAAATTTTTTATTTATAACATATATGAGAAAGATCTAGATATACTTTAGTCATTATATATTACTATAACTACATAACATATATTATATATCATGTTTTAATAAAATACAATTTATCAGCATCAGAATTGTGCAAGACTTTATTGATCTCAGACAGATCTATAGTGCTGGTAAATGGCACACGCTGTCAATCTGGGCTCAGGAGCTCTATGCTCGAACTCCACCAAAGTGACACTGCTGAACGGGTTCTAAGCAGAAATTAAGCCCAGCTGTCCCCAGCCCCTGTGATCACAGAATCACAGATTGGCTTGGCTTGGAAGGCTCCTCAGAAATTGCCTTGTCCCAGCCCTGCTGCCAAGGACAGGGACACCTTGCACAGGGCCAGGATGCTCCAAGCAGCACCCAGCCTGGCCCGGAGCACTGCCAGGGATGGGGCAGCCACAGCTCCTGTGGGCAGCGTGGGCCAGGGCCTCAGCAGCCCCAGAGGGCAGAATTTCCTGCACTCCTCCCGCCTAAGGCCTCCCTGTGGCACTGGGAAGCCACCGGCCCTGGCGCTGTCGCTGCAGGCCCTGGCACACAGCCCCTGTGCAGGTCTGTGCTGGGCCCGTGCAGGGGCTGCAAGGCTGCAGGAAGGTGTCCCTGGAGAAGGCCTGGCACAGCCCTGGGGCCAGCAGTGGCACCGTGAGGGCGGCAAGCGGGGCCTGGCTCGGCCGTCGGGGCGTGAGGGCGCAGGGCGGGATCCGAGGCCCTGGCAGCTGGAGCAGCAGCTCTGGAGCGCGGGCGGCACCGAGCCGTGGGCTCCCGCAGCTCTGCATCCCTCACGGCTGAGGCAGCTGCCCAGGCACAGCCGGCTGGGGACACGCGGCCACCCCGGGGCCACCCGCACGGGGACCCTGCTCTGGGGCCAGGCCAGGCCGCAGTAGGGAGCAGCCATGGGGCTGAACCTGTGGACGAAGCGGCCCTGCCCGGGGACAGCAGGATAGGGGGACACAGGACAGCAATCCCAGCCCATCTGCCTTGGTACAGGCCTAGTAAACGGAACACGGGACAGGCAGGAGGCCTCATCCTCACTGTGCCCACCTGAACACAGGGACATAAGGCTCAGGGGGAATGGGGACGGAGCAGACACCTCTCCTCTGGGAATATCCCCTCTTCCCAGGAGTCCTGACAGAACACAGGGAGAACCCAAGGATTGATGAGGAGGACGATGCCGAGGTTACATCGGCCCACACTGTGCATCCAAAATGCTCCATGGAGGAGAAAACTAGAGGAGTCCTTGCCATAACAGATCTCTTCTGAGGGAAAGGTGTTGTTTGTTCCTGCACACGGGTGTCCCTTCTGGACTGCTATTCAAGTGCTACTCCTGCTTTCAGGGCTGTGGAGCATCTACACAACAGAAGCAATGAAGCAGAGAGCAAAGGGCAGGAGAGCTCGAGCTGAGGCCAGCAGAGCTGAAGCAGATGATATGAGAACTCAAGAAGAGACTTATAGGCGGAAGTATGAAAGAGAGGCAGGAACAATTTTGCTAAATTATATCTAACTAGGCAGAGTGTAAATGTGAAGGTATAGGGCAGAAATTAGGAAGAAGGCAGAAAACCTTAGGTAAATGATCAAGAGAAAGACCACAAAGAGGAAGAAATCTATCTTTCCTGCCCTTTCTGTAACATGTGCTCTTCCAGGATGTAGACTGTGCAAGTTCTTCTTGAACTCAACCAGGCCTACAATGCTGAAATGGTTTTGATTCAAAATTAAGCCAATTTACACCCAGCCCTTCTGCTCCCCAAAGAGCTGAAAAACAATTGGGCAAAGGGTGGTGGAAGTGAGACCATGCTGCCACTCTTCTGAAAACTAGGAGAAGCTCTTTCAGGAACAATTCCTGAAGTCAGCACACTCTGTTTGTGACAGCGAGACCTGCAACGAGGAAGTGTAACCTGAGCAAAGCACTTTATTTCTGTGACACCTGCAAGGTGCCTTGTGAGGTGTTATCACTGAGCAATACTTTGATCTACCAGGTGGGAGCAAAATGAAGTGACGCCACTTGTTTTTCAGGAGACTTCCTCACTCCAAGCTCTCCTGGCCCACCCCAGCCCACCTGTGACATCCAGCTCTGTCTCAGATTCCCATCCCAGCCAAGCAGCTGTGGAGCTGAAATCTACCTTGAAAAACAACAGAAATAAACTCAAGCTGAAGAAGAAACTTTCTTTTGTGGCAGACAGAGAGGTTTGGCCAGACAGCAGAGCCCTCTGCAGTCCAGTGAGGGGTAGTGAAGAGCTGGTTGAACCAATGTGACCTTGCAGACACTGGCAAGCTCCCAGTTGGGCCAAACTGGGGTTTATCTGGTATAAATTTGGTACAGCAGGCACCAGGGTCTTCCAGACAAACGCACCCAGTCATTGCAGCTCTCACTGTAAGTAAAAGACAAGGATCAATCAAAGCCAGAGAGTGGGAAATGCAGAAATGCATCACATATTTACAAGATAGCAATTCTTGGAACAAGGATTTTTGCATGGAGAAATTTGGGGTGGAGAGGAAAAAGAGGGAGGAAAGGGAGGAAACTCACACTCTAAAGCTAATAAATTAAAAAAAAAAAAGTGATTTGGCAAAATCATGTGACAAGGTAGTTTCTCTTGCAAACAGGTGCACCGCAGTTTTAGAAATATTAAATCTTAAGAGGTTTGCATTGCACAATAGATGGCAGCCAGAAAGCATGTTGATGTTTTTTGGCAGTGTTTCATATGTCATGGTATTTTTTTTTCTTTAAAGCTTCCATCAGCAGGAGGCAAAGTTGTGCCAAGGAACAGGAATCAAATCTGGATGCAGCAAGTCTCGCATTCAGACAGAGGCTCCCTGCCAGATGCTACGGGGCCAAATCGGAAACAACCACACTGAGTTCATTATGAAAACTGCATAATCAAAAGCCTGCAAAAAGGCAAAAAGAAAAAAAAATAATCTGTTTAATACTTAGCTGAATTCTCAACTGTTGAAGTAGATTTGAAGAAAAATTCATCATAATCCCCTCTTCTTTTTGAGGAATTCCTCCCTGTTCATGAGGTGTCCATGAGATGGCAGGAGTGCACTGTCCTCTGGAGGTCGAAGGACTGTCACAGTGGTGACATTTCCACACTGAGACTCTCACTCTGGCTGTGGGCACTGCAGACAAAACACTGATTTATCTTTCTGTTTATTGCTCATGGAAAGACATAAGGAAGTGGCATCAATGGACACATCTTCAGAGAAGAAATTATCTGGTGCAGTTTCTGGTTGACAGAATTCTGCTCAGTGCAGACCCTGGATCTACAAACTCATCCCAGGCCATGCACAGGAATTTGTTACCAGGCACTGCAAAACTGAAAGAAAAGAATCCAGACATCTGTCAGAAAGAAATCTGGAAGATGTGATTTAGAAATCACAGCCCTTGTATTTATGGCTGGGGATGACTGTGGAAACAAACCCTCAGGGGTGTCCCGGTTTTCAGCTCTTTTTATGATCCCGAGTTCTCCACACAACTGGGGCACAGCTGTGAGCCTGCCCCTGGTCAGACAGGATCCACAGCAGTCCAAGTTCTGTGAGCTGGGCCAAGGGATGGGCTGGCAAGTTGTGCAAGTGCTTCCCTGGGCCAGGCTGCAGAAGCAACGTCCCAGCAAGAGATGGATGCTCGTGTCTGAAGAGATCTCAGCTGCCTCAAGAGAGCAGGTTGAATGATGGAGCTACTCTTTTCATGCTCCTGGTATTGAGCCAGGATATCTTCCAAGTTTTTGTCCACACTACCTGGACAGGAAAGCAAAAAGAGTCAGAATGGTTTGGGTCAGAAGAGATGGTAAAGTTCACCAAGTTCCAATCCCACTTCCACGAAGCACTCCATCAGTCTTACACTGGATCTTCTCTAGCAGAGGGTATAATTGAGATGTTACAGCCCACAGCTCTTCCCACTGATCCTCTCACTGCATCCGTGGGGGAGCAGAACTGGAGCAGTTTTGCTGTGTGGGAGCTCCCTGTGCACCTGTGAGCTCTCACCTGCAGGCACTACTGTGATGGAACAGGTCTGGCTTGTACTGAACAGGGGAGGGGGACTTAGGATCTGCTGAGGGACACCCCAAAGTGTCACTCAATCTGTATATTTTAGCACAACAATGACCTATTCCCTTTCCAGTGTCCCATCCCTCAGCAAGCCAGGCATTCCCAGTGACATCACTGGAGCCTGCAAACAGCTCTGCTGCAGGCAGACACTGCCCTCTGCAATGACCAAGAGATGGCATTGATTAACTTTTCTCAATGCATCCTTCCAGTTTCTTATAGATGTGGCACTTGGGGACATGGATTAGTGGTGGCTTTGGCAGTACTGGGAGGACCGTGGGACTCAGTGATCTTAGAGGGCTTTTCAAACTTAAATGATTATATGATTCTTTACTTTAAAATTTTCAAAGCTTTCCTGGCTTTCAGATTCTGCAGTTCACAATCCCTGCTGTGAAATCACTTTCCTATTTTTTAATTCCCTCCTTCTCCTGCTTGGGACATCAGGTGGTATCCCAGCTCCTGGCTGCAAAACCAGTCTCACAGCAAGACACACAGACCCAATGCATTCTGTTGCACAGGTGAACCATCTCCAGAAACTAAAGTTAGTTTGCATCCATGGGCAGTTGATGGTTATAGACAATGCTCTGAAAGCAGTGGGACAGGAACAGTATGAATCCATCAGTGTGATACGTGATTAGGAAAAAATTCTTCCCTGTGGGGGTGGTTTTTCACCTAGCACAGGGTGCCCAGAGAAGCTGTGGCTGCCCCATCCCTGAAAATGCACAATGCCAGGCTGGAGCAACCTGGGCTAGTGGGAAGTGTCCCTGCCCATGGCAGAGGGTTGGAACGAGATGGTTTTTAAAGTTGCTTCCAACTCAAACCATCCCATGATTCTATGACCTGGTTCCTGATAGTCCATAAAGCCCCAGGGACAGCAAGGGGATGTCATTGGGATACAAAAGCTTTGAAGATGAGGGGAGAATTGGGTGGGAATTGTCCGTTCCTCCTGAGGTCTGTACCATTCCCAAGGTTAGTGCCCCATTTCCAAATTACATGCAAATACACAGGTCTTGGCACTCTACTTGAGTGCTAATCTTGAACCCTCAGCCTGACTTGAATCACTGCTTCTCTCTCCAGTGTTTAAATAAATTATTAGAAAACCTCTCCCAAATGCATAAAGCCCCATCCTAATGCCCTCTGATGTCAGAGGAAAGGTGCCTGGTAACGTTGCTGGTCCTTGGATCAAGCCTCAGAAAAGCAGCTGCAAAATATAAACCCACAGGCTCTGAAATTCATCTTTGCTTTAACTTGGTCTAAACCTTTGTAAATGACTCACAAGTCAAGGTCAAGGAAAAGAGAATTGAACAGCTCTGATCTGGCTGTGTTCCCCTGTCCTATAAAATCAGCTTGCTCCCTTCGCAAAGACGAAAACTCACTAAAATTCACCCGCAGCAGTGGCAGCTCCCATCCCACAAACCAAACTGTTGGAGAAGTGCAGAAATCATTGTGATGTTTCTACACCTTTTTCCAGGGCCTGTAACAATTTCCTCCTTGTTCTGTTCAGTATTCCCCCTGCAACTCCTTCCTCCCACCTCCCAATTGCCAAGAAATCCCTCCTGCTGCTGTGAGAAACATGAGAGTTCCTAGGGAATATCTCCTCGTGGATGTGAAAGCAAGGGGGGAGAGGAGCAGGGATGTTTTCCTCTAGCAGGAGATATCATGGGCAACTTGTGGGGTACCAGGCTTTAGGGGTTGGGTCTGTCCTAGCTTGGGATGTGGGTAAATCATTCCATCTTCCTCTAGCTCCAATTGTGCCAACCAGCACAATAACAGGAATTTCAAACTGAATCCCATTTTCCTTTGTTCTTTAAGGTGCTTCTGAAGTGGCAGGTGCTGTTACCTGGCTCATCTGAGAAATTGCTCAGCTTTTGTCATGATTATCAACTCCCCAGCTGGGAGAACAACAGCTCAGTGGGGAATTACAGAGCTGGAAGGGAGTAAAGATGGGCAGTGATGCTGAACACCACGTGAAGATCTCCCACAGGCAGAAATATGGACATTTTAGCATGTTTTCCATTATGCAAAGGGCAGGATTCCTGTGCAGCATTGGCATATGCAGAACAGCTGGGGAAGGTGGGGATGGAGGGTACCAAGCTGTCACTTCTGGGGAAAGCAGCCAAGTGCATTGACACTTCTCATGTAGGCTGGCTCCAAACCAAATGGCTTCACAGCAGGATTTCCAAATTGCTACCTTGACCACTCCATGTGCTTCCTCCACAGTCTTAAAATCCACCTGTGTAAGCTGATCATTCTTTCTTTCCTCCAAGATAATTAATTCCTGCCCTAAACCACCATTTTCCAATTCACATTTCTCTGGTCCCTGTGAGGACCTTAACAGGGCTGAGAAACATCATGCCTCACACTGCCTTCATCGAGGTGTTGTTCAACTCCTTGTGAATCCTCTCTCAAATCTTGGTGGGGCATCTCCACCAGAGCTTTGCAGAGCCTGAGCCCAAGCAATTTGCATTGCAGGGATGAAGTGCATCAATGCTTAAACTGCTGCTGAGATGTGGTCACACATAATTAGCCATTTAAAGCCCAGCTCCAGAAGAAATTGCAGAAAGGAGTGGTGGTGGCACGAGGTGGGCAGAGCATCTGGCTCTGTTGAGTTGGATCCTAACAGCAGTGTTAGACCAGATGTGCTGCTGTTTTCATATCAGCAGGGGTTACATTGCTTAAAACCATTTATTTGATACTGACTAATGGAGGAAGGCTCAGAGGAGCGGGGAAATGAAAGGGGTAATCAGATATTCCAGAGCTCAGAGAACACACACAAAATGTTCAAAGCCAGCACGGTACAGGTGCATATTCCCAAATGTGGACTGGGCTGGCAAACGACTTGGTTTTCCATAGGAGCTACTGTGTCTGCAAAGGACTTCCCAGGCTCCAGCTGCCATCTCGTGGTCATACAAGAAATCTGCCTCTATTTCCCCTCTGATTACCACCATTCATGGCTCAAGCAGTACTTTTCCAAGATTGGTAATGTTAAAAAATTCTGGGAAATGTTTTTCCCAGGAAAGCCCTGGTCAGAAGCATTATATTCCCAAATTGCAGTGGGTTTGACCTTTTCACCACACATTAGAGAGGATAGTTCATTTTCCATTGTGTGGAAAATAGTGAGATTTGGAAAAGGAGGACTTCAAGTGAGGGGGGGCTTTAATATCCCTCATCAACCTTGAAATCTCTAGGGAATTTCAAGCACTGTTCAGCAACACTCTGAGGTTTGAATTTTGCTGCTGTCCTCTCCTGCTTCCTGATGGATCCCCTCTTGCCCACTCCCCAGGCTGGGAGGCTCTGGAGGGATTTAGGATCTGCAAAGCCAGAGCAGCCCCTCTGAGCTGGAGTTGCTGTTTGTTGGCTCCTTTCTCTGAGCACTTGCTCCAGCAGCAGATCCCAGAGCCATCTGCAGCCCCAGAAAACCAGCAGAGCTTTGAAGAAGATCAGAGGTGCATCTGCTTTTGGTACAGAGAGTCCCAGGGTAACATCCTGGCTCTGGGGAAGATGGTGGGAGTTTGGCTGGGTTTGCAGCAGGACCAATATTATTTTTTTTCCAGCCTTGTTTAGTATGACTCAGAGTGTCAGCAGGACCTACAGCTGCTCTGGGCATAAAGCAAGGCACGTTCCAAAAACTGCTCTGCTCCAGAAATTACCTAGTGTGAGTAAACACCACGTGGTACTCTGCTCCCTTGTCATGGAATCACAGAATGGCTTGGATTGCAAGGAACCTTTAAAACCCATCTAATTCCACCCCCTGCCATGGCAGGGACACCTTCCACTGTCCCAGGCTGCTCCAAGCCCTGTCCAACCTGGCCTGGAACACTTCCAGGGATCCAGGGGCAGCCACAGCTTCTCTGGGCAATCTGTACCAGGGCCTCAGAGCCAAGAATTCCTTCTCAAAAGCCAAGCCAGGATCATGTCCTGGCAGGACCCCTGGACCAGCTGTTGTTACAAAATGTTCATGGTTTGTTATGCAAGGTCCTCAGATCAGAAAAGGCCACTTTCTTTTTATACAGTGTTCTTGCTTAGAGTAGATTTTGGGTCAAACCTTCGCAGCATATGATAACAATAAAATCCAAACATTTTCCCCTGTAAAACTGGGATCTGAAAACAATAAAATTAATGGGACCTGCTGGCTGAAAGAGGGCAGTAAATGTGTAAGAAGAGAAGAGGCCACTTAAACTGACTTCTAATGCCCCAGAGAGCTGGACTGGGTTACATGTCTTCAGAATTGGGTCAAATTTCTTCACACAGAGGGTGGTTGGGCACTTCCCAGGCTCCCCAGGGGAGTGATCATGGCCCCAAGGCTGCCAGAGTTCCAGGAGCATTTGGAGAACACTCTCAGCACTCTCATGGTGTGGCACTTGGTGTGCCCTGTGCAGGGCCAGGAGCTGGACTCAATGATCCTTGTGTGTTCCTTCCAAGTCAGAACATTCTGTGGTTCTAGGAAATGTCATTGTCCAGCTCATGGGGACTGGAGTAGGGCAGATAATGGGGTATTTTTTTTTATTTCATCTTAGTATCTT
Organism: Luscinia megarhynchos; assembly: GCA_034336665.1. Classification (NCBI taxonomy): domain Eukaryota; kingdom Metazoa; phylum Chordata; class Aves; order Passeriformes; family Muscicapidae; genus Luscinia; species Luscinia megarhynchos. The sequence goes on from CM067568.1 coordinate 58,456,026, forward strand.
GGTATTTTGTGTATAATCAAAACATAAACCCCCCCCCCCCCTCCAAAAAAAAAAAAAAGAGAAAAAAAGCCAGAGACTTGGTCCCATCAAAATGCACACCAGGTGCACCAGGTATTCTAGAGTGAGCCCAGATCATTGCATCTCACAGGCTTCATCAGCCACCTTGTTTGTGTAAGAGTGATGCAAAGTTCCTGTAATCTCCTTTATATCTCACACTGGCCAACCAGTTCCTTCTTATCTCTTCTTATCCTTCTTACCTGCTTCCAGAGCAGATGAAAGCATATTTCATCTGCTTTGCTCAACTCAGAGATAAGAATCACTAGTAAGAAAGGAGGTCAGATGCCAGGTAAGCAAGATTTGCTGCAGGAATGGCTGAAAAAACCCTCATGACAACACCAGTGAATTTGGCTTCAGGAAAACACCTGCAGGGATGAGCTTCAAAACACAAAATATCAGCAAAAATATTTTGCAGGGCATTTCTGCCCTTTGGCTTTTTTTGTTCTGTTTTGGTCTTGGCCACGAAATCTCATCCTCTCCTGGTGGTTTCCAGACACTACAACAGCTCCAGCAATTTCTGAGCTACCCTCCTGCAGGGCTGAGGGGCTGGTGAGCTGTGAGGAACCTCTTGGAAGTCAGAGTCATGGACTCATTAGGGCTGGAAAAGCCCTCTGAGGTCATGGAGTCCAACTATTCCCCCAGCACTGCCAAGGCTACCACTGACCCTGTCCCCAAGTGCCACATCCACATGGCTCTTAAATCCCTCCAGGGATGGAGACTCCACCACTGCTCTGGGCAGTGAATTTTTCCTAATGTTGAACCTAAACCTCCCCTGGTGCAATTTAGGGTCATTTCCCTTGTCCTGTCCCTGTTCCCTGGAGCAGAGCCCAACACCACCAGCGGTCCCCTCCTGTCAGGGAGTTGTGCAGAGCCACAAGGGCCACCCTGAGCCTCCTTTTCTCCAGGCTGAGACCCTTTCCCAGCCTCTCCTGGTGCTCCAGCCCCTTCCCAACTCTATTCCCTTCCCCAGACCTGCTCCAGCCCAGTCTTGTTCCAAGGGACTCAAAACTGCCCCCAGGACTGGAGGTACCTCAGCAGTGCCAGCACAGTGGCAATATGTGGGTGCACGTCTCATCAGCATGTTTGGCTTTGTGCATCTTGATTTTGGAGCTTAAACAGGTGGCAGAGGGAAAATCTGCCTTTTTCCATTCTCTGTCTGGACTTGGTGTGAAGGTTTAACCAAGTTCATCTCTCTTGGAGCACTCTCCAAGCCTGGGCACTGCCTCAGCAGCTGTGGGAACATCTGCCCATTTCCCAGCAGGGTTGTGCAAAGGCACTGATGGTTTCCAGCACCAGTGGTGGGGAATCTCCTCCTTTCTCTGGGCAAAATAGACTTTCCTGAGACATAAAAATTTATTGTAAAACCGTGGAAGAGTGAGCCATGTGATTGGGGATGTATGAATGAAATTCCATTCTGTAAAAACTCAGGCTGCACACTCCTCACTCTGCTTTATGAGCTTCCCTCCACCGTGATCCCTCGTGCTGAGGCCACAGCACTTTACTGCACCAGGGCCTGGGATGCAATCCCTTTCCTTTCCAAATAGGTTTTTACAGCAAGCTGGGGCTTGCCAGGTGCCACACACCCCCAGTTCCCATAATTTCAGAGGCAGCTCTTGGCAGCCTGCAGGGCTTGGCTCAATTAAAGGAATGTTTCAGCATCTCTGGCACTTGGATTAACGGGCTCTGTGCTGCCAAGCAGAGCCAAAGCCGACTCCTCACACCTTTGATTAGACCAGCCTCAGTCTGATTAGTGTTGCCTAATAAAATAATTTCTATCTGTGGTCATTGACCTTCAAGAAATTCCAATTTTTGCTCTGAAATACATCTACATGCCCTTTGAAGAGCAAGGATTCAGGTGCAATTCCAATTCCTCAGGACTACAATGTATTTATTATTAATTTATGTACATGATGTCTTTAGGATGGATTATTTTAGGAAAAAGCCTCCACAAAAAGAAGGGTTTTAATTGCTTGTATATTTCTTTTCTTTCATTTAAAGAGTCAGACTCCCACAAAAGGCACATCTAAAAAGTGCAGATCTGTATGTGAGGCCCAGAAAAGTGAACATTTTTTATAATTAGCTGTACTACTGCAATTTCTATATAGATTTCTAAAGGCTGTAATATTTCCTGTTTCATAGAAGCTGCATGACATGAAAAAAATCAGCATTTTACCAACAGTGATGCAGGACTGGATTTCCATGAGCAGTTCTTTCTGCCAAAGGGCAGATCTGGAAATGAAAGTGTGGAGATTGGATGGGAAAAAAAACAGGGTCTCATCATCACAGGGTAAGTTTGAAAAGTCTGCTTTTAATGACTCTTGTAAGGAGCCACAGGGGATAGGAAGTTTAAATCTCTGATCCCTCCATCACATCCTTTTGGACAATGTTAAATGTGCAGTTGCTGCAGATGTGTTCCAAATGCTTGGGATGGTCTTTGCTGCAGAAAAACTCCAAGCTCCAATACAAAAACAAAAATAAAATAAAACAAAAATAGAATAGACTCCTATGGCAGTCATTTAAACAGTTGGCAGCTTTTAATCAATCACTGTTTGTCTACCATAGAAATGCAGCCAGCTCTGCTGTACTGACACATGTCTGAGCTTGCTTTTTGAGGAGCATGGACACAGTTCCAACCAAAACCAACCAAACCTCCAGCCTGGGCTGGCTGGAAGGTCTGTGCATCCATCTCCTGCCTCCCCAGCATTAAAGTTCTCCTCCTGCCAAGAGGGCAGAGGACAGGCCAGGAGCAGGGCTGCAGGAAACACCAGCCCTTTCCTTCAGCCCTTTCTTGCAGTGGTGTTTCCACCACGGTGATTTTCCCCTAATTCCTCTCTAACAGGGGCCCTGAGGACAGATGTGAGAGAGGAAGCAGCTGTTATTTGGCTTGGGGATACCTTCTGCTCTGGATTTACATCCAGACTCTGTCAGAGCCCCATGTGCCCTCCCACAGACCATTTGATCATTCAATGTTTCTCTTTACTCTCTGCCAATATGTTTAAACTTCCTTTTTCTCGATTTTTTCAGTTTCTCCTTGGAGTTTGCACATTTTGGGGACCAAACATAGTTGCATTTCTCTGTTTGGTACCACACCCAGGCCAGTGATTCTCTGTCTTGGTTAAGGCCTTTAAATCATACATAATCATATTTATTAAGAGCTATTAAAGCCTTCTGAACATTCCAGATATGTTATAATTTGAGCAGGTATGTCTGGATCACCAGCTATGTTGTTGCCAAAAAAGGGGGGAAAGAATGATCTGCAATAAATAAACATCACCTGCACAAATCAAATTAGACACAAAAGCTATTTCAGACATTAAAGAAGAGTTAATCCAGGCTGAAATCAAGCCAGGAGGAAGCTGAATTTCCAAAATTTACTGCCTTGAGACATCCTTATAGTTGTGGTGGGTTGCTGTGGGGTTAAGGAGGGAACTGCATGGAGATGGTGTGGGTGATCTGTGCATCAAGGGGTGGCTGTGCTTGCTCTTTGCACTTCCCTGTCCTTCTGGTCCCTGGCTGCAAGGACCAGCTTGATCCCTGCCAGCTCCCAGGGAGCAGGAGCAGGGGCAGGAGAGGGCTGGGTGCTTGTGGGGCAATCCTTCCTCCAGCAGGGGAGAGGGCTGGGTGCTTGTGGGGCAATCCTTCCTCCAGCAGGGGAGAGGGCTGGGTGCAGTTTCGTGCCTCCAGGGATGAGGGATGGCTGCAAAGGGCCAGTTCTGACTTTTGCAGTGAGGGTGGAGGGAAACCCATAGCAAGCTTGGATGAAGACAAAAGAAAAGACCCACCCATATCATTTTCCCCTCCCTGGAATTGTTCCAGACCAGGCTGGAGCAACCTGGGCTAATGGAAGGTGTCCCTGCCCATGGCAGGGGGTGGAATGAGATGGTTTTTAAGGTCCCTTCCAGGCCAAACCTTTCTGTGGTTCTGTGATTTTGTGGTTCTATGATTCTGTAATTCTTGGATTCTGTGATTCTCTCTTCAGGGTGCCAGAGGTACCAACAGCTGAGTAAAATACAATAAAGTAAGAGTACCTAGAAGCTTCTGGAGAGGCTCCTGCTTCCTTGACTGAATCAAACCCTCAGAGAAGCTCACTAATGGATCCACCTCAAGCTAAAACATCTTTCCACTCACGTGCTATTGACTGATCCATAACAAAGGTGGTAACAAGGAGCTTCTCCTGTCTGCTGTGAACAAAATATTTTCAAACTTCTGATGGAGTGACCCCAGAGGAGATGAGCTTTTTGTCAGAGGATGAGGCCACCCCCAAAACCAAGAGCAGCAGAGCTGTGGGGGAAGTGTTTTGTGGCTGACAAGGAGACACAGAGATGGTTTTTGTTCCTTGAGTTTTTGTTTTGAGAGGAAAAGCTGGATATGAGGGAAAAGAAGGAAACATGGCCAAAGTCAAAAGGCAGAGGGATGTTTTCCCTAAGCAGACTGTTTAGTTGGGATGGAATAAATGAGCTTGAGCAGACCAAGAAAAGGAGGAAAAATTAATTGTCAAAAGCCTTTTGCACCAATGTTTGCCATGAAGTGACCAATAAAGGAGGAGGGATAATGTGTTTGCAGTTTCCTTGTGTAATTAATAGAGGATCCATGGAAAAAAGCCCAGATCCCTGCCCTTCCCCAGGCAGTGCTTGCAATAGGTTCTTCCTTTCTTTCTGCAAAAAGATTTGGTGAAAGCACAGTAAAGTAAAGAGAAAACATGAATAAAAATAGAAATCACTGCTTGATTTCAACTGTCATTTATGATTTGGCTGCCAGGGAAACAGATCCTTTCCCCATCTTATCAGCAGCCCTGAAACCTGACACATTTCTGCTAGCTTTGGCCTCTTTCCTGGGTATTGCTTTTCCAGCATCCAAAACAATCACAAAAGTTACAGCAGTTACAAAATGTGGATTCTTGGCTGGCTTTGCCTAGGCCTTGAGAAAGGAGAGAAGGGAAGCATATGGAATTGATGGAGAATTTAAAAAAATTCACAAGACCAGTAGCAGTCCTAGAATTTGAGAGTGGTGGGGCTTAGAAGGGACTTTAAAAACCATCCAGCTCCATCCTCTGCCATGGGCAGGGACAATTCCACTATCCCAGGCTGCTCCAAGCCCTGTCCAGCCTGGCCTTGGGCATTGCCAGGGATCCAGGGGCAGCCACAGCTTCTCTGGGCACCCTGTGCCAGGGCACCACCACCCTCCCAGCCAAAAATTCCTTCCCAATCTAACCTTGCCTTCTGGCACTGGGAACCTCTCCCTGTGTCCTGTCATCTCAGGTTTTTGTCCAAATTTCCATCTCCAGCCCTCCTGGAGCCCTTTTAGGCACTGGAAGAAGCTCTAAGATCTCCCTGGAGCCTTCTCTTCTCCAGGTTGAACAATCCCAATTCTCTCAGCCTTTTCTTGTGGGAGAGGTGCTCCATCCCTTTGGTCCTCCTTGGTGGACTCACTCCAAGATCTCTGTGTCCTTCCTGTGCTGGGGACTCCAGAGATGGACACAGCGCTACCCCTGAGGAGGGGAAGGGCTGTCCTCAAGCAAAGAGAAGTTGTGACTCCCATTTTGAGCCTTGTTCAGCTCATAGAAAAGGCAGCAGAAAGAGCAGAACCTTTTCTGGGTGACTCTTACTGGGGTCTTGTCTCCATTTTCTTGAGGACCTGAACAGAAAGTGATGGACAAATATGTATTAGTGGGGGTGTTTTGCACCACTTAATTAGTGATTTGTCTCAGTCTCTTCTGTCTTCACTCAGAGCCAGGATTAAAAAACACACGAAGGAAATGGATTTTCTCATGTTTGGGCTTGGTTGTTTATTAAACCTTATCTAAAGTACAGAAAGTTCAGCAGCACTTCCAGCCACCAGATAAAAGTGAGCAAAATGGAGATGAATCCAGATAGCTAGAAGATCTCTTAAAGCTAAACAATCCAATAGAGAAATAACACCTATATTATTTATACTTTTGACCCAATAACCAAACTCCTGGGACTCTCAGTGTGACACTGACTGACCAACCAGAAACTACTGCCTGAAACCATGAAGAAAGAGGAAGAACACAGAAAGAGACACCACCCTGAGTTCTCCATCTTGTCCCCTGTCTATTACTATATTATAAAACCCTCAAATTCCAAACCCTTCCCCATGTGAAATCACACACTTTTATTTAACCACACACCCGTGATTTTAACTCCATCACTCAAACTTTGAAAGCTTCTCCAAGGTCTCAGGTCGAAAAGCAGTGTTCTCCAGGGGGTCAGTGCCAGAAAGCACAGAAAGCTCAAAAGCTCAAGTTTCTGGAATCCAACAGAATGGACCCTCTGCTCAGCATTTTCTCTGCCCACAGAGCTCTAACTGCACCATATCCACCTTGTCTGACTGTGCTTTACCTCCCCAAGGCACAGCCTGTGATCCTGGCTGCCCACTGAGCCCAGGAGGGCTGGGAATACACAATGGAATCTTGGTTTTATTCTCCCCCTTTTCAGGAACTGCTTAAAATCAGTGTGAAAAGAGAGGACAGCATGGCCTGGATAAGGATGCTCACTTCCCTAAACCTGTCATTGCTGCTCATCAGGCTGATGGCAGTGCTGACAGCAGCTCTGGATGTGGCACTGTGCTACCAGAACCTCCCTGGTGAAACACAAATCCCAGGTAACAGTGATAAAAGTCCTGTGGCACAAACAAACCCTCAGATCAGGGTGTGAAATCAGCTGCAGTGAGAGTGACACTGAACCTCCCTCACCCACCCGAAATTCCACTCCTGTTCTGAGCCAACCTGACAGGACAGGTGCCTGTTTTCCAGAGCAAGCATCTCTTTGGGGAGCAGGGAAATGATCATTAAAGACAACACGGGTTTGCAGATCCACCCTGCTATACAAACGTGATGTACATCACTCAAAGCTTCTAACTCATCTATTGCCCTGCAGGGAGAGGGCTGCTGTGACCTGGGGTTTAAATAAACAACCAACCTTTCCTTGGAAGCCTTTGGGATATTTTGGGGTATGATTTAAGCCACTAAAGAAGGGAAAATACTCTGAAAGGTTTTGGTTACTGCATTTATGCCAGCCCAGGGACAGATTCATGGACCAGAAGCAGGAGGAACTCGGTCCTCTGAGTGGCCACACGTGTCCCCATAGACAGGAGGTGCTGGAAATACTCCTGTATGTCACTATTAATTACATAAATGAGAAATTCTGGGATTGTACGTGGATGGAAGTGAATGCAAGTTGATGGGAAGCAAAAGGTTTCTTTCATAGTGAGATGATTGTCTTTGCCTCAGCAAAGAAACAGAGAGGAAATCTCCTCAAGTGGCCTTTTCCATAATCTGAGTCCTTGGAAGTTTTCCACCACACTCAGGTTTCCTACCAGAGTCAGATTTTCTACCACAGGAGGATTTTCCACATCAGATGCTTGTTCTTTCTCGCTCTTTTTTTTTTTCCCTTTTTGATCCCTCTGTACCATATGAGCACAGACTGCCTCAGCCCATAGGATCTTGGAAAATGTGAAAGTTAAATAAGTTGAACTGGAAGGAGCTTGCCTCTCCTGACTTTCCTTGCCAGGCTCTTCACTACTTGCTAAAATAGAACTTCCATCATAAATAGAAAGGATCTCTCCTGCCTGCCCCACTGGCCTGGCTGAAGGAAAAATTGGTCTTCAGTCCCCCTCAAAACTACAGCTCAATTTATCTTCCAGCTATTACATAAAAGGTGGGACCTTTAAACAGTGGAAGAGAAGTGAATAAATTGGCACTGGAGGCAGAACAAAGCAGCTGCAATATTCATCAAAGAGCAAAACTGGAGCGTCCTGTAGGAGTTGGAGGCTTTTGATGGAAGCACTTCCATGTCACAGATACAATATTTATAGCTGGAATGTGGTCCCAGCCACCAGCTGACCATCCAGCAGCTCAGCACAGATGACAGCCCCCCTGCACAGTGACAAAGTGCAGCCACAGGCAGCAAAGCTCCCACTCTACCTCCGAAACCAGGAGTCACGAGGCCATGCCCTGGGGACAGTGTGACAGTGTCAGATGATCCAGGGGCACTCACCTGCTATCAGGTGACACCTCACAGACACTGCAACGTCCCCAGCTCTGCAGATTCGTGCAGGCTTAAAGGTCTCTCCTCAATCAGGGGCTATTTCAGTCAGTATTTCAGTCATACCTGGATTTATGTGAGTATTTCCAGGGCTGGTCTCCTGTTGGGAGATGTCCCATCGAGGATGGGATGATGAGCATTGCTGTCATGCTTTCCTGGAACAGACAGTGCCACCAGGGCTGGGTGATGCATTTCATATCTCTTATGATTCATTGTGCATAGCAGAGCCAGAAATACATCCCAAGTGCATCGGGATCAATTGACAATAACAAACATTTGGGAAGAGAAAGGATGAACCCCAGAGAGCAGGTGAATTTTTAACCCTGCTGGAATCAATGGAAATTCTCACACCAGGGCAGCAAAGCCAGGATTTCACACATGATCACACTGACAGTGACCTCAAAGTCACTTTTAGTGCCAAGTGTTCCCAGGGTCCTGCAACTCCAGCACTGCTTTTGGGGGTTACTATGACACAAACCATTTGTGTGTAACCTTCCAGGCCTTGTGACTCTGGCCCTGAGGGCATTAAAATGTCATTTTTCCTCATCTGACCCCGCTCTCAAGAGCCTCCCTGTGAACTCTGGCACAGCCCCACAGCCCTACAAAACCTTCCTCACCCTGGCCCTGTGTATTCCAACCCTGTTCCAAGGGAATGAGGGCAGTCATTTTCATTTGTTCCTTTTTTAATCTCTATGTGCAGGAGCTTTTCACAACTTGTAACCATGTCTTGCTCTTGGCTTCTCAGCCACTCCTCAGACAGAGGGTTTTGTGCAGAATAAAAAGAGTTTTATTCTTCCTTGGGGTGCTCCCAGCTCTTGCTGTGTGTGTTGTGTCCTTTCAGATGCCCAACAAGTAACGTGTGTGGGAGAGACAGTGACCTCTCACTCTTTACTTCAGCATCCACAGAAAGGAGCCAGCTTCCCATTTTCCCAAAGTTCTGGGATGGTTTTCTCTGGAGGATCTCAGTGCTTTGTCTCCTGGCTTAGTGAAAATACAGAGCCTTTGTTTCCAGCCTTGATCCCTTCAAGTCCACAGGCAGCACTGACTGGAATGTTACACAACACCTCTCCCTTTGTCCTTAAAAATATCTGTGTCACCTTCATTTATTGTTCTTGGACCTACAAAACTAATTATTTGCCCCCGTTGTGCCCAAACTCTTGGTATCTCCTCTGGAAATAAAAATAACAAAAATAAAAGCTAAAATACAAAGAAAAAATTTTACTCTCAGATTGTATTTTAAGGGCTTTGGCTAAGTGAAAGACCTGAAGAAAGCTAAGCTTTAAGGAATTTCTGCATCCTGTTTTAACTGGTTGAAAACACTAAAACCACCTTTTCTTAATTATTTTCATCCATCTTTTCACCATCTCTAGCAAGGAAAACAAATCTGTGATAACAACCCCTCTAACACTGGCAGCTGCCCCAATCCCAGGGCAGAGAAAGGTGACAATGCTCTCCTGGAAGAGCAGTTTGGAAAGCAGGGACATATCTTAGAGTGAGATGGCATCAACAGAGCAGCTGTTGGCATCCTTGGACATGGGACACCCCAATGCCCTGTGAGAATGGGGGGGGGGAATGATGCCTTGGGTTTTAGCTTTTATATTTTTCAGAATTTCTGCTGCTTGGTGTGTAACTCTGAAACTTCATTTTAGGTGTTAGTAAGTTCTCTTCACAGGGTGGTTCAACAAAACAATTCCTTCCCAGCTGGAGAATCAAGGACACCTGGTACCTAAAAAGCAGAAACAACAGCGAGGGAAAGGGGGTAAGGCAGGGGCTGAGACTTCACAGCCTGGGGCTGTGGTTGGACAATTGATCCCAAGATGAACCAAAACTTATAAAAGTGTAAAAACTTCGTGACCAGGACCCATCTTGGATTTGATTTGGGTGCAGCCCTGGCCAGGCTCTTGCACTGCCCAAGGTGAATCCTTTCAATGAATATTAATTTTATTCCTTTTGCTCTGTCCAGTCTCTGTTCCAGGTCAGCCTTTCCAGGCAACAAGAAGTGGAGAGGTGCCTGGGTCTGAGGGGCTTTAAGTGTCTGAAGGAGGGGATCAGAGATGGACCAGGCTCTTCCAGTGGTGCTGAACAACAGGATAAGAGGCTGAAGAGAATGGAACAAATAAAATTCCATCTGAATATGAGGAAGAATTTTATTGTGCAGTGACGGAGCACTGAACATCTTGCCCAGAAAGGGTCTGGAGTCTTCCTCCCTGGAGATATCCAAGAGCCACCTGGACACATCCTGAGAGGCTCTGGGGCCCTGCTTGAGCAGGGGCTTGGACCAGGTGATTTCCAGTGGTCCCTTCCAAACCTGGACCAGCCTGGGATTCTGTGACCCCGTGGTGCAGGACATGCATTGTAATCCCATTTATGGGAGAGGTATTTTAACCACCTCTGGGACCCTACTTTGCCACCAACTTTTCTGTAGCAATTCTGAGAAAAATGCTCAAGGAGTGCTGGCTGGAAGATTGAGTGCAGCCCCACATTTGATGCTTTTATACTTTTCACATCCTTGTCCCTTCTTTCTAGTGGGACAGTGCAGGACCATTTTTTTAAGAAAAAGAGGGAGCAATAATTCACATCCCACACTTCTCTAACAATATTATTTTCCAGGCTCACGGTGAGAAACTCTTCCTTTATCCCATCAAATTTGTCATGTTGTCCAGGTTACCTTACTCCAAGGACAAAATCCAGAGCCCTGGAGGTGCAGGATGAGGTAAGGAGGAGCCTGGAGTGGTGCTGAGCCCACAGCAGCACATCTTCAGTTCAGCCCTTCCTTTGCCAGTGAATCTCTCTGTGCTTGGCTTTCCATCAGCCTCACCTGCACAAAGGTGAACTCTCAACACCAGGATTTCAGCAGATCAAAGGAAGGATAAATATTATTCTTTGTCAGGGATCACTGCTTTCTTCCTTTGTTTGCCCTGGAACAATGAGGGTAGGAAAAAGGAAGAAAAAGTCTGTACAGTTTAACAAAGCTGCATTGAGAGATATTTGATATCCCAGGAGTGACCCTCTCCTCACCCCCTAATCCTTGTCTTTAAAGCAAGGGGGATATTCTGCTGCTGCTTGGAGCAGGAGAAAAGGAATGTGGACCTGTGGCTTTGGAAGAACATTCCAGACCCATCAAAAGGCACTTTGACCTTGGCCTAAGAGCAGTGCCAGTAGTGCTGGTGTTCAGAAGGAGAAGAAAAAAGTAAACAGACAAACCTCACATGTCTGGCAGCAGAGAAAACACTCACAAAGGGGATTTTTAAACCAGTTGACCAACATCCCTTCTGAACAAGCCACACAGTTTATGTTCTCTGTGCAGAAATTATCACATTGTATGCAAAGATTTTTTGGAACTCTGCTTAATTTGATGAACAATATTTTAGCAGAGATCAGTTACCAACACTCTCTGTGTATCCAAATATATTTGGATAGCTGTGAAACAAAACAAAATAAAACAAAGCAAAACAAAACCAAAAAAAAAGCAGAAGTGTTTGATAAATATTTCCTGCCTGTATTTGGGACAAAGTTGAATGCCATTTCCACATTATATAATGATGATGAAATTCTTCCTACCCAAGCAACTTTAAAAAGAACATCAAAAGCACAACTAACATTTCAAAGCCAGCGAGTCTAAAGGACATATGTGTCATCTTTTGCAGAGCTGGCTCCTGTTCTCACACCAGGTGGGAATGTGAGAGTTTATGAACAGCCCAGGAGACCATTTCCAAGAAGAAAAACAGCACTGAGTCAATATTTGAAGAGCATGACTCAGGTAAGTCCACGAAGTTTCAGCATTGCTCCTGGCCCTGGGATGATGAAATGGTTTGTACCAGCTGAGGAGGAGATGGAGACTGGGGATGCAGTGGAACAGCAATCAGAAGTTTTCATGGCAAATGGTTCCTGTTGTCACAGAACAAACTTCAGCCTGTTCTTTAATAAAATCACAAGCACAGTTGGTATCAGGAATGGTGTTGACTCAGTGCTGTGCAATACCCTGATTTGAGGAAGAAAAAAATAGACAAAATCAGTGTGAGTGCATAACAAATGGTTTAAAAACAGCTAATGGAAAGATCTCAAAGTGGCCTGGAAATAAAGGGTTCATCAGTGAATAAAGGCTGTTTCTAATGGGCTCTTGCAAGCACTTTCACTTGTGCTATTCATTGTGCTTCACATAGGAGCTGCAGGAAAATAAAAGATGATCACATCATGAGAGATTTTCCAAACTGTAAATAGTTTCACTGCTTAAAACTGTACTAATCAGACAGAGCAGTTTATTTGTAAACAAAGTGCTGCAATGGGGAAAACGAGAAGAATGTGGTAAAATGAGTTCAGAGTCATGGAATCATGAAGTTTGGAAAAGCCCTCTGGGGTCAGAGTCCAACCATTCCCCCAGCACTGCCAAGGCCACCCTGACCCCTGTCCCCAAGTGCCACATGCACATGGACTTTAAATCCCTCCAGGGAGGAGTCCATTTCTTGTACACACTTTTTTTTTCCAAAGTAATATTAAAAATCAGTGGATATTCAGAGATGATGTGCAGTTCATTATTTTTTCAGTTACACACATTCTCACTACTTTTCCTCTTGGACAAAAGGAAATCCTGAGGAGCTTCTCATGGACCTCCTCACCTCTTTCTCTGGAAATTCCTAACCATACTAACTCTGCAGAGAGAAAACATGGATACATATAAATATATATAAATATATATATATATATAGCTATAGAAGTCTTCTGTGAAGGTCTCATTACAGAAGGATCCCACTCTTATTCACAGGATAGAATATCCTGAGTTGGAAGGGACCTGTATGGAAATTCACAGTGCTCTATAAATGACTTTTCAGAATAAAGGTAATTTGGCTTTAAGACTTTCACATTTATTCCACTCAAAGGAAAATTTCCTCCTCTGATAGTAAATGAAATTTATACTTTTGGTCTTATTTTTGGTTTCATGTAATTCTGTGCTGATGGAACCTGAGTCCCATGTCAGGCCAGAAAGTTTCAAGCTCCTCATCTGTGAGCTCAGAGCTGCCAGAAGCTCTGAAAAATGGGGAAATTGTCCATTTTTGAGCTCAAATGAGAGAAGTCTGGGCTTCCAACATCATTCATACCAGCCCACTCCAGCCAAGACCTCCCAAAATCAAAGTGAAATCCATCAGAAATCCTTCAGGAAGGGCTCTAGACTCTGGAATTCCCTTTAATTTTGCCTTTAATAAACTGGTTTTTGAGGCCATGTGTCCCCAGGGGTGGAACTGGATGAGCTTTAAGATTCTTCCAACCCAAACCATTCCATGACATGAAAGAACACATAAGATGGGTAAAGAACATTTGGGGAAATCTTCCCTTGATCCCAGACAAGGAGAAAAAGGAAGGAGAATTTGAGCAGGATGACATGAAGGGTGAAACATTTGTCAGAGGAGAAAAGATGCTGAAATCACACTGGCATTGATGGAAATGGGGATAAAAAGTGAGAATCCTACAATCTGTGTCTAAAAATCAATCTACAGCATAATGAACATTCCCTTCTTCTTCCCCACCGTGGAGAAAAATCTGGGACAAGGCTTCAGGTGAGGTTACCTCGTGCAGCTCATTAGAAATGCAAAAGATAAGCTAAACAAACAGATCATGTCCCCATTGCTAAAACAATGGGGCCAAACACCACAATGCCTGGCTCCTTGCTTGTTGCTTGTTTCTCCTCTCTTTTCCCTCTTTCTCCATTTGAAAAGGCTCCTTGGGCTGAATTCACGATCTTCTTGGAGCTTTCAGGGTTGGAAAGTGCTGCTGATGCATCCAAGGATCCACGTGCAGCGTTTCAGCAGGATTTTAATGACTCAGGGAAACACCACGCCAGCAGTGAAGGTTTTTAAAAGCTTCACCTCCTCTTGCAGCCTGAACTCAGTCTGGCCTCTCTCTGGGCTTTAACACACTCCATTAACAGGATTCCCCGGCTGAAAGTGAAAGTGGGAGGTGGAGCACAAGCCTATTTTTGGACATGCAATGCACAGAAGTCCCCTTGTCGCTGCAGGCTGGAGAATGGGACAAGCAGGGTGTGGGAGAAGGGGGAATTAGGGAACAACTGCCAGTGGGGCTGTGAGAGGGGTTTTGCTGAAAATTCCAAAGGAGAATCACGCTCACAGACTTTTAGGGGTGCACAAGAATGTACACGGCACTCACTCACACATTAGCTGCTTTTTTAGGTGTGGTAAAGCCCCTCATCCACCAGCACAGGGTCAGTCAGAGGCAGAGCTGACATCCAGTTGTCTCCTTTCCCCTGTTTTTACCCTGGAAAGGTGTGCAGGTGGGGCTGGGGGTACAACCAGTGCTGTGGGTCACAACCACCACATGGACTGCTCCAGGATGGAAAACTGGAAAAGGATCTGGAGGGGCTGGTTGGACAAGAGCCAGAGTGTGCCCAGGTGGGCAAGAAGAGCAAGGGCACCTGGCTTGTAGCAGCCACAGAGTGGCCACTGGAGCAGGGCAGTGCCTGTCCCCTGTGCTGGCTCTACTGAGGCACCTCCAGCCCTGGGGACAGTTTTGGGTCCCTCAGAACAAGACATTGAGGGGCTGGAGCATATCCAGAGTGGGAAGGAGCTGGAGAGTTCCTGAGGGAGCTGGGAAGGGGCTCAGCCTGGAGAAAAGGAGGCTCAGGGGGAACCCTGTGGCTCTGCACAACTCCCTGACAGGAGAGAGCAAGGAGAAATGGCCACGAGTTGTGCCAAAGAAGGTTTAGGTTGGCTATTAGGAAGAATTTCTTCACAGAAAAGCTTGTCAGGCATTGAATGGCCTGTCCAGGGAGATGTTGGTGTTCCCATCCCTGGAGATGTCCAAGGAGGGAATGGATGTGGCACTCTGGGCTGGGGACTCGACAGTTTGGGAGGCCTTTTCCAACCTAAATGATTCCACGATTCTGTAGTGTGAATCTCGTGGGCACAGAGCAGCACCCTGTCCCAGCTGTGATGTGTGTGTGGGGACACTGCACACACACAGGGGACACTGCACACACAGGGGACACTGCACACACACAGGGGACACTGCACACACACACAGAGGGACACTGCACACACACAGAGGGGGACACTGCACACACAGAGAGAGGACACTGCACACACACACAGGGGGACACTGCACACACACAGGGAGGACACTGCACACAGAGGGGACACTGCACACACACACAGAGGGGACACTGCACACAGAGAGGGGGACACTGCACACACAGAGGGGGACACTGCACACACACACAGGGGACACTGCACACACACACAGGGGGACACTGCACACACACACAGAGGACACTGCACACACAGAGGGGGACACTGCACACACAGAGAGGACACTGCACACACACACAGGGGACACTGCACACACACACAGGGGGACACTGCACACACACACAGAGAGGACACTGCACACACAGGGGTGACACTGCACACACAGAGGGGACACTGCACACACACACGGGGGACACTGCACACAGAGGGGACACTGCACACACAGAGGGGACACTGCACACACACACAGAGGGGACACTGCACACAGAGAGGGACACTGCACACACACAGGGGGACACTGCACACACACACAGGGGGACACTGCACACAGAGAGGGGACACTGCACACACACAGGGGGGGACACTGCACACACACACAGGGGACACTGCACACAGAGAGGGGACACTGCACACACAGAGGGGACACTGCACACACAGAGAGGGACACTGCACACACACACAGGGGGACACTGCACACACACACACAGGGGTGATACTGCACATACATGGGGACGTTGCACACACAGGGGGACACTGCACACAGAGAGGGGACACTGCACACAGAGGGGACACTGAACACACACACACACAGAGGGGACACTGCACACACGGAGTGGGGACATTGCACACACAGAGGGGGACACTGGACACACACACACACAGGGGTGACACTGCACACACGGAGTGGGGACATTGCACACACAGAGGGGGACACTGCACACAGAGGGGACACTGAACACACACACAGGGAACACTGCACACAGAGAGGGGACACTGCACATGGACGGGGACACTGCACACACACACAGGGGGGGACACTGCACACACGCAGAGGGTGACACTGCACACACAGAGAGGGGACACTGGACACACACAGGGGTGACACTGCACACAGAGAGGGGGACACTGGACACACACAGGAGTGATACTGCACATACACAGGGGGACACTGCACACACAGAGAGGGGTGATACTGCACATACACGGGGACATTGCACACACAGGGGTGACACTGCACACACAGAGAGGACAGGGATGCAGGTATCAGCTCCCTGCCCATCCAGCTGTCCCCACCCAGCTGTCCCCAGGACAGCAGTATCACCCTACCCTCCTCCCTCCTGGGCATGTTGCAGAAAGGGGGGGGTGTCTCATAAACAGGTGACCCCACCCCAGGGTGTGTTTCTGGGAGCCTCTCCTTCCCACAGCAGCCCTCAGCCCTTGGGAAATGGTGCTGGGGGGAGCTGGCACCCCGGAGGTGATCCCTGGCTGCCCCTCGTAGGCTGTGGGGTGTGTGTTGGGACGGGAGTTGTCCCCACAGGTGTAAATCCTGGGAACCCTCCCTCCTTTCGGGCTGCCAGGTGTTTTATCACACAGATAAGCATTTCAACACCTCCTCCTTGCTGATTACCAGGTGTGCATTGGGGGTGGAAGCAACTTTATCTCTCTCACACACACACACGCACAAAAACAAGCACAGGTGAACCCCTGTTCAGTTTTGGGGGGCATAGCAGGAATTTGGAGGAGTGGGGCTTCTCTCACACAAGGGTGACTGCAGGTTGTTGACCCTGTGTTCCTGTGGTGAGGGACAGCAGGAGGGTGCTGGGGTGTCAGGAACCCCCCTTGGCACCAGGATGAGTGCTGGGGGTGCTTGGGGTCCCCCACAAGGCAGAAGGATGAGTTTTGGGGGTTTTTGGGATCCCCCACAAGGCAGCAGGGTGAGTTTTGGGGGTGTTTGGGATCCCCCACAAGGCAGCAGGGTGAGTTTTGGGGGTGTTTGGGATCCCCCACAAGGCTGCAGGGTGAGTTTTGTGGGTATCAGGTACCCCCACAAGGCAGCAGGATGAGTTTTGTGGGTATCAGGTACCCCACAAAGCAGAAGGATGAGTTTTGGGGTGTCTCAGCCCCCTCCTCAATCCCCCGTGGAGCTGTGGGATGTGGTTCCTTGCACACACACACAAAGGCACAAAATGTGCTTTAAGGGCATCTGTCACCCTCATGGGGTGTCTCGGGGTCGTTGTGAGGAGCCGTGAGCACACGGGTGTGGGTTGTGCTCCAGGGCACGCACCGGGCTGTCACCGGTGTCACACACAGCCCTGGGGGCTGTTCACCCTGATGGGGGTGTCACACACACAGGGACACACAGGGACACAGGGTGTGATTGAAGGTGTCACACACAGGGACACAGGCTGTGTCTGAGGGTGCCACACAGATTTACACACTGTGTCTGTGTCACACAGATTTACACGGAGTGTCACAGTTTCACACTGAGCATGTTACACTGTGTTTGAGCATCACAGTTTTACACTCTCTGAGCATGTCACATGTCACAGTGTCACACGCTGTGTCACACACCCGGTGTCACACACTCAGTGTTACACCTTGTGTTTGTGGATGTCACACACAGTGTTACACCGTGTCACACAGTGTCACGTGCTGTGTCACACACTCACCATGTCACGCTGTCACAGTGTCACACGGAGTCTCTGTCACACACAACATCCCACATTGTCACAAGCTGTCGTGCTGTCTCTGTCACACTCACTGTGTTACACACTGTCACACACTCAGTGTCACACGCTGTGTCTGTCACACTGTTTTAAATTTTATCTCACACTCAGTGTCACCCACTGTCTGTGTCACACACTTGGCATCATGCTGTCTGTGTCACACACAGTGGCACACACTGTGTCACACACTCTCAGTGCCACACTGTCACACACGCAGTATCACGCAGTGTCACACACAGTGTCACACTCACACACGCAGTGTCACACACAGTGTCACACACTGTCATACACAGTGTCACACTGTGTCACACACTCTGTGTCACATACCTTGTGTCACACTCTTGGTGTCACATGCAGTGTCACACATACAGTGTCACACAGTGTCTCACACTATGTTACACACACTGTGTCACACACTGTGTCACACACTCTCAGTGCCACACTGTCACACACGCAGTGTCACACAGTCACAGTGTCACACACTGTCATACACAGTGTCACACTATGTCACACACTGTGTCACACACTCTCAGTGCCACACTGTCACACACGCAGTGTCACACAGTCACAGTGTCACACATACTGTCACACTGTGTAACACACTCTGCCCCACACACCCAGTGTCACACGTGCAATGTCACCCTCAGTGTCACTTTCAGTGTCTCACACTCTGTAACACAGTCTCAGTGTCACAGTGTCACACACACATTGTCACTCTCAGTGTCACTTTCACTGTCTCACACTGTCACACACTTCCAGTGCTTTACTCTCAGCGTCACTTTCAGAGTCCCACACTCTGTCACACACTCTCAGTGTCACACAGTGTCACCCTCAGTGTCACTTTCACTGTCTCACACTCTGCAACACACTCTCAGTGTCACAGTGTCACACACGCAGTGTCACTCTCAGTGTCCCACACTCTGTGTCCCACACTCTCAGTGTCACTTCCACTGTCTCACACTCTGTCACTCTCAGTGTCACACTCAGTGTCCCACACTCTCAGTGTCACACACACAGTGTCACTTTCAGTGTCCCACACTCTCAGTGTCACTTCCACTGTCTCACACTCTGTCACTCTCAGTGTCACACTCAGTGTCCCACACTCTCAGTGTCACACACACGCAGTGTCACCCTCAGTGTCACTTTCACTGTCTCACACTCTGTCACACACTCTCAGTGTCATACTCAGTGTCACATACTCTGTGTCACACACACGCAGTGTCACTTTCAGTGTCCCACACTCTCAGTGTCACACACACACAGTGTCACTCTCAGTGTCACTTTCACTGTCTCACACTGTCCCACACTCTCAGTGTAACACACACGCAGTGTCACTCTCAGTATCACTTTCACTGTCTCACACTCTGTCACACACTCTCAGTGTCACACTCAGTGTCCCACACTCTCAGTGTCACACACAGTGTCACTCTCAGTGTCACTTTCAGTGTCCCACACTCAGTGTCCCACACACTCCCCAACATGCCATGTGTCCGTGTCCCCGTGCCGCGTGTCCCCGTGTCCGTGTCCCCATGTCCCCGTGTCCGTGTCCCCATCTCCCCGTGCCGCGTGTCCGTGTCCCCGTGTCCGTGTCCCCATCTCCCCGTGCCGCGTGTCCCCGTGTCCATGTCCCCGTGTCCGTGTCCCATCT
The DNA here is from genome assembly GCA_034336665.1 of Luscinia megarhynchos. NCBI lineage: Eukaryota > Metazoa > Chordata > Aves > Passeriformes > Muscicapidae > Luscinia > Luscinia megarhynchos. Next base: position 58,475,557 of record CM067568.1, read on the forward strand.
CCCCGTGCCGTGTCCCCGCGCCCCGTGCCGCGTGTCCGTGTCCCATCTCCCCGTGCCGTGTCCCCGTGCCGTGTCCCCGCGCCCCGTGTCCGTGTCCCCGCGTCCCCGCGTCCCCGCGCCGCCCGGCCCCGCCCCTGCCGCGTCGCGCCGCGCGTGACGGCCGCTGTCCCCGCCCCCCGCTCGGAGCGGCGGCTGCGGCAGCGCGGCGGGGCCGGGGCGGGCGGGGCGAGGCCGGGCGGCCCCGCCGGGCAGGGCTCGCTGCGGCATGGATTACCCCGAGCCCGGCTCGCCGCAGGGCGCTCGCCACCTGCCCGGCCAAGCCTTCGAGCGGCCGAGCCGCGGCGAGGAGGAGGAAGCTGCGGAGCAGGAGGAGGAGGAGGAGGAGGCGGCTGCCGCTGCCGCCCGCGCCCGCCCGCCCCGCCGGCCGCAACCGCTCCGCGCCGCGCTCTCCACCTCCTCCTCCGAGGGCGACCCCGAGCCCGCCCCGCCGCGGGAGCGCCGCCTCAGCGACGAGGCCGCCGCCGGCGACTTCGACTCGGCCGAGTCCGGCGCGTCGCTGCGGTACTCGACGGGCACGGGCGGCGAGGGCAGCGAGGGCGAGGGCGCGGGGCCGGGCAGCAGCGACAGCGGCGGCAGCGGCTTCTCGCTGGCGGCCAGCGCGCTGCCCGAGAGGCGGCGGCCGGGCGGCGGCCGGCCCCGCTATGAGGTGGTGCGGGAGCTGGGCGCCGAGGAGGTGCGCTGGTTCTACCGCGAGGACCGCAAGACCTGGAAGCCGTTCATCGGCTACGACTCGCTGCGCATCGAGCTGGCGTTCCGCGCCCTGGGCAGCGCCGGCGCTGCTTCGGGGGAGCCGGCGGCCGTGGAGCCGGTGTGCGTGCGGAGCGGGCTCTACGAGGTGGATGTGGCCAGCGCCGAGAGCTACCCCGTCTATTGGAACCGTGAGTGCCGCCGTGCTGGCCGGGGGGGGCCCGAGGAGGGATGCCGAGCATCCCCCGAGCGCTCGGAGCGGCGCTGGGGACAGCGGGTGGGACAGCGGGACCCGGCACACGGACCCAGCCGCGTTCCCTGCCGGTGTGTTCGTGTCTAAGCGATACAGGACAGATTATCCAGACAGAGAGAGGAGCCGCGGTGCCCGTCGCTCACGTAGCCGGGAATTCCCCGTGCAGGGCTCTGGGCATCGCGCCCTGCCAGCGACACTTGGAAGGGAAGAGATTTGGGCATCCCTGAGAGAGGGGACACTGGGCCATCCTCCTCCCTCCCACTCAGGGTGTTCTGAGCACATCCAGCCGCGAAGGGAACTCAGCATCTTTATTCTCCTCGCCTCCCTGTGCGCACAAACCTGGAGGGGATGATCTGGGGCATGCACTCCAAAGACTTGGAAAAGGGAGGTCTGGGCATCTGCTCGTTTCTTGGCGTGTGTGGGAGAAAGTGGCAGGGAAGGTGGCTGAGAACCTCCTTAAGCTCTGCTTTTCCTTGATTTTTTCTTTTTCTTTTCTTTTTCTTTTTCTTTTCTTTTCTTTTCTTTTCTTTTCTTTTCTTTTCTTTTCTTTCCTTTTTTTTTTTTTAAGCAGAGGTGAGTGAGGGTGGTTATTTGCCTTCAGCATTCTCCCTGCACACCTTTCCTTCCGAAGGAGCAGAGTAGAAAGAAACATCAGTTGTTTGTGCAACTCCCTCCTCCCCACAGACATGTCTCTGATCCCTCATCTTCATGGAATGATGGAAGAGAGGGTTGTCCCTGTTTTCCCCTATGTGACCCGGTCCTCTCCACTAGGGAAATGATGATCTTGTGCTTTATATTTTTCACATCACCTGCCCCCTGGGAGGAGGCATGAAGTGGGATTCCTCATTTCTCTTGGAGGAATGCAAAAGGCATCTCATACTTACATAATATGAGGGAAAAAGAGGGAAATTTGTTTCCTATACCTTCCAATAGAAGAAAATTTGTTTCACCCCCTCAACTTCAAAACCCTTCAACACCCTCTCTGCCCCCCTTCCCCTTGCATTCCTGTGTCCTTTGCTTGTGGAGCAGAAGAGGGACAGAGACCTCAACTCCCTGCACTTTTTCTCTTTATTTATCAGCCTCTTTACAGGAGGGAGCTCCATAAATGACAATACTGTGTGGTACAGTTCACTTGTGTGACAACTTGTCTTTCAAATCACCACCCCAGCAGGCAGACAGTGAGCTCCAGGAGCGAGCAGAGGACTCAGTGCACAGGAATTCTCAGCTGGAGGAGCCTGGGCACAGCTTCTTGAGCAGAAACTGGAGCTGCTTCTCCCTGTCACCACCCTGCAGCCCCTTGCTGTTGGCACTGGGTGCATCTGCCACATGGTTCCTGGGAAGAGAAAAGATGCAGGACAGCCAGGGGAGGAGGAATCTGCTGCCAGCCCTGTAACTGTGTCGTAGGAGAGAGGGGAAGGAGAGAGCAGAGCTGTCAGGTGAGGCAGGATTGCTCCTGATAATGGGAGCAAGGGACTGCAGCTCATCAGCAGCTTAAAGGTTTAATTTCTTGACACTGTGCCTTGTCCATTTTGGAAGCTGATTCAGTCTCATTAAGCTCGAGGAGCAGATGTTTCAGATGGCAGCACAGGCTGTGCAGAGACGATTTCTGGTGCTGGAAGGAGAGATTCCCAGAGGTTAGAACCAGAGGCAGGGGAGAAATAAACTCCTGGGCCTGAGCAGACTAATGACAGGGATGATTTCTAGTCCTCAGAAAGCTGATTAAGGGCAGTGCTCAGGTCTTTTCTTATTAGCAGATCTAGTCATTTGCAAGGCTGAGATCAACTTTTGGTGTTTCAAGGGGCTTCTGGTGCCTTCTGGTTTAACTTCTTCACTGCACATTTCCTTGCCTCTATTCCCTATGAGTGCCTTTCTGCCATTCTACCCATCTGCTGCATCCAGATCTGAGAAAACAGCAAGGTCAAATATGAGGATTCAGATCTTATCTGTGCCTTTGAAGGCCTTGGTGGAGCCATAATTCCCATATTATTCCTGTTTGGTAGCATATGTGTAATTCTGGATCCAAAGGGTGGCTGCCCTGACGTGGAAGTGTCAAACCAGCTCTGAGTAAGGCAGGAGAATGCTCCTCTCTGACCACACAAGCATGAGGTATGATGAGTACAACTGACTTAAAATGTGCTGAGGTGCCTGTTGAAGAGTACAGAAACTTCTGGCTGGTTTTGCTGATTCACGGTTCAGCTCAGAGCAAAGGTCAAAAGCTTTTCTGTTTGTTATTTTTGCCCTTTTTCCTGTATGTGCTGGACTCCAGGGGAGGCTGCAAGCACAGAGCCACCATGCTGAGCAGTTGGTTCCTCAGCTGACAATTCCTGGGGCATCACAATGCCAGGGAAATGTTGGTTATGTGCTGGAATATTTTTTTTTTATATCTACATTTTAAGCTCACTCAAGGATTTGTCTGTAACTTCAGGGATATCAGCCTGAGTTACAACTTGAGCAGATTAATTACTGAGAATTTTATCCTTACCTTGTGACCTCTGGGGATTTATTTAATTAGTGCTGTAGAACCAGCAAAAATGGTTCAAGAGGATGAAAATTATTAGTGTAGGCTTTCAGCTAAGTCAGTAATTTGGAGCAGGGCTGTTTCTTGTTTTCTGTGGAGATGACAAGTGTGATATTTTACACAAGGGTCTTCTGTTTAAATCTTAAATTATCCAGCCCTTTTCAGCCCTCCCAGTTGAAGAGGGCTGCTTTACAACCATTTTGCTGTGGAGTTTGTCAGTGGAGTTTTCAAAGTCCTGTGTGAGTTTGTTAAATCCATGGCCTGTGGACTTTTGGGTGACTCTCCTGTTTTCTGGCTTGTGGGTTTGTCCCATTCAACTGCTGTCCTGTCAGGTATTTGCTTTTTCCAGGCTCCTTTTCATAGATACATTGTCAAGTTGCCTATATTTATTAAATTACTCCACTCCCAGACACAGGTTTGGTAAGGTTGGGGGTTTTTTAATGTCTGTTGTTTTTCTACCTAACAGTTGCTGAAGTCTATTAAGTAAAAAGCCTATTTTTGTATTTTAAAAAATTTTTCACTAGAACCATGCCTAAGTGAAGACATACTGATATAACAGATATTTTACTGACTTTAATCTGGAAATGCACGTGAGTACAGAGTGGACCTCTGGGTCTTAAAATTAAGATCTCTCTGCTCAGGCTGGAATTGGACTGCTTTAAAAAAACTTTTTTGGTTTTCTTGATCAAGATGAAAATTAAGGGTATGGAATCAAGAGTATATCATTGTTTGTGACTTTCATTTGGTTTAGTCTGGTTTTAGCAGTGCTTTTACAGCACACTTAGAACGTTGGTTTTGGTGTGCTGGACAGTCTTTGAACTTGGTTAATAACAATTTCCTTTAAATAAAGGACCTTTTGACTGAAGGCTGAATTCCTGAGTACCATTTTATGGCTTTTTCTATCTCCAGGTGTATAATTCTTTGGCAAATAAAACACTGACAGTTTACTTTGTAGAAGTGAAACATTGCTTTCACTACTCAAAATCTTTCTGGGTTCTCCTTTTTTGCATCTGTTTTTACTGCACCATCCTTTCAGAAACATCTTGTAACTTTCTTTTTGGCCAATTTCTCCCTGGCCAAAAGGCTGGAAGGGCTTGGAAAAACCTGGGATAGTGGAAGGTGTCCCTGCCATGGCAGGGGTGGAATGGGGTACTTTAAGGTTCTTTCCAACCCAAACCACTCTGGGATTCTGTGACCTAACACACCTAGATGAAATAACTTTAAGGTTTGCAGTATTCCGTGATTAAATCACTTTTTTTGTGTGTGTTTGTATGTTCAGGGTTTCTTTGTGACCTCTCAGTATGGAGAGCTTGGGACTTTTGGGATGCTTTCATTAAGCCAGGGTTGAGGTGGCAGCACTTGGGATGTGTCTCTGAGGGAAGGTTTCTTCCCTGCCTTCAGCTTTTATGTTTTATTTAGGCATATTTAATCAAAATTAATTGGTTGTCTCTCTCCTTTAAATGGGACCAAAATTCTCCAGTGGACGGTTTAGCTAAGGATGGACATGGCTCAGAAAGTTGTGCTTGTCCTTTGATGTGGTCCAGCACTTTTCCTGCTGGATTTGTTCCACAAGGATGAAGGCAGAGATTTATGGAATATTTGGATTACAAGCTGTGGGTGAGGGGTGTTTTCTGCTGTAACTGTGGCAGCAGGAAATGTTTGTGGGATGAGAAGGATCAGGAGTTCTGCTCTGACTTCATTCAGGCTTGACATGGGTTGGACAGTGCTGAGATCAAAGGAATAGGATGGGATTTCATTTGGAGGTGACAGAGTTGGATTAAAGACCGATGGCAGGTGAGTTTTTGTGTTTTGTGTTTTGAATTTTTCCTCTTTTAGGGGAAAACCACACTGAAAGCAGAGCATTTGGAGGAGCACAAGGATGTGTAAGAGCTGACACTGTGCCAGTAGTGAGCAGAAAGCCTAGATGGGGAAAAAAAAACCTGCAAAAGAGCAAGAAATGAAAATAAGAAGCAGAAGCAGTTGTGCCAGAGATATCTGTGAGGTTGAAAAGAGTGAGAGTGAAGGAGTGGTTTGAGTGTTGGCCAGAGAAAAGGTCACTGGTGTGATGGGATCTGGTTTTGGAGTGGGGAGGAGAAACTGCACAGACAATAAATGTAAATAGCAGGATTAGTGAGCACTGGGATGAATGGAACAGGAAATTTACAATGAAAGAAACTAAAAGTGTTGCCAAGAGAAGCTGTGGCTGCCCCTGGATCCCTGGGAGTGTCCAAGGCCAGGCTGGACAGGGCTTGGAGCAGCCTGGGACAGTGGAAGTGTCCCTGCCCAACTGGGTGGGCTTCAAAGTCCCTCCCAAACAAAAGCATTCTGGTTTTCTGGAAAAAAAAGGTTTAGAAAAAATGGAAGGAAAATTCAAACATGGGGATGAAGGGGTAGGGAATTCTGGAGTAGACAAAGAAAGGAGTTCAGGAGGAGAGCACCAAAAAAATAATCCCTGTGGTGGAGAAGGGAGGAGTTGAAGCCATCCAAGGGCACAATAATTGTGCTGTCATCTTGTTCATTAGTGGCAGGTCTGAGGTGTGCACTGGGACAATCTTGTTCTTATTTATTTTGGAAGATATTCCAGGAACCTGTTGTTCCAGCAGTTCTGTGCTGGTGGAGCTGGGGAGCACAGCAGGGTTTTCAGGAGAGCACTCAGGGTGTGAGGGTGGGATTGTGCAAAAGCCCCTGGCTGCGAGCACACACTCATTTTTGGGAGGTGCTCATGTGTTGGTCATGTGGCTCAGGAGTTGTTCTTTTGTGGTTTTAAAAAAATGCAGAGCCCTCTGGGAGGGGGAAAAGAGCTGATAAGGGACAAACTCAGTGGTTCCAGCAGCAAATGCCAGTGGTGGAAGTGCTTCAGAGCACTAGGACTGAACTGTTTTAATGGATAAGAATTCAAGGAAAGTACAATTCTATGTTTAAAAAGCAGCCTGTTTCATGTTTTGACAGTCCAAGGGTTTTTGGGTTTTTTGTTGGGTTTTTTTTTTTTTGATGAGTGCTTCCTGCTTGACATGGCTGGAAAGTGAACTTTAGGGTTTTGCCTTGGACCATCAGGATCAGGTCTGTGGAAAGAGCAATTCTGGATATTAGAACAGTTTAATTACTGTTACCTTAAACCAGGAAAATCCTTCCTGAATAAAAACTTATGTCGTGGAACCAGGCTGGGAGAGTTGGGGTGTTCACCTGGAGAAGAAAAGGATCCAGGCAGAGCTCAGAGCCCCTCTGCAGAGGCCTAAAGGGGCTCCAGGAGAGCTGGAGAGGGACTGGGGACAAGGGATGGAGGGACAGGACACAGGGAATGGCTTCAGTGCCAGAGGGCAGGGATGGGTGGGAGATTGGGAATTGGGAATTCCTGGCTCTGAGTGTGGTGAGGCCCTGGCACAGGGTGCCCACAGAAGCTGTGGCTGCCCCAAATCCCTGGAAATGTCCAAGGCCAGGCTGGACAGGGCTTGGAGCAACCTGGGACAGTGGGAAGTGTCCCTGCCCATTGCAGGGGGTGGAACAAAATGATCTTGAATTTTCCTCCCAACCCAAACCATTTTGTGTTTCTGTGTTTTGTTGATGACTTGGAGCACATTCATCACTTTTTGTGGGGCTCCTTCTGTGTTTGGCTGGAACAGCCTTTATTCCTGATTGCTCAATTCCTATTGTAAATGGATTAAAACCAGTTTTAGGCTGTTGCTGGAATACTTCAGGCAGGTAAATCAGAGGCAATTCTGTGTCTGCAGCAGAGAAAAACATCTATTCCTGTCCAGCACTGGAAGCAAACACTGAGGCTCACAGGTTTAGCTGCTCTGGACAGAAAATCCCACCTGTGCCAGTCAGATTGTTGTGAATGTGATTAGTTCTTCATGAAACTCAAATGTGCACCTGGAAATTACAGATTGTTCAGTGAAGCAACTGGGAGTTAGTGGATGAACCAGCAAAATGATGAATTTTACTGCTCAGTGAATGGAATCTGTTTTCAGCTCAGTCACAGGCTCTGAAGTTTGAGGCTGAGGCTTCACCCTTGAACTCCTCTGCAGGACTTGTTCCTTTTGGAAGAGCAGGACAGGTCACATTGCTTGTGGTTGAACAAGGGGAGGTCACCAGGCTGGCATCAAACAAGTGGCTCCATTTATTTAAAAGTCAGTCACCTGCTGTGTTCTGGAATAATGTGAAGAAGAGCTAGAAAGGTGTGCAATGTTAAGCTTTTTTAAAAAAAAAGTTTAAGTGTGTTATGTTAGGTAGCAAACATGAAATAATGCAATTTTAGTTTGGGGCTATTTTATTACAACACCATCATCCCCACAGACAAGAATTTCTCCCACACATCTAAACTAAATTCCAGTTCTTTCAGTTTGAACTCATAGCTCCTTGTCCTGTCACTAAAGTTCCTGGTGGAATACACTCCAGAACATGATTTTGAGCTTGATATGATATAATAGGAAGGGATAACAAATTTTAAAAAAATTATCTAACAGCACCCTTGATGTTATTCTGGAATATATTTTTATATATTTATTTATTCATATTTATGTAGATAGGCACTGCCACAGTTTGCCCAGATGAGTGTGAGTGCCCCATCCCTGGAAGTGTTTCAGGTCCTTGGTAAATGTATGAGCACTTCATTATTTAACTAACTTTCAGTTTTAGATGTCACATTTGTAGCCCTCAAAGTTGCCTTTAGCTTGTGCAGATATTATTCTCACAGGCTGCAAATTGTTTGCTACTGTAGTAGGAAGAAAATCAAATTTAAGGAAATGTTACAACACCAAAAAGCAGGAATCTGAAATTACTACACTGAAGAGCATCTTGACCTGGTAGTGTTTTATAAACTTGTGTTTCTTGCCTAATTTCTTGGCTTTGGGCTTGGAGAGCTGGGAATTGTCAATTTGAGCAAAGCACCAGCTTTAATTTAAATTTCTGAGCCTCTGAATATTCTATTAACCTTTTAGATCTCATTTGTGGGTAAATCATCATAAGTGTCTTGGGATTGATGGCTGCAGAGTGCCAGGAGTGTCTGGACTTGGCCAGTTGAGTTATTTCTGTATTATCTTAGTTTTGCCACAGTTTTGTGGTCCTGAATCAAGGCAGGTGAAAAAGGGTTATTTGAGCTGTGCAAAACTGAAATTTAAGGCTGTGCCTTGTCTAGCAGTGTGGTGGCAGGAAGTGAATGATGGAATTGATGTGTTAGAAGGGAAGTTAAGGCAAATTCTGCTCAGTTAGGACTTTGTTGTGATGGATTAGCCAGTGTTTTATTCCAAATTATATTATATGATATGATATGATATGATATGATATGATATGATATTATATTATATTATATTATATTATATTATATTATATTATATTATATTATATTATATTATATTAATTCCAATTTGTATTGGATTCCAATTTATATTGGATATATATAAAATTATAATTTATTCCAAATTATATTAGGCCACACCATTTTAAAAATCTGCATGAGGAAGGAGTAGCTGGGTTATGCACATACACTACACACACATGCAATAATTTATATGTTATATACAGTTTTTATTTTAAAATAATTCTTGTTATTCAGAGGGTTTTGGTGATTATCATAATGCAAATCATTCATGTTCTTATCACACCATTAATTACAGCATTTGTATTCTTTTATTCTTTGGATTTTCAGCGGAGGAAAAAAGACCCATTTGTGCAAAAATAAATCAATCCTTTGTTGCAGACTAAATCTCTTAAACTGATTTCCTCTAAAATGGCAAAATACGTGTGACTAATTAAAACTAAGTGGTTTTCATCTACTTTTAATCTCCACTATTCAGATTTATTTAGTAATTCTTTTATAAATAGACCATGGAAGTATATAATCAGTCAAATATGTTGATATCTTTCAATCTGAAGCCAGCTGCAGATTATAATGGTGTAGACTTAAGGCAGTAAAGAAAGCAAGGAAAATCCTTTTCTAAGGATTGAGATTGCAGGGGTGAGGATAAATAACACTTAATGTCATAGATTTGGAATTCTGTGTTGATAAAAAATAAATTAAATCACAACATGATGTAATTCCAGTGTCTTTAACTCCTCCATAAAACAAAAGTAACTGAAAGGATTTAGTTTAAGCTTTGTGAAATATCTGAGTATGCAAGACATGAATGAATTTATTGAAGGTGGATAAGTGCATGCTAAAAAGTAGGTGAAACTGGGTGCTGAAATGGCCATTCTGGTTCATCACTTTTAAATGTTCTTTACTGTCATCAAGTCTTCTGGATTAAAGATGGGAATTTTTCAGTGGCAGCCCCTGTGCAGGATTAAACAGAGGAACTGTTCTTAGGAACCTATTTCCCAATCTTTCATAGATTTTACTGAGAAATCTCTTGTGGGAAATTATTTTCCCACCCCATGCAGAATATTCCGTGGAATTACCACTGGTGCACTTCCCTTCTTTAGGAACTCAAGTGTCCCTTGTTTTTGGAGCTGGTGACCTTTGGGATTTGGTTGTCATAGAGTTGGAGCTTGTCAGAGAGTCATGGGGTGCTCTGGGTTGGAAGGGACCTTAAAGATGATTTAGTTCCACACCTGCCATGGGCAGGGACACCTTCCACTGTCCCAGGTTGCTCCAAGCCCCAGTGTCCACCCTGGCCTGGGACACCCCCAGGGATTTGGGGCAGCCACAGCTCCTCTGGGAATTCCATCCCAGTCCCTTACCACCCTCACAGATGAGAATTTCTCCCTCATATTCCCTTCTAATCTCCCTTCTTTCAGTTTAAAGCCATTCCCTGTGTCCTGTCCCTCCATCCCTTGTCCCCAGTCCCTCTCCAGCTCTCCTGGAGCCCCTTTAGGCTCTGCAAGGGGCTCTGAACTCTCCCTGGATCCTTCTTCTCTCCAGGTGAGCACCCCCAGCTTGGCTCCACAGGAAAAGGTTTTTTTTAATGTGCTGTGATCACAGATTTGATTATCTGGGTTCTGCAGGGCAGTGTTCAGTTTGCTGAGAGCCAAACCCTGCTGCTGATGGCAGGAAATGTCATTTTCTGGCCTCCTCTTCCTTCCAGGTGGTTTTCTCTTAAGGTTTATCTGTAGCTCAGTGTTCAAACCTGCCCTCCAGCCTGTGATGGGAAATAAAGGCAGTTTGTGGTTCAAGCTGGTTTGGCTATTCTGAGAGTGTGCAACTGTTTAAAGGAGAGATTGGGGGGAAAAAAAGGCAATTCCTTGGTCCCTCCAAAATCCCACGGAGCTGGAAACCAGGATTGCCTCACTCAGGTTTTTCAAACCTCCCTCATTGTCTTTGTATCTGAAAATAATTGATATTTGTGTATGAACACCCTTTCAGAGACAGATATATTAATTTATTCCCAAACTCAACTGTTCTGCAGAGATGTTGTTTTAAATTTTTTCTTGTTTCAAACATTTTTTTCCTGGCTGGGAAGGGCTCAAGTTATGTTTGAGAGCTGCTGTTGAGTGCTATAGACTGCTCTTGTAAGGAACCACTCTGGGAGAAGGTTCTCTCAGACAAAAAGAGCCTGAAAATATTTATTTTAATACTTGATGGTTTGAATTTTCGAAATCTGTAGGTGGAAATTCCCATGTGAAATACTTGAAGCCCTTCAAAATTGAAAAAGGGGTGTCTTGTATTCACTTACTGGAGTACAAAATAGTATTCATATGATTATTATTTAAAAAAACATTTCTCTGCCTCTGGATTCAGTGAATGGAGCCTCATCAGACTGCTTAGTCAAGAATTAAGGAATTGCTCCCAGATTTTCCCAGTGAGGATTAACATCTGACATAGCCCTGGCATTGCTGCAGCCACAATGGGAGCCTTTATCTCCCCTCACATTTCTTTCTGCAGACAGAGCTTTGTTTGGGAGGGCAGCCTGACTGGATCTGTGTGCACTGGATGGGTTGAAAAATGTGGATTTCTGACAGGTGTAAAATGTCTGGGAATATTGCAGGGGTTAAGGAAGGAGGCTGCTGTGTGTGGTGATGCTGCTGTGGTTAACTCTCAGTTCATGAAAACTGAATTCTCACCTTTCACCCTCCATGGATGGGATGTAGACTCCAAAGTTAATCTAAATTTTCATGAAATATTAAATTTTCTGTGTAACTTGCAGTCACTGTTGACTTCTGCCACTCAGAACTTTGGGTTTTTTTCTGATATTTTCGGGAATTAATTTCCACTAAACAAGTTCCAGGCCCTTGGAGCACTCCAACCTCCTTGTTCAAGGAGGATGAACACCCAGAGCATCAGGAATTCAGCAACACAACAACTGGCTCTTACCTAGAACAGCTATTTTAGGAGGGCAGACAGCAGCTGAATGGCACAACTGGGTCTTGCACTACTTTTGTGTTTTGGTCACACGAGCTGAGCTGTGTTCCACACAGGGGTTGGAGGAGCTTTGGGGAGGGTGAGCCAGCATATCCAGTGCCTGGGGAAGAAACTGGGATCTGGGTGCCTTGGTTTGAAAGGAAGGCAGGAGCCTCTCTTGAAATAGGCAATGAAAACCCCCTCCCTCCAAATTATTATAATTGTGAAATTAAGGAAATCTCAGGCAAAGATATGGGAATAGGATTAATAGTTCCTTGCTAGGAAAATTAAAATAGAAATACAGTAATATAAAGTAAACAAAACACTGACAGAGTCAGAATACAACCTGTTGGTCAGGGTGTTGGTGGGGTAGAAGTTTGATTAAATGGTGGCTGCATCCTTCCTGCAGGGGCAGATGTGGTTCAGCTGGAGCAGTGCTCCTGGAGAAGGTGCAGTTTTCCTCCAGAGGTCCAGAGATGATGTGGGAAAGGTCTGGTTTTCCTCTGGAATCCAGTGCAAAGAAGGTGCCTTGCTGTCCAAAATCTCAGTTTTGATCTGGGTAGGAAAGGCTTGGCTCCTGCCCTGGCTGGAGCATCTCCCAGTGGGATGATGGAATTTTATCAGTCATGCCCTGGGACTCAATGGCCATGAACAGGAGATATCTCCTGGAGGGAGGATGGGCTGTGGGAAAGATAAAGATGATTGCCCAGCTGGTTTTACTAAATGGCCCATTAACAGGAGATATCTCCCCTGGAGATAGGGATCACTGTTCCACCTGGTTCTAACAATACAGTGGTAAAATACACTCTGCTGGTTACATCCTGCATTGCAACCTAAGGCAGTGGGGATTGGGATGAGGGAGCTGGAGATGCTCTGAGCTGTTCTTTTGGGATGTTGTCCTGCCAGGTGTGCACAGAAGGGCTGTTCTGCAGGATTCCCCCTCAGATGAGCTCACGGGAGGGTCAAGTGAGGGAAGTCCAGCAGGAATCTGAGCTCCTGGTTACCTCCTTTATTGAATTTTCCTGTTTTCTTGCCTGCTGTGGCAGTACCAGTGTCAGGGTGCCACCACCCACCTGTGTGCCCTCCTCTCACAAGGTGAAAGCTGATTGTCACTGCCAGGGCTGTGGAAACAGTGTTTTCCTGTAAATCTCTTACAGCAAAGGTTTCAAAATTGGCTTTGGAACCTTTGGAGTGTTACTTGCCCCATGGGGAAATTATTTCGAGGCGATTTTCCTTTTATTTTTGTGGTTTGTACATTTTGTGGTCTGAGGGATGGAAAATTCAGAGTAGTTTAGAGGTTCTAAGTAAATTGTGGAGGTGTTTGCAATTCTCTGTCACATTCTCACCTGCCAGCAGTTGGTGTGGAAATGACTTCTGGACACAACGAGCACTTGTGGTGTGTCTGTAGTGGAGGGCAGCACAGAACCAGGAGTTTTTGTGATCTGAGCCACTTCTTGTGCTCACAGGGAATTGGGACCAAACTGAAAACCCATGGCTAGGTCACCTCACCCAGCTCTGGTGACAGATCAAAGAATTCCCTTCTGTCCTCTGTAACTCTGAAATCTATTGTTTCCTGTTTAATTTCCACCTGAATTTCATTTACTGCATGTTTGCATCTATTGTTTCTTCTCCAGTTTGTTCTTACCAGCTTTTTTTCCAAACTCCAGGTCAGAACAGATCTTGGAGCAGTGAAACCTATTTTCCCCCCTCCATCTCCTTTTTTTTTTTTTTTTTCTTAAGCTTTTTTTTTGTGGTTGAATTCTTATTTGCTTTGTAGAGCTAAACCTTTGTGGTCAGTATAATACACACACAGAGGATATTTGCTTTTGGCTGAGTCAGTCTATACATACATAGACATACACATTTTTAAAAAATATTTTTAAATATATTTTTACATCTTTTTATATATTTTTATATATTTATATGTGTGTGTGTATATATGTATATGTATATATACACACACACACACTTCCCCAGTGTGCACTGGAGGTCACTGCTCCCACTGCTCTGTGCTCTCAGCAGACCAAATCTGTGTTAATCCCATGAAAACTTGGATTTGGGATCCTTGAGCCTTGTGGGGCACAGGCACACACTGTATTTCTCCTTGATTTTCCAGATGTAGGAGGAGAAATTCGAAGCTGAATTACAATGAATGTCTTTGTCCCAGCTTGCTTGCAGGAATGGGTATAAGAGGAGGATTTTTGTTCCCTGTATTTAGTGGGGCAACAATTAAGCACAGTTTCATGTGAAATAAGCACCAAATTATATTTTTTTTAAGAGATTTCTCTTCTGCCACAAACTGTGCCCCGACCTTCCTTGTTTAGAGAACTGAAACTGAAACAAGAACAGTAACCAAAACCAGCCCTTAGTAAAACACTGATTTGCATTTAAAAAAAAAACTTGCATTTTTAAATACCACCATTTAAATACCATTTCAATATGTTAATTGATGTGTAATTTGGGTTGTTGGAAGTGCCCTGGGAGTGTCCAAGGCCAGGTTGGACAGGCTTGGAGCAGCCTGGGATAGTGGAAGGTGTCCATGCCCATGATAGGGGATGGGATTTTAAAGAGATTTTAAGGTCTCTTCCAACCCAAACCATTCTGGGATTCAGTTTTTCTGTCCCATCTCTCACATCCTCACACCCGGTTGGAAAATCTGACCTGGTTTGCCCAAATTTGCAGATTACACTCCATTTGCTGCTCTCAGCCTGTGATTTGTTGCATTAAAAACCCCTCTTTTTTGTGTTGTTTGTTTTTTTAGAAACGGAAAAGATCCCTGTAATGCGTGGACAGTGGTTTATTGATGGGACTTGGCAACCTCTGGAGGAGGAGGAAAGTAACTTAATAGAACAGGAGCATCTCAACCGCTTCAAAGGCCAGCAGCTGCAGGAGAGCTTTGACATGGAAATATCCAAACCTGTTGATGGGAAGGAGGGTAAGATTGTTCAGATCACTATAATACATTTTTTTGGACATTTGGGGACTGCTTTTCCTAAGTAAGAATGTGATCTGTGTTGGTTTTTCATCCTGTAAAGTGGGGAACATCAGTTTGTTCTGCCATTTTCCAGTGGAGGATTCCCTGCTGCAGCACGTTTTTGGGGAATGCTGTAAAAATTAGAGTGATGGAGAAATATCTTGGTCCCATTGTGTTTCATGTCTTTTAATTGGGTTTGAAATCTCACTTCACACTAAAATATCTTGGTGGGACAAGAGGAGTCAGTGTCCAAAGGCAAACTGGCTGATAGCTCTCTGGCCAGCATCCCTAATTCTGCCCTAAAGGGAGTGGGATCATTTTTACAAATCACATTCCATTTTTCCATTTTTATTCAGGCTGGATTTATTAGTTTTCAGATGCAGTAAATCTTGGGCATTCATTCTGTTGGGGGAGTCCTTACATTTTAATGAGCAGGCTGAGGAGGTTCAGGTAGTGTTGCTGGAAATCTTGCTCTGCTGGAATGTTTATAATGTTTATAAAAACAGATTTCTGAAATTATTGGTCAATTATTTAATATACACAGCTGAATTGATTGCTCAGAGCAGGTATTGCACAGCAAAAATTCAGTATTTTTGCTCTTCACACTTCTGGCTGTCACTTGCTTGAACAATCTGCAAACCACAAGCTGCAAGTACAGAGGGCCCTCAAGATATTTTAGTAGGGATTTGGGTGTGTTATTCTTTACAAAGAAACTTTATTTTTGAAGTGCAGCTTTGTGCAAAGTGTAGGAATGGCTGTGTTTTGGCCATGAGTTCCTATGTGTGAGCTGCACGACCACACAAGTAAAACCTTGTTAATAAATTGGAAGCACAGCAATACTCAGGGTAATTCTGCAATTACTGTAAGGAAAACCAAAGTGTCACTTGTTGATTTTGGAGTTTTTATCAGCATTACAGAGAGTTTCTACCTCCACTTAAAAACTAGTGAGGACTTTATGATTTTTTTTTTTTTCCTTATTCATGCTACTTTAAAGGATCTTTTCACCTGGCCAAGGCTGCAGAACAATTTTCTGCTTCAACAGCTCTGTCAAAAAGTTGTATGGAGTGGGGTGACCCCTGAGCCACAGCACTGTGCCTGTACAAACATCCTTCTGGAAGGCACTTTTTTGTATTTCTGATTTATTGTCCCAGAGGCACAAAACTCAGGGTTGTTAGTGGCAGGGATTTTTTTTTTTACATGGAAAGCAAATATTTGTGATTCCTGAGAGCTCCCAGCCTTTGGTAGTTTAACCATTGAAGGAAGGAAGGAAGGATGGCTTCAGTGATACTTGGATTCTCCTTATAGAGTAAATAAGAGAGATCAGGGTTGGGTTTTTTTCAGGTAAAGTCTGGACTATGGAACAGAAATTTTCAGATTTGATGTTAGATGGACTGGGGAGAGTGATTAGAAAGATATGACCACTGATAGTTATAAAATGTAAAAGAGCAGAAAAAGAAACTCCATATTCAGGTGCCAGTGCCTTTTCTAAAACCAAAAATAAAAAAAATAAAAAATAAAAATAAAAAAAAAAAAACCCCAAACAAAAAATAGCCAAACAAAAACCAAAAACAAACAAATAACCCCACAACAAACAAAAAACGAAATAAAACCCCAAGCTATGTATGGCATCACTTCAATGGAATATATGTCAAGTCACCAATAGGTTTCAGCTGGGTTTTTTGGAAGTAATAGGAAAATTGCAGGACAATTACAGCTGTCAATGTGTGAAAAGTGGTTTTTTTCATTCTGATTTTCCTTTCAATACCTCTTGGATCCTCTGGCACCCACAGTTGCCATCTGCAGTGGCACTTGAAGAAGCTCTGCAACTTGCATTATTGCTGGTGAAGTAAACATAATCAGCTGAATTCAGTTTATAAATTTCTTAAATGCTCCAGTTTGTTGTAATTGCATCCTGTATGGAACAGTTCTTGGTGCCATTGAGGTTTACAGGTTCCTGTTATTTATGATCAGTGAAAGTTGAGATAAATCTGTAAATAAATATTGGGAAGCAAAGTGACTGTTCCCAGTGCTGTGTGAGGGATGAGAAACTGGCCACATCCTCTGATTCCCCAGAAAAATTAATACAAGCTGCTGAAACAGTCCCTTTGTACTCAGAATTTCTGCAGTGATTAAATTTATTAATTCTGCTTCTGGATTGCAGTATGTTAACAAGGAAATAACCAATCTTCATCTAGGGCTTTTTGGTGGTGATAGGAGGGATAAATGGCCCATTATTAAACTCATAATCCAAGCAAACCTTCCTCTGGAAGTGCAGAATTATTCAGGAAAAGGCTCCCAACCTGCAGCCTGCAAATACCATAATGCCCATGCTGATGTGTGGTGTTTTTTGGGAGCTTTAAATGCAGAAGGGAATAGAAAGATGACAGTGAATGATTCCCCCCAAATTCCATGGGGCAGCCTGGAGATCACTCCTTTGCAGAGCAAACTGTAGTTGCATTTTGATTTTCATCCTTACAAAGTAATTGATTTTTTTTCATCCTTACAAAGTATTTAATTTTGTGCCTTGCAGAATGAACTTGGTTTCTGGTGCCTGATGCCAGTGGCTCCTCTTGGTGCCTGACTCCCTTCAGTGCATCAGATAAATTATTTTTATAATGGCAGGATGCAGGAATGGGACACTTTGTGATCAAAAGGAGCTTGGCCAGGAGCTCAAGGGAGGGGATTCTCTCCCTCTGCTCTGGTGAGACCCCTCTGGAATTCTGTGTCCAGCTCTGGAGCCAGGCTGGGAGAGCAGGGGGTGCTCACCTGGAGAGAAGGATCCAGGAAAGAGCTCAGAGCCCCTTTCAGGACCTAGAGGGACTCCAGGAGAGCTGGAGAGGGATACCCATGTAGCAGTGAATGAGCTTAAAATTTACAGAATGACAGAAGATTTGGAAACTGCTTTTTCTCCATACTTAGGCAGACAGTGAGTTCAGACCTATCTGAAGTAGCCCATCAAAGGAGCAGCATTATCCAGAGATTTCTGACATATCCAGGCTGATAAAACATCCTGTAAGATAAAACAAGACCAGTTAAGTTCATGTCATCCATTGCTCCATGGTCTTTATCAGGAGTATTCATTTAGTGATGATGAAGTGAAGCTGAAAGCTTTATTTTTGTGATAGGAAGGTAGGAACAGATACAGTGCTTTGTATTTGCACAGAGAGATGCTCAGAATTCAGCTGGAAATCACCCAAGCAACCTGATTCAAGCCTGAAACTGGATCTGACTTTAAAGTTGATCCTGATCTGTGAAGAGGATTGGAACAGATGAACCCCAGCAGTCCCTTAGCCAGAAAATATTCTGTGATCAAGTCTGTATTTCCATGATAGAAATACAGAAAAAAAAAAAATCCTGTCAGTTAGAATTAGTATTTTAATGCATTGATTTTGAAACAGCAGAACTTTATTGGATTTTTTTCTTACTGAATTTCAGTGTGTGGTCAAGGCCACAAAACCTCTAAAAATTGCATTTGGAAGAGCTGATTTTTTATTTTTTTTGGGGGGTCTTAGCTTTCAAATAGTATTTTCTCACTGTATAAAAAGCTCATACAGATTTCTTTGGCACAGCTAAGTTAACCTGCAGATGGAAAAGCCCTGCTCATAGAATTGTAGGAGAGCTGTGCAGGTCAGGAAGGATCTCTGGGGATGCTGAAACCCAACCTCCCTGCTCAGAGCCACGGATCTGATGAGAGCAGTTTGCTCAGGGTGTTCCCTGTGGGATTTTTAATATCTCCAACAACAGACTCCACAACCTCTCTGGGCAGCCTGTTCAGAATTTTACCACCCTCACCATGAAAAACAACTTTTTTTTTTCTACTTTTTTTAAGTTCCCTGTGCTCATTCTTCCTGTGGGTTGCTGTCCTGGTTTGAAGGACAGGTGTTTGCCAGCAAAGGCAGAAGCTTTTTTTTGAAATGGAGAATGTAAACTCTTTTTCCTCCAAATTATTATAATTGTGAAATTAAGGGGCTCTCAAGCAAAGATATAGGAATTAGGAATAACAGTTCTTTACTAGGAAAATTAAAATAGAAATGCAGTATTACAAAGAACAATCCCAAACCCTGCCAGAGTCAGAATCCAAGCTGACACCCGTCAGTCAGTCAGGGTGTTGGCAGCAGTCCCATTCCATGGTGGCTGCATCCTCCTGCAGGGGCAGATGTGGTTCAGCTGGAGCAGTGCTCCTGGAGAAGGTGCAGTTTCCTCTGAAGCTCCAGGGATGATGTGCAAAGGTCTGGCTTTCCTCTGGAATCCAGTGGAAAGAAGGTGCCTTGGTGTCCAAAATCTCAGTTTTGATCTGGGTAGGAAAGGCTTGGCTCCTGCCCTGGCTGGAGCATCTCCCAGTGGGATGATGGAATTTTATCAGTCATGCCCTGGGACTCACTGGCCATGAACAGGAGATATCTCCTGGAGGGAGGATGGGCTGTGGGAAGATAAAGATGATTGCCCAGCTGGTTTAAAGCTGGCCCATGAGCAGAGAATATGTGCCAGGAGATCAGGGTCACTGCCCCACCCAGTTCAACAGATGGGGACAGAATTCACATTTCTGGTCACATCCTGTATTGCAATTTAAGACAGTTGCATTCCCACAGCCAGTAAAATATTGTGGATTACATTATTCCATAGAATCCCAAGTGCTGTAGCTCTGAGCCTGATTTTCCTTCCCCCTCAGAGAAGTGATGTGCAACAATAAATATATTTTATTTGCAGCTGCACTGAGGCACATCTGCTGACAGAGCTGTTGGGATAACTGTGGCAGGTTTTTCCACAAATGTGGAATGTCACTCATTTTGCTGGTTCAGGGAGTGCTGAGTCCTGAGGTCTTGCAGAACAGGGCAAGTGTACTGGTTTTAATTAAAAATTTCTACTTTTAAACAATTCACTCTTAAAACTAATACCCCATGAGTTTCATATAACCCATAAGCACAGTTTTAAAGGAAAACTGTAAAGATAGAAAAAGTTTGTAGAAAATAAATCTATGAAAAAACTGATTCTTTTGTTCTTATAAATAATTCCTTATAGCCTAACAAAATAAAATTCCTCTCCCTAAAATAAACCAAAAATTATTTAAATTAATAACTAAATAAAATCTTTATATATATTATTATTTTTAAAGTATCAAAATCTAAAAATTTTATTCTAAATTTATTATTTCTTTATATTAATTATAATTTTTTTCTTTACACCCTTTAAATTTTGAACTTGCCTTACTTTTACTCTTAATTCTATCTCACCACAAAAAATAAATATATAGAAATGAACAAATCTAAACTAAGCTGCCTCTTACTGATGCCTTTAGCTCTGTTGTGATGTCATAACTGGTTATAAAGAGTGAAGAAATTGAGTTTGGGACCTGACACTTCTGCTAGAAAATCAGTTTGGTTTTTTGTTTTTTTAATATATAAATTTTTAATTTATACATTTTTAGTAGATACATTTTTTAATATATACATTTTAGTTCTTTCTAGAAAATGTGACTTTTTTTTCCTAAAAATGGTGATACTGATGAAAAAAATGACACCCCTTTTAAAAATTTTACTTTGAAGCTCAGTGTTTTTACTTTTAGTTCTCTACTACCTCCCTCCCTTCTCCCTCCCTTCTTTGTTCAAATGGAGAGGATATAAGGAGAAATCAGATGCTGCATGTCTTAAGAGAAAGCATTCCCAAGGTACAGTAATTGCAGATTTCTTTTTTATTTTTTGTAGTGCTCCTGGGTTAGGAAGCTTTAAATTCTAGTTTGCTTGTCTCAGTTAAATGTTAGATTTAAATGCTTCAGTTTTTTCAGCTCTGTCCATGCCATTTCCTGCAAGGGGAAGGATAAAGCATCCTAAAGCTTAGAGGAAAAGTAGAAGTCTTGTGAGTCCTAGAGAAAAGTAGATGCTTGTAGTGTCACACAGTAATTCTTACTAGAATTGTTTGGGACTGATGAAAACTGCAGACATTTGTTTCTTGCACTCTTTTTGTGTGTGTGGTTTGGCTTTTTCAATAAAATAAAAGTGACTTTTTTAGGATTGCAGCAAGCCTGGTATGAGATTAATTCTGCCACAGAAGGAACTGAGGGTTTCTGCCAGATAATGTTTTGTTTGCTGCTTTCTTTTGGATAATACAGTCTTTAGTTTTATGTTATAATTCATTTTTGCTGCAGCTTTGGGGTGAAATGACTCCCTGGACTGTATGGAATATAGCTAAAGGCTGCTGTGCTGCAGAAAACAACCTTGACCTTTGCAGCAGCTGATGTGGTGCAAATTTATTTCAGAAAGTGGGGGGAGATCTTGCAGGAGCCATTAATGATTGCAGAAGGCTCCAAAGTTCTCTCTGCCCAGGAGTGATTAAACTTTCACTGGCTGCAGTTATTATGGAGCTTCTAAAGCCTTTAATTTAAAATGTAAATGCTCATTGTAGGTTCAGAGTTGTTCTTGTCACACTTTATATTCTTGTAGCTCCTGGGGATGCTGTGAACTCTGAGAATTTATTTTGACATGCATAAATGTTTGCCTTTTGATTTCCTTGAATTATGTTTTTTTATGTGGTTGGATCCAAATGGAAAATGCCTGAATTCAGAATGTTTTATAATAAACTTTTTCCTGCCTCTTCTCACTCAAGGAACCCAAGCCTGTTAAAGGTGAATCAGTGTAAGAAAAGACTTCTGCCTTTTCTTTTGTAAACTGAAATTTTGAAATTATGCTGTGCTTTTTTTTTCCCCTCAAGTCAAGTTCAGTTGTAATAATAAATGTGCTTGAATTAAAAAAAAAATTAAATTAGGTGGCTGTGTGACAAATCATCAGTGACACTGATGAATTGAGAGGTGGTGAAGTGCAATGTAAAAATGACAGCAATGTGAGACATTTTTAATTAAGAGCAATGCCCTTTTTAATGGCTCTTAAAAAAAAATTAAGAAAAGGCTTTTAAAACCACAAATTTATGTACCAGAAGCTCAGAGTCATTTCAGAGGGAACAACAGCAGCCAAATTATGCTCTCAGCTCCATGTACCATGTGTCAGGATTTTGTGTGGCACCTGCTGCTTGCAAGACAGATTAATTTAAAACTCTTAAAAAAAGGCAGGAGAGGTTTTGAGACAGTCTTTATCCTGACTGCAATGACAGTGCCTTTGTCCTTGGAGGCAGTGCCAGCCCTGAGCACTTCAAAGTTGTTTTTTTTATTTTTGACTTGAGCCCTGTCAAACTCTGGGGAGAAAAGATCCACCCCATGCTTTGGTCTTGGCAGGTGGATGAAAGCATCAAGTAGAGAAGCAGGTATTTAGCTAAAAAAGGAGTTTAATTGTGAGCAGTTGGCCTCAGGAGGTGTTGAGGATATTTCCTTGGATGCTCCACAGGTTCCTTGCCATGAGACCAAACACAGCTCAGGGTTTCTGCTCCTGTTATTCTCCATTTCTTGGGCTAAAGATGAGTCAAAAGCCAAATGGAGATCAGGTTCTGCAAGGCTTTAGGGATGTCTGTTCTGTGCTTTATGGTTCATATTTCAACTTTTTAGGGTTTTTTTTCCCTCAGTGTTCATCTGTCTTGGTGAAACTGGAAATTTTTGTGATAGCAACATTGATTTCTTCAGCTGAAAGAAATCATTCTTGGTCCCATCTTCCATCTCCAGTGGGGCTGAGCTTTCCATATGCTCACACTGTAGCTCTGTCTTGGTTGGTATTCCTGAAAAATGTTTCATTTCTAAGTTCTGGCCATAAAAGAACCCAAAATTTGGCCTCATCTCCAAGGACTTGGCCAAACTGAAATCCTAGAAGGGCTTGGGACCTTTAAATCCCATCCCCTTCCACCCCTGCCATGGGCAGGGACACTTCCACTATCCCAGACTGCTCCAACCCCAGTGTCCAGCCTGGCCTTGGACACTTCAGGGATCCAGGGGCAGCCACAGCTCCTCTGGGCAATCTCAGTAAGGAATTTCTTCTTTACATCTAATCTAAATCTCTTTCTTTAGTTTGAAACCCTTGCCTCTTGTTCTGTCTCTATCTCCCCATGTAAAAATTGTTCCTCCTTTTTTAAAAGCCCCCTCCAGGTTCTGGGAAGCCACTGGAAGGTCTCCCCAGAGCTTTCTCCATGCCAGAAAATTGTACAGAGGTTGTCTGCATCTGGGGAATCAGTTAGAGAGAGATTCCTGTGGGGATGCTCTCAGTGTCAGGGAAGTGCCAACATGGAAACAAATCCATGAGGAGTCTGGTCCAGAGGGAGATTTATGGGAGAGATGTCCTGGACAGACAGATTTCAGTGAAACTCAGCAGGATTCCAGCCTGGTGCCCTGGAGAGACTCCTCAGGTGTGGAATTTGTGCTCCTGGAGGATGCAGAGGGATGAGCAAGAAGAGATTCCCTTCATCTGGATTCTGTGCCTGGGCTCCCTCAGCCAGGCTGGGACATGCCCTGGTGGCTCTGTGTCACATCCTGGTGGCTCTGACACCCTGGGACACCCAGAGCTGTCAGTGTGAGCCCCTCTGGAGCAGGCAGGAGGCTCACAGGACACACACACTGACAGAATGTCAGTCCTGTTCTCATCCTCAGGTAACATCACTTTCCTTCCTCAGTCCAGTTTCAAACCAGCAGTGTCAGTCTGTGATATCCCATCCCTGCAAAGCACAGCTTGAATGGTTTCCTTTTGTTTTATTTTTTTTTAAGGATGTTTCTTTTCAAACTGCTGACAAATCCTCCCCAAAGACACATTTTTGTGTTCCCTGTCTCACTATTAACACCCCCTGGGGCTGTCAGCAGCAAAAGCTGCTTTTGGTTAAAATCTCAAGCATTTTAATAATCTCTTCACTGTCAATAATCACAGAATCAAATCCCAGAAATGTTTATATTGGAAGGGCCCTTAAAGTCCATCTCATTTGTGACTCCTGCCACCTCACCTAGCCCAAGTTGCTCCAAGCTCCATCCAGTCTGAGGCAAAAGGTTTGTGGACATCACATCCAGGGTTTGAGGATGAACAGACATCATGGTGTTTATAGAAATTAAAAAGTGAAAACAAGAATCTTGTGGGAAAAAAAAAAAAAAAAAAAAAGCAGAAAAAGCTCCAAAGCAAAGGAAGGAATATGTTGGTAAGCAAAATTTACTGATAGAATCAAAAGGAAATGTAAATATGTCAATTAAAATTGCAAAATTTATTACCTTACTGGCAAATTGGTGGATTCTCTGGGAAGGATTGTCCATAAGCCTCTTCTGCATCCTACCCTTACCTAAAAAACTTCTGATATTTCGTGGCTAAAGAAAAACTGTGAGGCAAGAACCAACACATGAAATTGGTTTTTGTTCTGTAGAAAGGAAGAGTTCAGAGTCCAAGTGCTGTAATTGATCTGAGCTGGAGTTCAATGTGTGCATTAATGGCACATCTCAGAGAAGTTACTCTGCAGTCAAGGGACAGTTTGGTCCTGCTGAAGGCCACTGCCACTTTCATGTGCTGTTTTGTTAACAGTGGACACAATTTTTAAGGATGTCTTTTGAAAGTGTTGTTAAATATTCAGAGAAATAGTGCTGAATAGTCCCTAGAATCCCAGAATTGTTTGGGTTGGAGGGACAGGTCAGGGACACCTTCCACTGCCCCAGGGTGCTCCAGCCTGGCTTTGGGCACTGCCAGGGATCCAGGGGCAGCCACAGCTGCTCTGGGCACCCTGTGCCAGGGGCTCCTCACCCTCCCAGCCAGGAACTCCTTCCCAATATTGAACCCAAATCTCCCCTTTTCCAGTTAAAAGCCATTCCCTGTGTCCTTTAGCCACTGGAAGGAGCTCTGAGCTCTCCCTGGATCCCTTTTTTCTGCAGACTGAGCACCCCCAGCTCTGTGCAAGTGACATTTCTTTGGATGCAGCCTGGGACACATTTGGGCTGCAGACACACCTGGCTGGGTTGTGTTCACCTTCTCCTTGGGGCTGCTCTCAGTCTATTTCCTCTCCAGCCTGAATTTGTGCTTGGGATTGCCCTGACCCAGCTGCAGGACCTTGCACTTGGCCCTGCTGAGCTTTGTTTGAAGTACTTTGGTCCTTCCACATGTGTTAAAGGGGTAACTGCACCACTTAATCTTGTCTTCATTTTCTTCTGTCTTCACTCAGAGCAAGGATTAAAAACACGAAGAAGACAGATTTCTCATGTTTGGGCTTGGTTGTTTATTAAATATTATCTAAAATACAGAGAGTTCTGCAACATTTCCAGCCACCAGCTAAAAGTGAGCAAAATGGAGATCAGCTTAGCCAGTTATAAGGTCTTTTAAAGCTAAACAGTCCAATAGAGAATTAAAACTTTTATTATTTATATTTTTGACCCAATAACCAAACTCCCATGACCCTCAGTGCAGCACTAACTGTCCAACCAAAAATTGCAACCTGAAATCATGAAGAAGGAAGACAGAAACAACACCCCAAATCCCCCATCGGGTTCCATACCTATTACTATATTATAAAATCTTCAAATTCCAAACCCTTCCCCATGTGAAATCACACACTTCTGTTTAACCACACACCCGTGATTTTAACTCTATCACTCAAATTTAGAAGCTTCTCCAAGGTCTCAGGTGAAAAGCAGTGTTCTCCAGGGGGTCAGTGCCAGAAAGCTCAAAAAAACCCAGATTTCTGGGTTCCCACACCCATCTTGTGGTTGATGTTCGTGTTCCTTCAATGTCTACCTCAGGAAGAACAGCCTAGAAGTGAGGAATTTGTTCTTCTTAAATAGGAATAATTACTGCAGAGTAGGAAGAAGCTGCTTGTTCCTTTATGTTCCTTCCAAGAGAGAGGCTGGACTCCATTCCAGAAGGAATTTGAGACTCACTCCTCCACAAACTGCTGCTTTTGGAGTGGTAATAGAGATTCAACTACATCTTTCTTTTTTTTGGATGTTGAGCACAGCACCCTCCAAAGGCATCAAACTTCCTTCCCTCCCTCCTGTGCCAGCTTTCCCAGGATCATACTCTGAGAGAGATTTTGCAGAATGCAAAATTTCTTGAAGTTCTTGAAGACCTTTCTTGGAGTTCTTGTTGACCTCCTGGGCAGACCATTTCTGCTCTTCAAAGTCAGGCTTGTTTCTTTTCTCTTCTTGCTCTGTCAGTGTAAAACAATGATGTAATTCCAGTTATTTTGGTGAATCAGTTGTTTACCACAACACAAAGGCTAGTCCTGTAATCCCTGTGTTCCTTAAGG
This sequence comes from Luscinia megarhynchos, assembly GCA_034336665.1. Taxonomy (NCBI): domain Eukaryota; kingdom Metazoa; phylum Chordata; class Aves; order Passeriformes; family Muscicapidae; genus Luscinia; species Luscinia megarhynchos. Next base: position 58,501,457 of record CM067568.1, read on the forward strand.
ATTTTATTTCGTTTTTCATCAGTCTGTGTCAAGTCTGTCTGCTTTGGCAAAGAAACAAAAAGAATACTGCAGGAAAAAGGTCTCAACATCTGGCTGAGCTGGTTTGTGCTGTAGCAGAGTTGAAATTGGAAATTATGATGGCTCAGGCTTTCTCAGAATGCTTTCAGAAGAGTATAAAAAATTCATCTGGGTGATTCAAGGAGGAGACAGGTTAGAGCTCAGCTTGCTGTGGAAAAAAACAACCCCAAAACAGCTTCTCTGGGTGTTTCCCATGACTTTGGACTTTCCAGCAAGAGCAGGGACAGTTAAATCACCATTTCTTTGGTCACAATTTGCTGTTGTCACCTCTCCAACTGCTGTGCACCCCACGTTGGACAAGACCTCAGCAGTGAATTTTGGTGAAATCCAAATTGCTGTAACTCAGCTGTGGCTCTGCTTGGCTCCTGCAAGCTCCAAGCCTAAGATGATTTTGATGTGCAGCACAATGTGCCTGTTGTTTAATCCTCACAGTCAGGCTGTGTGTCATGAGGTCGAGCCCTGAGCTCAATCAGTTCCAAATCTGGAAAAACACAATCAGCACACAGAAAAAAAACCAAAAAAACCCAACCACTGGAGCTCTTAGTGGCTTTTGAAAGAGCTAAATTCTGTTCTGTGCCAGAAATTGCTCATTCAGAGGCTCATTGAGCTGCATTTCCAGCTCTGAGATATTTCTGAGAGGGAAGAAATGCAGCAGAGCCTTCTAGCAAGGGAGAGCCTGTGTGTTACGGCAGAGTTCTCATGGGAGGGAGGGATTAAATTCCAATTTTTTTAGTGATGGAAATGCCTGGGTCAGCCACCTGCCCATTACACCCACCTCTAGCATTGCAGGATCCATTACCCTGCCCCATTTAAGGGAATATTTTGGGTACTTCCCACCCCAAAATGAGGGTGGGAGGGGAATGATGGGAGGTGATCTTCAAACTGCTGCTTGTCCTGCTCAGATTAAACCCAGCTGTAAAAATTCCTCAAGGTAAGAAATAACACAAATTCAGGCATAATGCACCTCTAGATTTTAACCTGTGTGTAAATCACCCTTCTCTCTTTCTGTCTCTGTTTAAAGAAGATTTTTTTCCTCCTCTTTTCCCCAGCTGAATTCAGTGTTGTTGCTTTTTGCTGCAGCTATTCACAGCCTCAAGCTGAGCCGTAACCACGTGGACTGGCACAGTGTGGATGAAGTGTATCTGTACAGTGATGCCACCACATCCAAAATTGCAAGGACTGTTACACAAAAATTGGGGTTTTCCAAAGGTAATCCTTCCCAGACTTTGTGAAGAATATTGTAAATGCAGTTTGAAGTTTGTTGATTTAACTCTAAAAGGATATTTTAAGTTTTAATATGAGCAACCCACTTTGGCCATTGCATTTTTTACTTTATAGGAGTATTCAGAGTTCTTAGCTTGTGTAAATAGTCATAACTAGATGTGATTATTTTTAAATTTTATTTTATTTACATTGCATATTTCATTTATTATATCTTAATTTTATTCCATATTTTTATGGGTTTGGATGCAGCAGTTAGCACTGCATAACGAATGCAAGAAAATCTTACAGTGGCAGAATCCAGAAGCTACTGTAAAATTAGAATTATTCCAGTAATAATATAAGTATTACAGGAATACTTACAGTATTACTTTTAATATTTTTTAAATAATTTTTTAAAAATAATTGCAGTATTTTTCAACTTTAATTTTACTGCTGAGTATTTACATATTGGGATGCATTCCTTAAATTCATGACTATACCCTCCCTCTCCCCACCTCCATCCAGCTTTTCTTTTTCTGTTCATGAAACAGAATTATGAACTGACAAGAAAGGGCATTTAGACAGAAATTATTTCCAGTAGAAATTCAGGCTCCTTTGAGCTCAAAACTGCCAGTCAGAAAAGCAGCAAAGCTGAGATGGTTGGAAGAGAGGGTGAAAAGCAGGAAAAAGCAGATTATTACCAGCCTAGAAAATGGGAACTTGTCCTGTGCAGGACACCAGAACAGGAACCTGCACATCTGGTTTGTTCTTTGAAGAGTCAAGGTCAAGTCCTAGGTCTGACTTTAATCTGCATCCCTCTGCCCTGTAATTAATGCCCTCTTACCCCCTCAGGAGCCTGGGTGAACACTTAATTAATGTTTCTTAAAAATAAATATCATTGAGTGCTTCCATGAAGTAATTTAGCCAGAACACCATTGGGATAATGTGTAATAAATAATGAGATCTGTCCTAAATGATTTGTGGGGGAGAAATACAAAGAGAAGCTCACTTGGTAAACAAAACCTGTCTTGGGTAAAAAATGTCCTTAGAGGGCTTGGGGTGTTTTACTCTTCTTTAAAACCAAAATAAGTTGTTAGTTCCAGTTTTTGAGGCCAGCACTGGTGGCTGGTGTGGTCCCCTGGATGTCACTAGAGGGGGATGGAGGCACTTTGTCAGCACAGCAGGGAGAAAATGCCACATTTACCCTGGGGAATTGATTTGGGGTTTGCCCACAGAGCTGGAGAACGAGGGGGGAAATTCAAAATAAAGCAAGTTATCCCTATCAAAATGATACATTTTAAAGGTTTTCAACCAGCTCTCTTAATTGGGATGGATAAAGTGACAACACTTATCACTTATGTGGTCATTTGCATGATCCTTCCATGCTGTGGGAATAAGAAGGAATTTCATTGATTGAGACACCCAGGAGAAGGATTTTGTGTTGTAAAAGTATGTGCACAGTTAAACAGGTGCTTTCTGAAGAGTTGTTCTTCAAAACACACCTGAAATTATTTCCCTTTGCAGTAGAAATGGGTATTGATATCACCTGGCTGCTGAAATATTTCAGGGTTTTAAAAGTGCCTGTGTTTAAAAATAGGTGCTAATCCTTTAATTTTGTGATTCTGTATTATATAATCTGATTTTCACTGTGTTGGCCTGAGAAGGGCCAAGCTTCTGTCAGCAGATGAGAGCACTGCACTTGGCAGGATGTCACTGATGTGGGATAATGTTCTTTCTGCAGCTTCAAGCAGTGGCACAAGGCTACATAGAGGCTATGTAGAAGAAGCCACATTAGAAGACAAGCCACCCCAGACCAGTCACATTGTGTTTGTTGTGCATGGCATTGGGCAGAAAATGGACCAAGGCAGGATCATCAAAAACACAGCCATGTGAGTGCTTGGAATGCCTGAAGCAGCCTCAGTGCAGGGCTGTTGGGAGTGACAGCAGAGCCTTTGGTTTGGGCTGGATCTTTTCCTGTTTTCCTTCTCCTCCTCTTCTCCTGAGTCATTAATCTTTGTGCTGTGGGTACATTGTTTTTTTTGATGGTAATTGGGATGTACAGACTTAGGGAGAGCAAAGGTTTATTCTGATTTTCTCACCAGCACTTGTGACTTTTGGGGAACTGGTCAAGAGGACACAGCCTCAAGTTGCACCAGGGGAGGTTCAGCTTGGACATCAGGAGGAATTTCTCCTTGGAAAGGGTTCTTAAGGATTGGAGGGAGGTTTGGAGGTGTGCAAGGAATTCCTAGATGTGGCACTCAGAGCTCTGGGCACAGCTTGGTCTCTGTGACCTTGGAGATCTTTTCCAGCCTAAAGGAATCTGTGAAATTCTGGCTCCTGTGGGTGGTGGCTTTGCTGAGCAGGGAGAGAAATTTTGACCAAATTTCTCATTTGCTCAAAATCGAGGGGAGTGTTGTTTCTAAGTGGTGCCTGGGTGGATGAAGTGCTTAACAACTGAGATGTAACTGAGCAGAACATTTTGGATTAAGTGGAATGGGAAAGTTAATTTTAGACTGGAATCTCTCAGAGCTCAGAGTTGGGATAGTGGGCAAGCAAATTTCATCCTGTACAAGAGGGGGAATGGGGAGATGCAGGAATGTTGTCAATCCCAGCAGGACAGGAGCCCTTCATGAATGGAGCTGTTGCTGTGTTCATGCTGTGCCCAGAGCCTGGCTCAAAAGCAAAATGTGGCCAAAAGGCTGCAAAATCTCTTCACTGAAAGTCTTTTGTGGTTTGGGAATGGTGTTTCCCAGTATACTGGGAGTGTTCAAGGTTCACTGGTCTAGTGGCATCCTCACTCATGCCAGGAGTTGGAACTTCATGATCTGTAATTCCTTTCCAACCCAAAGCAATCTGTGATTTTGTGCACCTGAAAAGATTATTTTGAATCTTAGAAAAATATTGTAAATTTCTGATGGCAGCTGTGTGGCATTGAGGAATCCTTCATTAGCTGAAAAGGTGTTAATGACAGATCTGGATGGTTCAGTTGGTGTGTCCCAAATAGCTCCAGGTTCCATCAGCACTGACAAACCCAGTGGTTCCTGTGAGCAGAGTGGGATTTTGTGGTGGCAGCTTTGTCAGCCTCCCTTTGCCTCCAGAATGTCACTGCAGGTCAGTGCCTGTCTGCTCTGTGCCATCCTGTCATCAGCCTCTTGTGTCCCCACAGCTCCTTGTGCCACTCCAGTGCCCTCTGGGGTGCCAGGGTAAACCTTTTGATGTCACTTGTGTGCCATTTGTCACCTGAAGCACCAACCTGCAGCTCCCCAGCCCATTTCCCTGCCACTCCACTGCTCTGTCATTCACCTTGGTTAAGAGCCAGCAATCCAAAGCAGAGAGAAAAAAAGCCCTTGGTTCAAAGCTACTCACAAAATTGATGTAAAAACTTCAATTTTTGTGGGATGGAGTTACACTGGGAATGTGAATAGCCTCACTATAAGCTGCTGTCTTAACAGTGACCAGAAATAAAACTTCAGCCTTGGAATCATTAATTTTTTCTGCTTTATCTTTCTCCCTCCTCCATTTTCCATAGATACAGGGGTTATATGGGTGGATTAACTTCAGCTCAGGTCACAGTGCAGAGATGTTCATTCCATAAGTCCTGCTCTAATTGGCAGCCCAGCATGTGAAATATTTTGTCAAAAAGGGACACAAGACTTTATGTGCTTCAGTAAATCTCACTCATATCCTCAAGAAATACCAGACAGCATTGCATAGCCTTTTAAAATGCTAATTGTTGGCATAAATTCTCCATTCTGCACAAAATGTGCAAATTAAAGCATCATTTTAGATTGAAATATCTTTTTTATTTCTTTGCCTTTTTTTTTTTTTTTTTTTTAATAACAACTTAAAGCTTACCAGTGAGGAACATCCCATATGTTCAGGGAGAGATTTCAGAGGGAATGTCTGCCAAGCTCTCACACTTTCTGTTAGCACCTTCATCCATGATATTTGTGTGGTTAGATTTTGGGGTGTTTTTTACATGCTTTTCCAAGAGAGACCAGTTGTGCCTTTTGAAAAAGAGAATTAATATTTTTGACCATTCACACTGAAGTCAAAACTAAGGAGAGAAGATGTCAGTGGAGTTGGTTTTTTTTTGCCTTTTAAATGCTCATTTTTTAGTAGGAAACCTGTAGCTGGACCCCACCAGAGCTCATTTGACACATTCTGTCCTCAGGTTACCACCTTGAGAAGATGCTGCTGCATCATTAGACAGATCCTGCTGGTTACAGAGGTGAAAACAGAACCCTTGTCCAGGGAAATTCCAAATTATCCACACTAATTTCATTAAGGACTGGAGCTCAATCTCCTCATTAGCCTGGCTGGGTGCTGTGGTTGCAGGGTGTCCTGTGAGTGGGTAAATGGAAAAGATGAATTTATGGATGCTTGGATGAGCAGGTCTGTGGTGGGTGTGACATAATTTTGTTTTTTCTTTGTGTAGTTAAACACATTTATTATCTAAATGTAGCACAGCAGCTGGTGCAGCAAGCTGCTGCTGTCAGCACTGATATTCTCTGGGAGCCTGGCTGGGAAGAGACAGCCCCTCCTCCAGGCTGGAGCAGGGATTCAGCTGCCCCAGCATGAGCAGGATAACGTGTTCTGAGCTGGGCTGGTACCACAGGGGTGGGGATTTAAGGGAGAAAGCTTTGAATGCCTTTGTAACAAAGGTTGTATGGCAGAATGTACTTCATTGGAGGAGGTTTTATTTGCCAGCAGGTGCAGAATTCTGGAATTCCTTGGTTTGTGATAAGGCAGAGGGTAGCTTTAAAATAAATCTCTTTGGGATGTGTTTTTACTGTACACACATGTTCTTCTTTGGAGTGTATTTTTTCATTTTTTCAGAAGGTGATCTCTGGTTCTGTTGGATTTGTGGGTGAATGGGAGGGAGAGATGTTGTTACACATATTGAGTATGATGTACAATCATGGAATGGTTTGGGTTGGAGCTTAAAACTCATCTCATTCCTTTGGCAGAGACACCTTCCCCTGTCCCAGGCTGCTCCAACCCTGTCCAGCCTGGCCTGGGACACTGCCAGGGATCCAGGGGCAGCCACAGCTGCTCTGGGCACCTGTGCCAGGGCCTCCCCACCCTCACAGGGAAGAATTCCCAATTCCCACTATCCCACCCATCCCTGCCCTCTGGCAGTGAAGCCATTCCCTGTGTCCTGTCCCTCCATCCCCTGTCCCCAGTCCCTCTCCAGCTCTCCTGGAGGTTCTGCCACATTTAAGTCATCCCCATAACTCCCCATGTTATTCTCTTCTCCAGGCTGAACATCTCCAATTCTCCCATCCTTTCCTCCTAGGAGATGTGCCCCATCCCTGTGATCATCTTGCTGCTCCCCTCTGGACACCTAGCAATGTTTTTATCCCTGTTCCCACCCTCCCTTTCAAAGCTCCTGTTGTTTACCTGCCCCAGGTGAAGTCAGACCTTTGACCTGCCTTAGGCAGGGTTCAGACTTTTAGTCTGAACTCAATTTCATCATCTCCTGTGCTTGGGGGGGAGAGAAGCTCTCCTGTGTTTTTCCATAACAGCTGCTGTTGTGTCACTTCTGCTCTCAGCCTGAAGCTGGGCTCTGCCTCTGTCTGGATCTCCTGTTTGGATTCCAAAATCACATTTGTCTGTGCTGCTGCTCACAGCACAAGAATTGCTGCCTGCACAAGCACCAGCATCTTGGCCTAATCACCAATTACATTTTTATTGCAAGTCCCATTAGAAAGCATTTTAATTGTGGATTATCATTAGGATAATTACTTTGGAATAGCTATTTTGGTACATTTCCATTGATATGCAAGCCCGGGCAGAGCCTCTCAGAAGCTTTTCACTGCATTAATGTGTGCTGCTGGAATCTCAAATGAAGATTTTCCTGTAAAATCTTCTCTATAATTTTAGCTCTTCAGGTATTTGGTAGCTTTATGTTCCATTTAAATGCTTGCATTGCATTAAATACATATGAGATGCTCGTTTTTCATCCTTTGGTGCAGGTACTAATTCCAAATTAAGCACCCAACTGGTAAATATTGGCTTACAGGTTTCAGCTTGAGCCTGTCTTGCAAGAGGAGTTCATGCCAAGAGGTAAAAGGTGATGGTTAGGGCATGAAATGCTTTTGGAACAGCTTGTTTTGTGTATGCTTGTTACCTAACAGCTAAGTTGTGTTAGGTAATAAATATAATAAGGTAATAAATAGGTAATAAGCTGTGTGTTGGACAGGAGCTGCAGCAGCCTGTTCAGGATTTGGGTGTATCCCCAGGGCTGCTCCCATTCCCAGCCTCCCCCCATCCCTTGTTTGTGCCCTTTCCCTGCCCACACCCTTCCAGCTGGAAACTGGATCACTCCAGGTGGTCTAAAAATGTGGGATTCTATGTGGGATTCCATCAGGAAGATGGGAGTTGGGAGAGGGCAGGGGGGACAGGGAGTGCCTGCAGGACAAACCTTCCTGCCCTTGGAGAGCAGTGCTGCAAGAGAGTCTGGAGCACATGGATCTCCCAGGATCAACCAACAAAGCAGCTTCAGTTCCTCTGATCATGCAAAATCCTGGTACTCTTCAGAAGGATGGAGTGTGAGTCCCAAAAGGATGGAGGGTGACTCCCAAAAGGATGGAGTGTGAGTCCCAAAAGGATGGAGTGTGAATCCCAAAAGGATGAAGGGTGAATCCCAAAAGGATGGAGTGTGAATCCCAAAAGGATGAAGGGTGAATCCCAAAAGGATGCAGACTGAATCCCAAAAGGATGGAGTGTGAATCCCAAAAGGATGTACCCTGAATCCCAAAAGGATGGAGTGTGAATCCCAAAAGGATGAAGGGTGAATCCCAAAAGGATGGAGAATGAATCCCAAAAGGATGGAGTGAATCCCAAAAGGATGGAGTGAATCCCAAAAGGATGGAGTGTGAGTCCCAAAAGGATGGAGTGTGAATCCCAAAAGGATGGAGTGTGAGTCCCAAAAGGATGGAGAATGAATCCCAAAAGGATGGAGTGTGAATCCCAAAAGGATGGAGTGTGAATCCCAAAAGGATGGAGTGTGAATCCCAAAAGGATGGAGAGTGAATCCCTAAAGGATGGAGTGTGAATCCCTAAAGGATGGAGGGTGAATCCCTAAAGGATGGAGGGTGAATCCCTAAAGGATGGAGGGTGAATCCCTAAAGGATGGAGGGTGAATCCCTAAAGGACGGAGTGTGAATCCCTAAAGGATGGAGTGTGAATCCCAAAAGGATGGAGAATGAATCCCAAAAGGATGGAGGGTGAATCCCTAAAGGATGGAGAATGAATCCCAAAAGGATGGAGTGTGAATCCCAAAAGGATGGAGGTTGTGTCCCAAAAGGATGGAGTGACTCCCAAAAGGATGGAGTGAATCCCAAAAGGATGGAGTGAATCCCAAAAGGAGTGTGAATCCCAGTCATGCTTCCCGTGTTTGCATGCTGGAGTTCCCCTCTCTCCTCTGGAGGATGAGTGTGTTGTCATGGAGCAGCGATTTCCACAGCAGTTTTTGGAGCAGCAGAGAGCAGCAGTGCAGAACACGACTCCTGTCTTGCTCTCTGAATTCTGCCCGTGGCAAGGCTGGAGTTGGCATTTCTGAGCTCACTTTGGGAAGCTGCCACCCTCCCATTTCCTCATCTCTCAGCACATCTCCACTTCCATTACTCATGCCTGCTGCTCTCACTTCAGCTTAGCAAACTCAGCCCAAGCCAGCCCTACATTTCCTCAATAAAGTGGTATTATTTCCTCAAGGAGGCAGTGAGTGCTGGTTTGAGGGAGCTCCAGGGGGAAGGATTCAGAACATCATTCACCTGTTCTGAGCCCCAAAATCCAGGAATGGATCCACATGGCTTTGCAGGGAATAGTGAAAGTTGAGGTGGTTTTTTCATGGGAATATCCCGTTGCCTATTCTTTTACCATCAGGGATAAAGGGTTATGACTTTAAACTGACCCAAAGGGCAGTTTAGAGGAAATTTTAGGAAGAAATTCCTCACTGGGAGGATGGAATGAGGAAGAGTTTGCCCAGGTGGCTGCCCCATCCCTGGAATGCCCAAGGCTGGGTTGGACAGGATTTGGAGCAACCTGGGGCAGTGGGAGGTGTCCCTGGCCATGGCAGGGGTGGCACTGGATGAGTTTTAAGGTCCCTTTTAACCCAAACCATTCTGGGATTCAATGATTTTATGAAATCAAGAGTTCAGAGTAAGAAGCTGGCACGTTTGAGACTTAAATTAAAGCCCATTCCCTATTTCTCTGTCATGGATCATCTGCCTGAAGGGAGTCTGCAAAAATAACTTGAAATTAAAATGAAAAATTTCTTCAAGCTTTCAGGCATTTTGCTGTTAACATCAGCATCATTCTGCAAAATTTGGGAAGTAGCTGAAGCTAACTCAGTTTGCAACTCCCCCATTTTTAATGGAGTATTTGCAAATCCTGCACAATGAGATGTAAAAAACCCTGCAGTAATAATTCTGAATATGTTAACATATCTCTGGAATATACTCAATTTAAGCAAGGATGTATATCTGTGAAAATATGGGTTTGTTATTTATTATTTTAATCAGGGAAAGGCAGCCAGGCACATTTTATTCGTGGTGAATCTCAGAGTATCAATTTTCAGGCCATTACTTCCTGCATGGAAAATGGCAATCTGTCAGAATTCTTTCTAAGGTGTGCATTGCATCTGTGCATGAGTGGGTTTTTTTCCTTAGAAAAATCATAAATCAGAGTTGTTTCCTTGTGTTTTAATGCATAGCTTCAAATAATGTTGCTCTGGAGTCAGTATTTCAATTTTCAGTATTGCATTTGTATCAGGTGAATTCTCTGCCTGTTTAGATGAGGATTTATGACTTCAGTTGGTGTTAATTTAACAAGTGAGTAGAGGGATTTGCCATCTAATAAAAATTTTGAAAGAAATTTATTTTTGAGAAGAAAAAAGAAATAATAAGAAAGAAAAAAAAAATCATAAGCTCATCTTTCTAGCAGAAGAGATCAGCAGGTGTGTGTGCTGGGGGGTTCAATGTGTCTGTAGCTGCATTGCCTGGAAATTGCACCCAAATTTTCTTCAGAGTTTCTGTCCAGCTGATCAGGATCAGTGGGGGATGTGGGAATTCCAGTGATTGCTGGGAGCAGGATATGGATGTGTGTCCTGGTTTGGAGGTTTGCTGCTGGGAGATAATGAGAGGGTGAGTTCAGCTCTGACAGCCTGGGACACCCGTGGGGTGACAGGTGACAAAAATGGGCTGAAACAGAGATTTTGTGCTCTGGTTCCAGGATGAGTTTTGAGAGAGCTAAGGAAGAAATGTGCAGAGATGGGGTTTGGTTTTTAATGACCTGAGTAGTTCTGTTTGTTCAGGATCATTCCAGCAGGGAAAGCTCAGAGCCTGAGGGGCTCCCAGGAGAGCTGGAGAGGGACTGGGGACAAGGGATGGAGGGACAGGACACAGGGAGTGGCTTCACTGCCAGAGGCAGGGATGGATGGGATAGTGGAAATTGGGAATTCTGGCTGGGATGGAATTCCCAGAGCAGCTGTGGCTGCCCCTGGATCCCTGGAATTGTCCAAGCCGGGTTGGACATTGGGGTTGGAGCACCCTGGGGCTGTAGAAGGTGTCCCTGCCCATGGATGATTTTTAAAGTCCCTCCCAAATCAAACCCTTCTGGGATTTTACAAGTTCAGGACTATTTTGCTGGAGGCAGGACCTCAGCTGGACAACCTCACCTTCCCTGAGGTGAACCCAATCTGAGTAAAACCAGGCTTTTCATTTCCAAAGTTCTGGATAAGAACACAAAGCCAGCACAGTTTTTAGGAGGGGAGATCTGAAGCTTTGGACACATTATTTTCTCCAAACTCCTGTTTCTTGATTTGACTTTTATATTAAAAAAAACTCTTTGAGTCAGTTTGTGAACAGCTTTAATAAGAACTGGACCCTTGCAGACAGCAGAAAACAGTAGTTTTTGTATTTAAAGATTTAAAGATTTAGGCATGTCTAATAGCTGTTCCTCCACAATTTCTCCAGCTGCTACTGATGTATAAAAATGTTTTTTCCTGCTCTAATAGGACCAGGTTATTTAGCATTCCCTCCACTTCAAGAATTTGTTGCTGTATAAAATTCTGTGCTTTGTTCATACAGATATTTCTGTGCTTCTGCTGCTTTTTAGCTGAGCAGCTTTCATTTGTTGCTTGGCTGATTTCCTTCTCAGTTGAACTGTGCCTGAATTCTTTTTTGCTGGTGTCAAGCTTGAACCCCAGCCTGCAGCTGCAGTGGGATGGGGAGGATTGGGAAAAGGTAAAAGCCATGGGTTGAGATGAGAACTGTTTAATAATAATAATAATAATAATAATAATAATAATAATAATAATAGTGGAAAAAAATCAATAAATAAGTCTGGGTCAGCTCTCCTGGCCATGTTCCCCCCCCATCTTCTTGTGCAGCTTCTTGTTGGCAGAGCAGGAGACACTGAAATCCCTGATTTAGGGTAAGCACAACCAAAACAACCAAAATATCAACATTATTCTCATCCTAAATCCAAATCATGCTGTACCAGCTACCAGGGAAGGAAATTAACTTTATCCCAACCAAAACCAATGCAGAGAAAGTGAAGCTGGCTTGGCAATACCAAGGACTTGTAGGCATTTTCAAAGATCTCATTTTTTCTGCTCACTCAGGGACTCCAGAAATGTTCATTTGAATTTTCTCTTCTTTATAATCTAGAAAGTAATTTTATTTTAAAAAATTACATTAATTCTATATTCACTTGAATTTTCTCTTCCTTATAATCTAGAAAGTAATTTTATTAATAAATTTTATATTAATTCTATATTTACTTGAATTTCCTCTTCTTTATAATCTAGAAATTAATTTTATTAATAAATTTGATATTAATTTTATATCCACTTGAATTTTCTCTTCTTTATGATCTAGGAATTCCACTCTGAAGCTGGACTCTCACATGCCCTGTTGTGTGTGGGGGTGGCAGGGAAAGTTTTTTGTGCTTGGCAAGGATGGGGCAGCTCAGACCTTAAATCAACCCTGATTTAAGCAGATCCTCTTGCTGATTTTTTTTTTCCCTTATCATGGGAAGGATATTCTGCTTTATTTGAACTTTTGCCATCTTGTTGGACAGGAATCCAGGAGATTAGGAGTGCAGTCACACCAGGCTTTAAAAATAGAGATGCTGAGCAGTTGCATTTCTTGGCTCTTTGCACAGCCCTGCACTTACTGCTTTGGAAAAAAAAAAATATATATGTAAAGGATGCTACTTCCCTTTCTCCATTTTTTTCTCCCTTTCCCCCTTTTTTCCTTTCCCTGCTTTTTTTCCCTCTCTTCCATTTTTCCTTTTCCCTTTTTCCTTCCCCTCTTTATCCTTCCTCCTTTTTTCCTCTCCCTCTTTTTCATTTTCCCTGCTTTTTTCCCTTCCCCTTTCCATTTTTCCTTCCCCTCTTTTTTCCACCCCCTTTTTATTCTCACTTTCCCCTTTTTACCTTTACTCCCTTTTTTCCTTTCCCTTATTTTCCCTTTTTTCTTCCCCCTTTCTTTGTCATTTTCCACTTTTCTCCCTTTCCCCCCTTTTTTTCCTGCCCCCTTATTTCCTTTTCTCCCCTTTTTCCCCTTACCCCCTTTTATTCCTTTCTCTTTTTTCCCCTTTCCCAACTTTTCTTTCACCCTTTCCCCATTTCATTTCCCTTCCTCCTTTTTTCGTCCCCATTCCTCCTATTTTCTTTTTTCTTTCATCATAAAATAAGTGTCAGTGATGGAAAAGTGTTTTCACTCAAAAAATGTGGTACATGATTAATCTGCTTTTTAAATTGCATAATGAACTTTACCTGGGGAAAAACAAAAACAAAAAAAACCAAAAAAAATTAATGCATCCAAGGAAAGTGCCTCAGCTCAGGGATTAAACTCACTAAAAAGCATTTGGACAAGTGAAGTGCAGGTGGAACTAAAAGAGGGTTGCTTTGAAAATAAGGGAAAAAGGCTGAAAACACTGAAATAAATAAAAAACTTGATGCTTGGAACTAGAAACCAGCTCTGGAGTTGGATTTGGTTTGCTGTGCTCATCTTCAAAAATGGGAATTTTTGGGCCAGGATTCAGGTAAAGGAAAGAAAGGAAAATAAAACAAAACACTTCCTGGCTTTGGATGCTGAGTGACATTGATGGAATGCCTGGATATTTAATATTTTGTCTTATTTCATGCTGGTTTTTCTTTTTCAGTGCTGGGTTTTTCACACAACACAAAGTCATGTTTTTAAAAGAACATAATTTAATACTGGTATTCCCATTTTTCCCCAAACAACAGAGGGGGTCAGAGATACCTTAGGGTTGAGATATTTTAATTTTTCCTCATCCCTTGAGAGAAATGTAGCAATGTTCATGTTCAGATATGCTGTAAAAATGAAAAGTCTTTTAAAAGCCTCTCCATCTGCTCCTGCAAATTAAAACACTCATAAGTGATCCTGTTCCTCACCCTTGGAGCTCTCAAGCCTTCCAATTCAGTATGCAAAATTAAAATAAAATTTTGCTCTTTCAAGCCATATTTTTAAGAGTTTTCTCTGTGTTTAAAAGCATTGAATTGTCTTCCTTCTATATGGATCAAATGCTTGATTTCAGTGGATTCTAGATTTCAAAGCAGAGGTGAAATTCTTTATTTTCTATTTTCTGATTTTCTAATTCTTTTCTAATTTTCTAATCCTTACCTTTCACATTCAGCCCCAAACCCACCAGAATTTACAGATACCTTTGAATGGAATTGAGGTGGATTATGTTAAACCCATACTGTGATGCATTCAGACTCTTGAGCATGCAATGCACAGAATTTTTCCATTATATGCAAGTCTAAGTATTTCATAATAAAAACTTGAAATTGAGGGAATTACATGTTTTAGTAGGGATGGAAAAGCAGTAATTCAGGAAATGTGTTGTGCCAAGAGTAGTCTTTACAGGAAAATACAATTTTATTTTTTTTTGTAGGATGCGAGATACTGCAAGGAAAGTGGAAGAAAAGTATTTTTCCAATCTTGCAACACACGTGGAATTCCTCCCAGTGGAGTGGAGATCAAAGCTGACCCTGGATGGAGGTACAGCACTGGGTTCTTTTGCTCCTCCAGCAGCTGCAGAATTCTCCCCAGAGCTTTCATCTGTGTTCTCTGCTTGGATTTTTGTTTGGTGTTGTTTGTCCAACTTTGAACATTTCCATCCCTGGAAGTGCCCAAGGCCAGGCTGGGATAGTGGGAGTGGAACAAAATGATCTTTAAGGTCCCTCCCTGTGGGAGTCCAGAGTAGTCCTCTGGCCTCCTTGGGGGTCTCAAAACCCCTGGCAAGGGTCTCAAAGACCCCTGAGTGAGACCCAGGTGTCTCAGGGGCTGGATTCAGCTCCTTGGAACAATTTACCAACATTGAGGGAAGAAATGCAAGCTGCAAAAATAAATAGAGTGTAAATTAGACTGTTAGAATGTAGAATTAGCAGACTTGTAGAATGTTTGTGATAAGGGACACGTGGCCAAGATGGAGAATTTGGGGTGTGGATACCTCTTCCTCCTTCTTCTCCGTGCCATCCATGCTGGGTGACATGCTGGCACTGTCAGATTGGATGAGGACAGAGACATGTAACAAGATTGTATTGTATTGGGGGTCATTTGTAAATACTTAGTGTGTAATTTAGAGCATAAAAGATCAGTCCTGCCTCTGCCAGGCAGATTCTGCCCTGGACGTCTGGCGAGCAGAGCTGTGAGCTGCACAGAGCAATCCTGAGATAAGGAACAATAAACAGCCATGAAAACCTCTCAGAACAGCCTCCTGCAGTCTCTCATTGGAGAGAGCTGGGTTCAAACCACCTGCATGTCCTCTCAGAACAGCTCCTGCAGCTTCTCATCAGAGAGAGCTGGGTTCAAACCACCTGCATGTCCTCTCAGAACAGCTCCTGCAGCCTCTCATCAGAGAGAGCTGGGTTCAAACCACCTGCATGTCCTCTCAGAACAGTCCTGCAGCCTCTCATTGGAGAGAGCTGGGTTCAAACCACCTGCATGTCCTCTCAGAACAGATCCTGCAGTCTCTCATTGGAGAGAGCTGGGTTCAAACCACCTGCATGTCCTCTCAGAACAGATCCTGCAGTCTCTCATTGGAGAGAGCTGGGTTCAAACCACCTGCATGTCCTCTCAGAACAGCTCCTGCAGCCTCTCATTGGAGAGAGCTGGGTTCAAACCACCTGCATGTCCTCCTGAGGTGATCTCAGCTCTAAGGAGACACCTTGGGCTGTGACACCTTCCAACCCAAACCACTGCAGGATGGTATTTTCCCATGCTGCTGGGTGTAAGTGAGGTGTGTTGCTGGTTTTTGTGCAGACACTGTGGACTCCATCACGCCGGACAAGGTGCGGGGTCTGCGGGACATGCTGAACAGCAGCGCCATGGACATCATGTACTACACCAGCCCCCTCTACAGGGATGAGGTCAGTGTGCAGAACCACATTGCATCTCACTTTCACCACAGCAGGGCACAGGGCCTGGAAAAATCTGGGATTGGGAATGTCAGGAAAGGCTCCCTTCTAAGGAAAACCTGCATAAAAAACCTGTGTTAATGGTTGGTAGGTGTGTCATGATCAGCCACAGGAATCAGTTTTAGTTCTGAGAGGGGAAAGACAGACAGCAAAAAGTACAACCCATATCATTTATTTAGAGCAGAAATGTCTGAAATGGTTCTGTATCAACAGCTGAGAGTGGAAAGGGATTTAATGCTGATCTGAATTTCTGCATATTTAAAGTAATGAGAGTCCATAGAGCTGAGGTTCTTTTTACCTCTGATAAAGTCCATGGATATTTGTCACTTCATTTTTGCTGTTTCTGAGGCCAGATGGGATGGCAGCACGAGCCAGTCTGAATGCATCTGTGTACCCTTGCCTTACAGGGAAACCAAAATGATCCCCAGTTTCTCAGTTTATCAGGGGAGTGTTCATATCCTGGATGCTCCCATCCTACCTTGACCCTTCTGTGTAGCTGTTGAGTGACCTCAGTTATCAGAGGAGAAAACAGGAATATGATCGTAAATCTTAGTGGCCTCTAAATAATAGTAAGCCTTGAATAAATGATAATAGCATGAATAAATGAAGTAGCCCATAAAATATGGACAATGCTTCACCCCAGTAGGAACTCTTGTGTATCACACTTAGTGGAAGAGCCTTGTGGGGCAGTTTTAGGATTAATTTCTGTAGGAATTGTAGCTTTCTTCTGTTATGTATGGAGTAGTATTAATCCTTTTCCAGCCTTGGTACCTTGAGCATGGTTAAACTGGGGCAAGGTGAGACTTTTAAATCTTACCTGGGTATTTGGTGCTGCCTTTCAGTCAAAGTAGATGTGTTTACATCCTTTAGACTGGCAACACAATTTTCAAACTGAAATCTGTCCCTCTCTTCCTGCTCAGCAATGCAGAATTCATTGATCAGGGCTCTCCACTGTCTCTCAGGTTTCCCTGTCTGTTGTGTGCCTGAAGCCAACATAAACTCTTGTGGCAAGTGATGGAAATTTCTCTGGCAGCTTGAAAACAGATATTTTTAAGCTGCATTAGTGGCTTGGCATGACTGTGGATATCTTATGGGAAATGGGTTAGTGAGTAAAGTTGAGGTGTGCTGGCCAGCAGTGTGTGAAAATTTAATTCATTGCTCAGTAGAACTGCAGTTTTACAGGTTTATCACCATCCCCTGGGTGTGAGAACTGACTTAGGAGCGTGCTTAGATGTGATTACAAAATACTAAGTTGTTTTTCATCAAATCAAATTCATTTCCTTGAAATGTTTGCAACAATACACACAGCTTAGTTTTCCTTATCCCATATTATTTTCTGTGAGCTAACTTTGCAGAGTTTAACACTCAAATGGAGCATTCTTCTGGATGGTTTTCCCACTTTCAATGTGTTTTTCTTGTGGCATTTTGCTCCTTCCAGCTCAGAAATGAGCCCTGTCTTTGAGGATTCACGTGGTCACACATTGCTCAGAATTAATGTCCCTGCTTGATCACCCCAGCACAATTCTTTGTGTACTCCAGGCACTTCTAGTGCTTTCCACCCAGAAATCCTCAAAGGATCTCAAAAGGAGGTTATTAAACTTGCCTTTGCCCCTGGGAAGTAAATTGAGGAATGTGGTGAGCTCAGCCTGGAGAAGAGTGGTGCTGATGGCTCTGAGCAGCCACAGAGTCCCAGCCTGGTGTGGGTTGGAAGGGATCTGAAAAACCCATCCCATCCCATCCCACCCCAGCCATGGCAGGGACACCTCCCACTGTCCCAGGCTGCTCCAAACCCTGGCTTTGGGCACTGCCAGGGATCCAGGTGCAGCCACAGCTGCTCTGGGAATTCCACCCCAGCCAGGAATTCCCAATCTCCCACCCATCCCTGCCCTCTGGCAGTGAAGCCATTCCCTGTGTCCTGTCCCTCCATCCCTTGTCCCCAGTCCCTCTCCAGCTCTCCTGGAGCCCCTTTAGGCTCTGTAAGGGGCTCTGAGCTTTCCCTGGATCCTCCTCCTCTCCCAGCCTGGCTCCAGCCCTGGGAGCAGCTCCATGGCCTCTCTGGGCTCTCTCCAGCATCTCCTTCTGGTGCTGGGAGCCCCAGAGCTGGCAGAGCATTCCAGGAGGGCTCTCCTGTGTCCAGGGACAGAATCCTGCCCCCTCCCTGCTCCCCTCCATGCCAGGGGTGCATTTTGGGCCACAAGCACCCAGGGCACCATCCTTGGATAGGAATTTCCTTTCCCCTTTTTCAAGGATTTTCCCCACACAGAATTATCACAACTTCTTTAAAGCCCTGACCATTCTTTGGGCTGCTCATTGAGGGGTTGGCAGTGGCAGAATTCTCCTTTCTTCTGCCAGGGAAGGAGCTTTGTCCTGTTGGTGTCACAGCAGAGCACAGAGCTCTCCAGGGGCTCTGGATTGCTCATTTGAGCCCTCCCAGAGTGTGCTGGGTGAGCTCCTCTCTGATTTCAGCTATTGTTTCCTCTCCAGTGAGGCAGGAGAATATCCAAAGGTGCCTCTGACTTGTGGCATGTGATGTGATCCCAGACAGGCATTCCTTAATAATTCAGCACAGCCCCCTGAACATCCCAGGCTGGTGTCAGTCTGCAGCCACCAGATTCAGCTGGGATGTTTTTGTGGGAGAGAGCTGTGCTGTATCCTCCTCTGTGCCAAATCCCTCCTTAAATGTTACCCAGATGGAAGAAAAAGCAATAAATTGATATCCTGATGCACACAGGCCTCGTTCTAAATGAACAGTCATTTCCCATTCTGCCCCTGACCTTGCTGGTCCATCTGTGGTAATGTAATCTTGGGTTTTAGTGTCCTCAGTGGGTGACTTTGTTTCACATCTGTGTCACTGTAGCTTCATATTTCTTTAATAATAAATGGTTGCAGTAGAGATCCAAAAGACTCATTGTTGCATAGTAAATTCAGAGTTGTCACCTTCCTTATACTGTTAAGTGCCTTTTTTTTAGCTGATCTTCCCTGTACTTACTTGCCAGGCTAATTGTAATTCTGTAAATTATTGATAAATGTCTTGGCAGAAAATGCCTTTAGTGCAGGATAAATATAATTTACTTCCATCATTCCAAGATTTCTAAGGATGTAGTGCAAATATTACACTGTAGAAGTGGAGAAACTTCACTGCCCACTCTAGAATTATGGAATAGTTTATGTTGGAAGGGACATTAAGGACAATCTCATTCCAATCCCTGCCATGGGTAGGGACATTTCCCACTAGAACAGGTTGCTCAGAGTCCTGACCTTGGAATGGCTTCATGGTTTGCCCTTATACACCTATTTAAAAGGAGAATTAATGGCTAATCTTTTGAAATTTGGGACAAGTATTATCTTTTACCTGAGCTCTCATCCCCCCTTGTTCTGCAATGGAAATACTCCTTTCAGCAGTAAAAGGCACCTGGTTCAGGTGTGCTGGAAAATGAGATGGGAAGCAGGAAATTTTAAGCTGAGACTATTTCAGGACTGGTTTTGCATATCCTATTGAACCTAATAATGAAGAGAGCTGCTTAATTAAACCATGGCTGGTTTAATTAATGTGATTGCCCTTGAATGTATTCTCAGCTTTATAAAGTGATTGGTTAGTGGCTCTGCCTGGACCTAAACTTCATCTTGAGCCCAGTGACTTGTTAGAAATGGGTTAGACTCAGCTTTTCTACACAAGAGGGGGAGACTCAGGCAGATCCAGAGATCCTTTTTCTGTATCAGCCCTTCTGTTCCCACAGCCTCAGCTCACTCTGGCCTCTCATCTGTTGTTGTGACACTGCTCTGGCATCCCTCAGTGATTCCATCAGGGGAATGTGACAGCTCCTGTCTCCTGGGGGCTCAGCAGCCTCACCAGCTCTGCTGGCACCTTCTCCTGGGCCAGGTGGAGAAAAACTCCACATCCTCTCTTTCCCAGCCCTTCACAATCCACCCTTGAGCTGCTGCTCCTCCCTTGGCTTTCAAGGACCCTCTCCCCCCTCCTGCTGCTCACACTGCCTGGTGCCTGCTGGCTGAATTTCTAATTTGCACTTTCTCCTGAAGTTCTCTTGACATTTGGACAGAGCTGCCTGCAGAGCTCACCATTCCTCAGATCTCCTTCCCATTCCTCTCTCACTGCAGGAACAGGCTGGAGAGGGTGCAGAGTTCAGATGTCCTGCACTCCCTTTCCTTAGGTACCTGTCTCTCTGTTTTATTTTTCATGGGCTTCACACTGTTCATGTGGGAAGATGGTGAGGATCCTGTGGAGACAGCACAGAGAAAGGAGCAGCACTCAAGCTCAGTTTTACTGCTGTGCTCAGGTGCCAGCAGGGATTTTCTGCTCCTTGTTTTCTTGGGAGAAAAAAAAAAAAAACTCATTTCCTGGATATTGAGAGGGAAATGTCATTTTCTACACTGTGCACTGAAAAGCCTCTTCAACCACAGTGAACTGCCCACAAAATGGATCAGGGGATGGAGTTCTGGATCTCCTTGGTGTGGGTCCATACACAAATCCCAATTTCCTTCTGCTTTGCCAGGAACATGCTATCCATGCTTATTTCTGCTGGTGTCTTCAAGGCTGCTTTTCCTCAGAGGAGGATATTTGGGGTGCTGGAATTTAGGCTTGAACAGCTGTTTGGGGTGATAGTGCTGGAATTTAGAGGTTGAACAGATGTTTGGGGTGCTGATGTTGAAATTTAGAGGTTGGACAGCAGTTTGGGGTGCTGGTGCTGGAATTGAACAGTTTGGATTTTTCCAGCCTGGCACAGGATGCTGTTAATGCTCTGCACAAAGGGGCAGCAGCTCTGGATGTCTCACTCCTTCCCCAGTTCCTTGGTCTCATCCTGATCCAGCAGTTCAGGCTTGCCCAACACCCAGGAGGTGATAAAAGACATGATTCTGCTGCCCTTTTCATCAGTGTCCTTCAGCCTGAGGTGACAGGGATGTGTCACCTGACTCAGACTCCCCATCTTGGCTTTACAAAACCCAGGCCTGTGCCACCAGGATTCCTGAATGGATGGCATAGGCTGTTATTTTTTGACTTCTTGCAAGTCACATAGCTGGGAAAGCAAAGGGCATTTTTGGCCTCATCAAGTCCAGCCTCCTGCCCCTTGGTCAGCACTCTGGTTTTTGGCTTCCCCCTGGAATTGCATGACCCTCAAACCAGCTTTCCATGAATGTGCAGAAAGATCATTCCTTTACTCTGCCTTTAATTTGGATTCTGAAGGGCAGAGAGCTTTTAACCTCAGTTAGTCTGAATATGAGCTGCTGCCTTCTGAGCAACTTGATCCTGCAGGCTCGAGTTTCCTGCAAGGAGGATTTATTGGCAAAACTTCAGCTGATAAAGGGAGATAATAATCCCAGAATGGTTTGGGTTGGAAGGGATTTTTAAAGCCCATCTCATTCCAATCCCCTGCCATGGCAGGGACACCTTCCACTGTCCCAGGCTGCTCCAAGTCCCAATGTCCAGCCTGGCCTTGGGACACTTCCAGGGATCTAGGGAGCAGCCACAGTTTCTCTGGGCACTCCCCACCCTCAAAGCCAGGAATTCCTTCCCAAATATCCCATCTATATTCCCCTCTATCAATGGGAAGCCATTCTCCCTTGTCCTGTGACTCCAGGCCCTTTCTTTGAAATATTTCAGTGTCCTCAGGCTAAATGAGGTACGAGGGCCAGCTGGGAGGGTGGGATTTGATACAGCTTTTTTGGCAGAAATAGGAATTGTTCCTTTTGTTGCAGTGTTTGGTTTGCTCAGAAACAGGCAGGTAAAGGTTCTGCATTCCCCTGCTCCTTCTGGAATAGCCAGGGGTGATGGAGCAGAGCAGCTAGAGCAGCTGACAGGGAAAAGCATCAGCTCAGTCCACTGCTACCTCATTTATTCTTTTGTGAGGTGTTGAGCTTGTTTAGTGTGTGAGAGAAGCTTTAGGAGATGGGCAGAAACCCTTAAAATGGGCTGGGCAGAAACTCAAGGAATCTCAGGGCTTTTTGTAAGGAAAGCCCTCTGTAGAGGTGGGATGGAGAAACAGCTCCCAGTGTCCCCAGAATGAGCTGGAAACTGGGAGGAAGAGGGGGTTTGGAAAGAGAGAAGAGGCTGGTCATGCTGCATTCCACTATTCCCACCATTCCTGGGATTTTTTGGGTGATTTCCTGTTTTCAGGCAGAGCCAGCAGGTGCTTCCCAAGCATGTCATGATCCCATGGACCAGCAGGTGCTGAGGTTTGGGGCTGGCAGGAGCAGCAGTGGGAAAAGGGCTGATTTCAGCAGGGATTCCTTGGATGGAGGTGCAGTGAGAGCAGGAGGAGCTGTCAGCAAGCTCAGGATGAGGAACCCATCACCTATAACCCAGCCATGAGATGCAGACATGGAGCAGCCACTTGCATGTCCTGGGTTTGGGAGGCTGAGTTGTTATTCTGTTATTTTGAATTAAGACCCTTTAGAGGGAGTAAAAAGACAAGCTGTGCATAAAAAGATCAGCTCTTAAAAATTTTATTGTAGTGATGCTATTTAAGAGAGAAAATTTGATAGGCAGTCATATTTTTCATGTTTAAATCCAATGAAAAAATTCACTGATTTTGGGCAATGCAAAGCCACAAAGTATTTTTATATGGATTGTTAGGAAATACCAAGCTGTAACTAGAAAATATTTGAAAGCAGTTCATATTGCATTTACTGGACTAAAACCCTGTTCAAAGCAGACTTTTCTTTCACAAGTTGGAATGTTTTATGAAGACAAGAAAGCAAATCAGGATTAAATCATAGAATGGCTTGGATTGGAAGGGAAAAACATCATCCAATAAATATTACCTTAATTTCATATACTGCTTAACCAAACAGGTTTTTAGCTGGGACTTTGAATGAATATTCATTTTCTTTTTGGTTCCTTTTGTTTTTCTCCTTTTTTTTCCTTACTCTGCACCACAAAGGTTCAGTTTCTAATCTTAGGACTGGCACAGGGCTGTTGGCAGGACACCAACCTGCATTAAGTGCTCCCTGCAGGTGGAGGGCTCCTGGTTTTGGCAGAGCAGCAAACCAGCCCATTCACAGTGCCTGGAAATCTGGAGCCTTTCCCACAGCAGACCTTCCACTCCACAATTACCTCAGGGATTTGGAGTTTAGGAATGATCTCCATCAGATGATTTGGTTGGACTCTGGTCTGCAAAATTGCAAATGTGCACCTATTTGGAAATCCATGAACCATTTCTTTGTTATGTCCATGTTTGTGCCTGACTTCCCAATAAAAGCAGGGTTTTTAAGGAGGAGGAGGATTAAAAACAGGGCTGGACTCAGTGTCCAAGCAGGATTTCCCAAGAATATTCTGTTTTATGCCCTCAGATTGGAAGATCAGATCTTTATAATGGAAATGCCATGATGCCAGAAGATCATTTACCCATTCCTGGCAGGAATCCCCAAACACACTGATTTCAATTGATTCTTGCTACGTTATTCTGGATTTTAATCCAAACCTTTTTAAATGGAAAAAAATACGAGCCAGCCACAGCTCATCCTGATTCAGCTCTTGCTGAAACCTCTGTTCATATGTGAAAGTTTGTGCCCACAGTCTGTGTAGAAATGGAAGAAGAGGCAGCATCACAGTCAAAAATACTTGAAAATGGGTGTTCTGATACTCCTTTCTGCTGCAAAGCTCTGCTAATGATTTCACAGTGCTTCAGGCAGAGGGTTTGCTGTGTGGATTCTCACTCACTAAAATGTGTATCAAACACTGGCACTTCTGGTGCCATTCATATTTATATTCAGTAATGACTCAGGCTCTTGAAAAATCATGTTGAAATTATATGTTCCATGGCTTTAATTTCCTGTTGCTAACAAGGGAATGATTTGCACTGTCTTGTTTGTCCTCCTCCCTGCCACAGCCTGGAAGCATTGCTCAGTTTCCATGCTGGGATTCACAGACAAAGCTGCTGCTTTTTTCTTTTTTTCTTTTCTTTTCTTTGCATTGGCCAGTTCCCAAATTTCATGGTTTCCAGTCTCTCTCTCTAAAATACTTTTGGGAAGCTGTACATTTTATCCTACAGTGTAGGGTTTGGAGCAGGTAAGCTTCTCAGAGACTGCATGAACACAGGACCAACATTTATTTATTTATTGCTGTAGTACTATAGGATTGGTCTGTGTTAAGAACTATGTTGCACTCCTGTTTTCCCCAAAAATCGTACCTGGAAACCTATAACCAGAAAACTGGATTTTAAAGCAGTGTTTATATCAAATGTTCAAATTCTGGCTCTGTTTGTCTCTTTTTTGCCTTTTTTCCTCCCATATCATCCTCTTACCTGAGATGAGGCTTTTTATTTTTTAGCAGCACAATTTCATTGTGATTCTTTGGGAATCATTTCCAGCAGGTGCAGGTGTAGGAAGGGAAGGAGGGCAGGAGGGAAGAGGATGAAAATTGATGAGTTCAAGCCTGCTTTACTGACACTCAAAAGCAATTTGAGGAGATTTTCCCAAAAACCATCCAGGCTCTTACTGCAGTGTCTGAGCACATCCATTTTATGGGATTTCTCTCTTCCCAGTCCCAGTGACAGAGGGAGAAGGGGGTATGAGCTGTTAGTGGGGTGATGCTGAGGTTGTAGCAGAGATAGGAGTTGATTCCAGGTCATGTGTGGCTCAGGCTCCTTCCATCCTCCTTAAATTAAAAAAGGAGCTGGACCTCTTGATACAAGAGGACTGCTCAATGCAGTGCAGCAGAAAATGGAAGAGAATCCAGCAAGAAGGGAAATAAATACCAAAAATTGTGCCATCACTGTTGTGCCAGTGAAAACCAGGTGTTGCTCACCTCAGAGGGTTCAGTACTTCAAGCCCAGCTGCCATTTATTGAGGTGTTTATTTCAATTTGATGCCTTGGGCTGTGCAGTGCAGCTGTTTTTAGGGTCACCATGTGTCCTGTGTGGCTCTGGAGGAGAGGGATGAACCTCTGGGTCATCACCAGGCAGCTGCTGCTGGCCGTGGGATCGAGCTCTTCTTCCCAGCCTGATTTAACAGGAATGAGTCAGTGTGGGGTGGGAATGTTCCTGAACATCAACTGGAGCAGCAAGATGTTGATATTTGTAATGGTTTTGAAAGCAAAACCAGTGAGAGACTTCAAGTCAGAAATACAATTTAATAGGAAAAAAAAGAGAAAAATAAAATACATGCAATAGTAGAAAATAAAAGGTACTGACAGAGTCAGAATACAACCTGACACCCCACTAGTTCAGGTGGTGGTAGCAGTCCAGATGAAGTGATCTTGTTGAAGCAGTGATCCTGTAGAAAGGTCTGGTAGTTTTGTCCTCTGGAAACCAGTGGGTAAGGGCTGCCTTGGTGTTCCAAATCTCAGTTTTGATCTGGGTAGGAAAGGCTTGGCTCCTCCCCCTGGCTGGAGCATCTCCCAGTGGGATGATGTAATTTTATCAGTCATGCACAGGGAGTCAATGGCCCATTAACAGGAGGTATCTCCTGGAGGGAGGATGGGGAAGGATAAAGAACACTGTCCCACCTGGTTTTAACACATGGCCCATTAACAGGAGATATCTCCTGGAGGGAGGATGGGGAAAGATAAAGAACACTGTCCCACCTGGTTTTAACACATGGCCCATTAACAGGAGATATCTCCTGGAGGGAGGATGGGGAAAGATAAAGAACACTGTCCCACCTGGTTTTTAACAGTTTGGCCCATTAACAGGAGATATCTCCCACAAAGAATCACTGCCCCTCCTGGTTTAATGGTGGTGATAGGATACACACTTTTGGGCACATCTTTCCCTTGTAACCCAGGACAATACTAAAGCCTGTCTCCTCTCCCTGCTGCCCCAGCTGGTGAAGGGGCTGCAGCAGGAGCTGAACCGGCTCTACTCGCTCTTCTGCTCCCGCAACCCCGAGTTCGAGGAGAAGGGAGGGAAGGTCTCCATCGTGTCCCACTCCCTGGGCTGTGTCATCACCTATGACATCATGACTGGCTGGAATCCAGTCAGGCTCTACGAGCAGCTGCTGCAGAAGGAGGAGGAGGAGCTGGAGGAGAGTTGGATGAGCTACGAGGAGCGGCGATTGCTGGAGGAGCTGTACATAACCAAACAACGGTAATGCCCCTCTGGCAGGGGTCAGAGGAGATAAGCACATCCCTGATAACACCCTCTGGGTGTTCCCAGAGCCCACCAGGGCTGTTATCTTTGGTGGCTGCTGTTCTTCTGCTGGGGCTGGGTGGTGAATGCTGAACACAGCACTGGGCGGGCACAGGGAGCTCTGAATCCACACAGAGCCATGGAATGGTTTGGGTTGGAAGGAACTTCAAGATCATCCAGTTCCAACCCCCTGCCATGGGCAGGGACACCTTCCACTATCCCAGGTTGCTGCCAAGTCTCATCCAGCCTGGCCTTGGACACTCCCAGGGCTGGGGATATTGTGGTGCTGTGAGACACCCATTAGGGAATCTAAAATTGGCAACTTCAGTTGCTCAAGTGGGACATGACAAATGATGAATCACAAGTTTTTGGTTCCTTCCTGAAATCAGTCTGAGTATTGGTGAATTGGGAAGCATTTATATAGCAGCAGCCCTGCTGAGGTGGGAATCAGACTCTGTCTCACTAGGGATGGGTGCAGGATGTCTGTGTCAGCTGCAGGGCTGGACTAAATGCAGGATTTCTGAGAAAAGGGAAGTTTAGAAACCTAATGAAGTGTTGCAGTGATAAGATGACCCTTCAGGCATGTCACAAACATGTAATCAGGGAGAAATGGCCATTTTCACACTCTGCTCCAGCTCCTTAGGCATCCTCTGAAGTGCTTCCTCAGAAATCCCAAGTATCATCTGACACTGGCACTTCTGCACAGAAAGAGTCTCTCCCTTCTGTGAGCAATTCAGTGTGAAATGATGGAGAATAGACTGCTGACATCCTGTAACCTCTGGAGTTTACTGGGACTGGGAGCAGCTTTACCCATCCACATGTGTGCTTTGTATTGTAGCTGCTTTTTTAATTCAGGCCAACTAGAAAAGCAGAGCCACCTTTTTTCATGGGAGTTGAAAGGGTGGGACACCATCCTTCAGAAATTCCATCTCCATACAGAGCTCCATAGTGCCCAGACCATTTCTTGTGGCTTTGTTGTTGTTTGGGGGTTTAAAACAAAATAAAGCAGGTGATTTGGCTGCAAAATCACCAAGGAAACAGGAGGTGAGTCAGCTGCTCCTGAGGAAGGAGGGTGGGCAGATGCTTGGGGTGGTGGACAGGGGGATTGTCATGTCTTGATTGATTCCTTCTGTGGCCAGAGAAACAGGATTTGACAGACATTGATTCTTAATGAGTCTTAAAGCTGCTGCAGGAAATACTGACACCATCACTCTCTCTTCCCAGCAGACAAAACTGTTGGACCCCACAGGAATGCCTGTTTGGATCAGAGAGGTTAAAGCTGCATTTTTTATTGGATCTCAGAAAGATCTCTATTTTCTAGGTTGAGAGAGATAGAAGAGAGGTTACATGAGTTAAAGGCATCCACCATATCAAAGCCACCTGTCTTAAAATTTAAGGTATGTATGTTTAAGAGGTTTCTACTGAATTTTTCACACCTGCAGTGTGAATCATTCTGCTTACTTTTATTTTTTTCCCATGTCCCTAGACATGATTTTGGCAGAATAATTTAGATGTTGGATGAAGTGTGTGTACTATATGTAAAATTTTTGTTGTATTCATAGATAATTGTTATTAATTGCAATTCTGTATTTGTAATAAATTTTGAGCAGCCTGGTCTAATGGGAGGTGTCCCTGCCCATGGCAGGGGGTTGGAAGGAGCTGAGCTTTAAGGTCCCTTCCAACCCAAACCATTCTGGGATTCTGTTATATTTGTTTATATGAAATTATATGTAAATATATACATTGTAAATACATTTAATGTATAAACCTAGTTGTTATATTATACACACACACAGTTCTGTGGGAAGGTAAAAACCATTTGGCAGATGACATCAATCACATATTTTAAACAGTTTCACTTCTACTCCATTGAATAATCCATGTTCCTTGGGGACTCCTTCTGGCATGTCACATCTCTGAGCAAATCTGATTGAATTTCCTCCAGGAGAGGATTTTCCTTCCAAATTATTCTGCTCTGACAGCTAGCACACTTTCAATCTCATGAAGCAGACTGCTTGCTAATCAGCTGTGCAAATTGCTAGAATTCCTTATCTTTGGGAAAAGGCATTTTCCAGCTCCTGGGTGGGATGTGCAACAACTTTCTGCTCAACTCCATCTTGCTCAACTCCATCCTGAAGTACTAAACCATAAAAATGTGACATGATAGATGAGAATTAAATGGATTATTGTTTCTTAACTTGCCATTTTTCTTTCCTTATGAGTTCAGAAGGGTCCTGGAAGCCAAGGTCAATGTTGAGCTGTAAAAAAGAGGAAACCAGCCATAATTTATGTTGTCACAGCCTTCTCCTTTTCATCACCACTTGAAAGCATGTGTCAGGCTATTATCTCTTCCATCAAGGAAGCTGGAGTCAGGCTGGTCCTCCCCCAGCTCTGGGAAAGATTATTCTTCATTCACTTTAAACTGAAGGCTTTTTGGACAATTGATTTTTAGATGGAGAGGAGAAAAGTGGAAAGAAGTTTTAGATAAAGACTTAAGTAGATAAACTTTATCTACCTAAATAGATGGGATAGATCTGTAATCTTCAGGTGACATTTTCACTGCAGTTCATCCTTTTTCTTGCCCTTACTGACAGGGAGATGTTTTCTTTCTGTGAAGCCTCACACTGGTGGCTCCCATGGCTTGAGACAGAGCTCCAGAGGGAGAATTTTTCCATGGAAATGATGGCAAGGGAATATTTCAGCAGTGTCTGAAATAGGATTTCTCATCAGCAGCCAGTCCAGCTCACTGAAGACTGGTTTGTGGAAAGAGAACAGCCTTGCTCAGAAACCAACCACCCATCCCTTGGCTCTTTATGGCAGCTCTTCTATGGACTGATTAAAAAAAAAAAAAATTAGGGTTCCCAGGATAGGACAGAGTCACTGGTGCCACATGAAGAAGAGTTGAGCTTGATGTTGAGCCAGCACAAAGGTTGCTTTGGGCAAGACAAATGCAAGAAGAAATAGAGCAGCTTGCTTGATTCATGGTTAATATTAGAGAAAATGAAAAAACCCACAAAACATGAAGATATGGGGTGTGTTGTACTCTAATAAAATACTGGGCAAGCCACCAGAGTGGGAACTTGAGGGGGAGGGATCATGGAATTATTAGCTGCTAGACCAACAGGAGCTGTGGGGGTTAAAAGCAGAGCCAACACCCCACTGTAAATTTAAGATTTAGAATCACAGCCCTCTCCCCATGAGCCTTGGAAGAGGAGTTGAAGGATGAGGGGCTGAAGAACATGGGGAATGGTGTGACACCAACCCCTTCATGCCTTTGGTGTGTGAAAATAGGAAATTTTTTATTGCAGGATGGTTTTCAGTTGTGGGAAGAGGAGAGCTGGATGTACCTCAGTTGCTCCTTAGCACTGACATGGAAATCCATTTAAATCTGGCCTTGCAATGTCCTGGCCCAAAACACCTCAGGGTTCCTCAGCAGCTCTCACTCAGCCAAGGCTGCAGAAACTCTTCTGCAGGAAGGTCCAGCTGTGCCTCCCCTTCCTTGTGCCCAGCACAGAGTGGCTCTGCTGCCTCATTTCTGTTGACTCACTCAGTTTTTTTATTTTTTTTTTCACTTAATTATGAAAATACTGCAGTGCTAAGTTGAATGGATGACTACTTGGCTCAGCTTCTGCTTAAAATACAAATAAATTCATTAAGTCTTGTGTTTATGAATCAGAACCAGGAGAGGAGTGCTGCTCTCAAAGGTCATTTTGCAAACATGTTTCCTGTGTTGTTGAACATTTGCAGGAAAATGCCCAATTCCTGATTCCAGGAGAAACACCAAAATTTATAAATATTTTCTTGAAAGATTTTGATCTTCTATTCCCAGTAGGTTTTATAATACAGCAGTCTGATTTTCAGCCACCTTGCAACAGCACTGACATTAAAGGATTGATTAAAGGATTTGGGGTTTAGAGTCACAGAATTAAGGTTGGAAAAGACCTGTCCACCACTAAACCATGTCCCCAAGTGCCACCTCCACAATAAATCCCTACAGGAATTGGAACTGCAGCACTTTATCCATAGAAATGATGGGACAGCAGTGGAACAAAAGCCACACACCATGGAACCACTGAAACCAGTTCCCTTTTGAGGCTTTTCCCAGTTTCTTTTGAGTGTCCTGTGCTAAGGGCAAGCTGGCAGGCACTGTCTGATTCCTCCCTAAAGCAGAAAAAAAACATAATTCTGCCTTTCAGCTGCTTGACAGGGAATATCAGATGGACAGGGTTAGGGGTTACTTATTCAGTGTTTAAAGGATTGCACTGGGAATGTCTCTTTCTGTTGTGTTTGAAGATGAAAAAGCTTTTTGTCCAAGCTGCCAAAACACAAGATCTGTGTAAAACTTGGGCTGAAGAAAGGAAAGGAGCTTGGCACCAAGTGACAATTTTAATGACACACCATGCAATAACCATGCTGAAAGTCCAGTTTTTTTATTTTTCCATCAAGTTGGGACTTCTTTTGCAAGGGAGAGGTGTGGTACCAGTGCCAGGACAGAGGAGGAGGAATGTTCTGTGCAGCACTGGAATCCAAGAGATGAAAAGAGCCATTATTCCTCATTCCATGTGCTGACATACAGGGAAGGCACATGGCATTCCAAGGATCTTACATTTAGCAAGAATTCAGCAATTTCTCTTGCTGGCTGAGCATCTGATGATGGTAAAAATAATTTTCCAAGTAAGAAAATAAAGGTTGAAAGGAGATTTTGACTTAGGGAAATGTCTTTTTCCAGTGAGTTTTCTATTTGATGGCTTTAGGAGGTGATGTCTGAGGGTTGCTAGTGGGGGGGTCAGTGTTGAATCCTGAACTCAGGTTGGTTGTAATGACCCCAGAATGCAGGTTCAGTGATTTCTCAGCTGTGGCAGCTCAGATTTGCTCAGCTGGTGCTGGAGGCAGGTTTGAGAGCGAGGTCACAGCAGCTTTGGGTGACACCAGAGTGTCTCAGTGGGCTGTGCCTGTCCTGGGACATGGTGGCACTGGTGACAAACACCATTCTGTGCAGCAAGGAAATCATGGAGAGCTTGGTAGGATAAGAATGAGAAGGTCTGGCAGGAAAATCAGGAGAAATCAGACTCATTTCTTGAGTGTCTCCCAAACTCTTCTTGCTCCATCCTCTCCAGTGCTGATGGACCTCTCTGACTTCAGATTGATTTCAACTTGATTTTTGGTTTCAGCACCCCAACATGCAGCCAAGGGCAGTTTAATTTATTGATGTCATAGTGTTTGAACCCACCAAAACTTTGAGTCCCCCCATTAAAATCAGATGGAGAGAGAAACCCAACCCAGCCATGTTGGGAAGCATCATTGCCATCCTTATTTACCAAGGATGAAATCTCTCCCCAGGTTGAGAATTTCTTCTGCATGGGATCCCCCCTGGCAGTGTTCCTGGCCCTGCGTGGGATCCGCCCTGGCAGCAGTGGCAGCCAGGACCACATCCTGCCCAGAACCATCTGCAACAGGTTACTGAACATCTTCCACCCCACAGACCCCGTGGTGAGTCTGGCACTGCAGCCTCAAGCCTTTACCTTGCCTGTAAAGCTCTGGGATAGTGTGAGATCTTCAAAGTGTGTGAGACAACACGAGTGTGTTCCAGCAGAGGATTATTTGTAAATCTTTATTATACAATAGCTTGGGGTTTAGAACTGTAGAATTAAATTTCCTGCAAATAATTGCTGTAAATAACATGTATTTTGCTTCTCTTTTCATAATAATAAGCATAAGATTTGAGATTAATCTGATTTTTTTTCTAAATAACTGTTTCTTCTTCAGACGAGGATTTTGTGTTTAACTTTCCAGCTTCCATTAAAACATCCAAAGATGTTTAAAAAGGCTTCACAAGCAGTTTACAAGATAATATAGAAAAGCAAAGACTGGGGTTTTTTTTCCAAAAGGATTCTAAAAGCAGAAGTTTGTTGGTAGAATTTGGGAGAGGATTATTGGTGTAGCTTTGCCTTTTCCTTATTCCACAGCAGTCAATGTTGGCTGTTACCAAATCAGATTCTGAACCTTTGATCTGCATCCCCTTGGAAACTTCTCTGATGCAAGTTTGATTTGGAATTTCATGTAGAACAATAATTTGGGGATACTGTGCTATTTGAAGTAGCTGAATTTGAGTATATTCAGACTTCAATCCAAACATCATCATGTTCAGCTCCAGCTACTCCAGAATTTTCCTGGATTTTCAGGGACAATTGGTTCCACTCTGCAAACAGTAACTTCACTTAGTTCTAAACTAAAGAAGTGCAGGATGCTTTTCTACATCTAAGTGGACAAAGAGAAATAAACAATCAATAGGAAAAATATTTTTAAAATAAACATAACTCATGGTTTGCACAGGGATCAACAAAGAGCCATCAAACAAAACATTTACACAGCCAATTCCTCTTTATTGTGTTAGAATCAGCTTAACTTGACATGATGTTTGTTCTCTAAGTAAAACCATCTGTGTGTTGGTAACAGCATGTAGTGCCAGTGTTGTAATCCAGGTGTTGCAGAGATGTGCAAAAAAAGCTCACAAGCAGCTGTGCAGCTGATAAATCTTCCAGGCTGCAAAACTAAAAGTGAATATTTATTTATTCACTAAAAGTAAATCAGATCATAACACCACTGTTAAAAGTTATGTTAAACCTTCTAGGCTTTGCTTAGGACAAATATTCTGCATTTGAGGTTAGAGAGGGATCAGGATGGGAAGGGAAAGTTATTTTTTTTCTTTCCAAGTGTGGACTCCTAATATTGATCTTCACCCCAAATTCCCCCTTTTCCAGGCCTACAGATTAGAACCCTTAATCCTGAAACACTACAGCAACATCTCACCCGTGCAGATCCACTGGTACAACACAGCCAACCCCCTCCCTTATGAGCACATGAAGCCAAGTTTCCTGAACCCCAGCAAAGAAGCTACCTCAGCCCCTGAGCCTGACAGCAGCTCAGCTGCTCCCAGCCCCACCACGTCCCCTGTGCTGGTGAGGCGCCACTATGGAGAGTCCATCACCAACATTGGCAAAGCCAGCATCCTGGGTAATGTCCCTGGGCTGGGAGGGGAGATCCAGCATCCTGGGTAGTGTCCTTGGTGTGGGAGGGGAGATCCAGCATCCTGGGTAATGTCCCTGGGGTGGGAGGGCAGATCCAGCATTCTGGGTAATGTCCCTGGGCTGGGAGGGGAGATCCAGCATCCTGGGTAATGTCCTTGGGGTGGGGAGGGCAGATCCAGCATCCTGGGTAATGTCCCTGGGCTGGGAGGGGAGATCCAGCATCCTGGGTAATGTCCTTGGGCTGGGAGGGGAGATCCAGCATCCTGGGTAATGTCCTTGGGCTGGGAGGGCAGATCCAGCATCCTGGGTAGTGTCCCTGGGCTGGCAGGGGAGATCCAGCATCCTGGGTAATGTCCCTGGGCTGGGAGGGCAGATCCAGCATCCTGGGTAGTGTCCCTGGGCTGGCAGGGCAGATCCAGCATCCTGGGTAATGTCCCTGCTGTGGGAGGGCAGATCCAGCATCCTGGGTAATGTCCCTGGGCTGGGAGGGCAGATCCAGCATCCTGGGTAATGTCCTTGGGCTGGGAGGGGAGATCCAGCATCCTGGGTAATGTCCTTGGGCTGGGAGGGGAGATCCAGCATCCTGGGTAATGTCCCTGGGCTGGGAGGGCAGATCCAGCTTTTTGGGTCATGTCCTTCCATCCCCAGGCTGGAAATGGGAAATCCAGCATTTTGGGTAATGGGGTTGGGATGGCAGATCCAGCGTCCTGGGAGAGTTTGGGGTGGGGATGAGAGATCCACCATTTTGGGTAATGTCCCTTCTGTCCCTGGGCTGGAAATGGGATTTCAAGCATTTTGGGTAATGTCCCCTCTGTCTCTGGGCTGGGAGATCCTCGGGGAGTTTCTCTCCTCTCTGGGGTTGGAGTACAGCCCTAAGGAAACTCAGCTCTGGAGATGGGATGGGAGAGCTGGGGGTGCTCACCTGGAGAGGAGAAGGGTCCAGGGAGAGCTCAGAGCCTAAAGGGGCTCCAGGAGAGCTGGAGAGGGACTGGGGACAAGGGATGGAGGGACAGGACACAGGGAATGGCTTCACTGCCAGAGGGCAGGGATGGGTGGGAGATTGGGAATTGGGAATTCTTCCCTGTGAGGGTGGGGAGCCCTGAGGTTTTCCAGAGCAGCTGTGGCTGCCCCTGGATCCCTGGAAGTGTCCAAGGCCAGGTTGGACAGGGCTTGGAGCAGCCTGGCTAGTGGGAGGTGTCCTGCCCATGGCAGGGAGTGGAACTGGGTGAGCTTTAAGATCCCTTCCAACCCAAACCATTCCATGATCCCTGTCCCTTGCACAGAATCAGAGAGGGGCTGAGGTTGGAAATGACCTCTGGAGATCATCAACCCCAACCCCAAAATCCTCACTGGTGGTTTCAGAGAGTTCTGTAGGTGTGTGGCTTGGTTCAATCCCAGCTGACACTTACTTTGAAATAAAAATCAGTTTATGTGCATTGGAGTCAAAGCTTGGGGCAGATGATGCAGTTCATGCAATTGCTGCCTTATTTTTGTCTGCCTTATTGAAGTAACATCCCAGTGATTTAACAGTTTCCACTTGCTTCATGGAAAAAAAAAATTCAATTAAAGCTTGTCTTCTGATTCCATTTTCTGGTATTGGCAAATAGCAGAAAAATCACACCATATAACCCATTACAGCTACCTTTAACTCATGATTCCACAATAGGAAATTCAGGCTGGTTTAATATAAAGTCTGCTCCTTTCTGGCTTTCTGAGTCAAAATAAGCCCTGGTTTAAGTGAGCTTAAATTCCCTTCACTGGAGCTTATACTTGATCATGCACTTGCAGTTTTTGTTGACTCAAGGCTTTTCTTTAGCTCTCTGTGTGGGATTTGGGAGAAGCTTAGTGCCAGGAGTCTTCCCAATCAAATAAGAATATAAAAGCAGTTTATCCTCAAGTAGAAATATGTGGTATTTCAGAGCAGAGTGGCTTTTTTGGGGGTTTCTGTTGTAACTTTAATGTCTTGTCCATGAGGTGGCAGCAGAGTCGGGATAAAACACAGCAAAACTACTCTTAACTTTCATATTCCTCTTCCTAAGCAACCAAAATAGTCCTTTTAAAGGATGATGTAACATTTTTAAAGGACTGTTAGGGCAGTGAACCCTTAATAAAAGAAATGTCTTAAATATGCTAATGGAATTTTTTAAGTGCAGAAGGCACCAATATTGTTAGAAAGCATTTTTATCTTATAATTTATGAGAGAGGACTTACAGCATATCCTTCAAAGTACCAGATTTTTCTATGCAGATATATTTCATGCCTTTTTGTTTTTCCTTTTTGCCCCTTAACAACAGCTTCCAAATTAGGGTTTTGTACATGAGATGAGTTTGGGAATAAACAGAGCCCACTCCAGTCAGGTATTTCCACCCTTGGAAAGCACCAGGAGTGTTTCCCATCCCTCAGCTCTAATTAAGGGGTGCTGCAGTGATTTCAATTTGCAGTGACTTTAATTTGCAGTTTGATTGATGCATCTTTGCTGTTCTGTTTTTTCCCTCTGTGCTGGCTGCAGGAGCTGCCAGCATTGGGAAGGGCCTCGGTGGGATGCTCTTCTCCAGGTTTGGCAGGTCCAGTGCCACCCCCCAGACCATGGAGGCAGGAAAAGATGGACCTGAGGGGGATGACAAGAAGGCCACCACTGTTGGGACCCCACCTTTGCCACACAGCAGCTCGGGGTGCCTTGAACCCACAGGTGAGTGATGCCAGGGAAACAAGAGTGGGGTGGGGGCTGGAAAGGCCAGAACTGCTCATGAAAGGATTTGCCGTTGTGGGTTTGCTATAAAGTAATAAATGGTGAATAGCAAGGTCAGCTTGGACAAGCTTGGAGCAGCCTGGGGTAGTGGAGGGTGTTTGTGCCCATGGTAGGGGTGGAATGAGATGATTTTTAAAGTCTCTTCCAACCCAAACCATTCTGGGATTCTGTGAATCTGTTCCTGGGTTGGATTGGAAGGGACCTTAAAGCCCACCCCACCCCACCCCTGCCATGGGCAGGGACACCTTCCCACTGTCCCAGGCTGCTCCAAATCCTGTCCAGCCTGGCCTTGGACACTTCCAGGGATCCAGGGACAGCCACAGCCTCTCTGGGAATTCCATCCCAGCCCCTCCCCACCCTCACAGCCAGGAATTCCTTCCCAGTATCCAATCTAACCCTGCCCTCTGACAGTTTAAACCCTTTTTTCCACCTAAACTCCCAGTTCCCCCATACATTTCCCATCCTGAAGCACTCTGGATTTAGGACATGCATGATTGGAAACAGAAGCTGCCCTTGTCCTGATCTGAACTGCTCAGAGCAGAAAGTGCAATTTTAGCAGCTGGGTTTTTTGAAAAGCATAGGTACTTCCTGTCAGGAAATTCATCCTTGGATTTATTTCTGAGCTGCCCCTTGGCCCTGCTGCAGGACACAGGGGATTTTTGGGTTTTTTTGCAATGAAGGAGTCACAAGTGTCCTGTGACAGCATTCACATGATGGATTGCTGTCTGTTGATAGTAATTGCAACAGATAACCTGAGTCAGTGTCTGAGGGCAGGAAACCTTGGGTTAGACGTGAGGGAAGTAGAGAAGCAGGACAGGGAACATCACAAGGGGGTTCTTTTGGGGGGGTTGGCACACTGAGAGTTTCCTGCATGGATCCCACATCCCTCCTGCTGGAATCCCCTCCCTGCTCCACAGCAGGAGAAGGTGGAGCAGAGGCCAGCAGGGCTGGGACTGAGTGATGCAATCCCCACCAAGGGCTGGGCTCACCCAGGGCTCTGCTGGCCTCTGGCTCCTGCCCAGAGAGCCTCTCACAGTGGCCTTCCTGCACAGCCACTGGGGTTTTTTTGGATAAACTCTCCTTCTTGGAAGTGACTCTGCTGTCTGCTGGTGTTCCTGGCTCCTGTGCTCGCTGCAGAGTGGGGCAGTGCTGCTGGGGAAGCAGATCTGGGTGATGCTCCCTCTCTGCTCTCTTCCTTTCCAAGCCAAGAATTGAAATTCCTTCAAACTGCCTTTGATAAATGGCTCCATTTCTGACTCAGTCTGGGCCTTTGGCTTTTGTAGCTCAGCAGGTTTTTAGGGTTTTTTTTTTTCCTTTTTATTTTCTTGCTCCTCGTGGAGATTTTCTGACTGCTGAAGTGCCTCAGCAACAGGTTCACGTTGGCCCAGTTAAAATGCAGTGGTAATTGCTTTGGATGTGGCATTAATCAAAGCAGCCATTGAAATAAAAGGGTAACTGCTGAAATATTCTTGGAATAATCAGGATATTAAAAGGGCAGAGCTGTGGAGGGACAACTTTGCAGGAAGGGTTTGTAGTATTGGGTGTAGTCTCCTTGTATAGAAAATAAAAATGCAAGAAATCCATTTATTTCAGAAAGTTTCCTAGTGGGGCCTCAGCATTTGCTGGATATTTCTCTGTAGTTATCTTAACAAGTATAAATAAATATATTTATAGAGTTACAATAAGGAAAACAGCTGCTTGAAAAAAAAAACCTGTCTTTTCTCAAGCTGAGAATCACAGAATCATTCAGGTTGGGAAAGACCTCTTTTTTTTTTTTTTTTCTTTTTTTTAACTGAGCTCAGCACCACTCTTAGGTTTGTGCTAAATTCACGAGGTGTATTTCTATATTATTCAATCTTGGTGTAGTTTTTGCAGCTCTGACCCCCCTCTTGTTCCTCTCCTGGTTGATTTTCCAGTGGAACTGGAGCACAGGATCGACTTTGAGCTCAGGGAAGGTCTCGTGGAGAGCAGATACTGGTCTGCAGTCACATCCCACACTGCTTACTGGTCATCTCTGGATATTGCCCTCTTCCTCCTCACCTTCATGTACAAACAAGACCAAGAAGAGACTGACAAATCCAACGCAGACACTCTGTGAATTTTTGGCTGGGGGAAAGGAGAGGAAACTTTCAAAACCAATGGCACAAAGTGGATGTTTGGCTGCAGAGCTGCAGGACCTGTGGGCATGGAGGTTTCAGGTTTAAGTGCATGTTTGGGGGGGTTTCCTATTTCTAAAGAGAAGAGGTTATTTGTATTTCAAAGCACTTTATAGTTTTCAACGTTTTGCAGTGCTGAATTAGACCTGAAAGGATTCCAAATTCCTGTCAATGTGGACTGTACAAAGAGCCAAGACAGCATTGTAGCATCCCATGGGCAGTTGTGCTTGGGTGACATCCTTGTTAATGACCATAATTGCTGTTCAGTTCATTAAACTATTAAAAAAAAATTAGTGGATTTAAAAAAAAAAACCAAACCAAACCTAATTTGATTTCCATTAACAAAAAAAAAATACATGTTCAGTACAAACCTAAACCTGCCATGTGCTGATGTTTTATGTACCCTGTGTCATTTTTCCAGGACTTGATTCAGCTCCACATCCAATTATCCCCACATTAGAAGCCCATTCTGACTGCTGGCTTCTGAGGGCCTATCCTACATGACACATTTAGAAACTAATGCTGAAGAGGGAAAAAAAAAAAAGAGCATGAGGCAAATATTTGAAATACTGTAATTATAATTTATTATTCTCTCTAATCGTTTCATTTTATTCCAGTGTATAAAACATTACTTTTTTACTGGTTTCTTTTGACATAATTTAAGAACCACATTTATTTTCTACAGTGTTAAGACTTTTTCTCAGAAATGCATATCTTTGTACTACTATTCAAATGAATATATGGACACTGTGGCACACTTTAAGTATTTTTTCATTAAAAATAAATATTTGTGGTTTCACACAAATTACATCAGTCACGTTCTTCTCAGAGGTAAGTGCCTTTGCTGTTTCAGGTTCCAAGTGTTTCTCAGGCACATTGGATTGGTTTGCAGAGGATCCAGCTGTCCTTTGTTTACCATAATTAAATCCATACATGTGTGTGTTTGTATAAAAACATATGGATGTGTATATTTATGTGCAGGGGGAGAGACAGCACCATAAAATAAACTTGGTGAGGCCTGAGAATACCAACATTTAGATGAGGTTTGTATCTGAAACTAATTCAGAAGTCAAGAGGGAAGGTTTAGGGATGAAAGGGAATAATCTCCAAATAAAACACCAGAGGGTCAGTGCTGAGATTTTGGAGCCACGTGGAAGCTCTGGAGCAGAAATGTTGGATATTTTCCCTCAGAGCTGCCTCTGCCTGAGGTATTTATGGTCTGGATGGCACATGTGGGAGCTGCAGAGCCTAAACTCCAGTTAAAACAGCAGAAAACTCAGGCTGTGGTGGTGGTGGTGTGTTCTCAGTGTGCACAGATGTGGCAACATCTGCCCAGAACAGAGGCTGGAGCTTGGGAACCCCAGAGTTCCCTGTCTGGGGGGAGAGGGTGGCTCTTCTCCCAGATTATATTTATTTGGGCTGCTCCTTCCATGAAAGAATTGAGAGTTAGGATTCTCTGCTGGATTTAGGGATTTAGGAGTAATTCTGAAGGGGGAAAACAAAGAGCAAGGGAAAGGAAAAGGACACAAACAGCACTGCAGTGATCCAATATCCAACATTCATGTGGTGAAAGGACCTGGCCTTGGTGAGGATCTGTGAAAAATTAGGGTTCAGAGACCTGGAGCTCTCCTGCCTGACCTGTTTGCCCTGGTGGATGAGCAATCCCAGGAAAGGAAAATAACCCCCTGAGAGGAGGAAGCCTCTGCTCCAGCCAACGGCCTCGTGTTTACAGCACTGGCCTCTCCAGATAAAGTTGTTTAATCAGCTCCTCCTAATGAGGACAACTTAAACACAAAAAGGAGAATCTCCTTTTGTATTTAGAACGTGCAAAACGTTTCCAAATGTGCGTGGTTGGTGTTCCTGGGTTGTGGGGCTGCTGCCTTCTCCCTTTCCACCCCTGGATCCTTTTTTAAGGGCTGTAAACAAAAGGGGTTAATTCCTGCAATTCTTGTGGTCTGTGGAAGCCCTGCTGCTGTCCAGGACATGTTTCAGATTTATGGGATAGCTGTTCCCCTGGCCTCAGAACATGCTGGTACTGGCTGACTGCTCTCCATATAAGGGAGGAGATCCGACTTTCAGGTCCGTGCCCCTTGGAAAATTGGGGGGAAGGCAGAGCTGAGGAGAAAATCATACTGCTGGGAGGAGAAGGGGTAATGAGAGCCAATACCTGATCATCCCTCTGTGTTTTTCCTGAGTAAATGGGTGTGTTTATTTGTGATTCTGTCCTAATTAGCAACTCCCTGGACCACCTACTGATCTCCAGAGCTAAATTCCGAATATAAAACACACCTTGAAAGAATCAGTGGAGATTTATTCTGAATTGTATGCAGAGATGGTAAACAGGCTTTCATCTTTTCAACCCTCAAAAAAATGCCCCTCATCCTGCTGCCAAGGTGGAATCCTCCTTGCAAAGCAGATGGTGAGGGTGGTGGAAGGGTGGCCCCGTTTGTGCAGCACAGAATTCAAGCAGGGTCACGTCTGCTGCTTCAGACTCTGCTTCAGATGCTCTGTGCCATAACACAGAGCTGCAATGTCCTGGCTTCCAATTGCTGCCTTGTTTTCTTCTGCAAGGGCCATGTTGAGCTTTCCAAGCTGTGTTGAGTGGTGGTTTTTCTTGAGAAACCAAGATAAGAGGAATGCTCCTCACTGCTGTCACTCTGATACCGACCTGTTTACCAAACTTGGCCTTGAGGGCTTTGTCCAACTTCGTTGCTTACAATGGTTTAGCTGCAAGGTCATTTTTTGCAGATAATGAGCATGAATTTTATTATTTTTCTTAATTCTGTCCCTTTGCTCCTAATTATTCTGTGCTGGTTCTGCTGCAGCTTCCTCTCCATTTGCATTCACTCCCTCCCTGCTTCAGTGCCAGAGTTTCTGGAGTCAGACACCCTTTGCTTTATTTCACCATGGACAGTCTGGCTGGCCAACTTCAATTATTTTATCTCCTTTCCTAATTAGCATTATCAGGCTTGACTAAAACATATTTCACATTCCCATACTTCTATTTTCCCTGGATTCCACCTGTTTTTCCTGGTTTCCTGCTGTCCTGCTGCTCCTTTCCCACGTGCTTGGCTCTTGAGCTGACTCTGCTGTACCTGATTCATTGGGAATTTATTTATTTTGTTTTTCAAGCTGAGTTCATGAATCACTGTGTCAACTGTTTGCACTGAGTTAGTTGAATGTATATTTGTGTGCCCTCTGCCAGGCGAGTTTATTTGGATTTTCTTGTTCCCTGTTTTTCTGTTATTAGCTTGGAGATGAGAATCCTGCTTCCACACATCTTTTTTCTGCTGAATTTGGACTGCAGGTGATTGACCTGTACAGGGTCACCTCCCCAAGCTCTGCCAAACATCTTCAGAAAGGTTTTACACACCAAGGCCCAGTTTGATTTGTATTTAATCATAATTCTCCCGCAAAAAAGTTCCCCACCATTTTTCTTGGTTTGGCTTTTCCCTCCCTCTTTCACAGGTGGTTTTTGTGCTTTTCTCTCTTCCCAACCTGCTCTGAAGTGCTGGGATTTCATTCCTGCTGGAATCAGTGTTTGTTTTGTGCTTGTCTGAGCATCCTCAAGATTTTTAGGGGAAATCTTGGACCCTGTTGTGACCCCAAGAGGCTCATCGTGCTATTTTGATGTGTTTTTTTGGATGTGTCCAGCTCCCAGGAAGGCTTTGCAATGTTTCTCTCGCTGCATTTGTGTCGCTCTGGCTGCTGCTGTCAGCTCAAGCCCAGCACTGACAAAGCACTTTCTGTCCTTGTCAATTAATTTTGGCACTTCAGCCAGCAGTGGAGCTGGGCTGGGCTCTCCCAAGGCTGATTCCTTGCTCCTCATGTTTCTCCTGCACCCCTGGGGACCCATTTGACCCCCACTTTGCTATAGAAATCCAGTGTTCTGTGTTTCCCTGCGTGCCTTTGCAGAAGCTCCAAAGCTGGCAGCACAGCTCAGAGTGTGTCAACACTTCTCCTCTTGCAAGAGAAGTTCCAATCCAGGGAGAGAAATACCTGGCTCTGAATTTTCAGGTCACCCTGGGGGTCAGTGCTCTCTGGTGCCACTGGGAAGCAAATTCAGCTTTTTCCCCTCTGTCCCCCTGCAGCTCTCCAGCAAACCTTGGCCACTCCTTCACCTTCAGGGGTGAGAAGCTCCCTGCAAAAATGAGTTGTCCCAGGAGCCATCACTTGTGGTTTTGAAATCCTCAGTGATTTATCCAAAAAGAGAGGGGTTTCATTTGAGTATTCTGCAAGCATCTGCCACGGATTAACTCCTCTCTTTGTTTCATAAATAAAATAAAATAGTTCTTGCAGCTAGGCTGCTCATTCCCTGGGGCCTCACTGGTTGTGGCCGTGGACAGAGAATCCCAGAGTGGTTTGGGAAGGGACCTTAAAGATGATCTGATTCCAACCCCCAGTGGGGCTGAGATGGGAGAGGGGAAGTCCAAACATCTCCAGCACACTCGAGCTCCAAGGACCCCACATCCAGTTTGTTCTTGCTCATTTTATGGCTTTTCCAGGATCTCCAGAAAGTCAGGATCTCATCTCACACGGGTCCCAGGCTGTCTAAAGGGCAGCTCTGCCTCACCATTCCACTGCTCCATTCTGGTTTTCTGTTCTGTTCCTCTGCCTGCAAAGCTCAGACTGGTTGGAAACCAAAGCTGTGGGAAGAGGGAAAGGAGAGCAGCTCTGCTGACCTTGGATTTGTGATCTCCTTCACCTGCTGGTGGCCCTCACACCTTCCCAAAGCCAAAAATGAGGTTGTGCTGTCACCAGAGAATCCCAGAATGGATTGGGCTGGAAAGAGCCTTAAAGTTCATCCCATTCCACCCCTGCCATGGCAGGGACACCTTCACTGTCCCAGGCTGCTCCTACCCCCATGTCCAGCCTGGACATCCCTGCCAGGGATCCAGGGGCAGCCACAGCTGCTCTGGGCACCCTGTGCCAGTCCCTCTCCACCCTCAGAGCTGAGAATTCCTCCCCAATATCTGAACTAAACCTCCTCCTGTGAAACCTGGCTGTGGTTTGGAGCAGGGCTGCCCCAACCCCTGCCCTGTGTCACAGTGAGTCCAGCTGGGCAGGAACAGGGCTTTCCTGTTGGAAATGCAAAATGGCAAAAAAAAAACCTCTGAAAGATGAGAAGAGCCAAAGCATGCACAGATGTTTTATCTTCCCACCTTTCCATCCCACTGCTGCTGGGCTGAGCTGAAAGTCCACATGAGGAACATCCATAGTTTGAGTCTTTACAATGCCAGTGTCCTGCTCTGATGACTTTCCAGGATCTTTATGACTGCAGGATTTGTCAGAAATTTTCACATTTGTAATTACTGTTAAGTGACTAGTACTGAAGTTTAAAAATAGCTTGATGTACTTTCAGCTTTGCTAGGAGCACTTTCAGTATGGAAATTCAAGTTAGAGTAATTTGCAAAGAGGGACAGACCACTTTCAAAACAAACTCCACTTTCTAGGACAAAGGGGAAGGGTTTTAAACTAAAAGATGAGAGATTTAGATTTGATATTAGGAAGGAATTATTGGCTGGGAAGGTGGTGAGGCCCTGGCACAGGTGCCCAGAGCAGCTGTGGCTGCCCCTGGATCCCTGAAAATGTCCAAGGCCAGGCTGGACATGGCTTGGAGCAGCCTGGGACAGTGGAAGGTATCTGCCATGGCTGAGATGGTTTCAAGGTCCCTTCCAACCCAAACCATTCTGGGATTCTGGGATTCCATCTTCCAGTTGCTTCTTTACAGCTGTTCAAGCAATCTCACCACTACACTCCACCAGTATTTTCCCAAATAGTTTCACAGCTTCTGGGCAAGGTAAGATCCTGTTGGAAAAGTAATCCTTTAGGATCTGGGATGAGGCACTGGGGTATAGCTGTGGGGGAGGGCCCACACTGAGACAGCAGCTGAAGATTTTGTGGTTTTGTGTTCAGATGGGATGGTTCTGTCTCTTGGCAAACTCCTTGGGAATTCTCCTTTATGCCTTCCAGGCTGCCCCTCTCCTTGCATGCAACTGAGTGTGGGGGGTTTATTTTTGTATACAACTGAGGTATTAAAAACCAGCAGGAGACAGAGAGAGGGAGGTGAGGCTGCAGGAAGGGGAAGGGGCAGAACCGTTCGTGTTCCGCTGGCACGGATCCACCTT
This sequence comes from Luscinia megarhynchos, assembly GCA_034336665.1. NCBI lineage: Eukaryota > Metazoa > Chordata > Aves > Passeriformes > Muscicapidae > Luscinia > Luscinia megarhynchos. The sequence goes on from CM067568.1 coordinate 58,545,339, forward strand.
GGCCTTGGAGACACCCCACCTGCCCGGGGAGGGGAGCAGGGAGACAGCCCAGGCAGCAGAGGAGCTGATTAACTCAAGGAGAAGTTTGGCAGCGCTGGGGAGCAGCCTGCTGGGGATCAGGCAGCACGTGTGCAGCACATGTCAGAGCAGGGCCGGCACCCACGAGCTGCCCCACCAGGGCTCTCTGCCCACAGCACCCTCTGCCATGGGCTCCTGCAATGGGCTGGCTCGGGAGGCACCCTAAAGCCCGTCTCATCCCACCCCTGCCATGGCAGAGACACCTTCCACCACCCCAGGCTGCTCTGTCCAACCCGGCCTTGGGCACTCCCAGGGATTTGGGGCAGCCACAGCTGCTCTGGGCATCCTCCCACAGAAGAATCTCTTCTCAATATCTAATCTAAACTATTCTCTTTTTGTTCAAAACCGTCAACATTTGTCCCACCAATTCTTCTATCATTCTACTCACCACAAGCACACAAAACTCACCCAAATTGTGTCTATCTCAAGGCTTGTCCTGGTGGGATTTAACCCCTCCAGTGAGCACACACAGTTCTGCAGGGTAGCTCGTGTCCTGTGTGCTGAGATGGGATCTCCCAGAGCACAGTCTGTGTCCAGGGGACTGCTGGGCTCTGCTCCCAGGGAACAGGGACAGGACAAGAGGAAACAGCCTCAGGTTGCACCAGGGGAGGTTTGGATTGGATATTAGGGAAAATTTCTCCATGGAAAGGGTTGTCCAGCCCTGGCACAGCTGCCCAGGGCAGTGGTGGGGTCCCCATCTCTGGAGGGATTTAAAAGCCATGTGGATGCACTTGGGGACATGGGGCAGTGGTGGCCTTGGTCTGTGCACTTGACCTAAGAGGGGTTTTCCAGCCTAAACAATTCCACTATTCCCAGCCCATCCCAGCCCTTCTGCACCATCTCTAGCCCATTTTCAGTGGGCAGCCTCTCAGGAGCAGCTGATTCCTGTCCCAGAGCCTGCTAGACCTGGGAATTGATGGATGGCTTCACCCAGAAGGGGCTGATGTGGCAGCTCCCAGCCAGCACCTCCAGCTGCTTTCTAGGGATTATTCACTTCCCTTCCCAAGTCCTGGGGCTCTCTGAGAGTTACAGCTTTGACATCTGCAGCCACAGAGCCTTAGGGAAAAAAAAAAAACATAAACCAAACAACCAGTTGAGGTTTCACTGCTTCTTCCTGCAGTGAATTTCAGTTCCAGTGCCTGGGAAATCTGCAGCCCTGTCAGTCCCCAGCCCTGCAATGCGTCCCCAAAGAAAAGCAGAGTCATATGGATTTTGCAGCAAACATTTTGCCAGTTTCTAGTTCTCCTTCATAATCCTGATGGCATTCTTGGCCTCCTTGGGCTCAGGATTTATGGGGACATGTTCCCAGCCTCCTGGGGGAAGCAGGAGCTCTGGCTGCAAGCTGTCCCTGGGGAAGGATCAGGCTGCTCCTGGCTTTATCCTGGGCTCTCAGGAGGAGCTGTGTGTGGAATCTGAGCAGGGATGGATTCACTTTGTGCATCAGTTACATCTGCAGTGCTCACTTGTTACTCCACAGCCAAAGCTGTGTTTAAATCAGGCCTTTTAAAGCCTAAAACCTGCTGCAAAATTTCCCCCTCTCCAAACAATTTAATTAATTATCCAGCCAACTCAGCTCTGACTGGCTCTCCCTGCACATACCCCATCCTGAAGGAGATTTTTCCTTAGATTTGGATGAAATGCAATGATTGAGTCATGATTTTTTTCCCTGGCTCAGTTTCTGGAGCAGGGAATGTTGTTCACAATACTGGCTGTTGCCATATGCTTTTTTCATCAAGTTAAAGGGTGCAACTTTCTTTTTTGCTTCCCCCTCCACTGACTCACTCCCCAAATATGTTTCTGGTTAGGATGCCTTGCGACTTCTTCCTGACATAAGGTTTTCTAGTTTGCAGGCAGCTTTGGGAATCGCCTCTGTGAGTTCTAAAACATCCCAGCTCCCAGAAGTGTCCTGAGGAGGAGCAGCAACAAGATGCTTACCTGGAGTTTGGGTGCCTGCAGTTTTTGGGAGCTCTCCTGCTCCAGAAATGGTTTTCCAGAAGCCTGGAAGTCCCACTCTGATGTTTTTTGAGTGGGGATTGTTGTGCCTGGGAAATGCCTGAGGGGATTTTGAAGACATCTCTCTTCTACAGAGCCAGGAGCTGGACTGGATGATCCCTGTGAGTCCCTTCCAGCTCAGGATATTCTGTGACTCTGTGATTAGGTGAACTTGGCTTTTTATCTGTTTGCTTTCAGGAATGCTGTGAGTGAAGGACAGGAGATGCTGCCTGCAAAGGATCTTGGAGGGACAGACAGACAGATTTGTCCCTCCTGGAATTCCTTTAATTGCTGACCCCCAGACCTCCACCACTGATGCCAAATCCCTTGGAAAAGGTGAGTGAGGAGCCATCCCAGTGCTCCCAACATCCCAGCACGTGGCCAAGGGGAGGAAACACTCCCCAAAAACAAGCAGGCTACAAATCATTCCAGGGGCACTTCCTGATCCTGACCCTGCACCTGTGAGCATGGCAGTGACTGAAAACCAATCCCCCACGCCTGGGGATGTGCTCACTTCCCAAAACCCTCCCAGCCCAGCAGATGCCAGAGGCTGGGAAGAAAACCCTGCCTCTCTTCCAGCTGCAGGAGCTGAGATGCTGAGAGTTAAGTGACTGGCCTGAAGCCAAAGTGCCTGGAAAGGAGCCCAAACCTTCCCTGCATTAGCTGGGGTTTGACCCTGCAGCGTTCCCTGCCCTGCTGGAAATGTCACCCATGATCTCTGCAGCACTTATCCTGCAAAGAACATCTCCTCCCTTTTTTTCTTTTTTTTCCCTTGAAATTGCTTTTCCTCACTGGACAATCCCCATCTGGTTTGATCTTGTGGGATGCAGGATGCAGGAACGTGCCAGCCTCTCTTTTGTAGCACTTCTTGTTGGAAACTTGGAAATTGAGGATTTTTCTGTGCTGGCAGGCACTGATCCCCAAAAAAACACTGCTTTTGACTTGAGGCCATGAAGAAGGCTCCCAAAATTAAATAATAAAACTGAAATCATTACTATATGTAGTTTGAATAGAAGTGTGTAGTATCACATAGCAGAAAACATAAAATATAAGGTTTTAAAATAGAGTAATATGAAGAAAGCAAGATACAAGTTTTAAAGCAGAAGTCTTTCTTCTTCACCTTCTTCATGAGTCTAAGTGATCTTTTGTAATTAAATAGAAAAATCTGCATTGAGAGCTACAAATAATTAATTATTAAATTAAAAGTAAAAATCATGTAGGTGTCCATTCTTAATTAAACAGTTTACCTTGTAAAAAGTAAAATATGTCCCCATTTTTAACTTGTTAGCTATAAGTACTGTAGAACTCACTGTAATGTAAATAAAAACTAATAAACATCTAAGTGCAAACAATAAAAAACATATGTCAAAATTTTAATCACAACTCTAACACAAAAAAAAAAAAAGAACACAATAACTTCTCATTTCCTACAGCCTTGCCTGGAAAGTTGACTCTGAGCACCTCCCCACATGGGGACCTCTTCTTGGAGATCCAGGAGTGAATCCTGCAGGATGCTGCCCAATTTCCATGTGATTGATGGAACTTTGGGGATTTTTACTGTTGGGGTTTTTTCCCTTATTCTTTCCAGTCGCTGTTTTCTCTTGTCCTGGCTCTGTGACCATCCAGTGTCATTGCTTGGGAGATGGAGGAGGAGGAGCAGAAGTGTTTCCCTGCAAGAAACAAATGTTGGAATAACCCAAGCACGCTGGAGAGCTGGAAGCAAACCTGGCCACTCCTCAGCCCTGCCAGGAAGGACAGGGGACCAGAGGCTTGGAAAAAACACCCTGACAGCACAAGCTCATGGATTTTCTCTTTAAGGAAAAAAAACCAATCCAGATGTGTCAGGATTTGGGGATTCCCTAAAGCAGGCAGTGCTTGGTGCAGAGAGCTTTGGGAGCCAAGCAAGGTGATCAATCCCTGGCTGTTCATCCCTTGACATCATCCCAAGGTGGGAGAGCAGCAGGGGCCTGGCTTGGGATCCCAAACTTGTGCAGTGCCCCCGTCCAACCCTGAGAAGGTGGCTCTGAACTTCCCATCTGTTCCTTCAGTTCCTGGTCCCCTGGAATTAGAGATCCCAGTTGAGAGCATGACATCCATCATGGGAATAACCACCCTCCACTCTGATGGTTTACACTGCAGAGGGCAGGGATGGATGGGAGATTGGGAATTGGGAATTCTTCCCTGTGAGGGTGGGCACAGGGTGCCCAGAGAAGCTGTGGCTGCCCCTGGATCCCTGGAAGTGTCCAAGGCCAGGCTGGATGGGATATCTGGGATAGTGGGAGGTGTCCCTGCCCATGGCAGGGGTGGAATGGGATGGGATTCAAGGTCTCTTCCAACCCAAACCATTCCAGGATCCTACAATCCCACAATCTCTGCCATGGTGACCTCTTGTCACCTCAACCACCTCCCCCCAGTGCCATTCCCCTCCCCAAGAGCCTCCTGATGGCCTAAGGCACTTCAGAGCATTGACCTGATTTTCTCCTTGTCTCCAGGATGTTTCCTATCCTGCTGCCATGAGCTTTGGCTTCTCCTCCCACCCTCCCACGGCTGCACAGCACATTCCTCCTCCTGGAATTTCTGCCTTGCTATCTAAGGAGCTGAAGGATAATTCCAACCCAGCCCTGCCAGAAAATGCTGGCACCCACCTCCATCTGCAATCCTCCTGCACACACATCCAGCTCCTCCAGTGCTCTGATTCTCTGCCATGTTTAAACAACATCACTGACAGGCAGCTCTCCATCCAGCAGGTTATTTTCTTTCCTGCCTGGAGGGTTTTTTTTCCCCCCCTTTTCCAAGCCCCAGCTGGTTCCTGCAGTCTCCTCTCCTAGTGACTGGGTTGGACTCTTCCTGCTGAGTGTCCATGCTGAGATTTACCTGCAAGTGGGATTGGAGCCAGGCTGTGCCTGGCAGAAACTTCATCCCCACCTTTGCAGAGAACCACAGAACCACAGAATGGTTTAGAAGGGATCTTAAAGATCATCTGGTTCCAACCCTGCTGCCACGGACATGAAGCTGGAATGGAGCTGTTGCAGCTCCAGCATCCTCCAGTTCAAGCAATGAGCTGCCAAAAGGTTTTTCTGGACAGAGAATGTGGGAGAGCCCTGCTGGCACAGAGTGGGCACAGTGACCACCCAGGACTCCTGTTTCTGGCTTGTAAAACCCTCTGATGGTGGGGTCACTCCTTCACTCCCTCACATCTAAACAGCCTCCCCAAAGAGCCAGCCTGAGCCTTTCTCCAGCTGATTTGTCCATTGCCTTTTGCCCATCCCTCGTGGAAAGGCAGAACAGGGCATTTCCTCCCTCTTCCATCCCTCCCTCCCTAGATAAACCCTCTTCTATCTACCTGAAGATGTTATCATCATTCTTTCTTTGTCTAGGGTAAACAGCCTGAATTCTTTCAGCCTTCCCTCACTGGTCACTGTCCTGTCCCACCAGGATGTGCTGAGGAACTGGGACTGGGGGTCCTCAGTGGGGCCCTCCAGGAGCCCCCCTGACCCTTATTTTCCAGGGAATGTGGGGCTGCACCAGGAGCAGCACAGAACCCCCGGCTGCAGACACCCTCAGTGTCTTCCAGGAGCTCCCAAATCACCTCCATTTCACGGGGTTTGGGGGATTCCCAACATTTTGCCCATTCCTGGGCAGCTGAGAGCCCACCTCCCTTTCCTGGGGGAGATGCTGATGGCTTCAGAGTGCTCTGCTCGCAGACAGAGTTCATCCCACCCAGCTGATTCAATAACATCGACCTTATTAAACCACTCTGCCCTGCTCTGTCTCTATTTTTCCAGCCCTAACTGCATTACCATCCCTCCTGCATCCGATCTTTCCGGTGGAGGCTGGAGCTGGAAAAGCACAAAGCCCTGCAGCTGTCTGGGCATCATCCACTCCCCTTCCCCCAGCACAACAGGTTCCTGAATGTGCTGCAGCTTCTCGGGTGGCTGAGGGACAAATAAAAGCTATCAACCCCTTCCATAGATGGATTTGTTTGCTGATTATGTTCCCCAAATCTCTTTTTTCAGCTCAGGACACTTGTCTGAGAGCTGAAGCCATCCACAGTGGAGAGGTGTGGATGTGACTGGGAAATTTGAGCCTGGTCTCCATCAGGGCACAACCCCCCTGTTTCCCAGTGTTAATTTCCCTTCAAAAGGAAGCAATTTGGGGTTATTTTTTAACCAGTGCTGCACACAGGGGCTGTTGTGCTTTTTCCATCCCGGCCATCCTGGGCAGTGTGATCCCTGCTCCAGTGGGGATCTGAATCCTCAGGGGGTGTCAGCCACTGCCATGTGTTCACTGGACTTCTCCCTCTGGAAAATGGGGAGAAAATTGCTGTGATTCCCTCTGCTGCAGCCATTCATTGCAGGACATGAATTTGGGTGACCACAGCAAGAGTCAGGATATAGGATTCCCAAAATCCCAGAATGGTTTGGGCTGGAAGGCACCTTGAAGTCCATCTCATTCAAACCCCATGCTATGGGCAGATATCATTGGTTTTGGTCAAAAACAAGTCAGCAGGGATTTTGGGGGGCTGCAGAGCCCCATGGACACCCCAGTGAAGGAGCTGTAGGGGATGATGCTGAGTCACTCCCCCTGGACCTGTGACTCGGGGTCTGGGGCAAATCTGGGTGCCTCACACAGGGTGAAAGTGTCCTTCTCCATCAGGGCCGTGCCCCAAACACCCCACAGAGCCCCGTGGGTCGCTGCTTTGCTCAGGGACCTGTTATCAGCCAGCTCTCCCAGAGCTCTGATGTGGGAATCGATAAAAATTCTCCTTTGGTGCTTTTTGGTGTCTGGCATGAGCAAAGGCAGCCAAAGCCAGTGCTCTGCCCTTGGTGCCCTCCTCCTCCTTCTTCTCCTCCTCCTCCTTCTCTTCTCCTTCTCCTTCTCCTTCTCCTTCTCCTTCTCCTTCTCCTTCTCCTCCTTTCTCCTTCTCCTTCTCCTTCTCCTTCTCCTTCTCCTTCTCCTTCTCCTTCTCCTTCTCCTTCTCCTCCTCCTCCTCCTCCTCCTCCTCCTCCTCCTCCTCCTTCTCCTTCTCCTTCTCCTTCTCCTTCTCCTTCTCCTTCTCCTTCTCCTCCTTTCTCCTTCTCCTTCTCCTTCTCCTTCTCCTTCTCCTTCTCCTTCTCCTTCTCCTTCTCCTCCTTCTCCTCCTCCTCCTCCTCCTTCTCCTTCTCCTCTTTCTTCCTCCTCTTTCTTCCTCCTCCTCATCCTCCTCTCATCCTCCTCTCCTCCTCCTCCTCTCCTTCTTCTCCTCCTCCTTTCCTCCTCTCCTCCTCCTCCTCTCTCCTCCTCCAGGCTCACAGTTTCCACAGCAGGGGTGGGATTTATCCACAAGGTGTGATTTATAGGACAGGTGTGATTTATGGGGCTGCTGCCACACTCAGGGGGGCTTTGCAGCCTTGGAGAGCTCCCTGCACCTACGTGGTTTGCTTCAAGTCCTTTATTCCTGAGGTTTTGGATGTTTGTGGGACCAGGCAATGGGAGCAAGAGGTGGTGTTTCTGCTGCCAGCCTCTCCTTCCTTCTGGCTGGGCTTGGGGACAGCAGACCCCATCCTTAGGGGGCTCATGGCCACATGAGTCCTTCTCAGGATGCCACATGAAAGGGAGGTGTGGGATTTTTGGAGGATAATTGGTCCACAAGTGTGTCCCAACTGCTCTGCACATCTGGGTGTTGCCATTCCCCTCCCTGAGCTGCTGCTGTCATGCCCCTGGTCATGGGGATGAAGAATAAAACCTGCCTCAGAGCATTTCTGGGGCACCAGGTGGGTTGGTGGTGGAGCCAGCAGGGAGCATCCCAGTGCCATCCAGAGGGGATGGGTGGCCCAGGCTGGGGCTTCTGGGAGTTCCACAGTAGGAAAATCCACCCCCTTCATCATCATGTCCCTTGAGCACTGCTGGCCAGGGCTGGATTTCCTTCTCCATTCCACAATTTCAGGATTTTTGCCAAGCTCCAGAGCAGCACCAGAGCACATCCAGAGAGTGGGAGTTGTCCAGAGTGTCTCAGGGATGCCCCAGGCCTCAGTTCCCTAACAAGAACCTGCCAGACCAGCTTCACCTCCCCCTCAGAGAGGGAAAACTGATGGGCTGGGAGCCAATTTCCCGAACGGTTGGGGAGGGAAGAGCTGGGGCTGGGGAGATAACGGGATGGGTCGGTGCCAGGGCTGGGCTGGTGCTGCAGCACCCAGAGGTGCCAAGTGTGGGGCTGTCCCTCTGGAATCACAGGGTGCTGGGGGCAGTTTTCCTCCCCTCCTTCACTGGGAGACCTGGGTGCCAGCACAGGGAAAGTTCCCACAGCTCCACTTCCCATCAAGTGGCTCCCCCCAAAAGGGTCTGAAGAGCAGCTGTGAATAATTGATGGTGGAATTTGGGGATTTTTTTTTCCCCCTCCAGTAAATCATTCCCAAATAGATGTTTCACACTATCTGGCCAGAGAAATGTCAGGTCCATCAGAGGAATTATTTAGGATTTTTGGTGTTTCTTCTTGCTGACCAACAGTGGATAAATGATTCAGGGTGTTACTTCTGACACCCCAGAGTCACCAGCCCCAGGGATGGTGATTGAGTGTTGCCTGACATTTGGATTTTCTTTGAGCCTCAGCTCCATGGGAGAAATTTCAGCCTTCCAGCCTGGACTTGGTATTTGTAAAGGCAGAAGAATAGGAGGCCTTCTGGAGATGGAGGAAAGCCAGAATGGGAGTGGCAAAGGCTCAAAAAGTCTGATGGACAATAGAAAGTGGTTTAATATGTTGCATATTGTGGGAGAAGAGGGGGTGTGGGAGATATTTTTTGGTTTGGATGGAGGCAATGCTCCAACATCCCTGAGAGTTCTGGAGATGTCTGAAAGATGGATGTGAACAGCAGCACCTGAGAGGGACAAATTCCTGCATCCCTGTGCTGCATTTACTGTGGGAAGTCATAAGGTGAGGATGATGAGTGGTCCCAAAACCATCAGTCAGGCACAGGTGATGCAGAGGAAGATCAGCAATGGGAGGAATTCCTGGGCATGGCTCTTGGGAGATTTTGCAGCCCTGGGGATGAATCAGCTTTTAGGAGAATTTACCTGGGATTTATCCAAATTCTCCATCACATGGATTCAAGTTTTCAGCTAACAATTCCCTTTGGCTCAAAGTGATGCTTTAGGATGCTCTAGAACCTGCCAGCCAGAAGGACACAAAATTCAAGGACATTCCTGGCACTGGGGACAACAACCAGAAAATGATTTGGGGCACGTTGCTTCCTGTGTGGGCCAAAGCAAGAGTCACACTCAGTGGAGGTCATTCCTGGCAGCTGGAAACATCAGAAGGACACAGAAAAAGGCTGAAAGATAAATGACAGCACAGGAATTAATGTCAGCAGGAAACCAGTGCCTGACAGGCCCAGCCAGAGAACCAGCAGAGTGCTGTGTTATAAAGAGCTGATTGCAGAGGAGAAAACCTCCCAGCCTGAGGCTTTGGGAGCTTAATTAACCCAAATACCTGGGCAAGAAGGTGAAGAGGGGACAGAGAAGAGCCCTGCAGGGAGGTTTGTCCTGCAGCACAAGCCTGGCAGGCTCCAGTGCACCGCTGGCTGATTTCAGGAATTAGAGGCAGGAAAATGAGAGGGGAATTTGTAGCTGCAGGGCCTCAAAACCTCAGCTTGACTTGCCAAGGAGGAGGCACCTCAATCCAGCTTCGTGCATCTTATCTCAGTGTAGCTATCTCTTGCAGCCTGGGATTAATCCCAGATGCTGCCAGGAGAAGCTGTGGATGCCCTGCAAGTGTTCCAGGCCAGGCTGGACAGGCTTGGAGTGACCTGGACTATGAAGGTGTCCCTGCCCATGGCAGAGGGGAAAAGAGACTATTTTTAAGGTTCCTTCCAACCCAAATTATTCCAGGATTCTATTCTATTCTATTCTGTTCTATTCTATTCTATTCTATTCTATTCTATTCTATTCTATTCTATTCTATTCTATTCTATTCTATTCTATTCTATTCTATTCTATTCTATTCTATTCTATTCTATTCTATTCTATTCCATTCTATTCTAATTCTAATTCTAATTCTATTCTATTATTTTGTAACCTTTGGGCATGAAGGAGTGTAGAATGTTGGTCCCTGGCTTCCTCCCATGTGGTCTTGGCCATCAGAAAAGGGACATGGGCAAGGGATGGAGTGACAGGACACAGGGAATGGCTTCCCACTGCCAGAGGACAGGGATGGATGGGATATTGGGAAGGAATTCCTGGCTGTGAGGGTGGGCAGGCCCTGGCACAGGGTGCCCAGAGCAGCTGTGGCTGCCCCTGGATCCCTGAGTGTCCAAGGCCAGGTTGGAGTGACCAAATCATAATCACAACCTAGAAAGACTAAACCTCCCCATCTCCTGTGCCTCTTCAAGATCCTCATCACAAATATCCTTCATCCTTTCATTGCAGGAACACTGGATTCACTCCATGCACGACCCAGGTGCTGGCACATTTCTGGGACATGTAGCCACAACAGCATCATTGCTCTGCCTTTACATCCAGAAAAGTAGAAGAGCCACGTCATGTGGATGCTTCTGAAATGACAAAATCAGGGAAGAACGAGTGTGGCCAGGAATAAACAAGGAAGCCGAGTTACCCTGCATGTTTCCTTTGCCAGGAGTGTGACCTTGTCCCTGCTGGGAAATGGTCATTTGTGAAAAGGGAGCCTTGGCTGAGGCCAAAAGACGAGGCAGAAGAGGATGAAGAGGTGGGGGACTGGAATGAGATGGTCTTTAAGGTCTCTTCCAACCCAAACGATTCTGCAATTCCACAACTTTGTGAAGTAAAGAGCTTGCAAACCCCACATGAAGAGGGGTACCAGTGGCAGTGGTTTGGAAGGGAGAATATGGGCTGGGAAGTGCTGGAGACACAAAAAGTGGAGGGAATAACAAGCACCTGCATTTCTTCTTTTCGGCTGCTTTTTTTTTTTTTCCCTGAAACTTCATCCTCTTTAAGAAAGTGATCCTAGACAGGGAATATCAAAACCCAGGTGAAGCAGAGAGGTGACAGGAGCCTGCTCACCACCAGCTCAGACCATGTTGTGCTCGGAGCATTTGAGGAAACAGAGCCTTTGTTTACAGAGAGATTTGGGGAATTTCTCTGTCTCTCTGTGTATGGGCACTCAGTGCTGCTGCTTTCCCAGCTCCAGGCACCCAGCAAGGGCACCCACATGTGCAGGACAGGGTTCCATGGCTGGTCACCCTGGGAAGAGCCAGTCTGACCGGCTTGCCCGGAGCAGCCGAGCAGGAACACAGCTGCTTTCAACAACAGCCCATAACACTCTAAAAACCAAAACAGAGGTCACGAGCTTAAATAAAAAAGGGACACAACGATTTGGGGACAGGGAAATTATCACACAAGGATGCCCACGGAGCCGTTTCACTGGAAAAGTATCCTGGTTTGCACGGAGGAGGGGCAGAGGGCTTGGCAGGTCTGGTAGGTATCATCCCAGCCCCGATGGAAGGGCCACGCGTTTCTGCACCTTATTTGGCCATTGCTGCTGGTAGGAGCGAGGGCTCGCTGCAAACAGTGGGAAGAGCCCTGGGGATGCTTGGCTGCCTCTGACGCAAGAGCAGCGCCGGTGCATTTTTGACCTTGCTTCGCCTCTCAGCCGGGCACTGGAGCTCTGGGAGCCTCTCCCTCGGCGCAGGAAAGGAGCCCCCGGGATGGAGAGGGGCTTCCTCAGGGAAAGGGAGACGCTGTGAGCGGGTTTAGGAGCAGAAGGAGCCGGCAGCCTTGCCTCAGCCAGCTGTACTAAAAGGTTACCAGCTCGGCGGGGCCGTGTCCAATTGCATCAGCTGGGAAGCTCGTCCAACACGCCGTGCCGAGAGTAACCCTTTCTATTTATTGCCCTATTGTTTGAGGCTGGAGGAACACGGAGATAGCATCTAGGAAAGCTCTGTTGTTACAGAGCGGCTTTCGCCTGCGCTCCAGAGTCACCCTCTAAATCACGCTGCGGCTTCCACATTTGGGGGGATGGAATGGGGGCTCCTCTGACCCGGGATTGAGACCCCAGGAGGGTTTGAGGGGGAAGCATCACCCAATTTCCCTCTAGCAGCATCAGCTGCTTTAGCAAAAACACTTGGATGAAACCTGGCTAAGTCTGCCCAGAGTGACCTCAGGAAATGCTTTATTAGTATTAAAGGTGTATTAGGTATTGAAGCAGAGGAACAGCCTTTAAAAATATCTCAATTATAACAGCAAAGTGAAAAGTGGGAAAATGTTACCATCCTGTTAAGAGGTTTTGTTGCCTGTATGGTGCCAGAGCAATCTGGTCTAGTGGAAGGTGCCCATGGCAGGGGGCTGGAACCAGATGGTCTTTACAGTCCCTTCCAACCCAACCATGCCACGATCCCATGCTCCTAAATCCCCCACAGCCATTCACCAGGAATGTGGGAATGCTGTTCATGGAGACATTGCTGGGCTGGCTGGCAGGGCATCCCCGGGCTGCCAGGACGGGCACAGCTCTGCCGGGATGTGAATTCCCATCACCTGGCACGGGGCAGGACACATCCCCAGCGCTGGGTCTCCAACCACAGCCCCTTCCGCGCGCTGGATTTTCAGGAAGCGCGGTTGCTTGGCGGGATGTGTGTATCACTGGGTGGAGGAGCTACAGGAAGCGGATAATATTTTTTTTTCCTCCATTTGTGCCGGTTCAGACCCTTTCATTTAAAGACAGTTCCCATTTCCCATATTCACACAGATGATGAGGATGGAGGGAGCCAGCCCATCTCCCAGCCTCAACGGGGGCACGGGCTACTATGCCAAGGTAGGGTTTTGCCGAACGGGAAGGATTTTTCCTATGAATTTAGGGCCAGTGTTAAAAAACACCCCAAAGCGCGGAGTGGGCACGGCTGCCATGGAACCCACGCGTGTTTGGGGGACCGAGGTTCCACCAGCCCTAATGGATGCTCTGCGGGCTGGCTCCCGAATTTTCCTCTCTGGGTGCCCTGGGACCATGAGCTGAGCTGGGCAGGGCTGAGCAAAGCCGGGCACAGCGGGGCTGGGATGGGATAAACCGAGATGAGCCGAGCTGGGGAGGGCTGAGCAAAGCCGGGCACAGCGGGGCAGGGATAGGATAAACCGGGATGAGCTGAGCCGGGCAGGGCTGAGCAAAGCCGGGCACAGCGGGGCTGGGATGGGATAAACTAGGATGAGCTGAGCCGGGATGAGGCGGGCCGGGATAGGCAGAGCCAAGCCGGGAAAAGCCGAGCTGTGCTGGGGCCGGGCTGGGCAAAGCCAAGCCGGGATAAGCCGAGCTGTGCTGAGCCGGGCCGAGGCGGGATGAGCCGAGCCGGGATAAACCGAACCGAGTCGGGCCGTGTCGGGATGGGCAGAGCCAAACCGGGATGAGCTGAGCTGTGTTGGGCCGGGCTGAGCCGAGCTGTGTTGAGCCAGCCCGAGCCGGGCTGGGCCGGGCCGAACCGCGGCGATCCCAAGCCGGGCCGGACCGATCCCGGCCGGGCCGCCCCCCGGCGATTCCCGGATGTTGGAGCTGCCCCCACTTGCTCCGTCCTTCGCTTCCATAAAAGGCCAAGGGGCCCGGCTGCCACAGGCGCGTTTTTCCTTTAATTATTATCCCCCTCCTCCTCCTCCTGCTCCCTCCCTTCCCTCTCTCCCTCCCTCCGCCTCCCGCTCTGCCCGCCCGCGCTGCTCCTCCCGCTCGGCCCCTCAGGAGCGGCGGCCGCGATCCCGCCCCGCGCGCCCCCAGCGCTGCCCCGGGGCGCGCAGCGGGCACCGCCGGCCCATCCCGCCGCTCATCCCGCTCCGTGCCGGCCGCAGGAGGCCGGGGCCATGGCGCTGGACGGGATCCGCATGCCGGACGGCTGCTACGCCGACGGGACGTGGGAGCTGAGCGTCCATGTCACCGACCTGGGCCGCGACGTCACCCTGCGGGTCACCGGCGAGATCCACATCGGCGGCGTCATGCTGCGCCTCGTCGAGAAGCTGGGTGAGTGCCCCGGGACTCCGCGAGCAGCCCGGCATCCGCACAGTGCTCAGCACCCTGAGCCAGTGTTGATTTAACTCCCAGCGCCCAGCTCCAGCGCAGTGCCCAGTGCTCAGCGCCTGCTCCAGTGCTGCTTCAACTCCCAGCACCCTGATCCAGTGCTGCTTTAACTCCCAGCACTCTGATTCAGTATTGCTTGAACTCCCAGCACTGTGCTCCAGTGCTGCTTTAACTCCCAGCACTCTGATTCAGTACTGCTTGAACTCCCAGCACCCTGCTCCAGTGCTGCTTTAACTCCTAGCACTCTGATTCAGTACTGCTTTAACCCCCAGCACCGTGCTCCAGTGCTGTTTTAGCTCCTAGCACTCTGCCCACTGCTCAGCACTCTGCTCCAGTGCTGCTTTAACTCCCAGCACCCTGATCCAGTACTGTTTTACCTCCTAGTACTCTGCTACAATACTGCTTTAACTCTCAGCACCCTGCTCCAGTACTGCTTTAACTCCCAGCACCCTGCCCAGTGCAGTGCCTGAGCACTCCAGTTTAGCCTCCAGCACACAGCTCCAGTGTTGATTATGCTTTAGCTCCCAGCACCCTGACCCAGTACCCTGCTTTAGCTCCCAGCACCCCTGCTCCAGTGCAGTGCTCCAGCACCCTGCACCAGGACTGTACTTTTGTCTCCCAGTACTGTGCTTTAGCTCCCAGCATCCTGCCCCAGTACGGTGCCTGAGCTCCAGCACCCAGTATTGTGGTTTAGCTCCCAGCACCCTATCCCAGTGCTGTGTTCCAGCACTATCTCCCAGTACTTTGCCTCCCAGGTCCCAGCATCTGCCCCAGTACTGGGTTTTAGCTCCAGCAGCCTGCCCCAGTACTGTTTTAGCTCCGGTACTCTGCCTTAGCTCCCAGCACCAGGAGCACCCCAGGTCCCCACACCCTGCCCTATCCCCCCATCCACCCCCCAGCCCCCTCCCAGGCTGCCCCTCTCACCTCCTCACCAGCCAGCCTTTCCCACCCCGGGGCCTCAGCCCCATCCTCTGCTGCTGCACACGCAGGATTTTACACAGAATTAGGATTTTACACAGAATTAGGATTTCACACAGAATTAGGAGCAGCTCCGCGTTCGGCCTGGGGCTGCGCCTTTGTGGGCAGCAAAACTTCATCCTGGAGTTCGGTGCGAGCAAAGCGCTGCCGAGGCCCGTGTGGCCATCAGTGGGGTGATGTGGGCGGGGGGTCCTTGGGGACACGGTGGCTTTGGGGGCACACCTGGACAAAGAGCCCGTGTGTCCGGGACACGCGTGGGAGCTCCAGGGCTCGGTCCCCGCCGAACCTCCACCCCCTTTGCCTCTTTATCGGCTCTTTACGGCTCGGCTGTGTTTACTCAGCGGTGCAGCCGGGGCTGATGGCTGTAATTGCTCAAATAAAATATTAATTGCGAGGTCCCGCGCGTGCCTGCGGCTGTGGGAGTAGCGGAGCTGTCAGCTGCAGGTCCCGCTCCGCTGCAGAGCCCGCCTGTGGCTTTTGGAAAACCCATCTTCCCCCCACCCCCCACCGTGCTTAGGTTTTGATTTATTAATTATCTGGAGTCGCAGGAAGGAAGAGATGGGTATAAATACGCTGCGTTTCAAAAGGAAGCGAGCACTTGCATCAAAGGGTCTCGTGCTGGAGGTCGCCTGAACTCCCCAAAAACTTGATTTTATTCTGGGTTGGTTTTTTTTTTAACACTGGAGATACAGAAAGTTTTGCTGAAGTGGAGCACTCCATAGCTGGGTAAAAAGCAAACAGGCTTTCTAGAGGTGCTAAAAAAATCCCCCCATGAGTGAAGGAGCGATGCTCCCCGCGGAGCCGGGAGATGCCGGAGCTGATCCAGGGCCCAAGCGTGTGTGCAAAGGAAAGCCAGGCATGGAGGACCTAAATTAGCTCCTGACGTAATCCATCCCCCAAGAAATGCTTGCCCGGATCCTCTCCACTTGTTAAATTAGGGATTGTATGAGAGGGAAGGAATGCGGCTGATGGAGCTCCCCGGGGGGCTCATCCCTTCCCGGGATGGTCACATCAGATCAGATCCATGGATATCTCCGGCTGTTGCCTTCCCTTTCCCCTTGGCTTTGGTCACCCAGCCAAGCTATACGTATTTAGTTCCTTTTAATCTTCCTGCGTGTCAGCTCTTCCAGCCCTCTCATTATTTTTATGGCTCCTCTTTGAGCTGCTGCCAGTGGAGCGGGGTCGGGTTTAGGGAGCGGGGTGGGACAAGGCTCGTTCCTCATCCTCCCGTGCTGCTCAATGCCTCCCTTCATCCAGCCTCTGCGCTGCCTCGTCTCCACATCAATTCATTTTGCAATTTTTCCACATTGAATCCCTTTCCCTGCATTTTTAACCTTTTCCCTCCCTGTCATCCCTCCGTTTAGTTCCTTACTCCAACAACTCTCAGCGTTTAAAAAAAAATTATTCTTCTCCTGCCAAGCAGATTTTCTGCTGTGAGTTTTAAGGAAATTTGCTAAAATAAGGTTTCTTTGCAGTTCTGTGTTTGCCTGTGGGATCCCCCATGGCCACGGCTGGGGGAGGAAGGAACACGGGTCAGTGCCTTGGGCTGGGGTTTGCCTGCTCCATCCTTTGGGACAAGCCCTGCAGGCTTTGGAAAGCAGATTTCTGAGGCTTGCCCGGAGTTTCAGGGAGGTTTGGGATATCAGTGGGAATCTGCAGCAGATCAGCCCCATTGTGGTTGTAGGGTGATGGTAGGAGCTCTTCACCATCAGTGAACAAAGGGAAAAAACACCTTTCCTTCTCTCAGCAGCAAGGAGAGCTTGGAAAAGAGAAAAATCTTGCATCTTATTGATGCTTGTAGGAGAAAGAGTGCAGTAAATATCCTGTTGGGATGAAGCAGGAGTCCAGCAAAGTCTCTCCTCCTTAACTTAAGGTTTGCAGGTATCCATAAATCCCACGGGTTCAGTCCCTGCCTGTGCAGAGTGGCTGCACTCAGACTCCTTGGGAACAAGCAATTAAAATCCGTGGCTGCTGCAGGCAGGGCTTGGAGGAAGCCCAAGCAGCAGATAGGGATTCTGGTAACTCAAGTGAATTGCAATGACCTGTTGGCTCCCCTGTTATTCATCACCCGCTGGATTAAGCCACTTCGTTAATTGAGCCGTGCCAAGTTCTTGGCAAAGTCATCCCTGAAAAATAAGCAAAAAAACTGCTGAGGTTTTAAGAGCAGCAGCATTTAGTTGCTCAGTGAGGGCTGGGGTCTGTAGTGGAAACTCCTGGTGTTCTCTCAGGGTTTTTTAGGAATTTTGCCACTATTGACTTACAAACAAAAAAAAAATAAAGCGAGGCTTGAAATCACTGGGTGCAGAGGAAGGAAGGAAGTGAACGCAGGTTATTGTTGTTGTCAACTTGTTTTAAACACATGGAATTAAAAAAAATCCTGCTATTTGTGAAACGTGCTTGGGAGGAGCTCTGTGGGGTTTATGGAATTCTGTGGGATGTATGTGGGATGCTCTGTCTGGTCGTGGGAATAAAGGAATAGCTGACAGAAACAGGGCAAGGGGGGACAAATGGTGTCTGGCAGAGGCACAGCCTTAGACAGATGACCTAAATGTGCACTGAGCAGATTCAGAAAGTCGGTGGATAGAAGTTTTGTGATGGAAATGTGGATTTCTCTCTGGGATTCTTTTACAGGCAGGGTATGGGTGGCAGGCAACTCCAGCTCCCAGGGTTTGCTGGGAGCACTGAGCACCCGTTTGGGCTTGTACCTGAGGAAAATAGATAAGTGAAAAAAATGAATTATCAATGTCCTTCTGGACTAAAAGGGGTTAAGGATGGGTAGTGTGGTGGCATCCCTATTTTAGTGACCTGGGATGGGCAGGAGAGCTGACACAGATGAATGTCAGAGCAAACCCTCTGCCCTCAGACAGGCTGGCAGTGCTGACATCCCCTGAAGCCTTGGGGTTTTTTGGGAATTGGAGCTGGCTTAAGGGTTTGTGCCTCTGGTTTAACCTCCATTGTTCCCTTTGGCAGCTCCTCCACTATCTCCTTTGTGTCACCTGGGAGAGGGTGGGATGTCACCTGAGGACTGGCACTGGAGTTGTCCCATGCAGTTTTGGTTCAGCACTTTAAGCTCTTTTTTAAAGTGGTTTCAGCCTGCAAATGTGTCTGGTTTTCACCCCAGGGGCTCTTTTCACCATCAAATAGACTTTGCTGTGTTATCTTCCAAGGATTTCAGCTCCATTCCTTGCAAGATCAATTCTAAATATTAGTGTTGTTCTGCCTGTGAAGTCTCCTCTCCTTAATGGACCCCTGAAAGGTTTATGAATAAAACACCAGCAAAGTGCAGCGTCATTGATTTGCCCAGGTTTGTGTTTGAGGTTTTGCAGTGCTTGTAAACACTCCAGGCCCTCGTGAGACTGGCTGGGGAAATTCTTTGCCTTTGCAACTGGAATGAACTCTTGGAAACAGCTTAAGGCTATGGGGGAGAGATGCAGAGTCCTTGTCCCAGCCCATTCCTGTTGTAAACACAAGACAGGAGGAGGCTGCTGGGCTTGTTCCTTGTGCTTTGGGCTTTGCTGGAATGAGGCATCCAGATCTGGGGACTCCAGCACAGGAAGGACATGGAGCTGCTGGGGCAAGTCCAGAGGAGGCCACAGAGATGCTCCAAGGGCTGGAGCCAGGCTGGAGAGCTGGGGGTGCTCACCTGGAGAGGAGAAGGATCCAGGCAGAGCTCAGAGCCTAAAGGGGCTCCAGGAGAGCTGCAGAGGGACTGGGGACAAGGGATGGAGGGACAGGACACAGGGAATGGCTTCACTGCCAGAGGGCAGGGATGGATGGGAGATTGGGAAGGAATTCTTCTCTGTGTGGGGCTGGCACAGGGTGCCCAGAGAAGCTGTGGCTGTCCCTGGGTTCCTGGAAGTGTCCAGGGCCAGGTTGAACAGGGCTTGGAGCAGCCTGGGATAGTGGAAGGTGTCCCTGTCCATGGCAGGAGATGGGCTTTAAGTTCCCTTCCAACCCAAACCATTCTGGGATTCTCTAATTGTAGCCACACTTCCAGAATTTGGTGTCTGAGCATCACTACTTGGTGCCAGTCACGAGCTCAGGGTGTTTCTCCAGTCTGTGCCCACGATGTCACCTGGGCACCTTCACCTGGGACATCCACAGGTGCTCATCTGTCCATCATCTGAGATGAGAAGGATTTTTTCCTTCAAAATCAGCACTGGTGACTCCTCAGTGTTGCTCTCCAAGTGCCTGATGGCCATGAGAGGACTTCAGTCCTTGGGGAGCTGTTTGTGTTCCCTCTGGGGCTGGGTGCTGAGAGCTTGGCCCAAATCGTGTCACAAATGGGGGGTGGTGTTTGTGGTTTGGGCACTGACCCTGCTCCAGATTTCCCTGGAGGAAAGTTTCTTCCCAAGCTTCTAGACAGCAAAGCCTGCCCAGCTGGCAGTTGGGATGGTGAGCACAGGAGGGTGATCTGGCACCTGCTGAGCACCAAATCCTGCTCCAGACCCAGGCAGGATTTTGGGCTGCTCTGAGCTGGAATTGGTACCTGGATTTTCCAGTTGGATGCTCCCACTCCAGCAGCATCTCAAGGAGACCAGCAGAGCTGCTCCATTCCCTGCATTTCCATATTGCCACTTGCTTCATCCCTTCCCTGTGCTGATCCTCACCCTCCAGGCAGCACATTTTTGGTGACATTTAAGTGACAACGTGCCAGTGCTGTGAACACACACCCCAGCCATGCACATTGATCTGTGAGGGGCCAGATCATTCCTTTCCATCCAGCTTTGGACTCCAGGAAGCTCCTACGTGAGCTCAAGATTGATCCTGGCTCAAATAAAGTCCTCTTTGTGAGCCTGAGTGGAATATTCAGCTGAGCTGCCAATGACTAGAGGAATTCAGGGTGGGGGGAGGTAAAAGCCACATAGAGGCAGCTCCAAGCTGCAGTCACAGCAATTAATATTTATACTCAGAGTGGTGGCTATTCTTTAGGGGCTAAAACAATTCAAATTTTATTTTTGTTTGTTTATATTTTAAAATTCTGTCGCTCTGAGCCATCTGATTTGGCTGGGATGAGCCTGGCTGAGCTCACAGGTCCCAGTGGGAGGGGAAGGAGTGCAGGGTGGGAGGTGCTGTTGGTGCTCCTGCAGGTCCCAGAGCCTGGGTTTGTCACACCACAGACAGGAAATTGTTGGGTTTGTTGCACCCACCCAGCCCAAATCAGTAGTTTCCTCTTCCAGCTCCTTCAGGTTTTGATTTGACTTAAGGCACGTGGGGAAGCTGGTGTGGGGAGCTGAAAAATCATAGAAATCATCACACTCACAACTTCCCCTTTTTTTAATCCTTTTTTTTTTTTCTTTCCCTTTTTTTTCCATTTTCCTCCCCATCAGGGCTTGTGTTTCACTGAGTCTAAACCATACAAAAACTCAAAGAAATTGTACTCAGAATAGAATCCCTGGAAATGTTCAAGGCCATGTTGGACTTGGAGCACCTTGGTCCACTGGAAGGTGTCTCTTGGGGTGGAATTAAATGGTTTTTTAGGTCCCTTCTAACCCCAACCACTCTGTGATTCCATGATTCAGCAAACCAGTCACCTGGATTTTAACCCTTGGTCTTTGATGTGATGATTAAAAAAAAAAAATAAAGTTGTGGCTATCTGCCTGAAATCGTGGATGTGGGGAATGTTTACTGAGTTGGGAAAGATGAGGGATTGTTTGCACTGCAAACTTCAGTTGTTTCAACATCACCAGGGACACCAACACTGCCTGCTCCTGCTTTGGGTGTTTGGGAGAGTTTTTTTAGTGGTGGTTTTTCTGACAGATGAGGGGCAGGAAGGAGATTTACAGCCCTTGTGGAGCTCACTGATTTCAGCCCAGCATCCAGCCCTGGGAAAAGTCTCGTGGTGTGAAAACATTTTGGAGAAGCTGCATTTCTTCATTCCCATTCTGAAATGTGAATTAACTGATTGCTTACAAAGGGGCAGAGGAACAAATCTGAGCAAAACTCAGCTGGCTGAGAATGTTTCAGTTCTGAATGTTCCAGTGGCTTTCAAGGGTTTATGGTGTGTAACTTGGAAAAGTGCTGAGGCCCCCAAATTCCTGTTGGATGGAATTCTAGCAGAGTTGCTGTAATTTAGTTTCCTTGCCCAGGTTTGCTTTTGACACATTGCTCTCATCCAGGCTGAAGCTTCTGCCAGGTAGAACTGTTGGGATAGACCATGAGAAGTGCCCAGAAAACCAGAGGAAGGCTTTTTATTTTGCTTTTCTGGAGAATTGATCTTGGTTTTTCTTTCATTCACCCATTTTCCAGCAAGGGTGCAGCTCCCACTCTGTGGCCATTCGAGGTGTGAACCTCAGCTGGGAGCTGTGTGCATGGCATGGCTCTGTGCCAGCACTGATCCCACTCTTCCAGACCAGGTGGGATCTTGGGAAACCTCCACTTTTTGGTAAAATGTGGCTGAATTTGGCCAACAGGTTAAGAACTGCTCTGGGAGGGGATGCACATAAAAAACCAGCCACACCAGCAGCTGCAGAAACTTTCCTCTTTACAAATCAGCTGATTTTTAGCTTGCAGAACATTCTATTTTACCAGTAGATTTTATATCTCCCCCCAGCCCATTACACCTGCTTGGCTGGTGGTTTTTTTCTTTCTTTTCCATTGTTCCCTGCAGGCACTTGTACTTTGGGAATGGTTAATTGCTGAAACTCCAGTTAAAAAGTTGGGAAAGTGGAAGAAGCTTTGTCCCTGTCTTGCTCAGCCCTCCCTTCCTGGCTGGTGCTCCACAGAGCTTCTGCTGCAGGAATTTTCCCCTTCCCTCATGTCCTGCCCCAGGGCTTCAGTGCCAGGATGAGTGAGGCAGCTCAAGGCTGGAGGTGTTGAAGTCCTTTAAAAGTGTTTTGTGTTCATTAATGAGCTTGAGGCAGCAGGCAGAACCAAAAAGAAATCATGGAATGGTTTGGGTTGGAAGGGACCATTTCATTGCACTCCTGTCATAGCAGGGACACCTTCCACTATCCCAGGTGGCTCCAAACCCTGTCCAGCCTGGCCTTGGACACTTCAGGGATCCAGGGGCAGCCACAGCTCCTGTGGGCACCCAGTGCCCTGTTCTTCCAACCATGATCCCACACGGATCTGTAAGAGAAGGACCAGCACTGGCAGTTATGGAGTGGGGTGAGGCTGCCTGAGCTATCCTCAGGGCTCCAGTGTCACTTTGCAGGATCTAAGCTTTAACCAGGGATTAACCATCATTAAAGCACTTGGGGAATTTGGGAATTCAGGTTGCCCATCATCCTGCTTTCCCTGCATCATCCCTCCCAGGACAAGTCCTCTGGCTCCCTTACTGGCTGTGATGTCTTTTTGGCAGGACCAGCTCCTCTGGCTTGCACATTCCTTGGGGGTGAGTCAGGACTGCAGGCTGCTGTCACCCTGGGACACTTGTCCTTTTTGGAGAGGGAAGGGAGTGTGATCTGGGGTCAGGGTAGGGAGGCTGGGCTGCTCCTCAGGACAGCTCCCTGGAGAAGTGTCCTTCCTTCCTTCCTTCCTTCCTTCCCTTCCTTCCTTCCTTCCTTTCCTTCCTTTCCTTCCTTTCCTTCCATCCTTCCTTCCTTCCTTTCCTTCCTTTCCTTCCTTTCCTTCCTTTCCTTCCCTTTCCTTCCTTTCCTTCCTTTCCTTCCTTTCCTTCCTTTCCTTCCTTTCCTTCCTTTCCTTCCTCTCCTTCCTTTCCTTCCTTTCCTTCCTTTCCTTCCTTTCCTTCCTTTCCTTCCTTTCCTTCCATCCCTCCAGTTTTCTGCCATTTCTCAAGATTCCATGGAAGCAGGAGCAGCCAGTGAAAGCCTCCTCTGGAGAGTTGCTTGATGAATTGGGGGGAACAGTTGGCAAAATCAGGTTGTGAAGATCCTCTTTCAAAAAAAAAATCCAATTATGAAAATACTAATCCACCCTTGCTTTCCTTTGTTCTGTGCTATAGAAAAATGAGTAATCCACATTTCTCTGGGTTGCTGGTGCAGGGATTTAAAGGAATTCTGCACAGCACTGGCAAAGACCTTCCTGAGCCCATCAGTGCTGGAGGTGTTGGGGAGCTGAGGTGACCTCAGCTTTTGACTCCTCTGGAGAGTTTCCCAATATTCCAGCTGGGTTCAGCATCCCTGGAAAACTTCTCTCCCTACTCAGGATTGGGTATGGCTGTGCAAGCATTTAAATGAAACATAAAGCTACCAAATATCCAAAAAGCTGAAAATTACAGGGAAGATTTTGCAGGAAAACGTGATGCCACATCCCTGGAAGTGTTCAAGGCCAGGCTGGATGGGGCTTGGAGCACCCAGGGATGGTGGGAGGTGTCCCTGCCCATGGCAGGGGTGGAACAAGATACAATCCAAGTTAATAAACTTTCAATTGCTAATTGAGCAATCCTATTAACACTGGAAAGAGCTTCCTTCCTGCAGTTTACTTTAGAAGAATAGTGGCTTTCAGGCTTGTTAGGATTTGCTCTTCTCCCTCTATCCCATGGGCTGAGCATCTTGAGCCTTGCACTGCAAGGAGCAGCACTTTGGGATAGCTGGTGTTGATGTATCAGCTCTCAGGGCTCAAGTTACCACCCCTGCCTCATCAAGACACAGATTTTCCATTGCAAAGCTGACTTAGAATCCCAATAAAAAGGCAATAAAAGAATCCCACTCGTTTTTCCAGCAGTGCCTTCGTGCGTTCCCTCATTAGCAGCAGACACTGTGTGATTTCCCTGAGCAAGGACAGACACATGGAACATCCACATGCAGCATTGCATCCCAATGTGCTCAGTCTCCTCCACTGGGTTTTTCTTTTCCCCCTCCCTCCTCTTTTTTCCTTGTTCTTGAATCATTCTGTGCCACTGCACGGGGGCTTTGACGTCAGGGTTTTGCCCTGGCAGGGGGAGGGCTCCTGAACTGGGTCGTGCTCATGGAATCACAGAGTTGGGAACAAGGCACCTTTTGTCCTTGTTTGTTTGGTGCTTGGTTTTTAATTTATTAAGTCAAACTATTTTTCATGCAAGAAATACTCTTCTCAGATTGAAATTCCAACCTTTCTTGGGCACCTCTGTGGATGGGTGTGGATCTTCTCCTGAACATTTATTTTCCTGAAAATGAAGTAGGATGAAATTTCTGCAGGGGCAGTGATAGGACAAGGAGGGATAGTTTTGAAGAGAGGAGATTTTTAATCCCAGCTCATTCCTGTTGTGAACACAAGGCAGGAGGAGGCTGCAGGTGTCTTGTTCCTTGTGCTCAGGGATTTGATGCCTTCAGATCTGAGATCCTCATAGGGAGGACATGGAACTGCTGGAGCAAATCCAGAGAGGCCACAGAGATGCTCCAAGGGCTGGAGCCAGGCTGGAGAGCTGGGGGTGCTCACCTGGAGAGGAGAAGGATCCAGGGAGAGCTCAGAGCCCCTTGCAGAGCCTAAAGGGGCTCCAGGAGAGCTGGAGAAGGACTTTGGGACAAGGGATGGAGGGACAGGACACAGGGAATGGCTTCCCAATGGCAGAGGGCAGGGATGGGTGGGAGATTGGGAAGGAATTCTTCATTATGTGGGGCTGGCACAGGTGCCCAGAGAAGCTGTGGCTGTCCCTGGATCCCTGGCAGTGTCCAAGGCCAGGTTGGACAGGGCTTGGACACCCTGGGACAGTGGAATGTGTCCCTGCCCATGGCAGGGAGTGGAACTGGATGAGCTTTAAGAACCTTTCCAACTCAAACCATCCCAGGATTCCATGAAAACCATGGGGAGAGTTGCCCGTGGTGGCAGATCCAGGACAATTTCAGGTCCCATTCTGTGTAACCCATGGATAAAATCCCTTCCACAGGTGGTGACTGCAGAGTAGCTGCTGTTGGAAGCTGCTAATGGAAAACTCAAGAAAAAAGGGAAATGCTATTCCCAGCCCCACACAGAGAAGAATTCCTTCCCAGTATTCCAAATATCCCTCTCCTCTGGCAGTGAAGCCATTCCCTGTGTCCTGTCCCTCCATCCCTTGTCCCCAGTCCCTCTCCAGCTCTCCTGGAGCCCCTTTAGGCTCTGCAAGGGGCTCTGAGCTCTGCCTGGATCCTTCCTTTCTTCAGGCTGGACATTCCCACCTTTTCAGCTTTTTTTCCTCTCCTTTATTAATATTTTCCAACCATCCAACACATTTTTCTCCCCCTAGAAAAACCCCAGGTTGCCAGGACAATCACCTGGATCTTGCTGTTTGCCCTTTTTATTGGTGTAAAAATCAGCTTTTATTCAGGTTTTCTCATTTCTTTTTAATTTCCAAGAGTCTGGTCTGAAGAGCTTTTCTCACAGTTGCTCCATTCCCATAAAACCTTGAATTTTTTGAGGTCCCAGCCTGGCTCAGTCTGTGATTTATTTGCTGTAATCCAGGTGTCACATACATGTGGGAGATGTGATTAAAACCCCTCTCAAGTCCCATTAGCTCCAGGAGCATCAGCTTGTCCTGCCTGCAGCTTTATTTCATCAATCTGATGATAATTTTATGGGCTGTTTATCTCTTCATTTCAAAGTATAATTTCTCAAGTGTTGTGACCAGAGGCTGGAGGGATTTTTGTTCCATTTTGAACTTTGCTCTGCAATTAAATCCCTGCTGGGGGATGGAGGGGACTCTACTCCAGTGCACTCTAGAACACTCATATTTTCCTAAAATTATAGATTTTGCCTCAAGACAGCAACTGTGTCACCCAGCAAACACATCAGCATTTCTGCTGGACTCGTGATAAATGAAAATAGCTCTGTTTTTAAATGGGTTTGGTTGTTGTTTTTTTTTGCTCCATAATTATCCTGGAAGGAGTGGCTTTGGCATGTTTAAAGGAATCCAGATTTCCAGAGGTCAGTGGGAGCAGTGAGGAGATTGGAGGGAGGGAGCAATGGGTTCAGCTACACAGATATATGAGTGTCACACTTCATATATATATATATTTATATAAAATAAATATATAACCAATATGAATAAATATAAATAAAAAAATATATATTTTAAGAAAAATCTTCAGCACTTTCAGTAATTCTCTTGGCTATTGGGGTGTCCAGGGCAAGGAGTTGGGCTTGATGATCCTTGTTTATCCCTGCCTTTAACTCAGGATATTCTTCCTTTCCTTTCCTTTCCTTTCCTTTCCTTTCCTTTCCTTTCCTTTCCTTTCCTTTCCTTTCCTTTCCTTTCCTTTCCTTTCCTTTCCTTTCCTTTCCTTTCCTTTCCTTTCCTTTCCTTTCCTTTCCTTTCCTTTCCTTTCCTTTCCTTTCCTTTCCTTTCCTTTCCTTTCCTTTCCTTTCCTTTCCTTTCCTTTCCTTTCCTTTCCTTTCCTTTCCTTTCCTTTCCTTTCCTTTCCTTTCCTTTCCTTTCCTTTCCTTTCCTTTCCTTTCCTTTCCTTTCCTTTCCTTTCCTTTCCTTTCCTTTCCTTTCCTTTCCTTTTTTTCTCCTCTTTCATTTCCTTTCCCTCCCTCTTTTCCTGATTTTTCTCCTTTTCTTCCTGTTCCACTTCTTCCCCCTTTCCTCTTCTTTATCCCTGCCCTTCCCCATCACTGCTGTCCTTCTCCATGCACCAAATTAGCCTTTTTTTTTTTTAGTATTTCTGGATGTTTTGGGAATATTTGCCCTCTTTTCTGATTTTTTAGTGCTGTGAGGCTGTGCCTTCCCCACTCCTGAACACCCTGAAAAGGAAAAACCCACCAGAGCAACCACCCAAAGTTCTGTGCAATGAATTTTGATGGTTGGTTGTGGTGGAGTTTTTTCTTTTTTTCTTTTTTTTTCACTTTCAGCCTTAAATTTCTCTCCTCCCCAAGATTTTTAATACTTTTAACCTTCTTTTCCATGCACTTCATCCCCAGTGAACAGGAGAGGGTATCCCCCATCCTTGAGCTCACCCAGGGCATTCCCAGCTATTTATTGCTGGAAGTCTCTTTTCCTTTGAAGGATTTTTTCCCCTCCTCCAGCTTCCCCAGAGGGGAGTGGATGCAGCCAACACCCAGCTCAGGGCTTGGATTAAGGTGTTATCAGTAGGAATTTGTCTTTAAAGGTGCTTTAATCAGCTGCCTGCACTCAGTGCTTTTTGTCTTTCAATTCAGTGTGAAGTGCACATTAATTTAAAAATCTAAAAATCACCAAAAAAAAAAAAGTGACCACTGTTTTTAAAATTTTCTTATAAAAACCCTTGAGGAATTTCAGCCCATCTGCACCAAACTCAGTGAAAAGAGAAAACTTGGGGTTAGATTTTCAAATACAAAAACATGTAGATTACCAAATACAAAAACATTTTGTGTAGATTATCAAATAGAAAAAATGACTTTTTGCAAGGGAAGTGTTTTGCTTGTGAGTTGGTTTCAGTCTCTGCACTGTATCTTGGAGATATATAATATGTATATATGTATGTGTGGCATTTATATATGTGTATATGTGTGTGTGTGTATGTGGTTATATTTTTATATACATTTATTTTGTATGTTATCTATAATTATATATGTATATAATTGGTTTGTCTCTTTTATATATGCATATATAAATATGGGGTTAATGTTTATGTGTATGTTTTTATACATAATATATATTTTATATATTATGTATATATATAAAATAGATGTTTATATATATATAATTTATATATAAAATATTTATATTTTTAAAAAATTATATATATAAATTTGAGCTAATGGAAAGGCATTTTGCCACCTCAGTTTCCCAAGTGTGCCTAGAGCAGAGCAGGGATAATCCTGATTAAAACCACCCCTGGGAAAGAGCCAGGGAAAGCTGTGGAGCAAATTCTGCTCCTGTGGAAAACCCCCCAGAGGGATGGATGGGCTTTGGCTCTTGTGCTCCAGAGGGGGATGTTCCTGCTGGATTGTTCCTGTGGGAATGCTGAAGACTTGGATCCATTGCTCTAAAAGCCATCATTTTTAATTAAGGAAAGAGCTGCAGCCTCTGCTCTAGCTGCATCCTCCTCTCCAGAGGTGGGGAGAATTCCAGGGAAAACAGCATCAGCTGCAAATCCTCTGCTTCCAAAAATCCACCAAAAATCCGTGATCCAACCCAGGCAGGCTTGCAGAATTCCCACTGTACCTCCTCAAGCTTATGCAGCTTTTAAATTGTTTATTATTAACCCCCAGTGTTAAGGTGTTGGAGGCATTTGCAGGGTCTTGGCTGCCCTATGGATTAATTCTGGATGTGAAAGGGAATTTGGTGCCATCCCTCTCCCAGAGGTGCCTTCCAAACATCCTCCAGTGGGATTTAACCATGCACTGGGAAGGGGGGAAAAAAAGAGATTTATTCAGTCATATCAGAGCTCTGTTGTCCTGAGCAGTGCAGGGAAGGAGAGCCCATCTGCAGCAGGGGATATCCCAAAATAACAAGGAAAATGCAGTGTTTACACAGCGCTGGAGGCTCGTATCCTACTGCTTGTGAGTCCTAAGCTGGCCCAGAGAAGCTGCCAAGTGAGGCAGAGCTTCTGCAGGAAGGAGCTTCAATAGCTGCTGCAGCAGGAAAGGGACTTTACAAAACCATGGATTGGCAGAGGGAGAGTGTTTGGGAGCAGCCAAGTCCTGGGATAAATGGGATAAATGGGATATCAGGCAGAGCTGCCTCCATTTTCTTTGCCCTTCACCCAGATTCAGCCTTGCTGCTTGAATGCTGATTGTGTTCAGCCAGCCCAGAATTAAAACACAGCCCGTGTGCATCTCAATTCACACTTACTGCTGCTTGGTTTCTAGGTGGGAATTTAGTGGTGGCAGTGGGAATTAAAATCTGCAATTGTAATTCATGCTGGACGAGCAATGCAGCCAGGCAGCGGCGTGGATGGAAAGCTGAGGATGTTCCAGGTTTAGAACACTTCATGGAGCAGCCCTTCACTCCTTCTCTCACTGTTGTGTCCTCACAGAGGTCCCTGCAGCCATTTGTGTGATTTAAGATGCCTCTCACATTCCCAGGACTGTCTGAATGGCTTTCCAAGGGTTTTGCTGTATAAAACATCCTGATGTCACTGCCTCTCGGCACAGTTCTAGGAGGCAAATGCAGCACCAGGATCTTCCTGGAAAAATAAAATTAAAAAATCACAGCTGGCTTTCCCAGCCCTCCCAGGCTCCTGAGTTCTGGGTTCAGGCTGCAGGGAGAGGGGGGAGCAGGGAGCAGGGTTTATTTTGAGGCTGGGAAGGAAGCACCGTGCTTCCCTTTCCCGAGGGTGTTGCTGCTGGGCTTGGGCTCTCTGAGCTCCCTGAGCCCAGCCCAGGCTCCAGCTGATGCTGACAGCTCCAGCTTCCACACCCCTGCTGCCTGCACCTGGGGATTCCTTGTCTGGAAGGGTGGCAGTGATTTCTGGTGACCCTTGCATGTGTGCAGATCATTTCATGGACCTCTGGAAGGGTTTGGGTTGGGAGAGAGCTCACACACCTTCCACTGTCCCAGGATGATCCAAGCCTGGCCTTGGACACTTCGCCAGGGATCCAGGGGCAGCCACAGCTGCTCTGGGCACCCTGTGCCAGGGTCTCCCCACCCTCCCAGCCAAGAATTCCTTCCCAATCTCCCATCCATCCCTGCCCTCTGGCAGTGAAGCCATTCCCTGTGTCCTGTCCCTCCATCCCCTGTAAATAGTCTCCCTGCCTTTCCTGCAGCTTCCTCAGGCACTGGAGGGCCACAGTTAGATCAGCTCAAAGCTGCTTTACTCCAGGATGAACAATCCCAATTCTTCCATCTTTTCCTCACAGCAGAGGTGCTCCATCCCTGGGATCATCCTGGTGATCCTGCTCTGGCCTTGCTCCAGCAGCTGTGTCCATCCCTCCAGCTCACAGGGGCTGGGTCTGCAAACACCACTGAGATTTGCTGTAGTAAACTTCTAAATCCCAGGACTGGGATCTCTAAGGTGAATTTGCAGTACTTATAGACTTACCTGAGCTCTGACAAAATGAATGGCCAGCTGATAAATTGATAATAGTTGATAAATATTAATACATTGATGAATGTGATGGGTTGATAAATACAAAGTGGCCAGTGACTGATGGTAGTAGATGGGAAGAGCTTGAGCTGAAATATTCAGCCTTGTTGTGAATCTGTAACCCCAACAAATCAGTAACTCATGAATTGGGACTCTGGTGAAGGTTTCTAAACCTTTGGTCAGGTTTGACCAGGCTGCTGGCATTCCCTGGCCTGCAGGGATTTCCCCAAGCAATCCTGGATCCCTTGCAAAGTGTGCAAAAATCAACCCCACAAAGCAGCTGCTAAACATTTGCCAGCTCTTTTATATGTAACTACCCCATGGGAGAGGCACAGACCTTCCCCTTCCTGCTAGAACCAACATCTCACTGTTAATTGAAAGTGTTAATTGCTCTCAGGCCCAGGGACTTGTTTTTGTGCCTGGCCTGAATGGTTAATCTGCAGTGTAAACCCAAATCCCCTTCTGTTAGGCACGAGTGTTACTGATTCCAAATGCCTTTGGTTTCTTCCTCCCCCTGATTTTTGGTGCCAACTCCTTCAGCTTTCAGTAGGGCAGAAGTTGGACTTCATTACCAGAGTCCATTGTAATGATTTCTTGGATTTTTTTCCTGGTAGACAAGGCTTGTGCAACTTTGCATGCTTTTCTATATTTGGTTTTGTTTAATTTGATTGTACAAAGCTGTTGAAAAGTCCAGCTGAACGTTTCCACTTTCTGCAGTCCTGATTGTGCCATTAAACCAGGAGTTCAAAGGAAAAATCCAGCTCCTGCTGGGTTTTCTCAGTAACCCCGAGCTCGAGATCTGGGTTTGAGATAGGGGCAGACAAAAGTTCATTTGTCATTTTGTTCTCATCTCAGTTGAATTCAGATGTGGCTCTTGGGGATAATCTTCACTATCACAGGATCATGGAATATCCTGAGCTGGGAGGAGCCATGAGGATCATCCAGTCCAGCTCCTGTACAGGGAGATCAAGAATCCCAGCAGGATGTTGGTGCTGGAGTGTTTTCTTTGGTACCTTCAGTCCCTTTGGCATTGTGTCTGCTGGGATTTTACCTAATCCTGGAAATTTTCCAGTTCTCTGGAATTGCTTCAGCCTTTCTGGCTGGTGCCCTGCAGTGCTGAAGGATGGAGACAGGAGATGTTGGAATAAATGTCAGCTGGTGGTTTTAACTGGGATTTAAACTGGTGTTTCATGATGGAAATCCAGGATCACAGGGGGAGCTGAAAACTGAATTATTCTATTACTAAATATATTATTATATTCCATATCATTCCATTCTCTTTTGCCTGTGTGGTGTAAGGGCATGGCATTGTTACTGGTTGTCAGAGTGGAAGATGCTGGCAGGGCCAGGTGTGGGTGAAAAATATTCCAGGTCTTAGGGCCAGTATTGCAAAGGATTTGTCTTTTGGAGTTATCACCATGCTTTGGTTCCCCAAATGCTTCCCAACCTGGAGGTGACCTCCAAGGACCCCATGGTTCCATCCCTGCTGGAAGGAGATGAGGCTGTTGAGTTTTCTTGGTCCTTTAGGAGGCAAATTTTCATTTCAGTTGGGAATTTTCAGGGGTTTTTGTAGAAACTCAAAAGTCCTGTTGAATTCTCTGTGCAAACCTCCTCTAGGTTCTGTTTTCCATGTGTTCCAAGGTGGCTGGGCTCACCTTTGGATAGCACAGGTGTCCTGGATGGTGAGGAAAAACCCAAGAATTGGTAGTTAACCCCAAAAACTGTGCAAAATCCCTGCTGGGGGAGTTTTGGGTCACTCATGACCCCTTGGCTTTGTGTTCCAGGTGGGATCACTGGTGATCCACAGACCCCTTGTGTCTCATCCTCATTCCCCTTGGATTCTTCCTTTTTTTTACATCCCATCAAAACCCTACTGAATACAAGCAGTTACTTGCATCCAGAGAGGGCAGTTGGGAGTTTTTTGGGTCAACAATTCCTCCTCATTTTAAAACCTCTTTTGTCCTCTGAAGGCTCATTCTGCTTTTAACTGGGAAAAAATGGGTTCTTTGTTGTAGATGTCAAGAAGGACTGGTCAGATCACGCTCTGTGGTGGGAAAAGAAGAAAACTTGGCTCCTCAAAACCCACTGGACGTTGGATAAATACGGGATCCAGGCAGATGCCAAGCTGCAGTTCACCCCTCAGCACAAGCTGCTGCGCCTGCAGCTGCCCAACATGAAGTATGTCAAGGTGAAGGTCAACTTCTCTGACAGGGTCTTCAAAGGCTGTGTCTGACATCTGCAAAACCTTCAGTAAGTGCTGAAAAACCCCCACCCTGAGCAGCTTCCCTGTTGGTTTGGCTCCTGCCTGTCCTCTGGTGCACCTGTAAATTTGAGAAATCTGTGGTGTTTTCTGGCTTTGATCACCCTGGAGTCACTTAAACATCAAGCAGCTCAATGTTCATTCTTCTTCCCTTCCACATCTACTGTTTTGTGTGTAAATACTTAATTAACAGGACAAATTGAGCCAAAAGGTGGTAAAAAAATGCTTTTTTTGGTGCTGAATTCTCTTCCATAGCAGGGCTTTGTCACAGATGAGGCTGTACCAGCCCTGCTGGATGTTCAGGCTTCTGGTGTTGGGCTGTGATTTTTATTTTTTTTCCCCCTGCAAATTTATGTGCTGGATGAAAAGCAAGCCCTGAAATGGGAAATCTGCCAGCCCTGTGGGTTGTCTTCTAGTGGAAAATCATATTAGAGATTAAGTGGTGATGCTTCACTGTAAAACTGTCTGGTGGAGGGAGGGAACTGAGTCTTGCTGTCTCCTTTTCACCCTCATTTCCTGATGGAGGAGAAGCCCAGGAGAAAAGGAGAGATCATTCCCTACCAGGCATCATTTTTTACCCATCTTCACAAATTCCTCATCCTAAAACCTGCTATTTCTTCCTGCCCACCAAAAAAAAAAATAAAAAAAAAGAGATAGCAACTCTACCTTGAGGAACTCCAGGAAGCTTCATATGGGAATTCTCCTCTCCCAAAAGAGTCTGTAACCCATTCTCAGCTGTAGCAAATCTATTCCTGCTCTCAGAAGGCAGCTGAGGTTACTCTTGGCTGACCCAGTTGTTTGGGGAGGCAGGAAGAACTCATCCCTACGTGCTGTGTCCAGCACATCCGTGGTTTGCTTGGTATTTTTAGCTGGTTACAGATCTTTGCTGTTTCTTTCCTGTTTTGTTGGGTTTTGTTGTTTTGTTTTTTTTTTTAAACCTAAATATTGGGCAATTTCTCCTTAAAATAGAAAAGGCTTAGCCAGCACTCTGTCTGAGTGGATTTTGTTTCCCCCACCCCCATGTCCCACTGGCACTCAGGATGTCGTGCTAGACAGGGAGGTCCCAGGCTTGGAGGCTGATGAATCTGTCCAGCAGTGACTCACATCAGGAAATTCTGATATGCTTCATCATGGGACAGGAGATCTGTCACTGATGCTGTCAGAACCTGAAGCAGCCTTTGCTTCCAGCTGCAGAGCTTTTGGTGGATTTATGACCAAAGCAGCAGAATAATCCTGATGTTTAAAGGTTTGGGAGGGGGGAAAAGCTCTGGGATAGCAGAGGTTGGAGCTCTGAGCAGGCAGCAGGGACACATCCATCAAGGGTGGTGCTGGCTTGCCTTCTGCAGCATCTGAAGTACTGAAATGAAGTTCCTGATTTTGGGGAAAGCAGGGCTTTTACTGGAAATTTCACTTTCCTTTGAGTGACTCTCAGCAGCCTGAGCTGCTTGAGGACAGACACTGCAGTGATTAAGTTGTTTAGCCCTCCCAGTTGTGTTTACTGGGAGCCAGATGTTCAGCAGAGCTCCTGGGAAGATGAGACATGAGCTTGGCATCAGCCTGAGGGAAGAGGGATTGGGATGTGGGGATGCAGAAGTGCTGGAGTTAGAGGGGCTGGGATGCTCTTCCCAGGACCACAGAGGTATAAATACAAATTATGTACAAACACATTTTATATAAGTGTTAAAATGCCACTATAAATGTCAAAATAGCACTATTTTTATCTAATGTATTTTAACATTTATATACTTAATATATATAATATAAAAACATATAAAAACCCATCTATTTTAAATATATATATTACATATTAGGAATAAAATCTTGGCTGTGAGGGTGGCCCAGAGAAGCTGTGGCTGTCCCATCCCTAGAAGTGTCCAAGACCAGGCTGGACAGGGCTTGGAGCAGCCTGGGACAGTGGAAGGTTCCCAGGGCAGGGCTTGGAATGGGATGATCTTTAAGGTCCCTTCCAACCCAGACTATTCTGTGATTTTGTGAGTCTGTGATTCTCCTTTTTCCCTCCCCAGTTGTGTTTATCCTGCCCAATTTTTGTCCATTGCTTTTCCCTGCCTTCCTCAGCATCCTTCCCTGCACAGCTTGGCTGCAGAGAGCTCTCATATCCCATATTAATCAAACTAATTGTCTCTCCAAGGAAAAGTGAGCAGATATTTCAAGATGGAAGGGAAAGTGCTCCCAGCACAGTCTTTGTTTCTGAAATCCCTTGATTTCTGGGCTCCAGGGAAGTTAGGACAGACCTGTGCCTTTGAGTTGCTCATATTTTGGCTGTACCTGTTTGCTGTTGTTGCTCCTGGATTATTTCATTTCACACCTCAGCAACTCCAGCACAAAGCAACATCAATTGAAGTAATTGCTGATGTTCTCAGGACTCTGGCTGGTTGTATTTATAAAATCCTCTCTACACAAGCAGCAACACCCATGGATGAATTATTTAGGGCTGTCCTTTGCTTCTGTTCCCTTTAAGTTGTTACCCAGAGGTGTCACCCCTGCAGAGTGTGGCTGATTTTTAAAGAGAAGTCTCTGTTCTTGTGCAGAGGGAAGTTATTCCAAAGGGCAGCTCCCCAGGGCTCCCAGGAGGTGCCTGTGGGAAGATGCTGGAGCCACTTGCACACCCCTCACTTTGCTGGAGGTCGTGTGAAGCTGGATAAAAACCCAATCCCATTCCCAGGGGCTGGATTGCAGCCCCTGGATTCCCACAGAGCCGTTCAGGGGGGTCAGAGGCAGGGACTGACCCCAGCACACACGAGGAGAGGAGTGGGCAGTGCTGGGATGGGCAGCCCTCATGCAGAGGGTGGCCTGGAATCCTGCCCAGGAGCAGCTGCTGGCAGGCAGCTCCAGCCTGAAGGGCCAGCTTTGATCTGCAGTTAAAGACCAGAGAAAGAGAAAGTAAAACTTCACTTTTTCTTTTTTTTTTTTTTCCTTTGTGCTTCCCGCTTGGCTGGCAGCAGGACACAGGGGTTGGGATGGGATGTTCCCGTGTGCCTCCCTGCTCTCATCATCTCACTGGGAGATAAATCCACCCAGAAAACTGCCCAGCAGATACCCAGCTGCAATTTGATAGCACTTTATGGGTGGGAGTGGGAATATCCTCATTGAGAAGTGGGATTTGGGGAGGCAGCAGGTGCTCACCCATCATCTGACATAACCACAAAAATGGAATGTGGAGGTTTGTAAAGATTCCCTGACATTTTTCTTTGCCCAGACCTGGGCAGTCTCTTTTGGACCTGACAAGGATCAATCAGTGTCTGATTTTTAATTGCAATCCTCTTTTTCTGTGTGAGTAGGGAGGAATTCTGTGACACACACAGGGTACCCAGAGCAGCTGTGGCTGCCCCTGGATCCCTCTGGAAGTGCCCAAGGCCAGGTTGGACATTGGGCTTGGAGCAGCCTGGGACAGTGGAAGGTGTCCCTGCCCATGACAGGGAGCTGGATGATCTTTAAGGTCTCTTCCAACCCAAACCATTCTGTGATTCTGGGATGGCTTCACTTGATTCCAGCCTTGCAGCTGTTCATGCCTTTAAGCTGCTTCCTTCCAACATTCTGCCTGTATTTTTTTCCATGGATCCCAGGAGCTCCAAAGGACTCCAGGCAGGCTCTGCTGCTGCTCTGTGAGCACATGGGACAGGAAAAGCAAACAGCAAGATGCAAGTGTGAGAGTTTTTTCCCAGGCCTCGGCGTTTCCTGCCCCAGCCATGCTCCTTCTCCTGGGGACACGACTTGTGTTGGAGCTGCAGGGTGAGGGGAGATGCTGTGACAGCAGAAAAGCTCCCACCCTTCTCCTGTTCTCCTGGCTGTGAGGATCTGGGACCTCTGCTGCCCTCCAGCCTGAGAAGGGGAGCAGGGAGAATTCTGGTTGATGTTCATGGGAGCACAGAGACAAAAACTCAGTGCCAGAGCTGGGAGGAGGCAGCTCTGGGAGGAAACACTCCAAAATTCATGACCAATATCTCCCTACCACCCTGAGGCTGTGTAAGACAGAGAAATTCCCTTCAGGCTCTTTTATTTCCCCAGAGCCTGATGTAGCCTCACACCCAGCTCCTGCCTCAATAATCCGTGTGAATTAGTCACCTGCTTTGGAAAATCGAGTCTGGGGACATCCTGTGCCCAGCTGTGGCACTTTCCATGCCCACATCCCATCCTGCTCCCCTTCCTGCACAGGGTGAGGGTGGTCTGATCCTGAGGAGTTTGTGGGGCTGAGGATGCAGAGAATCCCATGATGGTGATGAGCTGCTTCTCATCATCCCAAAAATGAGGATGTTCCCGAGACTCAGGGAGTGCTGGGAGGTGACAGCCCAGCCTTGCCTCAGCCTCCAGCCACCAAATGCAACCTGAGCCCAGCTGGCAGTGGCATTTGGTGACAGTGGCATTTGGGAGTGGCAGGATGCCAGCCCAGCCCAGGGAAGGAGACACTGTCCCAGTGCTGAATGTGACCCTACCTTTTTTTTTTCCCTTTCCAAACACTCCCTGCTCCAGGACAGAACGTCCTCTGACTCCTGAAGTATTTGCAATATTTCCACGCCCTCCGTTGCCAAAAAGACTTCTATAAAAAGCCACTGTTTGTTGTTTTTTGGAGGGTTTTTGTTTTTGTTTTTGTTTTTTGCAAAACTGAAACCCTTTTGGTGGATGATGTGCAGCATTCCCAGGGCTCTGTGACAGGCACATGGAGCTGCATCCCTCCCAGTTGCTTTCAAGAGGCAAAACTGCCTGGAGTTTGTGGAATCACAGAATATCCTGATTGGAAGGGACCCACAAGGATTATCAAGTCCAACTCCTGGCCCTGTACAGGACAAGAATCCCACCCTCCCTGGCCACTGCAAACCTCCTAAACTTTCTTTTCTTCCTTCACACCCTGCTGATAAATAAAGGAGTGTTTTCCCTAAAATCATGGAGTCTGGTAGATGCACATGAGCATCTCAGGGAGAATTTGGGGAGCAACACCAGCATTCAGGAGGAATTTCTTCCTGGAAAGGGTGGTCAGCATTGGAAGAGGGTGCCCAGGGAGGTTTGGATTCCCCATCCCTGGAAGTCTCCAGGGAAGGACTGGATGTGCCACTCAGTGCTCTGGGCTGGGCACAAGGTGGGGATGAGTCACAGGTTGGACTGGGGATGAGTCACAGGTTGGACCTGATGATCCTGGATGTCTTTTCCAGCCTGAGTGACTCTGGGATCTGGGGATGCTCAGGAGCATCAGGAGGATGCTCAGGGATGATGTTCAGGGGAGACAGAGGCAATGAAACACCGAGGATGGATTTGCTGCCTTTCCCTGCCACGAGCAGAGAGGTTTGGCAGTGGCACAGCTATTTCTAAATATGTCCAGGGAATGGGTGTGGAAGGAAATCTTCCCATTTCAAGAGCTGGCCAAATTGCAACGTCCTCAGCTTTTTCAACTGCAGGGCCCAAGTGTTCTCTGCCAGCGGCGTTTTCCCCTTTCATTGCCTGCCCGTGCTCAGCTGTCCTGCAGATCCAGACCAGCCCCAGGAACTGGGGTCAGGGAAATAACCAGATTTAATTACAAAGTGTCTGAGATGGAAAAAAAAATCCTCCCCACTCTCCCCCCTGTCCTCACCCCAGTCGTGTTCTGCATGTGGAGGAGCAGCAGGTTTTATGTCACCGTGTGAGTCAGTGAATTTTTTCATCCTTACTCTGCTGTTGACTGAGACCCTTTAAATAGAATTCCATCCTGAAGATATTGGGACATGCTGGCCAAGCCAGTGCTGCTGCCTTCCTTGGAATTAGTTGGATCTCTCTTTGATGCAGAGGGAAGGGTGTAAGTGGGTTGTTTTTTCTCTTGTTTGTGGGATTAAATTAATGGAGTTTAATTGGACTCGAGCTGCAGTTCAGCCACTTCAGGGGCAAGGCTCATAGTGCTGCCTGTGCTCCAAGAGGGAGCCTGGGGATTTCGTCCCACTTATGGAAAAAAACATCCAAACATTGGAGTGTTTGTTGACTCTGCCTCTCCAATGGCTCTTTTTATTGGCCTTGCAGTAATGCTTGGCTCCATCACCGCTGCCTGCATCCTCCTCCTCCTCCTTTTCCTTCTCCTCATGGGTCTCTCTGGACTGGTGGTGCCCAATTTCAGCTCTGGGAGCCACTGGCAAAACCATTCACACCACTCCAAACCCCACTGACCCCATTTTTGGGTGGTTTTTGCACATCACTGCTCCCTTGGCAAATCCATAAGTCAACAGGCACTTGGATTTTCCACCCACAATTTGGGAAGGCTCCAGCAAAACCTCTGCCAGGGTCAGCCCCATCTGATTCCACACCCATAGCACTCCTTGGGCATCTCCAGAGGCTTTGTGGGATGTCCTGAGAGAGCTGCAGGGCCCCAGGCAGTGAGTGGAGAGCTTGGCTTTTGCCCAGATAAATATTTAAGTTCCTGGGCATCTGAAGAACCCATAATAAAATGTACTGAATGTACAAACCCAGTAAACTGTGCTGGGAGGTGAGGACCTGCTCAGTCAGATTCTGCCCAGTGCCCAGCACAACCACAGCCTTATCTCCAGGCACTCCTCAAGTTATGTAAGTCCTTTTTTAGTTCCTTTCTGAGGTTTTTGTTGGTTTTTTTTTCCCCTCTGGTCTGTTTTGCAGAACTTTATCTCGAGAGAATTTATGTTGCAGATAAGTCAGATACTTCATTTTGTAAACTTAACACTGTGAAAAAACATCCACAGAATTCACTCATTCCAAGAAAAGAAAAAACAAAAGCACCCTTATTTTTGGTTTTATGTCTGAAATGGAAGAAAAATGAGGTTTGAGGTCTCATTTTTCTAAGACTCGTCAGAGTGATGCACAAAGGCTGTAATTTTTATGAGTCACTGGTTGGAGGGAGCAGTGATGGAGTGCAGAGAAATCCCACTTCCCAGAGATATCCCACTTCAAAACACGTTTTCTGAAGGAGGGTGGCTGGATCAGCATTAAAGAGAGGATTTCCCCTCAATGCTGTCTGTGCTACAAGTCAATTTATGGAGTTTTTATGTTCAAGAATTAAGGAGGTGAACCAGCCCTCTGGCCTTTAGGGGAGCCAGAAATGGGGAAGGAAATTGGGTGCCAGAAGCTTCTTAGGAGCATTACTTTTCTTTCTACATCAAAATTTTCTTTGTATCTCATATTATTATCTGCATTTATGAGAACTGAATACTGAAAATAGTGTGATTTCCCATAATTTCAGTTGTTGGGAAAGTTGGTCCATACTTAGCCTTTCCAGTCAATGATGTCATGTTCTATATGTGGGTGATATAAGGAAATCATAAATCTGATTTCTTGTGGGAATGGGAGCCCCTGGATCCCTGGGAGTGTCCAAGGCCAGGTTTGGATGGAGCTTAGAGCAATCTGGGACAGGGGAAGATGTCTCTGTCCATGGCAGGGGGTGGGATGAGATGAGTTTAAGGTCCCTTCCAACCCAAACCATTCTGGGATCCCCATCACAACACACCTTGGTGGATAAAGATGCAGCAGCTGCAAGATTGGCTTGGTGGATTTAGTGCAAAAGAGCATAAATTGGGAATTTTACACCCTGTAAGGAAGATTTATTTTTTTCAAGTCAGTTTGCAGGGTGCAAATGGTGCTCTGTGAAGGAAGAGGGTTTAATCCCAGCTCTGGAGTTTGTCTCAGGGTGAGAGATAAATGAGCACAGCTGGGCTGGGTGAGCTGTGCAGGGGCTGGATGAGAAATGAGGGATTACACAGGAAGAAAAGGCCAAGGACTTCCCTTGAGCCAGAGACAGCAGGCACAGGCAGGATCTTGCAGGCAAATGGAAGAGAAGGTGCTGCAGGCAGCAAAATGGCTTCATCCAAGAGCTGGGAAAATTTCTCTTGGAGATTCCAAGCTGCCTTTCTGATCATATTTTGAGCTCCAAAACTCCTCCTTCCAGGCTCAGGCCATTCTGTCTCCTTCCCGTGGAATCCCAGAAGGGTTTGGTTGGGAGGGATCTCAGAGCCCATCCCATCCCTCCCCTGCCATGGCAGGGACACCTTCCACTGTCCCAGGCTGCTCCAGCCTGGCCTTGGACACTTCCAGGGATCCAGGGGCAGCCACAGGTTCTCTGGGAATTCCATCCCAGCTCATCCCCACCCTCAGAGCCAGGAATTCCTTCCCAAAATCCCACCTAAACCTTCAGTTTGAAGCCATTCCCTCAGCTGCCCTGGTGGGTTTGCAAAGTCCTGGATTCTGCAGCGCATCCGTGGGAGGAATTTGCCTCTCATCCATCAGATGCCTGCTGGGCTGCTCCAGCATCCCCAGGGTGTGCTGCCTGCTCCATGCCCTGCAGCCACACGTGCTGCTTGCAAGCAGCTGCCCAAAAACTTGCCCTGGATCTTTTGTATCCCGCTGGGAGCATCAGGAACAACTGAGGGGCTATAAAAAGTCTCTTCGATATCAGATGGTCAAACCCTGGGATGATTCCAGGATTGCATCCAGAATCCCAGCCTGGCTTGGAGCCTTCTCCTGGCCTCCCTGAGTGCTTCCAGCTGAGAGGCTCTAATGCACCATAAATAAACCTCAGAGCCTCAACCTTGCTCCAAAATACCAGGGGAACTCCTCGATTTAGGCTGTGCTGCTCTTGTCCCCTACACGTGACCCCAGTTGTCCCAGCAGATTCCTGCTCCATGAGGTAAGCTGGCTGGGATAAATGGGAATGTGTGGAGCTGGCTGCACTCAGCCTCTGGGTATTTATTGCTAGAAATGGTCAAAAAGTTGGGCAGGGTAGGTGGTGGGGGCAGAGATGGGGTTTAGTGACATGGTGTGTGTGGGGTGATGATAAATTTGGGTTAAGTTAAAGTTGAGATTAGATAAAGGTTATAAATAAAGAAGGAATAAAATAGTTAATATAGGAATAAATATCTCTAAGTACAGAAATAAAACTAAATTATAAGTTCAAAAAGTTTATATATAAAATTATATATATGTGTATGTATATATATATGTATATGTGTATGTATATACATATATGTATGTGTATATGTGTGTGTGTGTATGTATTTGATATCTTTTTATAGATTTAAAATCCATATAAATATCAAAATCTTTATA
Source organism: Luscinia megarhynchos (assembly GCA_034336665.1). Taxonomy (NCBI): domain Eukaryota; kingdom Metazoa; phylum Chordata; class Aves; order Passeriformes; family Muscicapidae; genus Luscinia; species Luscinia megarhynchos. Next base: position 58,586,557 of record CM067568.1, read on the forward strand.
TTTTTAGCTTGGACAAAGCTGGAGCAACCTGGGATAGTGGAAGGTGTCCCTGCCCATGGCAGGGGGTGGAACTTTAAAATGGACTTTAAGGTTCAATCCAACCCAAACCATTCTGGGATTCAATTATATGATTGAAATAAATAAATAAAAATCTATAAATAAAGCTTAAAACATAAATTATGCTTTCTAAAAATAAATATATATCAATATATATACAATATTTTTATATGTAAATATCATATGTAAGTAACTACAAGAATATAAATAGAAATAAAGCTTAAATTATAGCTAGATGATGGTTTGGAATGGGACACCTGCAGTATAAAAGGAGTGCCTGACCTCTGGATTCAGGAATGCCAGAGCCAGTGGGATCCATCCCTGAAAATGCCCTGGATGGGGTGAGTTCCCAGCTGGTTTGCAGGAAGGAAGGATGCTGGTGTGGGTGGGCAGTGTGGGGCTGTGTCCTGCTCAGCTCACGTGCTGGGGACCAGATTCCAGTGTGAATTATAATCCCATGCCTGGGAGTGCTCAGGGAGCTCCCACTGGTGCCAGCACGTGGTGAGATGCCAGCCCTGGAACTCCTCCTGGCTGGGATAGTGGCTGATTGTGTCCTGCAGCATGGCTGGGGTGGGAAAGCAGCCTGGCTGCAGCCAGCTCCTGCCTCCTGCTCAGGGCTGGCACCAGGGCTGCTCTCCACGGGCATTCCAAAGGGAAAGCTTTGCTGCTGAGCATTTTGGGGTGATGGGTGCAAAAAACAGAGCAAGAAACAACACAGGAGCTTCAGAGGAGACTCCAGAGCTCCTTCCAGGCTCAGGCATGTCCAGGATCTCCATAGAATCATCAGAGAATCACAGGATGGTTTGGGTTGAACCTAAAATCCCATCTCATTCCATCCCCTGCCAGGGCAGGGACACCTCCCACTGTCCCAAGGTGCTCCCAAGCCCTGTCCAGCCTGGCTTTGGGCACTGCCAGGGATCCAGGGGCAGCCACAGCTGCTCTGGGAAATTCCAGCCCAGCCAGGAATTCCCAATTCCCAATCTCCCATCCATCCCTGCCCTCTGGCAGTGAAGCCATTCCCTGTGTCCTGTCCCTCCATCCCTTGTCCCCAGTCCCTCTCCAGCTCTCCTGGAGCCCCTTTAGGCTCTGCAAGGGGCTCTCAGTCCCCCTGGATCATCTTCTCCTCTCCAGGTGAGCACCCCCAGCTCTCCCATCCCATATTTTCCCAATCCAAGCTATATTTCAAAGCTCTCCAGGCTTTTCACAGTGTTTCACCACTGCTGGATGGCTCCATGGCCAGGTGAACCCTTTTCCAGCTCAGCTCCCACACATTGAGCAAGCCCAGGACTCCTGGTCCTGCTCCAGTCCATGGTGGTTTCAGTGGTACAATGGACAGCAGGCTCTGCTTTCCCAGGAAACTCCTTCCCACTTGGGACTGAGTGCAGCAGCCCCAAAGAACTGCCTTGGTGGGAAGTGCAAATTCCCTTTTTCCTTGCTCCCCATATTCCCATAACTTAAAACACAAACACAATGGGATGCTCCTCATTTTACATGGGTTTTACATTGTTCAGGTTGGTCCCAGGCAGGAAAATGCTGTGAAAAGAAAACACTTCAGCCAAAATCCCTTTGAAAAGTGGGTAAATTATAGGCTTTAAACTTTCCAGTCTCATGTGTAAATAAATGGCTTAACTCTTGGATTGCTGCTATGGAAGTGAGAGGATCCAGCCTGTTACCTACATGGCCAAGCAGGGATTTCTGTGCTTATTCCTATTCCCATTCCTATTCCTATTCCTATTCCTATACCTATACCTATTCCTATTTTTTTCTATTTCTATTCTTTCTATTTCTTTATATTATTTATATGTTATTGTGTATTATTATATATTATTTATAATTTTATATTATGAATGTGGGGTTTATTATTTTTATTATTTATATTTAATATATGAAGGTGTTACTAGGTTCTGTCACAGGATCTACCAGTGTTCCCATTTACATTTGAGTGGCTGTGCCTGGGAAATTCCACATTTTATCCAAATGTTGTTACCTTTCCAGCCAAGGACAGTGCTTGTTTCCAACAGGCTTGCAGGGAAAATGTCTTCAACTTGATTTTTAATCATTACAGAGCAGGAAATTCGTCCAAGGGAGATATTGGACATTGCTGGATGTTGTTCCTAATGGAAGGATGTTCTTCTTTTCCCCCTTTTTTCCCCTTTTTTCTCCTTTTTTCCCATTCTGCCATTCTAAAAGTAGTCCATTTTCCCCTTCAGACATCAGGCATCCAGAAGAACTCTCCCTTTTGAGGAAACCCAGAGACCCATCAAAGAAAAAAAAGAAGAAGTTGGACGATCAATGTGAAGACGACACCTTCGAGCTGGAGGGGCCGCTGATCACGCCGGGGTCGGGTGAGCTGGGGAAAAAAAATGGGAGTGGGGGAAAAAACTGGGGCTGATTGAATTTCTGAAGGTCTGTGCAAGAAACAGACCCCAGATCCATGGCACAAGTCCTGGCAGGCTGCAGCACTGGGTTGCATGGATGCATGTCTGGAGCTGGAGCTGTCACGCATTCCCTGGAGCAGAGCAACCCCAGGCCTCACAGAACCAGCCAGAGCCCGAGTGTGGCCACTTGAACACTCAGATCCTGTTGCTGAGAGCTTTTCTTGCCCTGTTAAGAAAGGAGTGAAATGGAAAATCATTCCTAGTGTCACATTCCTGGCGTGGTTTAGGCTGTGCCACCGTTCGACTCCCTGTTTACAGCCCAGCCAGGGCAGTGTTTCATTCATTGCTTTAGTGTTGCCTTACCTGAATGGTGTAGCTGTGGATTGTGGTCCTGAATAAATCCTTTTATTGCTGGGGGGTGGTTGGCCAGTCTGGATCCCAGAGCCAGAGCAGGATTGGGAAGGGAGTTTTTGGTGGAGTAACATCCCTGATGGAGTTACCACAGGCAGCAAATTGATGCAGGTGTTTGCAGGCAGAGGGGTTTTTCAGCTTCTTTCCATGGCTGCTGGAAGTCTGGTGTCTGAAGGCAAATGGCAGGAGTTTAAACCATAATTTTGGCCAAGTGGGAGCACTTTATCCCAAATGGATTTGTGGAGAAAGCAGCAGTGGTGAGCAGGAGAGACGTGTCTGGCTGCCAGAGCTCTTGGGTTTAAATCCAGCAATCCGAGGGCAGCAGGGCAGCTTTAATTTAACAAACCACCTTGGAATTGTAAAGTTGTATTAATTGATGTTAAATCAGCTGCAGGGAAGGTCGTGGAGTGTGGTTAATGCCAGTGGTGGCACAGGGCTTTGCAGAAAGGAAGGTTTTGGCTGCACAGGGTGATGTGCACACAGGTCTGGAACAAGGAAAAATAATCCTCCTTTTGCTCTGATCTCACTCTTTCTCCTCTCAGCTACTTAAAAATACTTCTGAGCTTGTCCTCTTCCACTCCTGGCTCAGAGAATTTGGGCAAGGCTCCAGTCAATTTTCATTTCCATTTGGCATTTTCATCTTGAAAGTCCATTCTAAGCCTTTCCAACAGCCAGTGTTCACAGAGAGCATCTCTGTTAGATTAATAGCAAAGACTTGGCCCCCTTTGAGGGAAATGTATGCAAAAGCTGGGGTTTATTTTAATTATTTATGGCTCTTCCAGTGAGTCACTTGGCTGCTTTTGCTCTCCTTGTGAATGAAATCACTCACAGCAGGTTGAATTCCTGCCTGTTCAGGTGCCATTCGATAAAAGTCGTGGGTTTCATCTGAATAAATCATTTCTAGTGTTGTTCCAACATCAGTTTGTGTGCTGAAAGCTTCTGGAAAACTAATTAATAATTCAGGAGGTGCTGATTTCAATGTCTTGGGAGTGTTTTGTCACTGAGCACCCCAAACCTTGAAATGAAACCATTTAAATCCCAGTGGGCAGAGTTGTCAATACACCCACAGGATGTGTTGCCCAACACTTTCCATTAGAAGACCTGTAGTCACTTGTTTATATAAATTAGCCAAATTTGTAGCTATTTCTGCTGGAACTTTCCATGACACTGCCTGCCTGGGGCAAAATTTTTAAGAGAAGCTTCTTTTGAGATGTTTCAGGTGTTTGGAGAAAGAGATGAGGAGAGCAGTGCAGGGGAAGCTTTGCTCTGATGGAGCAGACACTCAGTCAAGGAATGTGGGGGATATTCATGGAAAAACTTGCCCAAAATTTGGGGCAAAAAGTGGGATTTTCTTTTGTTGGCCCAGTTGATGCTGAGCCCTGTGTGCTGGAGCCATGTGAAGGCTGAAGCTGCAGTGAAAGTGGATGGGGGAAGAGGGAAAAGTTTTTTTGGGGAGTGGTTTATGGATGGTGATGGGGCTTTAGGGCTGGTTTTTGTTGGAGGACTCTGCTCCAGTGCTGTAACAATCCATGGGGAGAGCACTTTTCTCCTGCTTTTATAATCACAGGAATAGCTCAAGCTGGAAGGGACCCTAGGGATCATGGAGTCTCAGCTCCCAAAGTGCAAGTCTGAAAACCTGGAAATCATCCCTAATCTTTTCCTTGCAAATGAAGGTGGATTTTTCCATCCCTTGACCATTCCTGCTGCTTTTTTGCTCATGCCTGGTTTGTTGGAGCTCTCTTGGTGACAGGCACCCATGGTGCTCACAGGTCCCCAAATAACTCATCCAGCCTGGGATACCAGCAAAACAAGCAGGAGCATTAAAAGCATCCTTGTTTGGTGGTTTTCACTTGGATTTTCCACCCTGCCAGGCAGTTTAGAATCAGGTTTGCAATTATTTGGAGTTTCCTAGCCATGATGTTGGCTGTCACTGACATTGATGCTGCTGATTCACATTGTTCTTCTTGCTCCTTGAGATGAAAAATGAGGGGAAGGTTTTTCCATTGGTTTGGTCTTGGATTTTTCCAGTCTAGCTCAGTTTTCTGTCATGAGGGTGTGAGGATGGTTTGGAGCAAGGAGCTGGAGCATGGCCCAAGGTGGTGGCTCAGGGCAGCAGCAGGAGGTGGCACAAAAGGTCTCATTTGTGGCATCTCAACTCTGTCACCATCTTCAACACCCTCAGCAGAGCTTTGGGAGGGAGAGCATTGAGCTGCAGGCTTGTATTTAGGCAGGACACAGCCCTTTCCCAAAACCCAGGGTGGTGTTGGACCTTCTGGTTCTGGTGGCAGATCTGTGCCCAGCAGTGATGCTGGGTGAGCTCCTTGCAGTGCAATTCCTGGCTGCTTGATCCTCCCTTACTCTGAAAATCGGGGTTTATATAAAAATTCCATGTCCCTGTGAGGTGAAGAGGGGCTGTTTCATTGGATGGTTTGGGATGGAAGGGACCTAAAAGGGACTTATTCTCCCTCCACCCCCTGCCATGGGCAGGGACACCTTCCAGGTTGTCCAAGCCCCATCCAAGCTCTCCTTGAACACTTCCAGGGATGGGACAGCCACAACCTCTCTGTTAAGCTCTCAGCTATTTTGAGCTATGAGATACCGAGCTGGATTTGGTTATTTTTCCTCTTCAAATGAATAATTTTTAAATGTTTGGGTGTTTTCATGTCTGTTTTGAGCCGGTACGAGCTGCGAAGCTTCAAAGGCCGGGGAGTAACACGTGCTTTGGGATCAGTTTGGCACCACATCTCACCACTCAGCACATTAATCCTCAATTTGTGTGGCCACCTCAGCACCACTCAGCACATTAATCCTGAATTTGTGTGGCCACCTCAGCAAGCTTTTCCATCTGGGAATGCCACATTTCCCTGCCCGGCTGTCCCCATAACGTGAATAAAATAACAGGAAGTCACTTCAGCTGCTTTGCTGCCACCAGCGCTGCTGCAAACTCCATTAGGGTGGTTCAACCTCACCTGTGCTGTTCTGCCCTCTTCCAAAAATGCTCATTTTTGGCTTCTGTCCTTCTCCTGCTCTCCAGGTGACTTTCTCTCGCCTTCTCACTTCCCTCCTTTCTTTCCCTCTCTATAGGCACCGATATTCTTTACATCGGCCCCGTCAAAGGTGAGCTCCACCTCAATAGGACTTTTGCCCTCTGCCTCTGGTCTCTTTGGCTGCACCCTTAGTTTATTTTCCTGCTCCTCTAAAACTTTTGACTTCCAAAAATCTTTAAGCAACAGGTAAAACCGGTAAGTCGGGGGCCACTCACATCCCAGGTGCCACAGAAACTCAGGGGGCAGGAGCTTCCTGGTGTGGGAGCCCTGAGTCTTGGGCTGGAATTTTGCTCTTGGAGGAGAGCAGAGAGAGAGGACAGAGGAGGTTTTCACGGGAGAACGAGCAGCACAGCGTTTTCCCGCTGAGAAAAGACAAAGAGGGAAGGTTTTCCATCCGCCAGCTCCGGGTTTGCACGGAGCTGGGAGCAGGCAGGGCTTGGCCCTCGGCTAATTCCCACCTTTTATTCCCCTCACTGGTAGGAAATATCTATTCAAGCCCAGGACTCTATAGCAAAACGATGACGCCGACCTACGACGCCCACGACGGCAGCCCCCTGTCCCCCACGTCCGCCTGGTTCGGCGACAGCGCCCTGTCCGAGGGCAACCCGGGCATCCTGGCCGTGAGCCAGCCCCTCACCTCCCCGGAGTCCCTAGCCAAAATGTACAAGCCCCAGACGCTGCTCGATAAGGCCAAAATCAACCAAGGGTGAGTTCAGGAGCTGAGGATTTGGGGGTGTTTGTGCTGGTTTTTGTAATGGTACACTGAGAGCCGCGTGTAATAACCACAGTGTGTGAAGTGAAAGAAGAACTTTGTTAAAAAACCAAACCATATTTATAGAGTCTCTAACAGGGCAGTAGCTTCATTGGACAATAGGAGAAAATATCTTCTGTCATGTACAACACAAAACTGTTTCTCAGTCAACACCAGGTGTTAATCTCTGTTTATTAATTCCTTTCTGTTTAGCAGAAGGTTATCATCCCTGGGAAAGGCTCAGGCTGGAGCTGAGAAACTGCCTCAGCCTGGCAAAAAGCTTCCCAGCCTGAGAAAAGAGAAAAAGAGTTCAGAACCTGAAGAAGACCTGGCAAATTCTGCCTGGGCCTTCAGTTTTTAGTCGTGTTCTGGGCTGTGCTGGAGCATTCCCTGTGTGTTATCCCATGTTGGCAATCTGCAGGTGGCTGGACTCATCCCGATCCCTCATGGAGCAGGAGGTGAAGGAAAATGAGGCTTTGCTACTCCGGTTCAAGTACTACAGCTTTTTTGACCTGAATCCAAAGGTACAGAGCTCCTGGTTCCACTTGCATTTTGAAATTTCCATCCTTTGCAGTGAAGGATGCCTGGATCTCTAACGTGCTGTTGTGTTGGTAAATCTCCCAAAGGATTTGGGTGTTGGAAAATTGGTTGTGCAGGCATCAAAGCCAGGATTTGTGCTCCTGTATACACCAGGGGTTTTAGGTGTTGCTGGAGGTGCTTAAAGAGTTCTTAAAGCCACTTCTTGTCAGGGGCAGAGGATTTTCAGGCTCAGATTAAAGTGTTGCATTGAGATGGGAGATCACAGAATCCCAGAATAGTTTGGTTGGAATGGGGTTTAAAGACCATCCCATTGCACCCCCTGCTGTGGCAGGGGCAGTTCCCAGTGGTGGGGTGGTGTGAGCTGAGCTGGCTCCTGGATTCCCAAGCACCCCACGTCTCTGTGTGCAGTACGACGCCATCAGGATCAACCAGCTGTACGAGCAGTCCAAGTGGGCAATCCTGCTGGAGGAGATCGAGTGCACAGAGGAGGAGATGATGATGTTTGCAGCACTGCAGGTGAGGCACCAGCCCCAGACACCCCTGGGTTGGGTTAGACTTGATTTTGTTTGCAGACTTCTCTGCTCATTAATCTGATGGATGAAATTATGGAATCCCAGAGTGGTTTGGGTTGGAAGAGACCACAACTCCCTTCCACTATCCCAGGATGTTCCAGCCTGGTCTTGGACACTTCCAGGGATCCAGCTTCCCTGGGCAACCTGTGCCTCCCCACCCTCACAGCCAAGAATTCCTTCCCAAGATCCCACCTAAACCATCCCTTCTTCAGTTTAAAATTGTTTTTTAAGCCTCACCTTGTCTCTGGTGGGAGCTTGGCCTTCTCATGCTGGTAGAAGTTGGATCATTTCCCATCTCCAGATCCTCACTTGAGTTTATGAGATAATTTAAATATTTGCCACTGATTGTCCCTCATGAAAAAGAACTTGACCTGCTTTTACCAAACATGTTTATATCTATCTTAACTTTTAGTTTTGTCCTTCTTAACCCATCCCATACAAACACGAGGTTACTGAACTGTGCCTTTCTGGCTCTCTGCCCCCAAACCAGCTGGGGATAATCTGTGGCTTTTTAAACTATTTATTTATCTGGTTTATGAAATACTCAGTGTGATTTGGCATAAATGCTCCACCTGCTATTGACTTCCATGAGAGGCATGGCAGGCATTTGTTCCGTGTGGTCTGGCACACCTTGGAGCTGTAGGATGCAGAAATATCCCCCTCAGGAGCAGGGCTGACTGCTCCAAGGGCTCCTCCCAGGAAAAAAAGACAGGAAGGTAGAAATATAATGACTCAGTTTACATCCAAGTGCTCCAGAGTGGGTTGGGCACAGTCCTTCCTGTGAGATTTTATGGATGTTTTGGTTTTCTGAGTTGAAAACAGATACAAAGACACAGAATCCTACAATGGTTTGGGTTGGAATGGGTTTTAAAGGTCATCTTGTTCCACCCCCTGCCGTGGGCAGGGACAATTCCACTATCCCAGGTTGTTCCAGCCCCATCCAGCCTGGCCTTGGGCTCTTCCAGGGATGGGGGATCTTACAAATAATCCATAAACACCTGGTGGGAGGCAGGAAAGGGGGTGGACAGAGGTGCCCAGTGGCAGGGGCAGAGGCCATGGAACACAGGAGGGTCCCTGTGCACATCAGGAAGCACCTTCAGACCAGGAGGGTGGGTGAGCACTGGCACAGTTTGCCCAGAGAGGCTGGGGAGTCTCCATCCCTGGAGCTACTCCAAAGCCAGGTCCTGGACAGTGGGACCAGGAGACCTCCAGAGGTCCCTCCCTGTTGGAGTCAGTGAGTCAGGGGTCTCTCTGAAGAATTCCAACATCTCCCCCTCCTCTTAGAACCATAGATTCCCTTAACAGACTTATTAATCATCTCTGAAATGCATGGAGAAAACAAGGCACCATGATTAGCACCAGAAAACTTTTTCATCCATGATGCTAAATTCTCATTCACTAAACAAACCATCCAAGCTGTACCATTCTGAGACTCATATCACTGACTCCAACACCTTCCAACCTCAGCCTGATGGATAGAGCAGCTCTGCCCTGCTCTCTGTCCAGAGATCTCCTGCAGGGATCAATGCCTGGAGACTCCTTGGACTGGAACCATCATCCCTGACCCAGCAAACCCTCCCAGTATTTGCTGGCTTCTGCTCCTGCTGTCCCAAGAGTGACAGCTTGGGAATCCATGGGATCTTGGGCTCCCAGGAGCATCCAGGTGTGACCCTGGCCTTGCCTTGCAGTACCACATCAACAAGCTGTCCATCATGTCCTCGGAAAACCACCTGAACCACAGTGACAAGGACGTGGACGAGGTGGACGCCGCGCTCTCCGACCTGGAAATCACCTTGGAAGGTGGCAAGACATCAACAATCCTGGTAAGGGCTGCAGGGAATTTTTTCCAGGCATCCAACATCATTTATTTCCTGATTTTTTTTCTTCTAATTCTGATGAGAAAGTTGCCCACACCCCAAAAATATTTTCTTCAAAATGCAGGGATTTTAAATACCAAGGGATAATTGTGGGAAAGGGGGAACCCTGGGCAGCATCTGGAAAAGTCTTGGAGGAGCCAGGATTTTACTGATCCCCCCTGCACCAAGCCACCCTCCTGATGAAATAATGGAACATTAAATGGAAATTAAGTTGTTTTTTATCCTCACTACTGACTTGCCCAAATAACTCAGTTTTCCACGTTGAGGTTCCTCTTCCACTGTTTCTAATACACATTTTACAGCACCTAAAGCAGCTGCTGGATTTTCAGAACTAATTTAGGCTTATGAAACCCTATTTTTATTAGACTGGATTTTAGCCTAGGTCTGGTTTTTTTTTCTTGATATACTGTTTTAACACTGGTTTTCCACCTTTAAAAATATAAAGCCTGAAAATTAAAGTGCATTAAAAGGACTCAGTCCTGTCAGCCTTGGCCCAGCACAGCTTTTCCAGGCATTTTGCACGTTAAAACCATCTCTTTCCAACCCTAAAATCTCTGAAATTTTCCACTTTTACACTTCATATAATTTTTTAAGTGTTTATGACGGGTCTTTTTGTGGCTACATCCATCCTTAGTTGCTTTACTGGCATTAACAACAGCAGAGCTTTGCAGTATAAACCAGAAACAACAACAAATTTTTATCACCAAGACATATTTTCTAATTCCTTTTGCAAAACCAGATTTGAGGAGCAGTCCCTGCCAGACAGGAGTGAAGAGGACAATGATTCATCCAAAAAAACCCATCCCTTTCCTTAGGGCTTTGTAGCAGGAGCCATTTCCAGCTGCATTCGAGTAATTGAATACGGATAATGGGCAATTACTGGATTGTTTGTTTAGATTCTGCATTTTTTTCCCTGTGGTATCTGTAAACAGTTTCTCATTGCAGACTGAAAGTAAACTGTCCTGCTACTGGAAGCTCCTGGAGCAATCCTCCCTTTCCCTGGCCCTCAAAATTTTTTTTTACTTCCAGCTCCTGGGAATTGTAAATAACACCCTGGTGCAAAAAAAGATAATTTAAACTCAATATTTTAAAAATTTTGGTGGGGGGTAAAATCTTTCCTAGGCTTGGAAAACCCTTCCCCAGTCAGTTCTCTCTGAGGTGCCTCTTCCCCTTTTGTTTGGAGCATCAGGAGTAAGTGAAGGGAGGAGAAAATTCCCAGTGCAGGCACTGCTGCTGTGGGAATTGGGAATTGGCTCCAGCAGCAGCAGGAATTCCTCAAAGGAAAACCAAGCCTTGTCCTTTCAGAGCAGCAGAGCTGGATTTTTCACTGCTCACTTCTCCTGGGCCTTTCTCAGGAGCAGATTCAGCCCCTGAGCCCTGCTGGTGCTGCTGGCTCCCTCCCCTGCTCCACATCCCCTCCTCTGATCCCAGTGCTCTGAGTGAATGGGACAATCTTTGATTTCCAGGGTGACATCACCTCCATCCCCGAGCTGGCTGACTACATTAAAGTCTTCAAGTAAGTGCTGATGGGAAGAGCTGCTTGTGAACTGGTAATGGCTGTGAATAATTAATGGTCCTGCCTCTTAATTTCTTTTTTTTTTACCTCTCAGCCTTACGATATTCAAAATATTCAATACTTAAGTTGATTGGTTCTTAAATACAAAATTCAAGGTGCATCCCATAGCCAGCAGTGTGTGCTGGGATGTTTCTTTAACACATTTAATGCCCAGGAGAGAACAAACCATCCTAAAATGAGGAGTGAAAGCTAAAAAACCTCCCTCAAAGACTTCTCCTGGGCTGCAGGAGGCTGGAGGAATTCTGTCCAGCTGGGATCCCTGTCTCTCCATGCCAAAAGGAGCAGGTTAAGTTGACTCTGCCCCTCTCCCAGCCTGCTCAGGATTTAGGGGGGTTTTTTTAGCTTGCTTTGACTCAGTTGGTGGTTCATGGAAAGAGGGAATGGCAGTGTCTGGACTTGGAGGAACATTTTTGGCAGCCACGACCTTCTTTTGCAATTTATTGCCTGCTGCAGTGAAAGTTCTGGAAGCTGGAAACACTGATGGGATTTCACAGCAGAGCTGTAGGATAGTGGGGGGAGAAAAAAAGCTGCAGACAGTGAAGTAGCTCTGGAACAAGCCTTTATTTTATGAATTGTTTGGTTCTGGAGGCAGAACCTGGCACTCTCTGCTCTGAAAACTCCTTCTGCCTCTCCAGAGGTGAATTAACAAGATCTCTGCCTCTGTCTGGGCTTGTGGTCTGGCTTAATTGGGGCAAAGTTTCAAGGCTGTGCCCAGCCCCTCAGTGGGTGTTTCTTCCCTCCCTTGAACAAACAAACAAACAAGAAACTTGTTCTTCCCCTTGATCTGCTGATTTGCCAATCAAATTAGGCATCACTCTGGGAGCTAATTGCCTGCAAATTGGAGCAGCCAGAAGCTGCTGGTTCCTCTCTCAGTGCAAGCCCTGAACCATGGGTCTGGGGTTTGAGGCTGTCAGATTGAAACACATAATTCAGTTTGCTCCTAAAAATGGGGCTCAGGTGGTATTTTAGTGCCAGAAACCCGGTGGTGCAGTGTTTGGAGCTGTCCCAGCTTTGGTTGTGCCTCTTGTCACACTTCAGCTGGGGAGCAGACCTGGGGGAGCAGTGCATGTCCCTTGTATTCCACATATTTAATTCCTATAAATGTACCCCAGTATGTGCCTGGTGTGGCTGGAGAGATTTGGAATGGTTCTCTCTCCCCTGCCAGCCAGGTTACTGCCTTTGCCAGCTAAAATCCTAGAATTCCAGAGTGTTCTGGGTTGAGATTGACTTTAAAGATCATCCTGTTCCACCCCCTGCCATGGGCAGGGACACCTCCCATATCCCAGGCTGCTCCAAGCTCTGTCCAGCCTGACCTTGGACACTTCACAGCTTCTCTGGGCACCCTGTGCCAGGGCCTCCTCATCCTCACAGAGAGGTTTTCTTCCTAATATCACATCTAAACAACTCTCAGCAGCTGTTTCTGAGATGAAAATACAAGAAATGTATGAGAGGCTGCAGATCCAGCCTTAGGATAAGGTTCAGAAATCAGGGAAGGTTAAAATATTCTGATGCTTGGAGTTCTGTGATGTCTCTGGGCTTGTGTTGGGATGAGTTCAGGGTGCTTCACTTTGCAGGGCCATCAGTTCTCCTGCAGAATGGAGCAAAATCCTTGCTTTCTGCAGAAAAGAGCAGAACCTTTTGTGCTGTGGAGTGTTTAAAAAGAAAACAAGGAGTGCACTGAGGCGTGTGCGTGACTGACACGTCCCTGGAAGTGCTGCTTCCCCTCAGAGCCTCAGCAGACAGCTTCCAGTTTCATGTGGTGGCTGGAGAGGCAGATTTTGCAGTGGTTCATGGACTCCTCTGTTTTGTAGCACAGTTCTCCAGCTCCCCCCCACCTTGCCCCAAATTATCTCCCTGGGATTTAAGAGTCCAGACTTAGAATTGGAGCTTAACTCTGGCTGAGCCCCCAGGGAGGGGTGGGAATAACCTGACAGCAGCTTGCCAGGGCTGAAATTTGGAGGAAATGTTGAGGTTTCCTGGGGAGCAGCTTGTTTTAGGAGCTCAGAGCAAGTGAGATGTCCCTCCACATGTCCTGCAGGCCCAAGAAGCTGACATTGAAAGGCTACAAGCCCTACTGGTGCACCTTCAAAGATACCTCCATCTCCTGCTACAAAAGCAAAGAGGAATCCAACGGCACTCCTGCTCACCAGATGAACCTGAGAGGTAAGAGAAGCACAGGGTTGGGATAAAAAAAGTTGGTTTTTATTCCAGGAATAGGCTGCTCCTCCTGCATCTTGTTTTCCCACTGCTTTATCTCCTCGGAATTCCATCCCGGGGTTGGGTAAAGGTGTGTAAAGGAATGAGGTGGCTGGGTTTGATATGGTGGCACAGGCTTGGATTTCTGAGTGTGATTATGTGTGATCCCATGGGGAAGCACCACCAGCCCCTCAGTAGCTTGGGAAGAGAGCTGGGAAAACCACAGAATTGTTTGGGTTGGAGGGAACCTTCCAAACCTTGTTCCAACCTTCCACCTGCCCTTCTCCTTTTTGTCACTTATCCAAAGGATTGCACTGACTCCCACAGCAGAAACTGGAAAGAACAGAACCATTTTCTTCCTCTGCTGCCTTTATTTCTCCTCCTCTCCCTGCTGCTGGTTGGGAGCAGCCTCACTCAAGAGCTGAAATTCCTGCCTGTCCTTATGTCAAGTGAAACATTCCTGCTCCAGCAGCCACGGAGCTGCAGCGAGCTCGTTGTTGTCCCCATGAAGGCAGGAGCAGGGGGATGCCAGGTGACCTCAGGCTGCTGTGGGAGCAAGGCCTGGCCCCCAGGACCTTTCTGGAAGCTTTTGACAAATTTGCTGTGACAGCACTTCCCAGAAATCTGGGAGGTGGTGTTGAGCGGCGCCATGGCTGAGTTGGGTTCATCACCCCCTGTGTTTGCACAACCACTTGGAATTCTCTCCAGGCACCAGGAGCAGGATGCTCACACCTCACTGCTGGCTGCAGCAGCCAGAGCATGGAATCCCTGCATGGTTTGGGTTGGAAGGGGTTTCAAAGCCCATCCAGTCCCACCTCGCTCCCACGGGCAGGGACACCTTCCATGGTCCAAGCCCCACCCAGCCTGGCCTGAAACACCTCATGGCATCCCATCATTCATAACTAACATAGAGGGTGAGAGTCAATACCCATCCAGGCACCTTTTCCAGTCCTTTCATGAAGATTTTGGGGTGTTTGCCAGCTACTGGATCCATCTCTGATTCCAGGCAGGATCCAGGAGTTCTGTGGGTGCACGTTTGCTTTGGCTTCATTGCTTTCAAATCAGGTCTTGCTTTCCCCCCTGTTTTCCTGGCACTTGGAAAAAGGGACATCTGACATAGGATTTTTTCTGTGCTGTGTGGAGTGTTCATCCCATCAGAGGTGTGGGACAAACCTTTGGCAGCACTGAGGTGCCACCAGAGACCCTTGAGTCAGGGAGCTTTGTCTTTCTTCTCCTATTTTCACTTTCTTTGCCACTTTTTAAACCATAACTCCTCTCAGCCCTGCTAAACACCATCTCCCTCATTGCAGGATGTGAAGTTACCCCTGATGTGAACATCTCTGGTCAGAAGTTCAACATCAAACTCCTGATTCCTGTGGCAGAGGGGATGAACGAGATTTGGCTGCGCTGCGACAACGTAAGTTCATCTCTTGGACTGGCCACCTCTCTGCCCTTTGCCCACCATCCTGCTCAGGTGCTGTTCTTTTAAAAACAAATAGAAAATGCTCTCACCTGTCTCATCTGAGCATTCCAAATGTGCTCCAAGTCACCTGTGAGTCTGGAGCTGAAAATCAGCCTTGGTTTTGTCCTGTGGTTTTTGGCCACACATTGGTTTCTGCCTTTGTGCATGTTGGAGTCTCCTGAGGCTGGGAGGGGAATGAGGGCTCCATGGGGGGTTTTTTGAGGGGTCTGGTGGTCCCCCCAGGGCTGTGACAGAGCTGTGTCCCTGTTTTGGGGGGCAGGAGACGCAGTACGCCAGCTGGATGGCCGCCTGCCGCCTGGCCTCCAAGGGCAAGACCATGGCCGACAGCTCCTACGGCATGGAAGTGCAGAACATCCTGTCCTTCCTGAAAATGCAGCATTTGAACCCAGACCCACAGCTGATCCCAGAGCAGATCAACACTGACATCAACCCCGAGTGCCTGGTCTCCCCTCGCTACCTAAAGAAGTACAAGAACAAGCAGGTGGGCGCTGCCGCTTGGGCTGGAGGCGCGTCCCGGCGGGGGCTGCTGGTTAACACGGCGTGGTTTGGATGGTTTGGATGGTTTGGATGGTTTGGATGTCCTCACTCACTGGGATGCACGTGGGCACTAAAAATGAGGTGGGACTGAAGGCTGTGGTTTGGATCCAGCACCTGGGGATGGCACCCAGCACCGGGATTCTGTGAAGTGCACGGACACCTTCAATTAGAAATACATTGGAAATTGGTTGGTGTTTATTTTAAACACATCCTGGGAATGGTTTGGCCCCTGCTGATAATGGTTTGGTCCCAGCTGCCTCATGTCTGCCCGGTGCTGGGGTTAAAACCCCTTCCCCTGCACAGAATCCATGGAGAAACCCCGGGATCAGCGGAGTTGCAGTTGCTTGCAGTGCTTTATCCACACTTGGCTGTAACACGGTTTGCATATTTCTCTCTCTGCTTTTCCACTGCTTCCAAATGCCAGTCCTTGGAACATTGCTTGGTTTTGAGTTGCTGTGACTCGTGCTTGAACTCCATCCACGCTCCATCCGATCCCTGCCTGACAGGGCTGAACTGTTCAGCACTGGGAATAAATGCAGTATTCTCTCAAAGAGAATTAGATGTCAGAACAGCAGTGAAAATAAGGAAAGCATTGCTCTGTGGCCTTTTGGTGACTTAAATCCTTCAGGCTGCTGGCTGGGGCTGGATATGATTTCTCCAAGCCCAGAAGAAGGCTGCAAGTCAGAGAAGCCGGAAAAATATAACTTTTTATTGGCACAGCACGATGATTTCCTGGCAGTGGAGTTATATTTTATATAGCCCTTATTATTCTCCTGAATAAGCCTTTATATCCACTTGGATGGAGGAGAGGCTGCATAAATATACTATTTTAACCTACATATATAGATACATATATTTTTATATATAACATACTTTCTAGGTTTCCAGTAAAACAGAGGCACCTGGAAAAATATTAGCTTGGAAAACTTGCTTACTGTGCAGGTATCCTGGTTATGGGAAATAAAATCCATAGAATCGTGGGGATGGGGATGATCCCAGTCAGGACATGGCCATGGTGTGGACACCAGGGCCCTCAGAGGCATCAGCTAAGCAGTGGATTTAGGATTTAGGATTTTCCTTGGTGGCCAGAGGCAAAGCTTGGAGCAGCAGAGGATGTTTGCTGAGAGGAATGAGGGATGGAGGCTGCAGGAATGTCAGGAATTCGACCGCAAGGGTCCTTCCATGGCCCCGGCACAGGGCAGGAGGAGGAGGAGGGGAGAGGAGCTGTGCAGCCCACAGGAGCTGCTGGAATGGGAATTGATTTATGGAACCTCTGGGTCCTCACCAGCATTAAACCCTCTGGGGTGATGTTTGTCTCCACGTGCAGCAGTGTAGGGTGGCAGGTTGAGATTGGAAGCACCAAATCCTAAATGAAAACAAACAAAGACCAACCCAAAATAAGGATTTTCAGAGTTCCCAGGTGCCCTGCCAGAGTTTGGTGTCAGAGCCAGAAAGGGCAGACACATCCCTGGGAAGTGCAGCTGATGTTCCCTTCAACTGCTTGTTATCCCAAACATCATCCCAATCATTTCTCCACATGTTCCAAACAGAAGGATCTGCTGAGCTCAGAGTGAACTCATGAGTTTTCCCAGCCAGAGTGGCCTTGAGTTTGTGCAGAGACATGGAGAGGAAAGTGAGGACATGAACCCACCTCTGAAGTGGCAGCTTCACCCTCCCCTTCACCCCCAGCAGGACCACAGAATGTCCTGAGTGGGAAGGGATCCACAAGGATCAGAGTTCAGCTCCTGTCCTTGCACAGACACCCCAACAATCCCACCCTGGGCATCCCTGGTGTCCAAACACTCCTGGAACTCTGGCAGCCTCGGGAATGTCACCATTCCCTGCGGAGCCTGGGCAGTGCCCAGCACCTCTGGGGGAGGAATCTTTGCCTGAAATCCATCCTAAACCATGTCAGGACCAAAACCATCTCTCCACAAGGCCAGGGCCCAGCTGGGATCACTCCAGTGCTCCAGCAGGGCTGGCATGAGCAGCGAATCTCTGCTCACTTGTCCCTGCTCACATTCCCTTTGGCTGCTTTTCCACCTAAGGAATTGTGCATGTGGTTTGTTTTGGTTTGTTTTTTTCTTTTTGCTTGGACTTTGGTTTGCAGTTAATTTACACTTTTTCTTTGCTTTATTGCCATATTTCTGATTGCTTTTTTTCTTCTGCCTCCTTTTCTTTTGTTTTTTTTTTCATTTCGCCTTGCCATCTTCAGCCAGGCTATGTAAGAGACTTGGTAAGTGACAGCAATAATAAAATTAAGATAAACTTAAAATAAACTTAATCTAGAACCCCTTTGGTTTAGAGAGCAGCAGTGAAAGCACTAACAAAACCTGTACCCTCCCCATGACACTTGGGCCCTGGTTGGTTTTTATAACAGTCCCCAGTGATTTGTGGGGTGAAACTGGAAACCCCACACCAGAAATTTGCCTTGTTGTTCGCTCACATCCTTAAATTTCCCAAGAGCATGAGTGGCTCTTTGCCTCCAGACTGCTCTGATCTATATTTGCTTTCCTGTATCTGGAGATGGGAAGCTCCACTGGGCTCTGGGCAGTCGGAGCTGAAATGAAATCTCAGGGGAGGAATGACCGACTGTGCGCGCTCAGATCCCGCGCCCACGGCCCCTGCCCTGACCCCGCTATCGCCGCCCGCAGATCACGGCGCGCATCCTGGAGGCTCACCAGAACGTGGCCCAGATGAGCCTCATCGAGGCCAAGATGCGCTTTATCCAAGCCTGGCAGTCGCTGCCCGAGTTCGGCATCACGCACTTCAACGCCAGGTGCGCGGGGCTGGGCTGGGCTAGGGGAGTTTCCTTAATGGATACAGGGAGTGGTTAAATATCCTGGAATCATTGGGGATTGGTGGGGTTGGGTTGGGTTGGGTTGGATTGGTTTGGGTTGGGTTGGATTGGATTGGGTTGAGTTGGATTTGGTTGGCTTGGCTTGGCTTGGCTTGGATTATTTGGGTTGGATTTAGTTGGGTTGGATTGGGTTGGGATAGGTTGAGTTGTGTTGGATTGGGTTGGATTGGGTTTGCTTTGGTTGGGTAGGTTTGGTTGTACTGGGTTTGGTTGGGTTGGATTGTGTTGGCTTGGATTATTTGGGCTGGATTTAGTTGGGTTGGATTGGTTTGACTTGGATTATTTGGGTTGGATTTAGTTGGTTTGGGATGGGTTGAGTTGTGTTGGATTGGGTTGGATTAGGTTGGATTTGGGTTTGGTTGAGTTGGATTGGGTTGGGTTGGGTTTGGTTGGGTTGGATTGGGGTGGGGTGGGCTGGGTTGGGTTGGATTGGGTTGGGTTGGATTGGGTTGGGTTGGGTTGAGTTGGATTGTGTTGGGTTGGATTGGATTGGGTTGAGTTGGATTGTGTTGGGTTTGGTTGGGTTTAGTAGGGTTGGGTTTGGTTGGATTTGTTTAGGTTGGATTGGATTGGATTGGGTTGGATTAGGTTGGATTGGGTTTGGTTGAGTTGGATTGGGTTGGATTGGATTGGATTGGATTGGATTGGATTGGATTGGATTGGATTGGATTGGATGGGGTTGTTTTGGGTTGTTTTGGGTTGGGTTGGATTTAGTTGGGTTGGATAGGGTTGGCTTGGATTGGAAGATGCTCTCACTCCACCCCCTGCCATGGGGAAGGACATCCCTGTGCACGCCCTTGGCTGGGGAAGCTGCGCTGCAGCAGAAATTAAAAACATGAGCTGTGCTGATTTATAAAAACACTTTTCCAGGTAAGCTCAGCTGCTGGGTTTCCGTGTCACAGGCTTGTTTGTGTCAATCCCTCTGGCAGGTTCCAGGGTGGGAAGAAGGATGAGCTGATCGGCATCGCCTACAACCGGCTGATCCGCATGGACGCCGGCACCGGCGACGCCATCAAGACCTGGCGCTTCAGCAACATGAAACAGTGGAATGTGAACTGGGAGATCAAAATGGTGAGATGGTGTCTGACCCCATCCTGTCCCCCTGCTGCTGTCACTGACACAGGCACGGCTCCCAGAGTCCTGGAATCCCAAAGGGTTTGGCTTGGAAGGGGCCTTAAAGCTCAGCCTGGCCTTGGACACTTCCAGGGATGCAGGGGCAGCCACAGCTGCTCCGGGCACCCTCCCCACCCTCCCAGCCAGGAATTCCCAATTCCCAATCTCCCATCCATCCCTGCCTCTGGCAGTGAAGCCATTCCCTGTGTCCTGTCCCTCCATCCCTTGTCCCCAGCCCCTCTCCAACTCTCCTGGAGCACTGGTGGAGTTGTGTGTGACCCTTAAGAAAAAACCCTGAATCTTTTTCTCCTGTAGCCAAGAATTATTTTCTCCATTCTCTGAACCCCACACAATTAAATGAAGTGAATCCTCAGCACTGATGCTTGGGCTCCATACTAACCCATAACACAAATACACAGAACCTTATCCATACTAAAATTCCTTTCATTTGCTGCACAACTAAGACTTTCATGTAAATAGCAAAAAAAAAAAGAAACCTGAGTAGCTACCTCCCCAGGCTCTGAGATGGGCTTTTCCCCTGCTGTTACATTTTTATGCACAAATTTTTGGGCTCCTTTTTTGGCAGAACATACAATTCAAATTGCCAGAGATACGTGAGGGCTGTTCTCTTGCAGTTTGTAGCTCATTAAGAGTTGCTGGAAAAATTATTCGGCTTCCCCCTCTGTCTCAGAGTCATTGTTTTGAGTCAGTTGCAAGCCCTGATATCCCAATTATCCAGCTTGGGAATCCCCATCCCTCCTGCAGAGCTCCTAGTGATGGGGGAACAAAAAGAGAACAAGCATCTATAAATGAATGATTTGTTTAGCTACTCCAAAATGAGCTCCCCCAGCCCCCAAAAGTATTTCTGTGGCCAAAATTCAACTTAGAAAACCAGGGAGAAGTGGAAAGAAAGCCCAGACTTCAACAGGTCTGTGCCTAATCCCTGTTTCTCTGGAAGCAGGGCAAGTGTGGCCACATGTTCACCATGGAGAGGTGGAAACACACTGGGGGATTGTTTCTGAGTCATGAGGGAATACAAGGGGTAATGGTAATTTAAATAAATAAATGAATGGATAAATAAATAGAAAACAATAAAAAGGAAATAAAAGGTATTTCAGTATCTAAATATTTGAATATGACCTATAGGATATTTAAAGGGGGAAGGAACTCATAAGAATCCTCGAGGCCAAATCACCGTTCACAGAATCCTGGAATGGTTTGGGTTGGGAGACACCTTAAAGATAACTCCCATCCCACTGCCATGGCAGGGACACCTCCCACTGTGCCAGGCTGCCCCAAGCCCTGCCCAGCCTGGCCTGGGACACTGCCAGGGATCCAGGAGCAAACACAGCTGCTCTGGGAATTCCATCCCAATCTCCCACCATCCCTGCCCTCTGGCAGTGAAGCCATTCCCTGTGTCTGTCCCTCCATCCCTTGTCCCCAGTCCCTCTCCAGGGGAACATCCCCAGCGCAGAGGAGCTCCAGCCTCCGGGCTCACTCCTACATTGGCACCACAGGATTTTGCTGAGGCATTAGAAAATCATTGGAGCAGGCAGAGAATCAGGCAGCAGAGCAGGGAGGAGGGCAGCAGCAGCTCCGGGGCGGGAGGAGCTGCCCGGGCGGGAGGAGCTGCCCCGGCAGCAGCAGCAGCTCCCCGGGCGGAGGAGCTGAGCCGGCAGCAGCAGCTCCCCGGGCGAGAGGAGCTCCCCGGGCGGAGCAGCTGAGCCGCTGTGCCCGCAGGTGACGGTGGAGTTCGCGGACGAGGTGCGCGTGTCGTTCATCTGCACCGAGGTGGATTGCAAGGTGGTGCACGAGTTCATCGGGGGCTACATCTTCCTGTCCACGCGGGCCAAGGACCAGAACGAGAGCCTGGACGAGGAGATGTTCTACAAACTGACCAGTGGCTGGGTGTGAGCCCTGCCAGCCTCGCCCTGCAGGACCCCCACGGCCATATTCATGTCTAACTTTCCAAAGCTGTCCTTTGAGATAATGCTGCTTAATAAAGTAAGCTTGAAATGTATCTTTTTTTTTAATAATAATTGGGATTTTTTTTTTTTTGTTTTGTTGTTTTTTTTTTTTTAATTACCAGACCAGTTAATCTGTGTGCACTAAGGAGCACTTCTGTTAATTTGCTATAACCAGACAGTCTGGGCAGGGTGATGGTGACCCACAGATCCAGACTCCAATGGGCAGATCAGGATAAAGATTTAACTGACTTAAAAAAGCCAATTTTTGAAGAGAACTCTAAGCCATCTTCTTGTAAAGCCATCCAGGGCTAAGCTATATGAAGTCTATTTATCATGTTTAGTGCATGAGTGTTTTATTTCCTTTTTTTTGTGTTTTTATTCTGTACATTTGACCTGTTTGAAGTCGTCCTGCTCCCAAGCAGAGCTGCCATCTCTCCTCTCACACTACACAGGATTCTGAAGGTGCCTGACATGACTTTGAGGATAGTTTTGTGTGGCCTCAAAGATGATCTTCTGTTAGTCTGTTATAGCTTGGTTTTATTTGTTTAACTTGCCTTTTGATAATCATTTATATTGTCTTTTTTTTTTAATTTTATTTGTACACCATATTGTATTATGACACTTTTAGTATTCACCAGCATAGTCACTGTTCTGCCTCTGATATGCAAATTTTTTCATTATGATATGAAGTAAAAGGTTTATGAAGTAAAAGTTTTTGTGTAACTAATGTAAAAAACCACAAATTTTATAAAGTTGTACAGTTTTTGTAACTAGTCTCACAAGCCAGCTAGGATATTGCATAGATCAGCAGTAACTGTAGGATGTCTGCAAGGGGTACGGGGACAAAGCAAGGAATAAAAAACCCACAAAAATTACAATTTCAGTCCAGTAAATATTGATCTAAGTGAAAGGGGATTCCAGAGCTGTGCCACAACACCCTCATAGCTGATCCCTGGGGCCAGGCCTGCCAGGTTCATGAAGCCATTCCCACATCAGTGCTGACGAGGAGGGATCCGTGCCCAGCCAATGCCAAGGAATAACCAGTGGTGCATTCCTGTAGTCCATGCTATCAAGACTATGTTCAAATTCATTTTATTTTAAATAAAAGTCAAATCTTTTATTTAACATTCAGCTGCCACTCCTGGTTTTTGGGGTCTAACTGTGCTGTGGAAAGGTCATAAAAAAGTCCTGTAGGGTGGAGCCATCCCATGCAAGCCTTGGGCTCCTTATCCCAAGTTTGCTGGAACAAATGGCACCAAAAAGTTAAAAAATTCTGGGATGGTTTGGGTTGGAAGGGACCTTAAAGCTCATCTTATTCCACCCCCTGCCATGGCAGGGACACCTTCCACTGTCCCAGGCTGCTCCAAGCCCTGCCCAGCCTTGCCTGGAACATTTCCAGGGATCCAGGGGCAGCCACAGCTGCTCTGGGCTCCCCACTCTCCCAGGGAAGAATTCCATCCCACTATCCCATCCATCCCTGCCCTCTGGCAGTGGAAGCCATTCCCTGTGTCCTGTCCCTCCATCCCTTGTCCAAAATCCCTCTCTAGCCTTCCTGGAGCCCTTTTAGGTCCCATTCCCTGGCCAGGCAGTGGGAGCAGCCCAGGGAATCAGGGAATTGCAGGATCTAAGGCAAACCCACATCCACAAAGCTTTCACATCCCTCAGTGGCTCCACTGCTACCCTGGGCCCCTGTTCCAGTGCCTGCCCATCCTTTCCATCAAGGAATTTCCCCAAATATCCACATGGCACAAATCCATCTCCCCATTTCTGCAGCGATCCTTTCACACCACATGCCCCAGGAGTGGCTGCACCCTTGCTCTATAAAACCCAGGATAAGGGGTGGCCTGCTGGGGCTGGATGAATCCTCCCACTCCAGCAGGGAGGAGCAGCGCCCAGGACGTGCCAGGGATGTTCCCAAGCCTGCCCCATGCCCTGGGGCTCCTTTGGGGTGCAGCAAGCCCGGGCAGCTCGGAGCCACGCGAGCGGAGGGCGGCGAGCTCGCTGCTGGCAGGCAGCACCAGCATCTCTGCAGCAACCCTGGAACAGCCCCAAAGCTGGGGTGGGATGGGGATGGCTCCCTGAAAAAAGTACTTATCGAAAAATATTGCCCTGCCTGAGGTTAGGCAGGATGGGGAGGTGAAAAAGATCGTTCCTGGATGAGAATTTATTTTTAACCCTGCTTCGCTTCAACATCTCATCTTTCCATCCAAGGAGAAAGGAAGTTCTCATCTAGGAAAGATCCTGGAAAACCCAACATGTGGTTTTCCTAAAATGTGGAGAAACACCAGATAAAATAGGGCAGGGATGGGAATGGCTGAGGATGGATGGAGGTGAGGAGGAAGCATGAGGAGCACACTGGAAAAGGGATAAAGGAGGGAATGGTGAGAGCTGGAGCACACTGGAAAAGGGATAAAGGAGGGAATGGTGGGAGCTGGAGCACACTGGAAAAGGGATAAAAGGGGAATGGTGAGAGCTGGAGCACACTGGAAATGGGATAAAAGGGGAATGGTGAGAGCTGGAGCACACTGGAAATGGGATAAAAGGGGAATGGTGAGAGCTGGAGCACACTGGGAAATGGGATAAAGGAGGGAATGGTGAGAGCTGGAGCACACTGGGAAAATGGGATAAAAGGGGAATGGTGAGAGCTGGAGCACACTGGAAATGGGATAAAGGAGGGGAATGGTGAGAGCTGGAGCACACTGGAAATGGGATAAAGGAGGGAATGGTGGGAGCTGGAGCACACTGGAAATGGGATAAAGGGGAATGGTGGGAGCTGGAGC
Organism: Luscinia megarhynchos; assembly: GCA_034336665.1. Classification (NCBI taxonomy): domain Eukaryota; kingdom Metazoa; phylum Chordata; class Aves; order Passeriformes; family Muscicapidae; genus Luscinia; species Luscinia megarhynchos. The sequence goes on from CM067568.1 coordinate 58,610,702, forward strand.
ACACTGGAAATGGGATAAAGGAGGGAATGGTGGGAGCTGGAGCACACTGGAAATGGGATAAAGGAGGGAATGGTGAGAACTGGAGCACACTGGAAATGGGATAAAGGAGGGAATGGTGAGAGCTGGAGCACACTGGGAAATGGGATAAAGGAGGGAATGGTGAGAGCTGGAGCACACTGGGAAATGGGATAAAAGGGGAATGGTGAGAGCTGGAGCACACTGGGAATGGGATAAAAGGGGAATGGTGAGAGCTGGAGCACACTGGGAAAGGGAAGGAAGATCCAGCTCAGGGACAGGCAGCAGCCAGGACAAGGTTTGGGGTTGTTTGCTCCATGATCCTGAGCCAAAGGAAAATCAGGATGTGGTGGGCACAGAGGGTTTCCAGTGATGTGGGAATCACAGGCCAGGTGGGTTTGGGGGGTCTGGAGATCAAATCCAGCAGCAGAGGATGAGGAGGGTCTTGGCAAGGCAAAGCACAGCCAGTCCCATTCCTGCAGCTCCAGCACTGGATGAAGACACAAAATAAGAGATTTATTTTGCTGACACAGGGAAATCTGGCTGTGGTTGTTTCTTTTGGGTACTCGAAGGAGTAATCCAAATTAAAACCCAAAGGATTGCCAGCCCGTGGGTGTCCCCAGCCCTCGGGGTGACTCAGCCTTGGGGAGGAAAAGCTGTGATTGCCTGGCATCCACAAACTGTGCTTGAGAAAAAGGAATTCTTTCCAACTCCCAGTGATAAGCACATGATGGGGAGGGAGATTCAAAGCCAACAGGGCTGCTCAAAGCTCAGTTTAACAAAATAAGTGGCAAAGATGCCTGAAAACGTGACAACTCCAGCCCTCCAAGAGCAGCAGGGCCGGGGGGATGATGCTCCGCCCTCGCTGACCCTCTCCAGGACCTCGAGGAGGGGAAAAGGAAAAAATAAATCACTTTTTGGCAAGGTACTGATGCAAACCGGCTGGCAGGCTGCAGATGCACCTCTCCGAGTGCAGCAGGGGATTTGGATGCCTGTGTGAGGCAGGCATGGCCCGGGGGGTCGGCTGGGATTGAAACCCCAAGTAATTTAACACCGTGCGGAGCGGCGAGTCCCGAGCGCGTCCGGAGCGGGACCGGCGCGGTTTGGGATGCGGGAGAGGTTTGCAGACGCACAGATATTTTAGAAAAAACACAGCAATAAAAGAAATATCTCCCCAGCAGGGCTGTGCTGGGTATGGGGACATCCCGCTGCCAGGAATTGATGGGAAAGGGACATTTGGGGATGCTGCTGGTTTGGGGGAGGAGGGCAATCACTCCCCATCCTTGGAGATTTCCAAGGTGAAGTGGATGGGGCTTGGAGCAACCTGGGATAGTGAAACATCCCTGCCCGTCGCAGGGGGGTGGAAGGAGATGATGTTTAAGGTCCTTTCCAGCCCCAAACATTCCGTGACTGGGATTTTCTAGCACAAACTGATGCCCAAGCACTCCAAAGGAGCTGGGTTATTCCCTACACACGGGACACGTGGGTTTCCAAAACCCTCCCGTTCCTCCCGCCCTGGATGGCCGCCCCAGGGGCTTTCTGTGGTGGGCAGGGGCTGAAAAAAGCTCCTTAAATTAATCCCTACTAAACCCAAGGAGGATGAGTCACTCCAGTGTCTCGAAGCTCACTGGAGACTTTCCAGCCTGCAGGCCAGGAAGGGGCTCCTGGGTGGCCACAGCACTTCCCTGGCTGTGTGCAAAGACATCTCCCAAAATCCCGGTGCTCAGAGAGCTTTATCCAACCTTGCCCTGCCTTGCCTGACCTCTCCAAGCCCCTCGTGGGGTTGAGCATCCCAGGGATCAGCAGCACCTTTCACCCTGCCCTGCCCCACAGAGGGACCCTCAGAGGGCACTCAGGACCACCAGGGATGTTCCTGGAACGGATCAGGGATGCAGGAAAGGCAGACCTGGTGTCGCCAGAGGCAGAGCTGGAACCACACACGGATGTGGATGTGCCTGATCCCTGTGGCTCACACAACCCCCATTTCCCAGGTGTATTATCCCTCATCTCCGATGCAGGAAGGGATGCTGAGCATCCAAAGCCCTCCAGAGTGACAGCACCAGGAGGGGTTTAATGGGTCTAATTACATTCAGGCAGATCAGTGACCCTCGCTCATGCGGCTCCAAAACCATTCTGGAGACCAGTGGGGGTTTTATTTGTTTGCTTTCAGTCTCACAAGTGCCCTGGGTGCTTTGGTTTGCAGCCCCGAGGCACTAAAGAGATAAAAGATCCATAAATATCTGCTGGATGTTACAGATCTGAAACAAACACTGTGCCCCCCCGGCAGCTCTTCCCCTAAGCACCAGTGCAATGCAGCCCCTGCTCCCCTTCCCATCGGCATCCCAGCCTTCCCTTTGAAATCCCTGCATCCCTCCAGCTGTTCCACATATTTCAGGCCTCAGTCTCCCCCCAGAAACTGCTCCTTTAAGCTCTCCCGTCTGGTTTTCATAACTGCAGGATGGAAACAGGGACTTTTCCCAGGCCAAAGGTCTGCAGCCCCTCAGGATCAAACCTGGACTGAGAACAGCCCCACTGAGGGGGGAGAGGATGGGGAGCTCCAGTTCGAGAAGAATCTGAAATCCCAGCATGCCAAATTCACCCCAGAAAAGCTGCCAGGGAGCTCACTGTGTGATCAGCACTTGGTCTGATCCGAGGAAGAGGCTGTGGAGCTGCATTTCAGGAGTTTTGCTTTTTTTAGCTTGACACAGGAGCAGCAAAATATTTCCCAAATTCCCAAGTGACTGAGAAAGGCCAATCCCATATTTCACAGTGGCTCAAATAGGCAGGAACCTGTCAGATACTGAAATCATTCAGAAAATTTTCCCTTTGATCCCCAGCTAAGACAAAGAGTTGGTAACAGAGCTCCCCTGTGCTGTCAGCTCCTGGTGAAGCTGCAGATTCCCAGCTGGTGGGAAGCCTCTGCTTGGAAAACTCCCACTCCCCCTCCTCTGAGAATGCAGCAGTTTGAGCAAATAAAGCATTTGCTCTGGGTTTTATTTTTGGCTTCTGGTCAACAGCTGGTCCGTCCCTAATGAGTGAGCTGGGCTTTGATTTCCTGCCTGGAGAAGGGGGTGAGAAATGGGAGAGGATCTGGGTTAGAAATTTGACTCACACCAGTGATCCCAGCTGGGATTTATTCCCATTAGTCCTTTGCCTGGAGATATATCCCGAAGAGAGGCACTGGAACAGCTCAGGAACATGAATTAGGGGCCACAGGGGAACTGCAGGGGTGCCCAGAGAAAGTGAAGCTCCCTGACCCCAGGCTGTCCAAGGAAAGGCACCACAGTGCCCTCCAAACTGGGCTCAGGGAATGGGATGACAGTGGCTCTGTTGTTCCCCCTGTGCAATTTCTTAATCATCATCACAGAATCCCAGAATTGAGTTAGAAGTGGCCTTAAATCCCATTTAATTCCATCACCCTGCCATGGGCAGGGACACATTCCACTATCCCAGGTTGCTCAGAGCCCCATCTCACCTGGCACTGAAAACTTCCAGGGATCCAGGAGCAGCCACAGCTTCTCTGGGCACCCTGTGCCAGGGCCCCCCCACCCTCCCAGCCAGGAATTTCTTCCCAATATCCATCTAAACTTGCCCTCTTTTCCGTGTCTTCTTTTGTTTCAGAGCATGTGAGCTCACTGAGCTCAGGTTTGAGCTCTCCCCCACCAGTGGGATGCTGGTCCCAGTGGAATGAGCCCATTTAATTCCTGCTCACCCAGGGGCAGGGATGGCTACACCTCACCTGGGACACTTGGGAAAAACCAGGTTCCTGGTATCCCTAATGGCTCTCAGCAGATTTAGGAGGGCAAAGAGCTGCTGTGACTCTGAGGAAAGAGCTCTGTGAGTTTTGCTTTTCCCCTGATGAGGCAGTGAGGGCAAGGAGAGCTCTTGGGAATGGCAGACCTGGGGAGAAGCCTGCCCATCCTTCCAGAGGGACAGGGCTACCCCGAGGCCACCTCCATGCTGTGTCCCAGCTTGGGTGTTCCTCTGGAGGGACCACATCTGATTCACATCATCTCCCAGCTGAAAATCCCCTGTCAGGCACTTCCAGGGATGGAGCCTTGCAGCTGGGGGCTCCCTGGAACTCAGGAGGAGCCACAGGGCCCAGCTGACAGCCATGGGCAGCTGCTTTATCTCCTGGATGTTTTTCCCCTTCCCATAAACAGGAGGAGAGGGTGGGAATGTGTCTGAGACAGGGAAATGACAATGGGGAGGGAGAGGGATGTAAATCTTGCAGAGCACTGAAGTGACAGATAATGGAAGAGAACTGGGGTGAGAACAGGGAATGCTGCTGGTGGGGGAATGTGGAGATGAAGAGCCAGGATGCCACAGCAAGGCTGGAAGTGCCCCTGGCACAGTGTGGAGCACAGGGCAGAGCCTGGCCCCAGCTGCTCCCCACACCCACATTGTCCCAGATCTCCACACACCTGGAAATGAGAGCACCTGGAACCTCCAAGTGTCTAACTGTCCTTCAAGCCCTCTGTGGCCAAACCAATCCAAAGGATGCTGCTAATTAGGCAGAGCTCAAAACAACCCTGTGGGATTCCTGCCTCCTCCTCCTCCCCTACAACTGTGTCACAGGTAAGAGAAAGGAGGAAAAGCTCATAAAGCAGAATTAAGGGAAGAAGCTCCATGGAGCATCCCTGATTAATGATTTTCCTCCCTTTTTGAGGGATCCCCATCCTCCCCAGGCCCACACACCCCCAAAGCACAGCTCACCTTCCCCATCCCATGAGTGCAACACGAGAAAACTCTCCAAGGTACACTGGGCTTCATTAACTCAGGTCACTAAATCCAGGGAAGCACCCAGGCAGTGGCAGGGATCTCTCATTGTCTGCACGGCTGCAGGAGCTGCTCCAGACACGGAAGAAGCTGAAATCTGATGTGAAATAACTCCACCTAGAGGGAAAAGGGACTGGGAGAGAAGGGCCACGGGTGAGCAGAGCAGGGCTGAGCACATTCCTGACCTGGCACAGAGCAGGGATCACTGCCTGGACACAGGGATGGGACAACAGTGCCATGATCACAGAATTGTGGCATCACAGAATGGTTTGGGTAGGAAGGGCCATTAAAAATCATCTTGTTCCACCCCCTGCCATGGCAGGGACACCTCCCACTGTCCCAGGCTGCTCCAAGCCCAGTTCAGTCTGGCCTTGGGCACTTCCAGGGATCCAGGGGCAACCACAGCTTCTCTGGGCACCTGTGCCAGGCTTCCCCACCCTCACAGGGAAAAGTTTCTTCCTAATCTCTAATCTAAACTTCCCCTCATTCAGTTTAAATGCTCTGTCCCTTGGGTGTATGTGAGACCATCAGTTCCCAGTGATCCCATGGCTGGCTCAGATCCCAAAGCCACCTGTCCCTTTCCACCCCCAGGAACAGCTGCCCCTCACTGGTCTCACAATGAAGATTCTTCAAGTCCTTCCCCAATAGCCATGGAAGAGGAGGGCAAGGGGTCAGGGCTGCATTTCCTTTGGAGAAGCTTCAATCAGGAATTTAATGGAGCTCATAGAAGCACAGCACTGATGGGACATCTGCAGAGACAGTCACTGGGCAAATGCCATCTTGGTGCCACCTTGGTGCAAGGGGAAAAGGCAAAAGCTGCTATTTACCCACTTTATTTAATCCAGGAAAACAGTTCATGGAATCCCCAGTGAGCTCATTTTGTATGGGAAGATCTGTCATCCCAAGTGCTCTGCCTCTGACTGATGAGAAAATGTCCTTGTACCTCAAATCTCTGAAGTCTCCTTCAATGTGCACGCCCTGTACCTGCAGCACTTCGGGATCAGAAGCAGCATTTGGGCTCCATCCCCCATTTCTCACCCTGAGGCCAGATTAGTGCTGGATCTGATCCTAGCTCCAATTTTTTGGGATGAGCTGATACTATTTTACTTCCCATAGAACAGCCACACTCAAAGGAGGGTGGGAGCCATAATTAAGTTTCTTGTTGGAGCTTTTTTTGTTGTATTTTTTAAGCCTTGACTTGGACTCTGAACCAGGATATTGGAGCATTAATAAGAGGAGATGCTGTCAGCTTTAGGTAGGGATTTTCTCCATGAATAAAAAGAGTGGGTTTGGGACATGTGAAGGAAAGATGGGAAAACCTGAAGCCACCAAACACTTGCAGCCTCCATGGATGGCAGGCTGGGGCTGCAACACCCCTGCAGCTCCAAACACTTTCTGGGCAGTTAAATAACATTTGGCTGCTTGGTTAAAGATGGGATAATTATTTCCAGAGAGGCAGACACGGTCCAGATGCACTTCTCCTTCCACAACTGCACTAACACTATCCCAAACCCCAAGGAAATGCATTTTCCCAGGCCCAGGAGGCCATCTGGATGGCAGCAGAGCTTTGCCAGGTTTCCTCTTGACTTTATTAAGCTGGAGCAGGTATTTAGTTTCTCATTACCTGTCTGCAGGAAATAACTGGGGAGACACAGCAGCATCTTTCTCTGCAGGAGATAAACAGTCACTGGATCCTCTGCAAAATCCAGGTGCCCAGAGCTGGTTTGTGCAGCTCTTCAGACATTTCCACCCCTCAGGATTTGTTTGTGGCTGGATACACAGTGTCTATGAGAGGTTAAAAGAACCAAAAAGGCCAATCCCTGAGTATTCTAAGCCCTGAGAGTGTTTCCAAAACAGAATGTAAACACTTTTATTGTGGCAAGGATTGCTCCTTCTCCCTGCCTCGTGTCATGCAGCAAGGAAAAGAAGAGCACTTTTTCTCTCCTCATAAAGCAGGGCGTGTTCAGGCTCTGACATTTACATCAAACAAGTGCATGGCTCCCTTCCCATCTTTCTGGCTGTCCTGAGGTCATGGGTTTGCAATTTCCCTGTTGGCAAATCTGGAGCAGCCAAAGAACATCACTTTGCTGGAGTTTAAAGGGTTTTTTTCCTCACTACAACAGAAAATGCCACAGTGGAACCAGCAGAGAGGAGATGTGGAAATGAGGAAAGAGTGGAAAGGTGTTATTTCAACTTTCCCTTTGGTCTTCAGCAGCCAAATCCTGAGATACCAGGGAGCTGTGGATCCTTGCTGGCCTTGGAAAGAATTACAGAATATCCTGAGCTGGAAGGGACTCCCCAGAGATCAGAATCCAACTCCAGGCTCTGCACAGACACCCCAAAATCCCACCCTGGGCATCCCTGGTGTCCAAACACTCCTGGAGCTCTGGCAGTGCCCAGCACCCTCTGGATGAAGAACCCTTCCCTAAAATCCAACTAGACTCCCCTGGCACAGCTCCAGCCCTGCCCTGGGTCCTGTCCCTGCTCAGCAGGGAAGAAGCAAAGCCTGTTTCAAGTGTGGACTCAGCAAAGTGGCTGATCCCTGATCCAGTTTTTCCCATTTTGGGAACACCAATCAGTGTAATTGAGCTGTTGGAGTGAGTCCAGAGGAGGTCACCAAGATGATTAAAGGGATGGAGCAGCTCCTCTATACAAAGAAAGGCTGGGAGAACTGGGATTGTTCAGCCTGGGAAAAGACTTCAGGGTGACCCAACTGCAGCATCCAGTGCCTGAAGGAAGCCTAAAAAAAACATGGAGAAAGACTATTTACAAGGGCCTGGAATGACAAGGGAGGTTTTCCCATCCAGATAATTCCCCTGCTCTGGTTTAGACTCTTGCTGCTACAAATCCATGTGCAAAAAGGTTTGTGGTGGGAAACAGGACAGCACTGGACTGACAAACTCAGCCTTGCTGGGGCAGAGCAAGAGTTTTAACCAAAATAAAGGATTTTCCCCTCATTTTTCGACATCCCACTGCACAGGAACGCTGGAGGTCAGAAGCAGAGATCCACACACAGAGCACACTGCTCAGCTGGTAAATCCCACAGGCCAGATGCACCTTCTGGGTCAGGATGTGCCTCCACAGTGATTGTTGGGAACTGGGAGATGCACCTGGATAAGGATTGTCCAAAATTGCTGCACTCCTGCTGCAGGTCCAGGACCTCTGCTCTGAGCCTCAGTGGGGAGAGCTGGGCTGACTCCATGTGGTCATGGCCTTGTTATGGCAAAGTTTGAGTTTTAAAAAGCATTGACTTTCCACAAAAATATAATATCTACCTCAAATCCATAAAATCTTTCCATGGAGGAAAAGGCACTGTTGAGGGAGTTAAGCTAAACCTCCATGGAAATGTGTCCACACTCCCAGTTCAACCAGCAAAGCAGCACAATTTAATATTCATTTTTAACATGCATGAGACATTCCCAGTCCTCTGAATCCCTCAAAATAAATGAGAAGGGCTAGGAGGGGAAACTCCCAGCCAGTTTGTGCCTTTCCCTTGCAAGAAAAGGTTAAATATTGCAGTGGTTCATCTGGCTGCAATCTGGGAGATTCACCCCCAGATTTTGGGTGTGCCTGGGCAGAGAGAGGTCTGTGTGTGTCATCTGGTCACTCTGGGCCTGAAGAAGTCAAAAATAAGGAATGTTGATCGTTTCCACGGTTACAGAATGATTCATTCTGAGGGTGAAGTAACAGGGGAGACACATGGAAAATGAAAATCATGTCTCAGAAGCGTTTTGTGTAATTATTGCGTTCACCAGCTCTCCTGCTGCAGGCGACACGCGTGTCCTGACCTCAGCTACTCATAAAACTGTCTCTTGAGATCATCCCAAAGTTGGGGTTTTTTATTGAAAAGGAACTGAAATCCTCACTCATGAACACTCTGAGCTTTGGAGGCTGAGCAAGGCCCATCCCAGCACAACTCTTGTCCAAGCAGAGCAAGGGAGCCTCCAAAAGCAATCCCAAATTTATCAAAGTGAGAGCCTGGAAGGACAGGACAACAGGCAACAGCTTTAAACTGGAAGAAGGTAGGTTTAGATGGGATATTGGGATGGAATTGTTCCCTATGAGGGTGGCAATGAACAGAGTGCCCTGAAGAGTCCAAGGTCAGCTTGGACAGGGCTTGGAGCAACCCGGGGCAGTGGAGGTATCCTGCCCATGGCAGGAGGTGGAACAAGATGATCTTTAAAGGTCCTTTCCCACTCAACCCAGTCTGGAATTCCATGAATCTGTAATTCCAAACCCTTCCCCTCGCAGAGCCCACTGCGGCTTCTGTGAGGGTGAAAAGACCCTTCAGGCGGCGGGAACCGGGGCCGGACCCGCCATCACCACACGGCAGCTGCCGCCATCTTGGCGGCGCCGTGAGGGCGGTGCTGGGGAAGGGGCGTGGCCTGTGTGCGGGAGGGGGCGTGTCCACAGCGCTCCCGCCCAACCCGCGAGAGGCCAGCGGAGGCGCTGAGGGGGCGTGGCCAGCGGGGCGAAGCTCGGCGGCGATTGGCTGCGTGTGGGCAAAGCTCGGCTGTGATTGGCTGTCCGCGGGGGGCGGGAGGGCGCGCGCGCGGCCCCGCCCACCCTGCCACGTCCGTGCGGCGCGTGCGGCGGGGCCGGCGCGCGCGGTGAGTGCGGCCGGGGGGCCCTGAGGGGCTGCGGGGGGGGAGCGCTATGAGGGCTCGGTTTGGGGAGCGGTCCCGTCCTCCCGAGGGGCTGCTGCAGCTCAGGGGCGCTGTGGGGACACCAGCGAGGGGCTGCGCGGGTGTGGGGGGTTGATATGACCGCGCTGAAGGTCTGCGTGTGAAGCAGCAGGACGCCCCTCCACCGAGGGGTGCCCTCAATGTGTGAGGGGTCCCCTCTGAGGGGTTGGTTTGGGGAAGGGTCCTGCCCTGAGGGGACCCCCCGAGAGGCCGTGTGTGGGGTGAGGGGGTATGGGAGCCCCCGAGGTTCTGTGTGAGCTGTGGGACCCCTCGAGGTTCTGTGTGAGACCCCCCGAGGTTCTGTGTGAGACCCCCCGAGGTTCTGTGTGAGCTGTGGGACCCCTGAGGTTCTGTGTGAGGTGTGGGACCCCCCGAGGTTCTGTGTGAGACCCCCCGAGGTTCTGTGTGTGATGGAGGGGCTGAGGGGATCCCCTCACGGGTGGGGGCAGCCCCTCGAGAGCTCAGTTGTGCAGGGGGTTCTGTCCCTCCCCAGCTGAGGAAAGCTGTGGGGACCCTCCAGGGACAGAGCTGGGCTCTGTCACCCCGTCCCCCAAAACTGGGGGGCTGGCAGAGGTCCGGCCAAGCCACCCAGGGGGTTTGGGGGTGTCCCCTGGGATGGCAGCTCAGCTCAGGGGGTCTCTGGCCATTCCCTGCTCCCAACACACGTGGGGATCCCAGGATGCTCCAGGGAAACTTCACCCGTGCACCAGCACAACCCACAGGCCAGAACTCTTCTTCCCTGTACCTTAATCCTTTTTTTTTTAAATTTATAATTGATGTTACCTAAATCATATTCCTGCCTCCAGGAAATGAGAGTAGCTTGCAACTCCATCCTGCTCCAGCTGTGCCGGATGTAGTTGGGAAGATGACTCTTAGTTGGTCACTAATTGCTCATAGAGCATCACAGTTTTTATTTTCTCCATGTGCTTTTCCCTTGGTGTGCTGTAACCCTGAGCTGGAGTTTGAGGTTTGCATGTTGATGTGGACACTTGGGAATTCTGGGGGACAAAGGAAAAGGACATTGGGATAGTTGAGCTGCAGGAATAGAGAAATCTGTAGAAATGTTTCTCTTTGCAATTTGTCTTTCCCGCTGTTTCATTTTGAAAGCAAACTGAGTGAGAGTTTGTGTTGCTGTTTAATTGCTATAGCAGCAATTTTTTTTTGTATGCAAAATTAGGATGAGAGCTGGGATTCAAAGGCCAATGTGTACCAGCAGGTGGCATAAAAAAGATTTCGTGTTGATTTTTTAGTTAAGAAACTTCAGTTGGGTTTCTGGAGCCACTTTCACTTTTGAGGCTCATTACAGCAAACATTCTGTTCTTTCTCTGGGCTGTGAGATGTCTTATTTTAAAAAGTGTCATCCCAAACACTTTTTTCTTTTGCTGTTTATTTGGCCTGACCATTAGTGTGTGGCTGCTCTGTCGTTCATGGTGCAGCTAAGGCAGTCTGAAGATTTATAAAGAAATTAAAAGTGTTCATGAGCTCTGCTCATATCAGAGCCCTGACCAGGTATTCCACAGGGGGTAAAGTAAGAATTATTTTCCTTTATCATGGAATTCCAGGTTGGAAGGGACATTAAAGCCCATCTCATTCCCATGGGCAGGGACACCTTCCACTGTCCCAGGTTGCTCCAATCCCTGTTGCTCCAACCTGGCCTTGAATGCAATAAGGAAAACACATCCTTTGTCACCCAGTGACAAAGCTCCCCAGTGTCTTTAATCATTAACAGGTGTCTCACTGTCACCTTGGCACTGCTGCTTTCCCTGTCCCTGCACACTGTGGGGCTGTGCTTGGCAGCTGGGCTCTGTAAACACATGGAGCAAACAGGACAGGCTGGGCTGTGCCTGTGCCATCACCTGGGATGAGATTCAATATTTGTGAGGTGGGACTGCTTGGAAAAAAGAGCATTATTCATAACCACTGCAGGTTTTAAATTAACAGGAGTGCAAATGACAGCTAGACAGGTTGTTGGGAGGTTTCTTGAGGGTGATGCTTTCCTTGTAGAGGTTAAATGCCCTCCTCCAGGCCTTATCAGGCTGGGTTTTTCCAGGATAAACACACAAACTGCGTGTGCTGGCTGCGGGTGACGTGCGCCGTGCCCGGGCGCACACGCTGTGCAGAGAAAGGGAACAGCAGTGTACTCACCTTCCCTGGAATCCCTGAGGAAAATCCCATGGCATGCTGCAGGGGGAACAACTAATCAGAGATTAAAGCTGTTGAATTGTGTTGCAGATCTGTGTCTGCAGCCATGATGCCCGTGGCCACCGTGCTGCCCGATGACACGCCCATGTTCGACCCCAGGATCCTGCAGGAGCTGGACTGGAGTGAGAACACCACCTCCTTTTCTCCTGCTATTTCTCCACTGGATCCAGGGGATGGGCTGGTCCTCAGGCCACTCTGCACAGCTGATTTAAATCGAGGTAGAGTCCTGGTTTATCATTGCCACAGATGACACTGGGGGGCAGAGTTGGTGACTTCTGTTTCTGCAGGAGCTCTCAGTAGATTGGGATTGCTCATTTTCCCTGATTTGAGTTGTTTTTATCAGTAAACGATTTGATGGAATTTTAGAACATCCTAAATTGCAAGGGATCATTGAGTCCAACTCCTGAACCTGCACAGGATACCCCAACAATCCCACCCTGTGCCTTGTCCTAACATCCCTTGGGCTCTGGTAGCCTTGGGGCTGTGAGCAAATCCCTGAATCTGAGCTTTTGGCATCATGGATTTGGCGACCCTGAAAATTTGGTTTACTTTTTTAATCCTAAAATTCAAATAAAATCTTCCAAATAATCCACAAGTCCCCATTCCTATGGTTTTGGAGAGGGAGCACAGTTGTTTATACTGTATTCTTTAATGCTGAAGCAACACTAGCATCTTGGTGCATGAATTCTCCTTCAGTTCTGGAATTTGGATAAAAACATTGGTTTGGAGTCATTATTCCAGGCTCCCTTGAGCCTTAGCCAATCCTTCAACACTGTTCAATCCCATTGTGATGGGATGGTGCCATGGGGATGGTCCCTCTCCAAACAGCTGTGGTGGATTGTTCCTTGCTGTTTGGAGCTGCTTGTGTGTCTGGCCCTCACTGAGTTGTTTCCCCTCCTTTCCTGCCAGGCTTTTTTAAGGTTCTGGGTCAGCTGACAGAAACTGGAGTGGTGAGCCCGGAGCAGTTCATCAGTGAGTACCTCATTATTCCATTTTCCAGAGGGGCTGCAGGGAATCCAAGGATGCTGCTGCTGACAGCAAAGCTGCTCAGGTGTGAGTGCCTGATGCCAGAGGGAGGGATTGGCTCACTCCCCTGAGGAGCCCTTGGCACTCAGCCTTGCATCCAGTTGCAGCTATCCCCAAGGGCTGCTTGGCTGGGACAGGCCTAAATTGTGAAACTGATTTTAGATAGCTGGTAGGATGGATTATTTGGGTTGCTTCAAGCCCCTCCAGCCTGGACTGGGACACTCTCCAGGATGGGGCAGCCACAGCTTCCCTGGACAACTTGTGCCAGCCCCTCATCACCCTCTCAGGGAAGAATTCCTTCCCAATACCCCATCTATCCCTGCCCTCTGGCAGTGGGAAGCCATTGCCCTGGTGCTGTCCCTCCAGCCTCTTGACCAAAAATCCCTCTCCAGCTCTCTTTGAACCTACTTTAGGTCCCCTTTAGATCCCAGGCCAGCCAGGCCAGTGGGGAGGCAGCTGAGAGATTCAGGGAATCACAGGATCTGAGCCAAACCCACCACTAATCCATGTCCCCACCTGTTTCATCCACAGCTTTTAAATCCCTCCAGGGATGGGGATTCCACCACTGCCCTAGGCAGCTGTGCCAGGGCTGGGCAAACCTTTCCATGAAATCCTTCCCTGTGAGGGTGGGCAGGCCCTGGCACAGGTGCCCAGAGCAGCTGTGGCTGCCCCTGGATCCCTGGCAGTGCCCAAGGCCAGGCTGGACAGGGTTGGAGCAGCCTGGGATGGTGAAAGGTGTCCCTGCCATGGCAGGGGTGGGATGAGATGAGCTTTAAGGTCCTTCCAACCCAGAGCATTCCATAATTCGATGTTGTAGCACCCATGTGCAGAGCTGCTCAGCAAGGAGAGGGTTCTTTGGGCAGATAGAAAAAGGAGTTTGTGTAATTTCTGCTTTTTCATGGGTTAGTCTGACTGGAGCTTTCATTTTCTGGAGTCTTGGATGCATCATCCCTATGATCCCCCAGTGACTTGCAGTCAGAGTGCTGCAAATACCAGACTTCCCTGCAGTTTTCTGTGAGCCTGAATTGCCTGTTCCACACTGTGCTGCTCCCACAGAAACCTTTGAGCACATGAAGAGATCTGGAGATTACTACGTGACCGTGGTGGAGGACACAAACCTGGGGCAGATCGTTGCTACGGCAACGCTGGTTATAGAACATAAATTCACTCACTCCTGTGCCAAGGTAAGTCCTGCAGCTGGGAAGGGAGGAAAAGATCCTGACTCTGGGCATGTTATTTTATGGTGTCACTGTGTGGTGACAACCTCAAGTTGTATCAGGGGAGGTTTAAGTTGGATATTGGGAAAAATTTCCTTGTGGAAAAGATCTGTCCAGCCCTGTACAGGCTGCTCAGGGTGGTGGAGTCTCCATCCCTGGAGGGATTAAAAAGCTCTGTGGATGTGGCACTTGGGGACATTGGCAGTGCTGGGTTTGATGGTCTTGAAGGGCTTTTTCGAACTTAAAAATGTAAATATTTATAAAATATATTTTTTAAAAGATCAAGTATTTTGTGTATATAAAAATATGTCACATCCTTGAGTGCTGAGCTGGTTGTAAAAGGAAGCTTTGGCTTTTCCTGAGGAAAAGGAGCACTTGGAGATGTGTCCCAGTGAGCCTCTGAAGGAGTCAGACGTGGCTCTGCCAGAGCAGATGGCTGAGGATCTCCGTGCTGGGAGTCCCAGCTGTGAACACAGGGAGCTGGGAGGCAGTTCCAAGGCTAACACACACTTGCTGTGTTTTCAGAGAGGCAGGATAGAAGATGTGGTGGTCAGCGGGGAGTGCAGAGGGAAGCAGCTTGGAAAACTGTGAGTATTGCCCTGACACATCACACTGCCAGGCACCTGGGAAAGCCCAGCCAGCAGGGATCACCTGCTGGCCGTGAAATGGTCTGCAGGAAAACACAGAGTGCTGGCAGCCCTCAGTGCTGTGGCTGTGATAGTGTAATTAATGAAATAGTCACTGAGCCAGCATTTAACTGCTGACTTCTTGTCTTTTCCAGATTAACGTCCACCCTCACCTTGCTCAGTAAGAGACTGAACTGTTACAAAATCACACTCGAGTGTCTGCCCAAAAATGTGGATTTCTACAAGAAGTTTGGCTACTTGGTATCTGATGAAAACTACATGTTTCAACGGTTCTTTAATTAACAACTTCTAGGTGTTCTGGTTCTTTTTTTGTTTTCTTGGAAAGACTTTTGGTGGAGGAACGTGTGCTACAAACATTCTCTCCGTGGAAAATTTCTATAGTTTATTGCTACAGATATAGCAATCCCTATAAATAATGAACATCAAATGTGTAAATCTTGGGAAAAAAAAATTACTGATGTTTTAGAAAGGGTCCTCTGGGTTAGAAAATAAGTTTGGAACTAATTTTTACTACTGTTGAGTCGAGGTGAAGCTTTTCTGTTCTAGCTGAGTTACAAAGGACTCGTTCAAGGGATGGTTTTTAACCAAAGGTCTATATTTTTATCTCAAATTTTTTCTTGCATTGTATTTTTCTAAAGGTTTGTGCTTCTTTTCTCAGTAGCCAAAGGACAGCCCCTGGGACTGTCCTGCTGGCTGTGCTGATGGAAGGATGAGGTAGCTGGGGAAGGGATGAGGCTTCTCTTATGCAGAATTAGTGACACACAACAGGCCATAGATCTGGTTTTTTCCATGACACCTCATGGAAGTGCTGGTGGTGCATCAGAAGTTTTATAGGCACTGTTTTCCAAGACTGGATTTATTACTGTTGGTGCAGATTGGGGAGAATCCTTAAAGGCTGTGCTGAATTCCCAGTCTAAAAATGGATGTGTGCTTCTCACTGCAGGCCTCCTGCACTTTAGCTGATAACTTGGTTTTCAGGATAATTACTTTTTTTCTGATAAAAACCCCAAATGTGGTTTGCAGCAGGGCAGAGGGTAACTGGGAAACTGGAATGTCTGTATCCCATATGGAGTGGGGTTCTGGCTAGTAATCAGTGGGGAGGGGAGTGGGATGGAGAGATTCAGCTTCACCTGAGGGAGCTGGGGGTGTCCAGCCCAGAAAAGCCTTAGAGCCACTTCTGGTACCTAAAAAGGAGGGAGAGGGACTTTTGTAGGGGCAGGACACAGGGAATGGCTCCCACTGCCAGAGGGCAGGGATGGATGGGATAGTGGGAAGGAATTGTTCCCTGTGAGGGGGTGGGCAGGCCCTGGCACAGGTGCCCAGAGCAGCTGTGGCTGCCCCTGGATCCCTGGCAGTGCCCAAGGCCAGGCTGGAGCAGCCTGGGACAGTGGAAGGTGTCCCTGCTGAAATGAGTTTAAGGTCCCTTCCAACCCAAACCACTCTGGCATTTACTGACCAGCCACTGGAACTGCAGAGGGCCAGGTGGGCTCGGGTTGTGCCAGGATGGATTTCCACCTGTGGCAAACCAGGAGAGAATCCCCCCTTCTGCTCCTGTTCCTGTGGAGCTTCCCTCGTGCTGCAGGAGTGGATCAATGATCTTAGCACTTTTGCCAGGGGTGAAAAACAAATAAGGTCCAAAGGCCTGTTGCCAGCAGTGGTGTTTTGTGTGGGGAGTGACAAATGGCACAGCCATGAATAGGGCATTATACCCAGCCAGGGCTGTTTGTGGGCAGCCAGGCCTTCCACACTGTCCTGCTTTGTGCTCTGGAGAGCAACTCTACAGTGCTGGGGCTCTGCTTGATCTTCCTGAGGGTTCTCCACTCCATCCAGTGTCTCCTTGGTGATGTCTGCTTTATTTATTGATTATTTTTTTAAAGAATATCTTTGTTTAAGCTGAATAAATGATTGCCACCTGTATCTGGACTGTTTCTTGGAGTGAGGATGTGCTTGTTGAGCATTACCTGTTCCCCTTCCCTAGGCTGAAAAGAACACTTTTTAGGAATCCAATTCCACGTGCAATTCTCTCCCAAGAGAAAGCAGATGTGCTCCTTGACAGCATCTGCATGGCTCCAGCCCTGACTCTCATTCTGTAAAGCAGCTCCTGCTTTCTGCTGGCCCAAGTGACTGAGGTGGAGTTTCAATTAATTCACAATGATTTGAATTCCATGGTATCTACACCCTGTGAAGAGCCCCAGGCCCTCATTAAGAGTTAAAGAGAAGATCGGAGTGAGGAGCAGGTGCTGTGGCCCTGCTCAGATCAGTGTCAGAGTGAAGGGGGCTGAAAGCTGCAGCACAATGGCCCGGGCAGGCACAGCCCCCTGCAGCAGCTGAAGAGCTCTTTGTTCTCCCAGAGGTGCCAGTCCCACCCCTCCGCACAAACAGCAGCTGGGGAGCTGCGAGTGCCCAGCCCGGGGGCTGGGGGTGGCACCGGGGGGCCAGGTGTGCCCTGGGGCACACAGGGACAGGGACAATGCCACAAGTGCCCCAGGGGGAGGGGAACGGCCCCGAAACATCCACAGTGCCACGGGCTGAAGAGGGAACAGCAAGGGCCCCTAAAGATGTATTATGTATCTATAAAATAGACCTAAAATACAGGCATAAGTATCATATTTTATAAAATATAGATTTATATGTATATATAAATATATGTGTGTGTATATGTAATATATATAGATATGCATTTATGTATATTTACAATCTATATTACATTTACAATGTATACATATTTTATATATGTACATATATATACATATGTAGAGAGACTATATACCTATTATATATATACAAACACACACATATAGAGACTATATATATATATATATATAAAAAATCAACCATGATCTCCTTGGGGCAAATACCAAACCCTTCATAAATGTTTTCCCCCTGAGAAGCTCTTCCCTGGACCACAGAGGCATCTGAGTACCTCTGGTTTGGATAAATATAATTATCTATATAGCTATATAGATATCTTTATATATATTTGTATAAATATATATGATCATACAAATACTTTATTTATAAAAATAGCAGTATTTGGACACACAGTTGATTAATCCTGGAGAATCCCAGACTGGTTTGGAAGGGACCTCGAGGCCCATCTCATTCCACTATCCCAGTTTGCTCCAAGTCTTGTCCAGCCTTGCCTGGAATTTTTTTTTGTCAGAACCAGCCCCAACAGCTGCTCCAGAGTTTGTTACCTCCTCCCTGTGATTTAATTTTTTGGCCACGACCTTTCCCACCCTGAGGAAGAGACCTCCAGCTCCTTCACTCCAGCTTCCCCTAAGCTGGAAAAGGCAATTTCAGCACCTCAGTGAAGAGCTGTGGATTCCCAGAGATCTGGGTGTTGCAGTTTTGTGTTTGAACCTGGGAAGTAAAAAATAATAATTCACCCTCCACTTCTCTTCCCAATTCACAGTGAGAGAGTCTGCCTTTAGTTCAACCCCCAAAACCAAATATTGAAACTCCTCCTGGCAGTGAAACTACAGCAGACAGACACAGGAAGCTTTAAATAGAGAGCTTAGTAATAGATCTGAGGAAAATTAAATCTCAGAATCCCTTAGGATCTGACAGGCAGACAGACCAGAATGACTGTAAAAGGCACCAGGAGGGGGTAATGCCAGGAAAAAGAACTGGATTGATGAAAAATCCTTAGTCATGGAGCTTGTGAGAAGCAAGGGAGTGTTCCCAGGAGCCCAGAGAGAACAGAGCCAGAGCCAGACGAGCCTGGAGAGATCAATCAGTGCCTTCCTTCCATCTGTTTCTTCCCTCCCCTTCCCCAGGGACCTGCAGTAGAGAGGGGTTTGCTGCTTGCCAGCCCCGTTCCAGCAGCAGCAGCAGCACGTGGCTGCCATGGGGGAGGCACTGCCCACCAGCCCCAGAGCATTCCTGCACGGAGGGCTCAGTGCAGAGCAGAACAAACCACACAGGAGATAAATCACTTCCTTTTCTCTGGCTGCAAAGTTCCTAACTAAGCATCACACCATTCATTGCAGATTTTTTTTCCCCTGAAGGAATTATGCTGCTCCATCAGTGCTGCAGGGGCAGAGGGTACCAGCAGGAACAGGAATGTGCTGCTGAATGCTGGATGTTCTGATCCCCAAACCCTGAGCCCATTTATTCCCTGTTAAAACACAAGCTCACACTTCCCAAGCACACAAGTTTTTCTAACAGCCACGCTCAGTCACCACAGTGCTCCCAAATCATTCCAGCCCTGGCTTTTAGGCAACCAACATTGGGAAATAAAGATGTAGAACCAGGGCTGTGCTTGCACAACCTCTGTGCTGCTGAGACAGTTACAAACCACCCTGACAATCCCCAGCCTGAAAACCTTCGAGCCCCAAGAAGTGTCTCCTTAGCTGAGAAAGGTTTTACAAGAGCTGAGGTGAATCCTTTAAGTCTTGATTCAGTTATGGGCAGTGCCCTAGGCCTCAGTTTTCAAATACAAATCAAATTTTTACCTCTAATGATGCCATTACTCTTTGAAAACCAGTTTGAGGATGTTCTAGACAGTTCAACTTGAATTAACCTCTATGTTTATGTTTCTAAAGCACATTTCTACCATAATACATACTGAGAACAAGGTGAATTTTAGCAAACTTTTTCTTTACTAAAGTCTCTTGTTATAAATTACACAAATAACTTTATAAACAAATCCCCCCCACTTGCATTTTGTTTAAAGTAATAACTTTATATCATACAAATAAAGAAATTTCAAGTATGAAAAGTGCATTATTGCAATAATACCTCTTTGCAAGTCCAAAAATCTTGGTTTAGATTAAAACTGTAAAGTGTAAAAAAGGAGTAAAACAATCAGTGCCATCTATTCATTCAAGAAGTCCAACATCTTAAAAATGATGCTTAGTGTGTTGCAGAGGCAGATTTACATCTGAAAGCAACATGTAATTGAAAAGAAGCTATGTGTGTTCATTGTTTTGCATTAATTCTTTTGTTTTTTTTCCCTAGTTTTCTTCACCTTTCTTGGCAGGAATTCTCACTACAACCAGTGCTTGTCCTCAGCCATCACCCATTCTGTGCTGCTGCCACCTGCATGGTGCCAAGATCTTCATCCTCCTCGTGCATCCTCTTCAAACTCCCTGCAGGAGGCAAGAGGCAACTTCAGACCAGGATGTTTAAACACTTCACACTGAAGTTTAAACTCAGCTTGCACACAAAAAGCCCTTCCCAAGAGTTTGGGATTCTGCTGCTGAAGGTTTGTTTAAAAATTCACCTCCCACCCCCAGCAGCAGCTTCTCACCTGTGCTGCCAGGTGGGACTGAGAGGGATCTCTCCAGCTGCAGAGGTGACATCATCTGGATGGTTAATTTTGCTAGATAGATGGCTTCATATTCCTGGAAAGGCCCAAAAACGTTGATTGGAATTACTTTGGCATAAAGCTTTGTAAAGCTAATTTAGAGTATCTCATATTCAGGCACAGATTTGGAAGGAGGAGAATTATTTGTTGCTTTGATATGAATGACAAAAACCATCAGGAAGTCAGAGGAAAAGAAAGTTCAAGGATGATTAAAGAAATGGCTTTAAAAACAAACAACATTTCCTTTGCAGCTCCTTCAGCACCAACCAAGACATTTCAGAGCCTCTTAATCACTGCACAAACCAGGATTTTAATTTCTCCTCCATTCCTGGATTTGCTTTGTCCAAAGCTGAAGTCTAAGGAGCTGAGGTGCCCACTCATCTTCCTCCCAAGCTTTACTCCAGCTCCTGACATTTCTTTGAAGCATATTTGTGTAAATGTCTGTTTGGCAGGAAGATGATTCATTAAATGGCTTTTCAGTTATGATCAGGAATTTAAAAAAAAAGTCACCTGAAGTTGATGGACAAATCCAGCATTAGGATTAATACAGAATCTTCTTTCTTGGACATAAGTAAATGCATCCCTTAAAAAGAGGAGAAAAAACTTCAGTGAAAAATATATAAAAGTCTCTGTGTCATTTTGAGTCTTCCTTCAGATTATCAGTTTTTCAGAACTGCAGAACCTCTAAATTCTCCCCACAGGAACAACCCCTGTGGCATCTCCCAAGGTTTTATCCACAAATGGAAGTGGTGCCCTGATTCCCTGAGCAGCAGGAGCCTGATTCTTAAAAAAAAAGGTATAAACAGAACTGCAGTGAAGTAAAATGCAATAATCAGCCCCTGGTAAAGTCTTAGGTAAGGCACTGAGAGACTGAGTGAAAACACAACAGTTTCTGTTCCCTCCAAAATCATTATTCACTCACAGCACCTGAATTAAAAACTGAACAGCTCTTCTTACCTGTACTTCACCCCAAATGTTTCCATTATGTATGCAATAACTAAGGCAGCACTGGGAAAAAAACCCAAACAGACAAAAAAATTAGTAAAATAAATTTCAATTGTTTAAAAACATGAATATCAGGATGGATCATTTCCTACCTTCTAGAAATCCCTGCGTTCCCATGGACAAGAACTTTTCCTGAGATGGAAAAAAAAAACCTAAATTAAACATATTTGTATAAAAATGAATAAAATTCTTTGAAATGTGGTTTGTTATGGAGAACCAGGCAGCATCAAGGCACATCACCCTGAATTTGTAACTACACTCTGTCCTCTGGGATACAGGAATTGGGATTCCTGCTCCTGGGAATGGCCACAATGCAGATTTCAGGTCCTGCATTAGAGAGGGGACAGGAAAACTTCATGCACAGAACTCAGCTGTGTTTCAAGTTGAAAAAAAACCCCAAAACTCAGAGGTTGATTTTCCAGTTAGAGGCAAAAGGAAAGAACACTTTGCTCTGAATTTGTCTAATAGAGTTCAAACCAAGCATAATAAATCCCCAAATTTAAGAAAAGCTCATACTGAAGAGCCTCTAAGACACACCCCTAAATTAAAGATTTAACAACATCTTAATAAATAAGAGAAAAGTTAATATCATTTTACCTCCACTTTGTAAACTTCCATCAATAAATTCTTTAGTCTGAAAAGAAATGAAAATAAAGACTCTTTCTTAATAAACTTTCAGATTATTTCAAGTGCAAGTACAATTTTTATGTCTTTATTTACAGTGACAATAATGCACCTTTATGCAGACTTAAACCTCACTTCAACTGGACATTTGTATTTCTTTTGTACTTTAAATTATCCCTAAAATTGTCAGTGCAAAACCAGTGAAGGCACTGTTGGGTTTTTTGGGGGAAAAAGGAATAAAATCCTTTTGTTCAGTTGCAAACTGGACTAAAATAAAGATAGAAACCCACAGCTCAAAACCAGGGGTTTTGTTCCAATAATGGGCATTGTTTAATTTACAAGTTCCTTTTTAATTCCTCTGCAGCAAACATGTTTTAAGACACTGGAAAACTTTGTAAATATTTTGAATTTGATACAAGAAATGTAAATATTCTTGGGCTCAAACAGAAGTTTCCCTCAGATCAAGGCCTCCAGAATTCCCCCATCTCTTTTGAGGCCAGTCTTTTTTAATTTTTATTTCTTTTTTTTTAATACCATAACAAGAAGCAGCTCTTACAACTCCACCTGTTTCCATGCTTGTAAAAAGGAGTTAATTATACTTATTAAAGTGTCAATAACAAAGTCAAGAGCTGGCAGACACTTTCAGGGCCTCAGGCTGAATATCCCAAATGTCAAAGTGGAATTTGTCAGTTCAGAAAACCCCTGGGCAATTCCCTTCCCAATCCATCTACTCACCATAGGGAAAAATCGGATTATATTCTCCACTGGATTATCTGCAATATCCAAGACTAAATACCTGCAAGAAAATTGACTTTCATTATTTATTTCATTATTTCATAATGGTGAGTACACAACTTTGTGAGGGATCTCCTCCAACACCCCCTGAGAGAGATTTCCCCTCTCAGGAAACTGAAAACACTCCCTACAAATTATGGATAATTCTAATTTGCAGACTGGTTCAGGATGAATAAAATTCATGGTTTGGATTTAAAAATCTTT
Organism: Luscinia megarhynchos; assembly: GCA_034336665.1. Taxonomy (NCBI): domain Eukaryota; kingdom Metazoa; phylum Chordata; class Aves; order Passeriformes; family Muscicapidae; genus Luscinia; species Luscinia megarhynchos. The sequence goes on from CM067568.1 coordinate 58,633,212, forward strand.
CTGCACCTCTGCACATTTTTCAAATAATTCTGACAAAGTAAAAATATTTGGAAAGAACACACACACACACACAAAGGAATCTTGATCATTTCTCACCTAAATAACTGCTGGAAGTTTGGTTTAATAAAATTTGCTTCAATGTTTTGCCGTATGCATATTACATGGGTTATTCCATGCTTCTGGAGTATAGGTAGCTGTGGAGAAAAAAAAGTATCTTTTTTTAAATTACAGATTCATCTCTTACACAAGCTGTACTTAGATACAAAATAGGGCTATATCAAGGGAAATCTGAGCTGGTTTTCCAGAATTCAGAGTGTGCAAATGTTGTTTTTCCAAAAGGAAAAAATGACAAAAAAAAAGGAAGGCATTCAATAAATTTGTATTTGTTTGTCTCTCCCCACTTTTCACTTTGCCTGAAATTTCAAGGCCCCACATGAGGGAAGAATTTGCAGCCAGCACTGGATTCTTGATGGAATCAGATCATGAAAATAAGAACATTTAAACCATGAGGCAAACTGTGCCTGAGCAGTGCTTGACTCCACTGTAAATTTAATTTTAATGTCTATGTCTGAGTTCCCAGTTCTGATTAGTTTTGCAACACTTTAGCAAAGGAAATAGGAATTGGTAAAGTGCCTCAAATGGTTTCAAATCTCTAAGAAAAATTTTATTTAAGACTCAATTTTAATACAAACAGCTCAGACCATCCCATAAATGCACCACATATTCCTTCCACTCTGGCATTTTTCATGTTCCAGTTCAGAACTGCAACCAAATTTACACCTCTACAGATACACTCGAGCAGATCTCCACAGTAACAAATCAAATCACCACAGCAAAGCCTCCCTGTGAGAGAATATGCTGAAAATCATACCTTGCTTTTCATAGCTGAAGAATATGGGCCTAAAAATAACCCAGGTAAGATCTCCTAGAGGCAGGAGAAGAGCAGACATTTAATATCAACTCCAAATGATTTGAAATAACACATTTCACTCACCTCAGAACATGGCCATAGACACAAATAATTTACATATTCCTGAAATGTGTAATCAGTGTCATTTATAGCAGGACAAGGGAAAAAAAAATGGTTTGGCAGGATAAAAGAAACATGATCTTGGTGCCGGAGCCTGTTTTGGACCAGCAACAAAGTCCTTGATTTGGACTGAGTTAAAGTTTGATTCCTGCATCTCACCCAGCCCCAGACCAAGTGAAAGGAACTCTTAACTTGGTTTATAATTCTGTCTTGTAATTAATTCCAAATTGCTCTCATAAAAAGAAATATATGCACACAGAAATTGTTCAAGCTTTGGCCTAGCAGTGGGAAAATATCAGTTTTGAACCATTTATCTCCCCACCAATGGAGATGTGCAGGTGTGTGGCTCTTATCTTGAGCAAAGGTTTGACTGACACCATGGTAGGACAATTTTATTTGTCCACCCAGTGGAGAACACTTTAAAGTTTAAGGTAGAAAGAAAAGCTCTGATACATTTTATAGTGATTATCTAAAATCATTCAGAAAAACAAAAAAGGAATATTTGGGGGATTTCTGTTTTAGTATCTGCACAACAGAGATGCAAACACACCTGTATTCCAAGCTGGCAAATCCTCACCTTAATTAACTAATTAATTCTGTCTCCCATGGTGCTGCCTGCCACTTTACAGGTAAATACTGATTTTAACACCAGATCTTTTCCTCTCCTCATTAAATGTTCCATGGGTTTTGCCTCAAACAGTAAATAAAAGTGTCCTACCTGCATCTCTCTCCTCATGGGATAGGTCCAATCCTTAAAAAAAATAAAAAAATTATATAGCTTTCCAAATAATACAACAGAGAAAAACATTCAGGCAGAGATGTGTACATGCATTTTATACAAAATAATCATAAGTTCTGTACAAGCTCCCTGCTACTTTTCCATATGGATGCCAGCACCAAGCAAGTGCAAGTAATACTGTTTGGAAAGTTAATGTGAAGAAACCTCAAGTATTCTACAAAGAATCTTTAAGGCTGGAAAAGATCTTTATCAGTTAAATCCACACCTCAGCTTTCTGCTGAGAAACTTCCCTCTGAACGAGGAGGGGAAAGAGAAAGGGAAAAAGCTTGAGAACTGTATTGGCTGATGTATTCCTGCAGCCACTGAAACAACAGAAGGCAACAAGTGGAGCAGGTACTTCCTTAAAATCCACACTGCCTCACCTAATCCACTCAGGCTGAATATTCAGGATTCAGCTTCAACAATTCCAGAAATGTGTGCTCTGCATGACCACAGCAGCCATTAGTGATCTCCACTATTCCCATCCCTCAGGAAACTGGGAAGGCTCCTCACACAGCAAATAAACCTCTGGCCATGATCCTGTTGGGCATTTCCAGTCCTGGGGGTCTGGAAATCAGCATTTCCATGCTCTGCTCCATTCTGCAGCTCTGCCACAGCAGAACAGAAAACTGCTCAGGCAGAGACTATTCCTGTCTTCCCTTCCCTCCAACTCCCACTGGCCTCTATTAACAGGCTCTTACTCATTCCTTGACCCTCACACTTGAAGGAGCTGGAGCTGAGATCCCAGTTACCATCTGGAGTTAAAAAAAAAACCAAACAGATAGACAAATATATCCAACAGACTGCATACATTTATTTACATAACTCTGTTGTTTGATTCACACACACACCAACAGCTAAGAAAAAACTTGCCCTATGTCCTGATGTCCTCAAAAGTATGAGGAAGTTAAACTCCAAATATTCCAGCTGGGATGGGAGCTCTGGATTACAGCAGGAAGGATCCTTTAAATTGCAGCACTGTTCACCTCGAGCACCTACACTTGTCCCAGTAGCATTAATTTCACATTAAACCTCCTTTTACCAGCACAATAAAAATCCTGTGCTTCCCTCAGACACCCCCACAGTGCACAGGGAGGATTTTCCAGCTCTTGGTAGTGGAATTAAGAAGGATTTTAGTATCAGTAAAGTTATTCTGGAAAAGAAAGCAAACAAACATTAAGCCACTCCAGAAAATCCTTTAGATAGCACCTAAAGTGGCAGCAAAAACAGGGAAACAAAATGCACTGAAAAATGGGCTTTGCTGAAGACACAGGAGTAGCTAAATTACTTCTGCATGTTCCAGCTGGAATAACAAATTCCTGGAAGTAAAAAGGAGAAAGGCTGTGACAAAAGGATGATATTTACAGAACTGTATCCCTCAGAGGGTCCAGCACAGCCCTGCTGGCTTGCTCTGCACACAAAAGCATCATTCACCCCTCACAAGGTCAGAAAAGCTCAGGTTTGCCCAAATTTAAAACCAAGCCTAAGAGCAATCAGCTCTGAAAAGCTTAAGCTGCACTCCAGGAATATACAAGCACTTTAGTGGGTTTATTACTCTGTTTGTAGAATTTAGAAATCTTGATCTGGAGCACAATGAAAACACTAATTCATCACTATTTTGGCTTAATAACACATTGCAAATACTCCTTTCAAATGCATCAGAGGCAGGAATTTTTTTAGCTCCAACAGCTGTAAACTGTACAAAATAAATAGGTAAGAATTGAGCAATGCAAGTCCAAAGGGAAGCAAATCCCAAAAGACAGCACAGATGTTCTGAACAAGAAAAAAATATCACTACAGGCCCCAGACACAGGTCTTCAGTGCCCTCCAAGAAGCAAAAAAATAAAGTTCCAATGGGATTTAGTTTGCAAAATAACTCTGAAAGACAGTGTTTAAGGAAAGCATTTAATCTGAGACAAGTACACCAACTACTGAAAGAGTGATTTTGGTGACTGTTGACAGCCCTTCAAGGCTTTCAAAACCAACAATACCAGATTATTCAAATGTTATGCAAAGTTATGTAAAAAACCCAATCTATTAATGGAGACTGAAGCCAAGCACAGGTTCCATTTTAAGGAATTCATCCATCAGCCAGGTTTTCCACACTGTCTGGAGCACCCAGCAGACAAATAACAACTGAAAGCTTCTCTTTTGATCAGATCAAATGCAAGAATTTTGCTAAGAAAACAAAGGGTGATGCCAGAGGTGAAGGGAAGAACAGCATTCCTTGCTGCCAGAGATTTGGGAGGCTCTCACAGAAGACTCCAACATCAATATTTGCAAGACACCAAAGAGATGGAGGGCAAGAAAAACGCCCAGAACTCCAAAGTTTTAAAGATGAGCCACTCTCCTCTGACAGATCACCTAGAAAGAGGGAATAAAGCACATTCCAAGGCTCTCCCTTCCCCAGCCAATTTCCAGCTGAAATAAATGCAAGCTATGAATTAATGAATTAATCCACACTACAAAAAGCCTCTTGGTATCCAATATCCAAACTACACCACGAGCAGCTCTGCCAACCGTTTGGGTTATTTTGTCCATATTTTGCCACAGCTACAGCTGTTCTTCCTTAGAACAGTTTAATGGCAAAAAGTGACTTTTTCAAAGAGTGACCTTGCTAGGACTTAACCTAAAAAAATTTATATTTCAATTTTTTTAAATTAGTTTACCAGCCCTGACACTGAGCCTGTACCAAAGCAGAGTGTGGTTTTTAAACACAACAGCCAAGCTGCAGATGCCTCTCCAGAAGGAATGCAGTGAAATGGATGCACGTGACACAGCTTAACTGGTCCCTCACTGACAGCTGAAGTCTGCAGACCCATCTGATTTTCACACACAAAAGGAACAGCCCCAGTCTTTGTCTAAGCTCAGCTCTGGCTGAAAAGCAAGCCCAGTTAGGATGGTTCAGCTCCTGCTGCCTCATAATTAGAGCCTGCAAACCACAGGCTGGGCCCAGGTGAAGGGAGAAGCTCCCAGAGATGCTGCAAAAACCACCAGGAAAAGAAATGAATCAGTAGTTAGAGGAGATGACATCAGGAAGTCTCCTCTAGATTTTCACTGCTGCTTTTCAGCTGCTCAGCACCACCCATCCTCCTGCTTCTCAGACCATCCCTCAAATCCTTTGGAAAAGCTGCACACAGCTCCCAGTAAAACCTTCATCACCACTCCAGGTGTCCAACCCTTTCCCAATTCCCAGACAGCTTTTATTCTTGTTGATTTATAGCATCACTTCCCTCTCCTCACACACTTCTCTTCCCAGGACTCCTGCATGATGGATTGTGCACCTCGAAACTCCAGGGCTGTCAGCATCCTCTTGCTGGAACACTCCAAACCTGTTACAAGGTTCTCCCACCAGTGGTGAAGTTGGAGCAGCAGAAACTGTTACCCAGCGCCAGCCAGGGGCTCTGACCTGCTCCAGCTCCTGCCCTGCCTGTAACCAGCGCACAGGAAATTCAAATTACAGTGCCCAGAGCACTGAGAGGGCAGGATTACATCAGCTGCCAGCAGCACCAGCATCCCCCCGGCTGCGACTGGGGCTGGGTCCCGATCCCACAATGACCTCCACACAAAGGCTGCAATTCCCAGGCAGCTTGAAGTGTCATCCACAGGATGAAATGAGATCACACCTTGGGTAGGAAAGCATTTTACACATGTTATCATCAAAAATCTAAATCGGTATTTGTAACATGGAACAACTGCACAAGAAATCTTGTAATAGTAAAGCAGCAGCAGAGCACACTCACTTGCCAGGCTTTAATAAGAAAGCAGACAAACTAAACGAGGCACTGAAAGAACATTCAAGGAAAATATTTGAGTATCACCAAAACCTGTCACGTCTATCACCGTGAAAGGTGGTAGTTAAGAGCCTCAAAATGAGCTACAAACAGGAATGAAGTGAAAGGTTGTGTCTTCAGTTTCAGTCATGCTTTGTGCTCTTGGACAGTTAGATTAAAAATATGGGGGTTATTATACAAATAGAATTACTTCAGTTGGAAGGGACCTACAACAATCATTTAGTGCAACTACCAGTGCAGACTCAAATACATATATTTTTTCCCTCAGGTAGAAATCCTGGTGCAAGTCTACAAAACACCCAAAATCAAACTAAATCCTTTAATTCTCTGAAGGTGTGTGCACGGCACTACCAGGAACAGAACTCAAGGAATGTTTGGACAGAGCTGCTATCCCAAAAGTGGCTGAGGGCTGGAGAAAGGGGCAGGAGAAAGGGAGAGGTGACATTGCCACCCTTGTTCCATCCCATGGAAACGATGGAAGCAGTTTTACAGGGAATTTGTGTGTTTGTCAAGAGCACTCAGACAATGGGAAGGTCCCACCAGAGACATTTTTGCTATTGAAAATACAAAGGAATAAATACAAAAGCAGGAAGGTGGAGAAGAGGAATAATAGCAGGTGGGAATGACAGAGCATACAGAGGAAGGAAGGAATGAAGGACAACAGGGATAAAAAGGTTATTTTAGCAAAGAGAAACACAAACCACAGAAAACAATAAAAGGCAGAACTAACAGAAACTATTTCTAAATAGAAATGGAAAGTAGAAACAAAACAATTCCTATTTGTCCCATTCCTTAACACTGGTCCTAAAGACACCTCATTAAATACCACCAGCACACAGGAACAGCAGCACTGAGAAAAACTTTCATCATATAATTTGTTTTTTCCCCAATAAAATTGGAAATAAAGCAGTGGAGGCAGAATCCTTCAGCTTAGAGGCAGCACAAAGCCCAGTGCCTGGAGAGCCACCCTCACACAGATTATCAGAATTGTTTATAATGGTGCAGGAATTGCCTTTTTCATGCCCCTCCTTTTTTTAATTCATGACTTTGGGCTGTACTGAGACAATCCTCATTTACCTAAAAAAACCCCAAACATGCCTCAATTCCCAAATTCTACAAACTGCTCCTGTGTGGATCTCACCAGGCACAAATTAATCAGGACTGAGAGACTGCTCAACTTCATCTGCCACAGAGCACTTTTCTGATTTATGCAAAGCAGTCTGATAGTATCCCACAGAGTTGTGATCAAAATCTGTCACCTGATTTACATTTCCCAGCACAACACAGCATTTGTTCTCCATTTTTTTGGGCTCTATTATGTGGGCAGGTAAAATAATTCTAATGATACAGGCTTCCTACTTATTTTAAAGAGTCTGCAGAGGAGGGGAAAAAAAATCTGTGTTTTAAGGGGTTTATTTGTGTTGCCTATCAAAAGTCAGAGTAAAAAGAGTTTAATAGATTTGTTCCACCTTTAGATGGGCTGCATCACTTCATTAGCATTTCAGACTAAATATAGCTGTCAAAAATGTAAATTTCTTCTTTAGAAAAACCCCATGTGCTAAAAAGAACTCTACTTTTATGCATAATAAAAAGGCAAATATGTCTGCTTAGTCAATAGGCTGCTAATTTAATTACAAAACCCATGGAGAGTCCTAAAAAAATTCTAAGTACATCATGAATACTTGGTTTGCTCATCCTGACTGCAAACAAGTATGTTTTAACAAAGAAATAAACTGGTAATTGTTGCTGTGTTCTCATTATACATACCCTAGGTTCTTTTTTTTTTGTTGTTTAAAATTTAATGGGAAAATAATATAAATTAAATTCCTTCAATTATTCCAGTCCTTGCTGACCTTCTTTCCAGAAGTACTAAGATGTCTCAGAACTAATAAGCCAACATGTACTAATTGTTGTTAACCTCTTTTTAATGGCTTTTTAGCTGTATTTTTTCCTCCTAGTATAAACATGTAACATAGAACTTCTCAAATTTAAGAAAGTTTGAGACCTGACCTTGGAAAATGTGCTGATTTTAGGAAAAAAAAATAAGCTTAGAAATGGTCCCACATCACATATAATCACTATTACTCATAAAACTGAGATATTCACTATCACCAGACTGTAAAGAACACACAGTTCACAGACATTCCCAGTATAAACCAGAAAAGCTCTGCCAGAATGATGAGCTCCAGGTTTTCCAGCATTTCCCAAGCTCCCAAAAGCACCAACAGCCCAGAGGTTTAAAAATCCAGCAATCTCAAACACCACACTATGGATTAGGGACAGGACAAACAACATCCAGGCTGGAAAAGTGACCTATTTATCCAGAGCACATCCCTGCAGCCTCCAGTCAGTCCGGGCTGCTCTCTCTCCATGGGCCAGGAAGGAATGGGATGCTGTGCAGCCAAGCAGTGATTTGGCTTCATTTTTAATTATTGTTATTATTATTGAAGCTGTGACATGGAGAAGGGAGCTGGGGGTGGCACTTGGATTGGGTTAAAGAAGTGACAAAGCTGCACTTCTGAGCAGCAGGAAGTCAGCCAGGGATTCCCCAAGCTCTCCCTCCTCCCCTTCCCAGTATCTTGAAAACAGATCTGCCAAGCCAGCATTAAACCATCCACCACCAAATTCCTGAAATATTGGGGATTACTCCTCATTAAAGAGCCTCCTCACTGCAATGCACACGAGAGGATCTTCTGCTTTCCAGGAAAATCTACATTTTGTGGACAGAATTATTTTAGTTTCCTCAGTTTGCTTTCCCAAAGCACTGTCTTAAGAACTGGGCTTAAGTCTCTTTCACTTTGCTTTTAACAGGTTACTTCCACAAGAACTTTGATATCACCACTGGCTTTCACTTTCCTGTTTCCTCCACAGGCTCCAACTATTTATTATCTTGTATTCAGAGCTTGGAATTTGTTTATGATGTTGTATTTAGATCAAGTCAGACGCAAATGTAGCATATTGCAATTATTAGAGCCTTTAGAATCAGTTCTTGAAAATCCACTCCGTGTGAAGTTCTAACTCATTACACATCATATTATTTACAGATAGCTCACAAAAGCAAAAAATAAAAGCTACTCTGAAAGACACTATTAAAATCTCAGTTTTCATCAGTTAAGAGTTGTTACACTGGCAGTGAGCTCTGGTTTCATTTTTATTTTAACCCCACATTCCTCTTTAGCCATTTTAGATGAAAAGCCACCCAGGCTAATTTAGTTAACCATCCTCAGACAAAACTGTGGGTAACACCACTAGTTTCTCCAGAAAGAAAAGATATTTTAAAACAAACAAATTATAAAGCTCAGAGGGTGGTAGGTGATTTGTGTTGAGATACAAAGTAATTACAACTTTGTGAGAACAACTAAATGACTTGTAACACCTCCAGAGCTCTGAAGTGATGGGAGTATTAAATCCTGACAACAAAAACAGAACGAAAAGAGTCACTCCCATATTTCAGGCAATTTACCACCATAACAGCATTGAGCAACGCTGTTCAAACAGAAATAATGCTGATGTTTAGAAATAAATGACAATCTACAGACGTCTGAAGAGCTCAGACACTCTCAGCCCGCCTCACGCAGGCTGTGACATTTCGCATTAAATATCTGAGGCCACCAAAGGGGGAGGGGGGGAACACTCGGGGATGTTTGTGCCACACAAAAACCGAATCAGCAGCGGCCAGGGTCAGCGGCGGGGAGTTCAGCCAAGTTCAGAAATCAGACACCGCGCTGGCCCGGCCCTGCGCCGCCGGCTGAGCGCACACGCCACCTGTCCCCGGCCGCACACGAGCCCTGCCTCTGGAACACGGTGGAAATTCCTCCCCGATGGACTCAGCAGAGCTCGGAAGGGACACGCAGGTACTGCCGGCCGGGCTGCTCCCACAGGGAGCACAGGGACACCGCGGTGACACACGGAGCGCAGCAAAGAGGGCACAGAAAAGAGTGAGGGCCGCTGAGGGTGGGCAAAAGGCAAAGGAGATGAAGCGAGGGCGCTCCGTTCCCTGCACGTGAGGGTGGCGAGATTGCCCAGAGAAGCTGTGGCTGCCCCATCCCTGGACGTGCCCAAGGCCGGGCTGGACAGGGCTCGGAGCCGCCTGGGATAGTGGGAGACTTGAGGCCGGAGGCAGCGGGGAGGGAGATGCCGAAGGGCCGGGGGGCTGCGAGGGGGATGGAGGAAGCGCCCGGCAGCGAACAGGGGAGGAAGGATGCGGTCGGTGGTCGCAGGGCGGGACACGGACCCGCGGCCTGCGATGGATCCCAGCGGGAATGCCGCGGGAGGCGCCGCAGGGCGAGCAGGGCTGTGAGGCGAAGCCCCGGCGGGGCCGCGCGGGTGCGGGGGGCCGGGACCGGAGCTGCCGCTCACCTCAGAGTCCTCTTTGGCCTGCGGCAGCGCGGGGAAGGCCGGCTTGGCGAGCTCCATGGCCGGGCGCTGTCCGGGCGGGGCAGGACCCGGGGCAGGGCGGCTATTTGGGCAGCGGGGCCGCGGGCTCCGGCTCGGGAGCGGCAGGAGATGGAGGCGGCGGAGGAGGAGGCGGCGGCGGCGCGCTCAGCCGCTCGCGCCCGGCCGCCATGCTGCTGCTGCTGCTGCCGCCTCTTCTTCCCTCCTCCTCCTCCTCCTCTTCCCACCTCTTCCTCCGCCCCCTCCTCTTCCTCCTCCTACTCCTCCTCCCAGCCTCCCGCCCGCCCCCGGGCCCCGCTCCCCCGGCCCCCGCCCCGCTCCGCCCTCAGCGCTGTGCCCTCCCCTCACGGGGAGCTGCGGCTGCGGTTGGTTTCGTGGAGCCGCTGGCAGCTCCTAGTGCGGGCTGGTTCAGCCGAAGTTTCGGTTAACGGTGAGCAGGGCCCGGCTCGGAGCCCTCACGCCAACGCTCCCTGTCGCTGTCCCCCTGACATTCCCGAGGGCTCCTTCTCCTCACACGGCCGCTTCCATCTTGGCTCTACCGCCCGTGGGAATGCGCTGCTGCCTCCCCTTGGAGCTGAAAACGCCAAGCGGGTGATGCCCAGGGAGGCGCTGGAGTCCCCTCGGTGCTCGGGGCCGGGGATCAGTCACAGGTTGGACTCGATGATCCCAGAGGTCTTTCCCAGCCTAAATTGACTCTGGGATCTGCAGGCGGCTCCTCTTCGTGTGAGTGATGCCCTCGGACACAGCAGTGTTGGGGCAAGAACCTGTTTTTCTGCTTTTTGAGAACTGCAGGAGAGCTGGAGAGGGACTGGGGACAAGGGATGGAGGGACAGGACACAGGGAATGGCTTCACTGCTGGAGGGCAGGGATGGGTGGGAGATTGGGAATAAATGGAATTCCTGGCTTCAAGGATGGTGAGGCCCTGGACTAGAATTCCCAGAGGAGCTGTGGCTGCCCCTGGATCCCTGCAGTGTCCAAGGCCAAGCTGGATTTTGGGGTTTGGAGCAGCCTGGGACACTGGAAGGTGTCCCTGCCATGGCAGGAGGTTGGAATGGGATGGTTCTTAAGCTCCCTTCCAACCCAAACTATTTTAGATTCTATGAGGTTTCACTCTTTAAGCTGCTGTTTTTCACTCCTCTGCTTTTTGGTGAACCAAAATTCTACACTGGTGTCAATGGAATTTCTGAGGGAAGCTTAGTGAAAGCCAGCAAAGTCAACCAAAATGGGTTGGTTGCTTAAATAAAATTGGAAGTGTCTTTTTGGAAACACTAGCCCTGGAATTTTAGAATTTCAATATTTATTTCTGTTTTTTCACCTTTCTGCTGTTTTTACTAAATAAAACTTTGAGAAACCTCCAACAATCACGTTCCAGCAACCATTCCCTCAGCCAGAGGCTCAGCTCACTGTTTACATCACTGCTCTGCTCAGAAATGGATTTTATTTCATGTTCTCATTGTTCCAGGCACATGGGTTTACGAGCTGCACTCAAAAGGGTGTTAAACTAAACCTGAGATTTGCATCTTTACACTCCTGACACAACCTCAACAGGGAGAAAGGTCTGTAACAGCCATATAAACAGGGAAATATTGTTGCCTGTCCTGTTTGAACTGTTCTCCACCTTATACCATCTGTTTTATCTGTGATGGGAAAGGAAATAAAACTGCAGCTGTTAAAATTGCCAGGGAGATGCTGTGTGCTTCCTGGGAAGTCAAGAGCTAATCTAATGTACTTGCCTGTCAGCTGAGCAGGCCCAGAGTAATCCAATTAGGATAATTAGAAGTAGCCAGAAGTGCCATTTAGTGCATTGCTGCTCCAGTCCAACATTCAGGTGAGCTGCACAGTGCACTGGGTCTGTGTGCACCCCTTGGGGTGGAACTGCTTGGAAAATAAAAATAAAGGAGATGCCCTTAAAACCACCACCACCTTGTTTACTTCTTGCAATAAATAAACACCAGCTCAGGTAAATCTTTCCATGAGGGGCCCAGAGCTGGCCCCAGGGCTGGAGGTGCCCTGCTCCTGTGGCCACTCTGGGGCTGGTACAAGCCTGGTGATTTGGCCTCTTGGCCAGCTCTTGACACACTCATTTGCTGCTGAATTCTGGAAATAAGGTAAATCAGAAGAGTTCACAAAATTCACCTCTCTGTGAGAGCTACACACAAAGTCCACCAGGATAAACAGATTTAAACAGGTTTTATTCATAAACTGTTTGGGGAAAGGAGATTTACTGATATACAAAAAGCCAAGAAATGAACTGACTTTTCTTCTGTTTGTGAATCCCTTCAGGCACGTTTATAAATTCCCACCATAATTGCTAAGAGAACAACACATCTCCACCCATTTTTACTGAGCCTGGGCTGTAATGAACATTGCATTTCAGAATTGTACAGAAAACACACTCCTGTAGCCAACTTGCAACTAGCATTCCCAAAATTACTAGCTACATGCTACACAAACACCTTACAATGATAATCAAGAGGTACATTATTTCTCTCCTTTTTTTTTTTTTATGCATTAACCCAGTAGGATGTGTACAATCAATCACAAATTCTATGGTTAATTTACACAGGTTTGTAGTCAAGCTTGGACTCCAGCTTCTTGGAATCAGCCACTTTCCTGACAGCTTTCATGAAATCTTCCTGAACTACGAAGTCATGATCAGCACGGATAGCAAACATCCCTGGGAGGGAGGATTTAACAGTGTAAAGACAGAACACAAAATTTCACTCAAATTCAAATGAAAACTGGTCCAGCTTACACTATCTACATGACTTTCCCATGTCTTGGATGTTGGCAAGAGGGAATTCACCTTTCTGAACTAGGGGATTACTAAAAAGAAAACTTGTTTAAACTCTGAATGTCCATTTGCTATGTTACTCAGCCTGTCCATGCAGGCAAACCATGAGTGCACAAATTTTCATGTGAAAAAAGCATAAAATAGCATCAACTCTCCAGGCAAACAGGTACCAAGAGCCCTGAATTCTCTCCAAAAAGGAGAAAAATGGGTACAATCCCTGTTTCTGCAATGTATCTGCTTCTCATGGGACACATCATGATCAGCCAGCAAGTGGCTGGCTCAGATCAGCTCGACTGAAATGTTCCAGCAGAACCTTTTTGAGCTCCTGGGTTTAATCCACTGAGGAACAGCTCCAAGGTTCAGCATTATCCAAGATTTAGCACATGCAAATGCAGAGTTAAGGAATTACCTGCTTCAGTACAGACGTTTCTCAAGTCTGCTCCGTTGAAGCCATCTGAGAGCTTCACGATTGCTTCATAATCTGTTCATAAAACACCAACGTTCACAAAACTGCAGTAAATCACCCTTCCAGTCAGGGATGCCAATAAAATACAGATCCAGCTCCCAAACTTGGATTTCAGTGCAAGCAGAGCTGCCCACCGGGCTGATAAATTAGCTGGAATCAGCAGCTGTATCAGCCCTTCCATTAAAACACAAGTGTGTGGCAGCCAAAAGCTCAAGTTATATAATTAAATCCCAAAGTTACCAACTTGTGGTTACAAGAATCAACATCAAGTGCAAAAGCTCCATCAAAGCAATGTTCTTATCATTTAAATGCTGTAAAAACCCAGAAAACTTATCTCCAAGTGGTCATAACTCAGTCTCTTTCCACTTCCAACACTCCATCTAATAAAGGCACTTAGTGTCTTAATATATTAAGCCTGACATTTTATGCACATATATTTACTATGAGAGTAGCCATGGTTATAATTCAGTGGAAATCAATTTCTAAACCACTGTTGAGCCTCCAGCAAGTTCTGATTTTTGCAAGGCTGTTTATTAAAATTATCAACTCCCTGGAAAACTTTTCATTTTCCCATCTGTATAAAATCCAAAACATTTGAACTGAATGTTTTTATCTCAAGAATCCAAAAGCTCCTAAACATGAGAAGTTCTTCAGCTGTATTTTAATTCCACATAGTACAATGTAATATAAAAAATTCTTTTCATAATTGGGAAGTTAAAAAACATAAGTGAGGGGAATGAACAAGGCTGAACAGTGCAAGGTTTGAGAGTTTTTGAGACATCTGGATTGAAGCAGGAGAATCTCATGAGCAAATCCTTATCTTTGGATTTTAATCCAATTTCCACCTCACCCTGCTGCTAAGTTCAGGCCTTCCTTTTGGGGTGTCAAAGCTCAGCATCACAGTTTTTCCACATCACATGGAGTAATTTAACAAGGACCTGACCTCTCACCTTGCTGAATGGCAGAAGGGAGGATCCCACCCTGCTCCACTCCAGTGCCAAAGACAGGAGAACAGGAGGAAGTAGAATTCCAGAATCCCACAATGGTCTGGGTTGGAAGAGACCTTAAAGATCATCTCCTTCCAACCCCTGCCCTGGCCAGGAGCACCTTCCACTTGCTCCAAGCCTTATCCAGCCTGGCCTGGGACACTTCCAGGGATCCAGGGGCAGCCACAGCTGCTCTGGGAAAACTGAGCCAGGGCCTCATTGTCCTCACAGAGAAGAGTTTCTTCCCAATATCCCATCTGTCCCTGTCCTCTGGCAGTGGGAAGCCATTCCCCCTTGTGCTGTCACTCCATGCCTTGTAAAAAGTTTCTCTCCAAGAACTTTACCTCAGGTTCATGATTTGTTTGGAGCTCCTCCTCTCTCATAGCCTGCAGTCACGTGCAGGTTTAAGCCAACCCTGCTGCTAAGAAAAGCAATGCCCACCCCTGGCCCTCCCCCAGCTGACTCCTGCTGTCCCTGAGCTGAGCTGCAGCTGTTGATGCAGCCAGATGGTGCCTGGGATCAGCTCCAGGGGATGCAGGAATCGCTGCTGTCAGCACGGAGGGGGTGGGGGTGGCACGGGGCCCTGGGGCACTGCTGCACTCCCAGGCAGCCAGTGCTGCTTTAAAGGCAAATCCCAGCCCCAGTTTCCTCCAGGAAAGCTGGGAGGAGTCACTGTGAAAGCAGGACTCTGGGCAGCTCAGAGTAACACAGTCCTTAAATAAACCCTCCTCATTTTATCCTATTCTCTTACACTCCTGAGAGAACAATCCACACCACTACACAGACAATTTTGCTTATGCCATCTGCAAACTCCAAGGTTTCTCCCTAACTTTTAAAGATTGTTGTTTTCAGACTCCTTCATTAACAATATTTCTGTCATTGAGGGGTGAATGAAAACACTCTACTTGCACTAAGCCATTGCATTAGAAACAGGAAACTGCCTGATGAGAACCACGCTGATTTTCCAGTTTCCAGCTGGGCTCCAAGGGTTTATATTCACTTTTCCTTTACAAAGACTTAATAACAGTTCAATCAGGATGCATTAAAAAATAAAACAAGTAGAATGCCACGAGGGTAAGTTGTGTGGGCAGTCAGAATCACTGTAACAACTCACCCTCTTCCCATCTCTACAACCAGCAGTAGGAATGACATCCAGGCAACTTCTACTCACCTATCTCACCATGTTTGGTGATAGGACCTGCATGAATCTTCAAAATATCTAATCTGGCTTGTTCATTTGGTAGATCAATATCTAGAAAGAATGACAGCTTCAATCAAAGCAGAAACCCACAGCTCCCATGGATTCCATCCTCCTTCAGCCACTGGCAAGCAGAAACTCACGGATTTTTCTGTCCAGCCTTCCGGGCCGCAGCAGGGCAGGATCCAGGGTGTCAGGTCTGTTGGTAGCCATGATCATTTTAACTCTGTGCAGAGTGTCAAATCCATCCATCTGATTCAACAGCTAACAGGGAACAGAAGTTTGGTTTTAAATAACCCCAAACATTCCCAGTCTGATTTGTTTTCTTGCCTAAGTATTTGTCACCAAGATGAAAAGCTCTCATGTAAAAAAAAAGCCTACAAGGCCTTGAGCTCCCTGAATGTTCCATCCCAAGCAATGAAGGGCTGAAGAGAGACACTGAAAATGCTTTGCCCAGGGAAAACGACAATGAGCAAAGCTGAGCTCAAACGTGAAACACTTGACTAAAACAATGAGGCAAAGAAAATATTGCAAGGACTAAAGGAGCCAATGGCTGCCTCACACATTTGGATTGTAGTGCACCAAGGCCAGGACATTCCAATTAGACTTGAAGAACAGCCTCTGGAATACTAATCCACACACAGGAAGGCATTTCATTGTGAACACTCAAAGCACTTGCTCTTTGATCACAGTGATTTTATTCTCCATGGAAGGCAGACACATTCTTTTGAATCAGGCAAACTGTTTGCAAACACAGGCCAAGGAAGGTTCCCATTAGCTTCAGAATTCCTAATTGTCACCAGTGGTTTTAATATTCTCTTCACACAACCCAGTTTATCAAAGCAATTACTACAGAAACAAAGAAATACAAGTGCTCCTCCTAGCTTTGAAAATCCAACTACAACAGCCCAAGGATGTTACAGACTGGGTGTCTTTGGGACTAAGAGACAGAAAGGGGGGTTCTCCAAACTTTCAAAGATGCAGGGAGCGGCAGTCAGCAAAAGAAAATATCCCAAATCATCTCAGCAATTTAGAAGATTCAATTAGTCTCCACACTGAACTCATGGCTGACTTACCAGGATGTGCAGCTGCCTTTTGTAAAAGCAGCACTTAGTTCAGTTCTAGTTGAAGATTGCAGAACCCAGAAAAGGTTCTGCAAAGCCAGATCCCAGGTTACAACTGACAGCTGTATTATTATTTAATGTGGCTGTTCAGGCCAGTCAGGAATTGGACACTCACCTCCATCAGAGTCCTCTGAATTTCTCTATCAGCTGATGTGCCTTCGGAAAAGCGGCGCCCACCTGCAGCACACCAAACCCATCAGTTCTGCTACTTGATTTTTGCCTTTTAAACGGGGGGGACTGGCTTTAGAGCTGACTCCAGCCTTAAAAGGAGAGCCCAGGCACCCCCAGGCCACGAGCCTCACCAATAGCATCGATCTCATCCATGAAAATGATGCAGGGCTGGTGATCCCGGGCGTAGTTGAACATCTCTCGGATCAGCCGAGCGCTCTCACCGATGTATTTGTCCACTATGGAACTGGACACCACCTAGGGAGGGACAGGGGGTGTGGGTGAGGAGAATGGAGAGCAAACACACCCAGTGTGTGGGGGCAGAGCCATTACACACCTTGAGGAAGTTGCAATCCAGCTGGCTGGCAACTGCTCTGGCCAAAAGGGTTTTTCCTGTACCTGGACAGACAAGAGATTGAAGCTGTTTAATTACTAACTCAGCACTGCCTGCCAGTGACTTAGGGAGGAGGGGAGAAAAGAGGGAAAGGGAAAAAAGGAAAGGGAAAGGAAAAGGAAAAAAAAGAAAAAATGGGAAGGGGAGAGGAGGAGGAGAAGGAGGAGGAGAAGGAGAAGGAGAAGGAGGAGGAGAAGGAGGAGGAGAAGGAGAAGGAGAAGGAGAAGGAGAAGGAGAAGGAGAAGGAGAAGGAGAAGGAGAAGGAGAAGGAGAAGGAGAAGGAGAAGGAGAAGGAGAAGGAGAAGGAGAAGGAGAAGGAGAAGGAGAAGGAGAAGGAGAAGGAGAAGGAGAAGGAGAAGGAGAAGGAGAAGGAGAAGAGGAGAAGGGGAGGAGAGGGGGAGGAGAGGGGGAGGAGAGGGGGAGGAGAGGGGGAGGAAAGGGGGAGGAAAGGGGGAGGAAAGGGGGGAGGAAAGGGGAGGAAAAGGGGAAAAAAAAGGAAAAAAAAGAAAAATGAAAAAGAAAAAAGAAAAAGGAAAGGAAAAAATTAAAAAAAAAAAAAAGGGAATAAAGGAGAAACAAAGAAGGCTCTTGCCAGCCTGAAAGCAGCAACCAAACACTAGTTGGCCTCTGCTGGGACTCACCAGGGGGGCCATAGAGCAGGCAGCCTTTGGGAGGGATAATTCCCACACGCTGGAATAACTCTGGGTTTGTAAGTGGCAGTTCAATGACCTGTGAAGGGACAGAGAACAAAGTGAGTCTCTGAGGTTTAAAACAGGTAATGATGCACCTGCCTGTTTCTCATGTATGTGCATTCTTATTTATTGGTAGCATTTTTGTGTGAAAAACAGTTTACTCAGAAAATGGTAGAGATCCTATGGATCAATCCACTCCCCTGCCCTGGCTCTGTAATTGCTGCTTCCTCTCAATGCTCTTTGCTCAAATCACATCCCTACTGTCCTAATTCCATTCCCCAGAGCAATCCTGGCAGTATTTGAGCAAAATTCCAGTCTGCTTTGCTGGCCCTCCCACTTGACTTCAAGGCACTCCACAGCCTAAAGGGTCTTGGATCCTTTAAACCCTCCTCTCTAAACGATTATCTTCATTTTAATCCCAATCCAAGCACTCTAAATGAATCATGGAAAGCACTGATCTGATCTGAGAGGACCCTTGAACAACCAAGCAAACATCAGAAAGGTGGTTTTGCCCTGGAAAGCTCCACTGAGAGCAGTGATCAGTGTCTGGGGGGTTTGAGGCACTGGGTACCTCCCGTAACTCTCGGATTTGTTCCGACAAGCCTCCGATCTCAGAGTAGGAAACATCTCCTGGGTCCTCATGAGACATGTTATAAACCAGTGGATCCACTTCCCTGGGCAAGTATCTGCAAAACAGAAGTTAAGAGGAAATATTTTTATTGTGCAGACACATTTATAAAGTTATTCCCATAAATTTTACAATAATATGAACATTGTTTCTTCTCTTCCCACCTTACCTGCTGAAAAAAGGGAAAAAACCCCAAACTCAGCAACCTTCTTAAAGTTTTAAAACACAGCTTAAAATATAACTGAAAATACTATAATTATTTTTCTAAAGAACAACCAAATTCTTTTTAAACCATATAAAAGACACATAAATCTTCCCTCAAAGTAACTGTCCTTACTTAAGCATTTGCTTTGCAGAAAAAGTTTACAAAATATTGCAGAAGTGATTATTCAAGTCTTTGTGTAATGCTTTCCCCCCTATTTATGATGAGAAGAGCAGAATCCTACCTCATAATAGTCAGAGTGGTCATGTCCAGAGCAACTCTTGTCCCTGGCTTCAGCTTACTCTTGTCAAGCTAGTCCCAAAAAAAGGAATTCTGTTAGAACTCCACTCCAACACAACCCCAGATTTTAGCCAAGATAAACTGGAGTTTACACTCCTTGCTCCATCACACACAAGAAAAACCAAGGCTTCAGAGTGACACACAAATCAGTCACTAACTTACCTCCACCACTTTTAAAATAAAGACTCTTTTCTAGTCCATCATTAATTTTTAATTTTGCTGCTGTTAGTCTGACTGCACCAGTGGGATCTAATCCTCCCCTCTGCTGCACACAGGGACAGTTGTTTCAGAAAGAACCCTCACAAAAAACTGAACATTCATTTTTTTGTGTCATTACTTCCTCTCTTTGAAGTCTTCTTTCACCTCAGATGTCTCCTCACCTGCCTCAGCAGCTTTTATCTGCTTATTCCATTTTTATGGGATTTTTAAACACATTCCAGTACACCCTACTAAATTTTGCAGGAATTAAAAGAGGATTTTGACAACCCTTTTCCAGGAGAGCTGCAAGTTTCCCATTGTCCCTGCTGGGGGATTTATTTGATCTCTTGACCCTCTGGAAGGGTTTAGGATCAAGCTGTCCCCCCTCCCTCCCTAGGGTCACTTTTCCAGATTCCTTATCCAAAGAACTTTTGTAACAGCTTGGAATTCTCTCAGATTCAACTCTGCCCAACAGAGTGAAGGTATTTTGCAGTGAGAAAAAACAGAGAAACCACTTGACCTTCTTAGCTAATGCACTTGAGATAGGGAAGTAATTCTGCTCCCACTTGAACAGCCTTGCTCTCCTCCCTTCTGAGCAGCAGCAGCTCAGCCACGAGGGCTTTGATCAAAAACTTGTCCTTCTAGTCCAGGAGAAATTGTTTGTCTGTGATATTTTGACATTTTGAAAACAATCAGGGTTTTTTTGGGTTTGCTTTTTTTTGGCCTCTGGGAGCAAATCAAGGATCTTTTAAGATAAGAGGGTTTTTAGTGAAGAATAAACTCCAAAGTGCTGGTTTATCTAAGGACAAACCTATTTCTTAGGATTCACCTTTGTTTCCACACAGAACATCAAGATTACCTCACATGCCCCAGAGTGAAATTAATTTTACTTCTGTCCCAAAATTCTGCAATGAACATCAGTTTCTCTCCAAAAAGAGAAAAAAAATAAATATATAGATAAAGATAATGGCTTTAAACAGACATAGAGTAAGTTTAGATGGGATGTTGAGAAGAAATTCCTGGCTGTGAGGGTGGTGGGAGACCCTGGCACAGGTGCCCAGAGAAGCTGTGGCTGCCCCTGGATCCCTGGCAGTGTCTAAGGCCAGGTTGGACAGGACTTGGAGCAGCCTGGGATAGTGGAATTGTCCCTGTCATGGCAGGGATGGGACTGGATGGACTTTAAGGTCCCTTCCAAACCAAACTCTTCCATAATTAAGATACATGATGAAACAACATTAAATCTAAAACTCAGCAGTATGACAACAACAATCACAGCACAGCAACAGTGACATTACACAATTATCAATTTTCATAATAACTCATTTTCAGACAGCTCAAAATCAGGCACAAGGACAGAGTTTTGACTCAATAAAAATCATAAAACACATGCAAGGTCTTGGGAATGCTGTGGATTATTTTGTCTCCACCAGGAAACTACAAAGGGAGAGGGGAGCAGGAATCAGTGTAAAACAGGGACGTGCACATTACAGAAGAAAAAACTCAACTAAGGACCCAGGGGATGACCTGCAATGCCAATATTCCACACCAAAGCCAATTTTAATGAATATTCACACAAATCAATTACCTGACGGCGACAGCCAACCACGTATCTTGGTCCATTTGTAGCCTTCACAATGACTGGAGACAGAAAATTTGAGAAAAAACCCAAATTTACTCAATTCACCATCTGAGTTGTGTTTCTGAATTATCCAGAATGTTTTTCTGCCAATAATCTGATCACCAAGAATTCAATTCTTTACTTCTCCATAACTTTAACAAGATTTAAACTGCAAAAACTTATTATTTTGTGGTGCTCCATCCCTGGAATTGTTGCATGCCAGGCTGGACAGGGCTTGGAGCAGCCTGGGAGACTGGAAGGTGTCCCTGCCCATGGCAGGGGGTGGAATGAGATGGTCTTTAAGGTCTTTTTCAACCTAATTCCATGATTTTTACAATCTCAGAGAATGTAACAGCTCAGTGTACTTACACTTCTCCTCTGTCAGCTGTTTAAGAACTTCACCAACAATCTGTAAAAGAGTAAATACAGCATTAACCTCATGAAAAATTAACATTGCAGGACTCAGACACACTGTAACCCACCCCTAACCCATCAAAGCCCCTGTTTGTTCTACCTGGACTGTTCCCACTTTCTCTTTCTTGATGCTAAAAATAGATGTGAAGATTACATCCAGGCAGATTCACTGTCCAAAGGCAGCACAGGATGCCAACACCTCATTCCCCTCACATACCTGCCCAACACTCTGCAAGGCCTTGAGATCATTTTCTGACTTCTCATACTGCTTGGTGAGTTCTTTCAGCTGTTCCCTTACTAGAAGAGGAAAGAAACACAGGATTTTGGTAACCTTTAACACCACAAGAGCATGGGACCAAAGCTGCAGGTAGAGTGAGACTGGGAGACCAGTAAGGAGCCTTGAGAGGATGTGGAGAGGGGAACAGAGCTGGGGAAGGGTCTGGAGCACCAGGAGGGGCTGAGGGAGCTGGGAAGGGGCTCAGCTGGAGAAAAAAGGAAGCTCAGGGGGAATTTCTGGCTCTGTACAACTCCCTGGCAGGAGGGGACAGTAAGGGGGACCGAGCTCTGCTTCAGGGAACAGGGACAGGACATGAGGAAATGGCCACAGATTGGTCCAAGGTAAGTTTAAATTGGATATTAGGGAAAATTTCTTCAGGGAAAGCGTAGTCATTCATTAGGAAAAGGCTGAAGACGAAGACAGTGCAGTCTCCATCCCTGGAGGTGTCCAAGGAACTCCTGGAGGCTGCACTCAGTGCTCTGGTCTATTGACAAGCTGGTGACAGCCACAGGTTGGTGTCGCAGATCCCAGAGATCTTTTCAAACCGAAATGATTCCGTGTTTGTGTGCCCGTCCGGAGCCCTCCCGAGGGGATCGGCGGGACCCAGCCCCGCTCCCCGCTCCCGGGCCCGGCCAGGCCCATGACGAAGCGCGGGCAGCGCCGCGCTCCCTCTCGGGGCTCCGCGGGGCGCCGAGCGGCGCGCACCCCCCATGCCCTCAGGGCCCGCCGTGCCCGCGCTCACACTCCTTGAGGCGGCCGTCGATCTCCTTGTGCTCCAGCAGCTTCTTGCGGTAATCCTGCAGCGCCTTGTCCCTGGGGTCCGCCATGATGAGCAGCCGCCGCTCGTAGGGAATGCCGGGAAGGGCCATGGCGGCGGGGCGCTCCCGCCCGGGCCGCAGCGCCGCGCCGCGCCCCCTGCCGGCGCGGAGGACCGCGGCTGTCGCCACAGGCGGCTGGTGTCGTGAGGGGTCGTGAGGGGCCGCGAGGGTCACGAACATCGGCTGCGATGGGCACGGCTGTGTCAGCGCTCAGAGGCCGCAGCGAGGGTTAAAGAGCGGCCGCGGAGTGTGGGTAAAGGCGCAGGGGTGAGGAGGTGCGGGAGACATCATGGAGGTCAAGGAATCGTGGGATGGTTTGGGCTGGAAGGGACATTAAATCCCATCCCGTTCCATCCCTCACGGTCCCAGGCTGCTCCAAACCCCAATGGACAATGACCTTGGGCACTGCCAGGGATCCAGGGGCAGCCACAGCTGCTCTGGGCACCCTGTGCCAGGGCCTCCCCGGCCTCCCCACCCTCCCAGGGAACAATTCCTTCCCAATCTCCCATCCATCCCTGCCCTCTGGCAGTGGGAAGCCAAGAAAAAATATTGGGGTTTCACTCCCATCCCGTGGCGTGTCCCTTGTGGCTCTGCTAAGGACCTAAGTGAAATTCCAGCTGCTCCCCCAAATCCTGCTTTAGCCAGGAGCTCAGCAGGTGTGCCAGGGCAGGCTGGCTCCATGGGAAGTGCTTTTGGCCGCTGGCACTGCCAGGGAGGGATCACAAACCTTTTCCTCATGCTCTGCCTCAGGAGTGGATGTGTTCTGGGTGAAACCTGGAAGTCTTGATGTTCTAGAATCCCAGACTGATTTGGGCTGGAAGGGACTTTAGATCCCATCTCATTCCAACCCCCTGCCATAGGCAGGGACACCTTCCATTATCTCAGGTTGCTCCAAGCCTGGCCTTGAAAACTTCCAGGATGGGGCAGCCACAAAATAATAAACTTTTGGAATTTAAATCTGCTTAATGACATTGAGGAACCAAGAATTAAAGTATTGGTGATCAGATGGTTGGCAGAAAAACACACTGGATAGTTCTGAACCACAACTCAACAACTCAGAGGGTGAATGAAGTAAATTTTTTTTCTCTCTAATTTCTCTCTCCAGTCATTTTCAAGGCAAAAAATGAGCCATGATACAAATGGACCAAATGGTTGGCTGTTGCTGTCAGGTAATTAATATGTGAATATTCATTAAAATTGGCTTTGGTGTGGAATATTAGCATTGCTTTTCATCCCCTGGGTCCTTAGTGGGGTGTTTTTTCTTCTGTAATGTGCACATCACTGTTTCACATTGGTACCTGCTCCTCTCTCCCTTTGTAGGTGGCAGTGATGCAACTTCCTGATGCACACAAAAGAACCCACAATGTGCTCACCACCCCTTGCACGTGTTTTATTATTTTTGATAATGTCAGGAAAATTAATCCACAAATACCAGAGGTTTATATCCAGAAAGGAGACAGATGAGTCCTTTTACTTTATTCTGAATAAAGGGAGAGGCCATGGGGCATTCCCCTGGGATCTGTTGAATTTTAGAGAACTCAGCCTCCCTTTTTATCCCAATTTCCCAACCCCACTGGCTGAGGTACTGTAGAGGCACAGACTTCCTGAAACACCTGATACCTGAGATTCCTCTCTAATGTATAACCCTCCCTTTTAATTTTTAATTCTTATGGAATTCATGGTTTTTTCCTCATTGCTTCTTTCACCTTTCAATATCCAATTCCATCTTTCAATATCAGTTTCATTTATCAGCAAACCTACAGTTTGTTAGTGAGGGCAAATAAATAATAAATCCATTCATCAGTCAGTGGAATCCTTCCCACTGTTTCTTTTCCCTCAGCACTAGAAGAAACAGACCCACAGCTTGTTTGTAAATCCTCTCAAGTCATTGTAAAGTCATTCCACTTAATAATAAAAATAATTTTTGATCTGATCTTGACCTGTCAGACCCTTGGGGCAGGCTGGGGGCTGCACCCCGAGTTTTGGAGCGCTGGCAACTGCAGTCCCTGCTGTTATAAATGAGAAACAAAAGTCTCGATATTCAGCAAAATTTAGATTGGTTTATTTTATATAGCCAGAGCAAGGAGCGCTGGGGATACATGGGGGCCAATGCCCACTCCATGCTCCACCCAAGTTTGGTTTGCAGCTCCCTTTATATAGTCTGGTTTTCCTTGTAGTCATCAATAATTGTTATTTTTTACTGTGATAATTCTGCCAGGTAAGCAGTGGTGGTCGGTGGATCGCTGGACGATGTGAGTCTCCAAACAATTTGTAAAGTCCCACAGATAACCGTCTGCTCTTGGGAGATAAGGAATGGCAGAATTTGGAAGTCTGGTCTTAGGGATAGGCTGCAATTGATTACACAAAGGCAGGAAACCTGATGTTGCAGAATCTGCTGGGCTGTGTGAAAACCTTGTTTTGCAAGCTGTCAGTAGATACAACTTATTTAGATAACATAATATTCATAACAGGGGATTTAAAACAAAATGATTTAATCATATATTTTCCTTTCTTAAGTGTCACGCTTCATTTCAGACCTAAGCATTCTGGTTTGTACAAACCCCAATACTTTTACGACGAACACGAATCTTTTATCAACTCTCACACTGCGGTGCCGCGGTGTGACTGACACCGGGGCGTGTCCGGGTGTGCGGTCCGGTGCGCGTGCTGCCCGGCGCGGGTCCCCGCCCTGCCGCGCTCCGGGAGGGCGCGCGCGTACCGGCGGCGGCCGCGCCCCGGGCGAGGCGGAGCGATGGGGCGGTGCGGTGGGGCGGTGCGATGGGGCGGTGCGGTGGGGCGGTGCGGTGGGGCGGTGCGGTGGGGCGGTGCCATGGGGCGGTGCGGTGGGGCGGTGCGGTGGGGCGGTGCCATGGGGCGGTGCCATGGGGCGGTGCGGTGGGGCGGTGCCTGGGGCGGTGCGGTGGGGCGGTGCGGTGGGGCGGTGCGATGGGGCGGTGCGGTGGGGCGGTGCGGTGGGACGGTGCGATGGGGCGGTGCGGTGGGGCGGTGCGGTGGGCGGTGCGGTGGGGCGGTGCGATGGGGCGGTGCGGTGGGGCGGTGCGGTGGGACGGTGCGATGGTGGGGCGGTGCGGTGGGGCGGTGCGATGGGGCGGTGCGGTGGGGCGGTGCGGTGGGACGGTGCCATGGGGCGGTTCTATGCGATGGTGGGGCAGTTCTATGCGATGGTGGGGCAGTTCTATGCGATGGTGGGGCGGTGCGATGCGATGGTGGGGCGGTTCTATGCGATGGTGGGGCGGTTCTATGCGATGGTGGGGCAGTTCTATGCGATGGTGGGGCGGTTCTATGCGATGGTGGGGCAGTTCTATGCGATCATGGGGCGGTTCTATGCAATGATGGGGCGGTACGATGCGATGGTGGGGCGGTGCGATGCGATGGTGGGGCGGTGCGATGCGATGATGGGGCGGTACGATGCGATGGTGGGGCGGTGCGATGCGATGGTGGGGCAGTTGCGATGCGATGGTGGGGCGGTACGATGCGATGGTGGGGCGGTACGATGCGATCATGGGGCGGTGCCATGGGCGGTGCGATGGTGGGGCGGTTCTTTGCGATGGTGGGGGCAGTTCTATGCGATGGTGGGGCAGTTCTATGCGATGGTGGGGCGGTACGATGCGATGATGGGGCGGTTCTATGCGATCATGGGGCGGTGCCATGGGGCGGTGCGATGATGGGGCGGTTCTGCGATGGTGGGGGCAGTTCTATGCGATGGTGGGGCGGTTCTATGCGATGGTGGGGCGGTGCGATGCGATGGTGGGGCGGTTCTTTGCGATGATGGGGCGGTTCTATGCGATCATGGGGCGGTGCCATGGGGCGGTGCGATCATGGGGCGGCCCCGGCGGCGCTGCCCGGCCCAGCTGCGGCCGGAGATGGCGGCGGCGATGGCCGTGCTGCGCCTGGCGCTGGCGCTGCTGGCCCTGCTGCCCCCCGGAGCACAGCCGCGCTGCTTCTGCCAGGTGCGCACTGGGGTGTGGGGGGGCTCGGTGCCCAAAAAGAGAGAGACAGACTCTTCTCTGCTGGGGCACCGAGATGCTCGAGGGCTGCAGGAGCTTTCCGGTGCTCAGTCTGCTCCGGGGAGACCTTACAGACCCTTCCAGGGTTTGAAGGGGCTCCAGAGAGCTGGAGAGGGACTGGGACAGCACACAGGGAATGGCTCCCCGCTGCCACAGGGATATTGGAAGGAATTGTTCCCTGTGAGGGTTGAAGGTTTCCCAGAGCAGCTGTGGCTGCCTCTGGATCCCTGGAAGTGTCCAAGGCCAGGCTGGACATTGGGAGCAGCCTGGGATAGTGAATGGTGTCCCTGCCATGGCATCAGGTGGGACTGGATAAGCTTTAAAGTCCCTTCTAACCCAAACCATTCCAGGATTCTGTGATTCTCTTCCATGGCATCTTAACTGTGTTTTCTCCCTGCTCTCATCAGAAGAGGGGAGTGCTCCAACTTGTTGAGCATTTCTTCCCCAGCTACCCCGGTGCCTCTCCTGGGATGTTTCAGGGATATCATTGCTATCCCTGGGAGCTGCTGCTTCTCCTCTCCTGCCTTGCTGTTCTCCCAGCTCTGCTGTCCAGGAGCCACCCTGCTCTGCTCCTTACAGCTCTTCCAGGGTTAATTCCCTTTGTTGCTGTGCCACTCAGTGCAGCTTCTATGGAGGTACAGTAATGAGAGAACGGGGTACAGTCGACCAAGCATCTGCATTTAAGGAAGAGATCACTCTGCAGTTCCTTCTAAAACCACTTTGCCCGAAGCAAAGGGCTGCCCCTGGATCCCTGGAAGTGTCCAAGGCCAGGTTGGAGCACCCTGGGATAGTGGAAAGTGTCCCTGCCCATGGCAGGGGGTGACATATGATGGTTTTTGAGGTCCCTTGCAACCCGAATAATTTTTGGTTTTGCAAGATCAAGGAGTGAAGATGTCACAATGTCTTTAGTACTTTATTTTGTTGCCTTTAAAAACAGGAAGTTTTTATAAAGGTTACTCTTGTTGTATTAAATTTCTAGTCCTTAAATGTGGGTCAGGAATTGAGAGAGAAGAAAGAAAACAAATGGAGTTACATTCTTGGCTTTGGCTTTGTCTTCTGGGGTGGCTCTTGACACTTTCAGCTTCCTGTGGGAATGGTAAATAAAAGCTTTGCTGATAAACAATTGAAAAACATGCATTTAGATTCTGGATCTCTGCAGGGGTTTTCCTTGCAGCTTCCTGTAAGCAGAGGAGTTTGTCTCCTAAGGACTGAAGTTGAGTCAGGAGTGTGGAATGGGATAAGGAGCCACAACCAATAACTGAACTGGCATTCTGGCATGGCAGTGACTGCCAGGCTCTTCTCCTTGGGCTGCAGGAGCTGCCTTGGTGCTTTGTCCACTGTTGGGTTGTTGCAACACTTTTCGTTCTGTGGAGCAGCTTGGTTTTCCCTGCAAAAGTTTAGGTCAGGATTTTTTATTACCTTTAGGCAAAGGTGTCATGTAGGGCAGCATTTCTCACCCTTTCTAACCACCAAACCTTTTAAATCACACCTGAGGGCTGCCTCATCTTTTGGTTAAAAATAATCTGCTGATCCTCTTGTGCAGAACTGGTCTGGTGGTTTTTATTTGCCACCAAAGAAAATACAGGGCCAGCCAATATCTGGTTTGCCCTCCTTTGTTTAGCTCCTTGAAGGGCTGGTAGATGTCTTGGTTTCCTCCTGTGAACCATCTCAGGTGCAGAAGGCTCGATGTGGGGTGACTGGAAGAGCTGTGACTCGTCTGTCAGCCTGTGCTGGGGCAGTGGACAAGGAAGGGCTTTTGGGTGTGCTGCTCCAGCAATATTCCAAGTGCTGACTTCAGCAGGCTGATTCTGGAATGGGTGTTGCACTCCTGTCTGTCTGCACCCAGGGCAATGCCTCACCTGCTTTTTGCCACTGTTATTTTATCTCCTTTCCTTAGAAACCAACCTGAAACTTTTATTAGAACCATCCATCTGTTGCTACAAGCACTTGTGTTTCAAGTACTGTTTTCTGCTTTGCAAGCTCTGATTAACATTCCAATATTGAAATCCCCTCAAACTTCACAGGCAGCTCATCCCCCCCTCGAGATATTCCTGTTTGCATCACAGCTTTAGTCAGCCATGGATGTCTCCTGGATATTCCTGGTAATTAGTGTTGATTTGCTGTTTCCAGGCTGATGCAGCTGCATTAAGGATGTGCTGCAGGTGTTTGGCAGAGGAGGATTTTGTGAGGTTTCCGGTCTGGCAGGGGGCAGGTTCCCTTTGGGAATGTTTCTGTGGGCAGGATGCTGTCATTAGGGCTGAGTCTGCCCATGGAGAGTTTCCCCCGTGGTACCTGGGCAGGTTTGAGAGCTGTCCTTGTGTTCCTGCTGAATTGGTGTTCACTGGGCACCTCCAGGGCAGGAATTCATTGCTAGCACAGGTCCCAGTTTCCCTGGGGTAGCTTCAGGAGGAGTTTCCAGGTGGAGAGAAGCAGATTTTTTGAGGCACATTCTGGCCCTCTGCTCTTCTCTGGTGAGATCCCTCCTGGAATCCTGTGTCCTGCTCTGTGGCCCTTCCAGAGCAGGAGGGACATGGAGCTGTTGGAGCGAGTCCAGAGGAGGCACCAGGATGATCAGAGCAGCTCTCCTGTGAGGAAAGGCCTGGGAGAGCTGGGATTGTTCAGCCTGGAAAAGACAAGACTTCAGGGTGGCCTAATTGTGACCTTCTGTACCTGAAGGGAGATTGCAGGAAAAATGGAGAGAGAGGATTTACAAGGGATGGAGTGTCAGGACACAGGGAATAGCTTCCTACTGCCAGAGGGCAGGGATGGGTGGGATGTTGGGAAGGAATTCTTCCCTGTGAGGGGGTGGGGAGGCCCTGGCACAGGCTGCCCAAAGAAGCTGTGGCTGCCCCTGGATCCCTGGGAGTGTTCCAGGCCAGGTTGGACAGGGCTTGGAGCAGCCTGGGATGATGGAAGGTGTCCCTGCCCATGGTGAACTAAAAGGTTTTAAGCTCAATTCTAACCCAAACCATTCTGGGATGCTGTGACAGCCCTTCAGGTCCTGTGGTTTGACCCCATCTTGAGGCTCCCATGTGAGATTTGCTTCTGTGTGAGTTTTGGAAAATCTAGTCCTTGTTTTCTGGGCAAAAGATGGGGATAAAGCACCTGGAATGGCAGATAATGCTTCCAGGGCAGGTGCAGGAATGACTGGCCTCAGCTGGCTGCCAGCAACTTCGCTCCAAGTGCACTGGTAAGGATGAAAGGGAAATAATTCCATAGAATCATAAATATCCTGAGTTGGAAGAGACCCACAAGGATCACTGAAGTCCAGCTCCTTTGTTCCAGGAAACTTCTGCTGAGGGAGTCGGGAAGGAGCCCTAACCCTCACCATCAGCCTGGGGCTGCTGTGGCTTGTCCAGAAGAGCAGGCAGTGCCAGGGAAGCTGGTACAGGCTAAACCAAACCCCTCAGCCTCTGTGGCATTCCCTTCCCTGTGCCCTTGTGGTGGGAGATGCAGGAAAAGGTTTTCCTTCTTTCCTGCCTGGCTGTGTTGTGGGACGTAGCGAGAAGAAATCCCGAAATCCACAGCTCAGAGGATGTTCCAGAAAGGTGGGAAGAGCAGCCTGATAGGGAGGCTGGGATGGAGAGGAAGGAGAAGCCAAGCCCAGGGATTGCACAGAGCCTGGAGTTGGTGTTCCCAGCACACGAGGTGGGTCTGGTGGAGTTGCACGTCGCCCTGGGAGCTGACTCAGCACCTGTCCCAGCGGCTCCTTGCATCTCTCCCCAGTGGCAAAGCCCAGCCCTGCCCCTCAGCCCCTGCCAGCTGCTCACACCCAGGGCAGGTGGAGCAAAACCCCTCAGCTCGGTGATTCAGCAGGCACGTGGCACGTGCTGGGGCCTGGATCCAGCCTGGTTTATCTCAAACTGCTGCTCTCCTTGGCACGGGCTGGGGATGTAGGTAAATAGTTTGTTTGTGGGGTGGGAGGAAGTGTTTTAAGGTACCACCCACGTTTGACACGTGCCAGAGCTCAACTGCTCTGGCAGCAGGAGGTGAAGTCCCAAATCAAGTGAGTCTGGCTGCATCCAGGGCTGAAAAATGAGTTCTGGGGTGGTCTGGAGCAAGAGGGAACCTCTGGAATGAAGAGCAGGTCCTGCCAAATGATCTGACGCTGCCAATTTCCTGAGTCTTAAAGTGGCTCAGCCTAAAGCTGTTTGCTGGGGCATCACTGGGGCTTTCAGCAGGGCTCTGGATGTTCCTGGTGCTGCTTCTCCTCTGTGCTGCTTTGGCTGTGAGCTTTGCTAGGGTGGGCACACACAGGCTGGGCAAATCCCCCATTTCTGCCCAGTCTGACTGAAATCCTTGGAGGAGGAAAGATGGAGCAGAGGTGGAGTTCTCCCAGCACCTTTCCCTTTGCCCCCACAGGTGTGTTCAGGGGGAGCCTGAGGCTGATCCCACCAATAAACTGCTATTTGGAGAGCTCCAAAGCACAGCCCCCATCCAGCCCTAAGGATTTTGGGATCATCTGCAGTGCTTCAGTCTGGGTTATATTCAGGATGAGGTCGGTTCTGGCTTGGATTGGTCACCAGACAACAAAACCAGACCTGGCCCAAGTGATGCCTGCAGT
Source organism: Luscinia megarhynchos (assembly GCA_034336665.1). Classification (NCBI taxonomy): domain Eukaryota; kingdom Metazoa; phylum Chordata; class Aves; order Passeriformes; family Muscicapidae; genus Luscinia; species Luscinia megarhynchos. The sequence goes on from CM067568.1 coordinate 58,664,078, forward strand.
GGGTGGGAACTCCAATGTTCCCATTTCCAGAGATGTCATTCCTTTGGAAGATTATCCCCAAATCTTTTTGTAGGTCACTTTTAGACCCAACCTTTAAGCTTCCTGCTTTGAAGGATGCCAAGATTCCAGGAAATAGGAATGTGGTTGGTTGGTGGCTTGCTGTGGTTTGTTGTTTTGATGTGGGTTTTTTTTTTAATGTATATGTAATTTTGAAACAGCTTTAAATTGGGTAACTGGATTAGCAAATTGCTACTGTTTATTTTTACAAGGGTGATTCAGGTTAGTGGAAATCTTAAATCACTGTTAACCTTCATTACCATGCAAAATGCAGGACAGAATTCAGTAAATGTGTGAGGGTGACACACTGAGCTTCAGCGTAAACACTTAAAATATGAGTGAGCCTCCAAATCATGCTGCCTCAACAAAACAGAGTTGTTCCAGTGGGGTAGGGAATTCTGGCTATTTTTTCCCCCACCTCCCCATTTCATGTGACTCTCTGCTCCATTTCTGCCATCCTCCTCTCAGCTCCATTTCCGTGGTGGTAAATATAATGGTTTTATTTAAGTTGTTGTGTAGCTCTTGCTGAATTTTGAGGAGAGGCTGAGGGAGCTGGGAAGGGGCTCAGCCTGGAGAAAAGGAGGCTCAGGGGGAGCCTTGTGGCTCTGCACAAGGAGGGGACAGCCAGGGGGGATTTGGGATCTGCTCCCAAAAGGGAACAGGGACAGGAGGAGAGGGAGCAGCCTCAAGCTGTAACAGAGGAGGTTTAAATTGGATTATTATGGAAAATTCCTTCCTGGAAAGGTTTGTCCAGCCCTGGCACAGCTGCCCAGGGCAGGGGTGGAGTCCCCATCCCTGGAGGGATTTAAAAGCTCTGTGGATGTGGCACTTGGGGACATGGTCAATGCTGGGGGAATGGTTGAACTCAGGGATCTTTTCCAACCTGAATGATTCCAGGATTCTGTGATTTCCCCAAGGACTCACTGGGGGCGTGGGGGAAGCAAAACTACTTCTGTGTTGAGCAACTTTGTCATCAGCCAGTAATGGATGTGTCAGGAAACCACAGCTGAATTTGTACTACTTCTTTCTTTCTTTGTTTGTTTTTTTTTTTTCTTCAGGACTTGCACAAAGCCTGTTGAGTTGTTCAGGATGATGCAAGAAGGATCCATCAGACTTAGAACAGATGTTTTTGTGCCAAATGCCTCTCTGAGGCAAGCAGAGGGACTGTTGCATTAATCACAGAATCATGGAATGCTCTGGGTTAGAAGGGATCTTAAAGCTCATGCCATATGGGCAGGGACACCTTCCACTGTCCCAGGCTGCCCTGAGTCCTTTCCAGCCTGGTCCTGGACACTTCAGGGATCCAGGGCAGCCACAGCTGCTCTGGGCACCCTGTGCCAGATCCTCCCCACCCTCCCAGCCAGGAATTCCCAATTCCCACTGTCCCACCCATCCTGCCCTCTGGCAGTGAAGCCATTCCCTGTGTGCTCTCCCTCCATCCCTTGTAAATCCCCTCTCTCCATCTTCCCTGTCAGCTCCTTCAGGTGCTGGGAGGCTGCAGTTAGGTCAGCCTGGAGCTTTGTGTTTTCCAGGCTGAACAATCCCACCTCCCCCAGCCTTTCCTCCCTGCTCCATCCCTCTCATCAGCTTGTTGTGGTTCTGATCAAACCCATTGCCATTCTGCTTAAATTTAACTTGACTCGCTGGGAAAAGGAAAGAAAATGATGAATTCTTTTATTGTCTGCAGTGTTAAAAAGTCTTGTCTGAGTTGTTTTTATTTCATTTATTAATTTGGATGGTTTTGATTTTATTGTTTTTTTCTCCCCCAGGTTACTGGTCATTTAGATGACTGCACCTGTGATGTAGAAACCATCGATGCCTTCAACAACTACAAACTTTTTCCTAGACTGAATGAACTCCTGGAAAGTGACTATTTTAGATACTACAAGGTCATTCCCTTTTACAACAATTGTATTTATTTGTGTGCTGCTGTCTTTTTTTTATTTTATTTTTAATCTCCCATGAACTTACTGCTGATTTTTTTAAAAATCAGACACCTGCATTTTAACCCTGATCTTTTAAGTTGGACCCTTCTGCTTTGAGGACAATCTTAATAAGATGTAATGTACTTTTAAGAGGATTTCAAAGATATTTTCTTATCCATTTTCCCCTCTTAAGCAACACTTTAATGAGAGGACTTCCTTTGGTGAGCTGTGATTTAAAGATGTTGATGTTTAAATGATGTTTAAAGATGTTGATGACCAGTGATCCATAATGAGAGGATTCACAGTGACTCCCCACTGACACAGAAAACCTGCATTAGTTACAGACACTCAGGTTCATTGATGGCTGTTGCTGCCACACATTCCATGAGGTGGATTCTGCTCCCATTCAGCCAGATTCCCTTTGTCCCCCTCTCTTCCAAACCCACCAAATCTTGGTAAATATTAATTATTTTGGAAGAATGATACTTAATACCAACTCAAGAGAGAAGAGAAAAATTGGGATTTGTTAAAGAAGCTCCCTTCCAGAGTTGGGATTTGTAACAGAAATACTGAGATTGGTCTGAATGAAGCATAGAATCCTGGAATTCCAGAATGGTTTCATCCAGTGCCACCCCTGCCATGGGCAGGGACACCTTCCAGTGTCCCAGGCTGCTCCAAGCCCTGTCCAGCCTGGCCTTGAGGATCCAGGGGCAGCCACAGCTTCTCTGGGAATTCCCATTTCCCAATCTCCCACCCATCCCTGCCCTGTGGCAGTGAAGCCATTCCCTGTGTCCTGTCCCTCCATCCCTTGTCCCCAGTCCCTCTCCAGCTCTCCTGGAGCCCCTTTAGGCTCTGAGCTCTCCCTGGATCCTTCTCCTCTCCAGGTGAGCACCCCCAGCTCTCCCACCTGGCCCCAGAGCAGAGGGAGCTCTGGCTCTCAGAACAGTTTGGAATTATGGAAATGTCTGTGTGGGAAAGCATCAGCATCAGCAGAAAGATGCAAGCAAGGATTAAAGGAATAACCTGCACTGATAACAAGGTTCTGAGTGATGTTATCAATCTGGGTCACCAAGCATTGCTGCTGTGGGAACAAACAAGGGCAGAACATGGATTTCTCTTGGAAAACTGGGGAGTGGAAGGTTGGCTTGGCTGCACTGGGAGATGTGTTATTAAATAGGGTGATGTGTTATTTGCAGGTAAACCTACAGAAACCTTGTCCCTTTTGGGATGACAACAGTCACTGTGGAATGAGAGACTGTGCTGTCCAGCCCTGCCCCACTGTAAGTACCAAATCCATTCTTTTACATTTTTTTTAATTTAACTTCTGCAGACCAAGAGGAAACAGCAGACAAGTGGCTGAGTCTTGTTATTTTAGTTAAAATACAGCAAAACTGGGGCTCTGGATCTTTCATGGGTGCAGCAACACTGGTGGCCATAAGAAAGGCCAAAATACTAAATCCTGAAAGTTTCAAGACAGGCTGGGATTTTATTAGCTGACCCTCTGCAAACAGCCAAATTCTGATCCTTTTTAAATTGTTCCCATTAGTAAGTAGTTTTTAGGGCAAATCCATTCTGGTTTTTCTGTGTTAATTGACAGAATTTTACCCTGTTTGCCCATGAGCTGCACTGTGATTTAGTTTTGGCTGCTGAATTTGACTAAGAGCTTTCCAGCCCCCTTCTTGTAGGAGAAGTGGCTCTTCCAGCACTCCAAGGGCACTCTTGTCCCTGTGTCCTGGACAAAAGGGTTTTATTCTCTCCATGCTGAAAAGAAGGGGGTGAGAAGATGAGGGAACCACAGCTTGGTGGCTGCTGGTGCCTTTGGGGACATTTCATGTTTTGGTGTTGACAGCCAGCACAGACTCACTCCCTCACTCTTGGGTTCTAAAGTGGAATGATGATATTTTTTTTCACCTCAAAATAACCTTAAATGTTGTTTAAATACTTTTTCCTTCCTTAAAAAAAATCTATTTTTGGTAGTGATTATGAGTAATGTGATGGAGTTATGTCACAATTACCTAAGTTTTAGCTGAAAGTTTAGTTCTTATTTTAAGAGCTAATTCTCCCTGCTGTTCTTAATTATTTTGATTTGGGTTCATTTCATCCTGAAATCAATAAAAATAACTCTTATTGCTTAATTTTTCTCCTTGCTATCACAGTACTTGCTCTTGTAGAAGTGGTTCTATTGCCTTCCTACTCCTGGAGGAAATGGAAGTTGAGGAGAATTTTGGGTTTGGTTGTGTGGGGCTGGCAGGGCTGGCATTCCATGATGGAATGGTCAGAGGGAATTTGGAATTTTTTGTACCAGGGGTTGGTAGGTTCAGCATCTGAGGAGGCTCTGGGCTCCTGCCAGGAAGGACTGACCAGAGGCAGCTCCAGCTCCTCTGCAGTTTGTTTTGGCTTCCCCAAATTTGTGCTTGGATAAGCAAAGCAGAACCTGATGTAGCAGCTGTGGAAGGCTGCAGAGCTTTGGAGAAGAGGAATCTTGCAAAAAAAAAAAAAAACTCAAACCACTAGGAATGCTGCTTCTCCTTGGTCTGTGGAGGAGTGAGGAGCTGGATGTGTTGTGGTCACCTTCTCACCTCTCAGCTGTGGTGACATCCCAGACCTTTCCCAAAGCTGGGCTGGGAGGTCTCATCAGCCCCAGCTGTGGCACAGGCTTTGTTTTGTCTTTCAGGATGAAGTCCCTGATGGAATCAGATCTGCAAGCTACAAGGTGGGTGTGCAAAAGGATGAGGTTTGTTTTGTGCCACAGAACTGATGAGGTTGGAAAGGAGCTGTAGGACCATGGAGCCCAGCTGTCCCCCACCACCCCGTGTTCATCACTAACCCATGTCCTCAAGCACCACATCCACCTGCTTCTGAGCACTTCCAGGGATGGGAACTCCACCACTGCCCTGACAGCTCCTTCTAATGCCTGGCAACCCTTTTGGTGGAAAAATTTTCCCTAATATTTAACCTAAACCTCCCCTGGCCCAGCCTGAGGCTGTTCCCTCTCCTCCTGTCCCTGTTCCTGGAGCAGATCCCAGATCCCCCCTGGCTGTTCCCTCCTGTCAGGGAGTTGTGCAGAGCCACAAGGTTCCCCCTGAGCCTCCTTTTCTCCAGGCTGAGCCCCTTCCCAGCTCCCTCAGCCCCTCCTGGTGCTCCACACCCTTCCCAGCTCCATTCCCTTCTCTGGACACACTCCAGCCCCTCAAAGTCTGTTTTGTTATGAGGGGCCCAAAACTGCCCCCAGGATTTCAGCATGGGTTCATATTTGTCAGGGTGTTCATTAGGCCTAAATTTTTACTCTCTTCAAGTGCTTGGGATGCCAGAGAGCCTGTGAGGTGGCTGTCCTGGAGCTCTCCAAGAGCAGCTGTCACCAGGCACAAAGAGCTCCTGCAGCAGTGCCAGAGGCTGCCCGAGCCCTGCAGGACTCGTCACCATTGCACAAGGCTTGGATATCTGCAGGCTTCCTGTGCAAACACTGGCTGGGGTGAATCATGGGTTTAACCTGGATAGTGCATTGAAGGCTAAATTAAAACAGCAAAACTTTTCCTTTTTAATCCTCATCCCTCCCCACCTCTCTGCTTTCCATCCCAGTATTCAGAGGAAGCCAATAACCTCGCTGAGGAATGTGAAGAAGCCAAGAGACTCGGAGCTGTTGATGACTCTCTGAGGTTTGACTTCTTCTGCCCCATCCTTGCTTGGCTTGAAGGAGAGCTGGGAGCAGAGCTGTCTCTCTGAGAGCTTTTCCCCATTTTTTTGCAGCAAGGAGACACGGCAGGCAGTGCTGCAGTGGGCACAGCATGATGACTCCTCAGACAGCTTCTGTGAGGCTGATGGTATGAAATGGAGAATGCAAACCCCCTTCCTCCAAATGATTATAATTCTGAAATTAAGGAGCTCTCAGGCAAAGATATGGGAATTAGGAATAACAGTTCTTTACTAGGAAAATTCAAAATAGAAATGCAGTATTACAAAGAACAATCCCAAACCCTGCCAGAGTCAGAATCCAAGCTGACACCCATCAGTCAGTCAGGGTGTTGGCAGCAGTCCCATTCCATGGTGGCTGCATCCTCCTGCAGGGCAGATGTGGTTCAGCTGGAGCAGTGCTCCTGGAGAAGGTGCAGTTTCCTCTGAAGCTCCAGGGATGATGTGCAAAGGTCTGGTTTTCCTCTGGAATCCAGTGGAAAGAAGGTGCCTTGGTGTCCCAAATCTCAGTTTTGATCTGGGTAGGAGAGGCTTGGCTCCTCCCCTGGCTGGAGCATCTCCCAGTGGGATGATGGAATTTTATCAGTCATGCCCTGGGACTCACTGGCCATGAACAGGAGATATCTCCTGGAGGGAGGATGGGCTGTGGGAAGATAAAGATGATTGCCCAGCTGGTTTAAAGATGCCCATGAGCAGAGAATATGTGCCAGGAGATCAGGGTCACTGCCCCACCCAGTTCAACAGATGGGGACAGAATTCACATTTCTGGTCACATCAACCCAACACATTATGGGAAAGCTGGCAAGGCTTGCAGTGGGATTTAAGCACTTCTGGAGAAGCTGAAATCATGGAATAGTTTGGGTTGGGAGGAACCTTAAAGCCCATTCCACTCTTTCATTATCCCAGGTTTCTTCAAGCCCTGTCCAGCCTGGCCTTGGGCACTGCAGGGATCCAGGGCCAGCCACAGCTTCTCTGGGCACCCTCAGGGCATCCCCACCTTCATATCAGGAATTCCTTCCCAAAATCCCATCTACATCTACCCTTTTCCAGCTTAAAGCCATTCCCTGTGTCCTATCCCTACAGTTCCTGGGGCAGAGCTCCTCTCCCACTTCATGTAGCCTCTTCAGATCCTGGAATGTTACTCTGAGGTCTCTACACAACCTCCTGCAGGCTGAACAGCCCCAATTCCAGACCAAACAGCAAAATAGCATTTCTGCCCCTTTCCATCTCCCCTGACCTCAGTATTTTGAAAATAATACACAAATATTTCAGATAAAGCTTCCTTTGCTGCTCAGGGCCTTGCTGTGTTTAGCAACAGGTGGCTGGATCAGCCTTGGAAAATGTCATTTTCCCTCAGGAAATGGTTGTCCCTGACCCAGCACTCTGCTCCACAGATATCCATTCTCCTGAAGCTGAGTATGTGGATTTGCTCCTGAATCCAGAACGTTACACTGGCTACAAGGGGCCAGATGCCTGGAAAATCTGGAACAGTATTTATGAAGAAAACTGCTTCAAGTAGGTGCTTTGGGGGACAAGTTCCACGAGCCTGAGGGTGCTGATTGGTGCAGAGGTGCAGAAATGAATCCTCATCCTCCTGTCTTTGCTCCAGTGCCTGTGCAGGGTGGATACACCAGGGACAGGTCATGTGGCTGTCCCAAAAGAAGACACTTGAGTTTTCCTGCCTGTTTTTTCTAAAAAAAAAAGAAGAAAGCACCACAAATCCCCACAGAAATCCACATTTTGCTCTATCCTTTCCCTCCCTGAGCAAAGCTGAAGCATGGAAGAGGTTTTAGATCCCCTCAGGCTGTTTGACTGCAGAAGTAGCTGCTTCTGCTTTGCTCTGACTGTGCACACAAGACACAGTAACTTATTTACATCTCTTATTTAAATGATATTTTTCCCCCTCCTAGGCCTCAGAATGTAAAAAGACCTTTGGCATCTGGCAGAGGTGAGTCATTTATTTATCTCAGTGGGTTAGTAGTGAACTGATCCCAGCTCCAGGAACAGTAAATGTTCTCTGGGTTCCTTCTCCTGCTGGATGAGAAATACCTTGTAGCTCTTGACCAAGTGTAGAATTTTATGGCACACCTGGAAGTGGGTTTTTTCTAGTATCCATTGTGGAAAAAGAATGTCTGATCTTCCAGTCCTGGAAAAAACATGAATTTTGGAGGGACTGGGAGCAGAGCTGACCCCTGAGCTCTCCCTGGGTCCCTGGTGTCTGTCCTTGGCAGTGCCAAACCATCTGTGACAGATTGAAATGAGAACCTGGCTGGGATCCTGTGTGGGAAGCACCAGGAGGAGCAGCCCTGCCCCAGAGCCAAGGCCAGGCAGTGGAAATGAAAGCAGGGAAGGGGTTTGAAACATGAGAACATCATCAGCCTCCCTCTGCCATGATCTCCTCATTTCCCCCTACATTTCAGAGGTGTTTCCCCCTCCTTTGACCCTGGTGTGAAGGAGATGTACAGTGTCCCTGGAAATATCAGGTTTTACTTCCTTTGCAAGCATTGATCCCTCCTGCATTGCTCAGGTTACTCAGCACTGTTGCTCATCCTGTGTCCTCACTGCTGCACTTGAGTTTTCTGTGCTCAGAACATTTCCAAACCTCCCTGCAGAGGATCCTCTTGTCAGAGCAGATGAACAGAGCAGTGCTTGTGCTTTGGAGCTTAATTTTGGTCATGTGTAATGTTTTTATCCTCTTTTCTCTCTCTGCCTCCACCACTTGTGCTTTTTTCCACCAGGAGATGATGGAGGTGAGTGGCACTGTTTGTTTTTACTGATAACACAGACAAATGGGGTGTCTTTATCCTGCTGTCACAGGCTGTGCCATTAGGTAATGCACCTGGTTAGCAAAATTATTAATCAGGCAAACCAGAAATTAGAGTCATGGCATCATAGAAAATCCTGAGTGGGATTACAGAGATCATGGAGTCCAATTTCTGCTCAGACACCCCAACAATCCATCCCTGGGAGCAGTGTTCAAACACTCCTGGAGCTCTGGCAGCCTGGGGAATGTCACCATTCCTGGGGAGCCTGGGCAGTGCCAGCACCTCTGGGGGAAGAACCTTCCTGAAATCCAACCTAAACCTCCCCTGGCACAGCTCCAGCTGTTCCCTGCTCCTGTCCCTGGTCAGCAGAGTGAAAAGGAGATCCCTGTGAGCTCCCTATCCCAGCCCATCCTGATGTGAAGGGCTTAAAAAGTCCACCAGCATTTTTTTAACAGCAAAAGTCCAGTTTGAAGGCAGTCAGTGAAATGTGAGCAGCCTCTGGGAACAGGAATTGTCCTGGGTTTTTCAGTGCTTATCAAAAAGCTTTGAACAGACTCATAATCCCAATCACCCTCTGGAGCTGTAGGAGCTGTGCCCAACTCCCTCAGGCCCTGGGAAGGGCTGTTCCCTGGAGTTCATTCTCCACAGCACCTTTTTGTGTCCTCACCATCCCCAAATCCTGATCTCCAGATCACTTCCATGCTCAGAGCAGTGCTAGTGAAACCCTGACTTGTTGGATTCCACACGCTTGCTTGCACTCTGTGGTTTTTTGGTTGGTTGGTTTGTTTGTTTTATAAAAATATCCTTCTCCCTACTCTGCCCAGAAGAGGAAAGCAATCCCTGGTCCTTGTTTTTCCCAGCACTGGGCTGTTTTCTCCCCCAGCCCCTTGGGGAAAGCCCACGTGCTGTTTTGAGCTGCTGCCACGCCGTGTTAGAGAAGCATCAGTCACAAGGGTGGGCAGGAAAACTCTCCTCCTGCTCTTTAATGCTCCTTTCCCCATTCTGCAAACTGCAGTGGGCACAGGCTCCTCTGGGCCAGCCTGGGAGGTGGATTCAGGGCATCAGGCTTGGGCTGCACCCTCACTGATGTGTTTTCCTTTCTTTCCAGGGCACACGTTTTACAAGTGGCTCAAAGGTAATCCTTGGTCTGAGCATGGGACGGCCAGGGACTGGCCAGGGAGTTGTGGGATCAGTGGCCACTCTCAGTGGGATTAGATTCCTGCCTCACAGCCAGAAGGACTGAAAATCCAGTGGGTGCTTTCAGTGTCTTCAAGTTCCCTTTTCTTTGCAGGGGTCTGTGTGGAGAAAAGAGCTTTCTACAGGCTCATCTCAGGTCTCCACGCCAGCATCAACATCCACCTGAGTGCCAGGTACCTCCTGCAAGGTAAATCCTGCTTCTGCCCCAGCCAAGGCTGACACTTGCATGGCTCTGCTAAATGCTGCCTGCAGCCTGTTCCAGCAGGATTCAGCCTGTTTGTGCTCTTGTGTAACAGGCTTGGGGATGCAGTTCCCACGTGCCTCCAGCTCTGACAGGGCTGGGCCAGGCTCTGTACCAGGACTTCAGCACAGATTCCCTCTGGATCTTCCTCCAGGGTTATTTTGGAGTGGGTTTCTAGCTGTGGATCAAGGCTGTTCCTTTCCCAGCCTGGTTTGATGGTGGTCAGTTCAGCAGTAACCTCACCTGGACTGGGAAATGCTTGGCTGAGCTTTCCCAAGGCCATTGATCCACTTCCATTTCCATTTCCACTTCCATTTCCATTTCCTTCCCATGCTTTGGTCCATAAATACCTGTCTGAGGAATCCCAGTTTCAACCCTGGGCTTGAAAATAGCTGTTGGAATGTGGGCAAGTCTTTTAGATTTAACAAAATAATTGTATTTAAGTCTCTACACCCCACTGGATGTCACCTCAGTGTGAGTCCAGGTTGGAGTTGGGAGATGGGATAATGTGAGAAACATCAGAGGCAAGAGATGAGTTGAGGCTGCAGCATCAGCTTGGTATGACTTTTGTATCTTCCACTATGTATTTTATAGAATAATCTTAAATATGTGGTAAAAAGAGCAACAGAAATATTCTTTGTGGGATTGAAAATTTAAAATAGAGGCCAGTTTCCTCTGTTCTTGTTTTTCCACATCTTCAGGAATTCTCCTAATTTGTCCCTGTTTGTTAGGAAGTTTCAGGAATTACCTGAAAAAAGTCTCCAGGAGTTTTGTGTTTGCTGGGGTTTGAATTGAGTTAAAATCATGCCTCCCTTGAACAACTTTCAGGCAAAATTCCTTCACTGGAAGGGTTGTCAAGCATTGGAAGGGGCTTTCCAGGGAACCAGCATCCCTGGGGGTGCAAGGAACAACTGGATGTGGCACTGAAAGGTTGGACTCAGTCAAAGGTTGATCCTGGAGGTCTTTTCCAACCTTAATGATTGTGTGGTTTTGGGTCAGTGACTTGGAAGAGCTGGGATCTCCCTGGCTGGAATCCAATTCCACCATTCCCTGAACCAGAACTAAACCCATCCCCCTCATGTCTTTGGGGTTTTTTCCTGTCTCAGATACGTGGTCAGAGAAGAAATGGGGCCCCAACATCACAGAGTTCCAGCAGAGGTTTGATGAAGTCCTCACCAGAGGGGAAGGGCCCAGAAGACTGAAGAACCTTTATTTTCTGTACCTGATTGAGCTGAGGGCTCTCTCCAAAGTGCTGCCCTTCTTTGAGCGCCCGACTTTCCAGCTCTACACCGGGAATAAAAGCCAGGATGCAGAAATGAAACACCTGCTGCTGGAAATTCTCCATCTGGCCAAGTAATTGCACTCAGTACCTGGGGACAGTGGCTCTGGCACCATCTCTGAGTGTGCTTAACCTGTCACATAAAGCTCCTAGAAAGGCAGGTTCTGCTTCTTTCCTGGAGTGATTTGTGCAGTAGAACCATAGCAAGAGGGAATGGTTTGGGTTGAAAAAGATATTTTTAAAGGTCACCTAGTCCAGCCCCCTTGCAGTGAGCAGGAATGTGGTACCAGTAGTGAAGTTTTGCTGGGAACACATTAATATCTGTATGCAAATTGCAGAATTTGGGTAATTAGTCCCACAGTTTAATTAGTCCCATGGTTTAATAGCCTCAGCTGCCTTTTGGGTTTAGCAGAATTGAATTTAATAACTGCCTACGTGTCAGCCCTAAAATTGGCTACCTGTGTGACTCATCTGTGGGATACCAGGCCTGGCTTCGTGTTTGCAACTAGAAAAACATCCTAAATATCTTGGTAGCAGAGGTTTGGGCTGTTGGATGGAGTTTGGAGTAAAAGGAATGGGAGTACTGGAACCAGACAGAAAAGGGTGTCTCCTAAAGTGATCCATGTGTGATTTATTTGTCACCCTCCTGTGCTTCTGTCTGTCAGAAAACACTGAAATTGCTTAAAAACCATCAAGCAGTTGCTGAAAATGTCTCCAAGATAAAATGCCAGCTCAGATTGGAAGGGAGAATAGAATCCCAGGCTGGTTTGGGTTGAAAGGGACCTTAAATCATCTCATTCCATTCCTTGGGGTTGGATGTCAGATTAAAACACCTCTGGAGATGTGCAGTGGCTCCCAGCCCTGTTTGTCCCCACCCCTGACTGCAGCCATACAACCAAGCAGGGCAGAAATCAAACTCTGATCCTTCCCTTCCAGGTCCTTCCCTCTGCATTTCAATGAAAACTCCTTCTTTGCAGGCAACAAAAAGGAAGCTGCTAAACTAAAGGTAACTTCTGCCAAGGACCCCAGTGCAGGAGGATTAATTCAGATTAATGCCTGCAAGGAGCCCTAATTAGTGCATAGCCATGACCAACATGAATGTCTTTTCCCCCAGGAGGAATTTAGGCTGCACTTTAAGAATATTTCCAAGATCATGGACTGTGTTGGCTGCTTCAAGTGTCGGCTGTGGGGGAAGTTGCAGGTGAGATTTGTCACCAATCAGCTCCTGGATTCAGCTCAGGGCTGCTCATTCCTTACCTGTGCAGGCAGCTGCAAGCAGCTGATTCCAGCTTGCTCAGCCCAAAAACTGGGATGACCCAGGAGAGGGGAGGGCTGGGCTAAGTGAAATCCTGCTGCCTGTTCAGATGGTGTTGCCCAGGTGGAGGGAGGTTTGAATGCTGCTGTTCAAGGATCCTTTCTGATCCCTGCAGACACAGGGCTTGGGCACAGCTCTGAAGATCCTCTTCTCAGAGAACCTCATTGAAAAGATTCCTGAGAGTGGCCCTTCCTATGGGTTCCAGCTGACCAGACAAGAAATTGTGGCCTTGTTTAATGCCTTTGGAAGGTGAGTTTGGGACTTTCCCTTCTGCATAAGCTGCTGTGTTGCATCCAGTTTCAGCTCCCATTTCAGTCAGGTCTCAGCAGTTTTGGTGGGGACTTGCTTTTGTCATGGTCTGATACCAGGTGTTGGTATGGAGTACAATAGTTGGAATGATTTCAAGTCTTCTTTACATTTCTGTGAGGAATTCAAGGAAGCATTTATGCTGAGGTACAAAGAATTTCATCATTTTTAAGGGACTGTGTGACTGTCCTTGGAGCACATTGTCCCAGCAAGGGCTGCTTTCCTTTGGCCTTTGCACCAGTTCATTCCCAGATCATGATTGCATTGAACAGGAATCCATCAGTCCAGCCTCCCTGGATGAGGAGTTTTTGTCAGAAAAGGAGGATAAGGAGGCCTTTAGGAGGGGATTTCAGGACACTCTGGTTATATATGAGAAAAAGAAAAAAAAAGTGGTTTTTTTTGTGATGTTGAGAGACCAGGAGTTTCTGGCAAACAGGTTTTTCCAAGGATGAGTTTCCTTAACATCCTATTCCACTGTGATTCCCAGTGTTTGCTTAAAACTAAACAGGGGAATTAGTGAAGGGCCTGGTTGTAACTTCAACCTAATTTAGCTGGAATTCCAAATCTTTTCTTCCCAAGAGCTGCTTGAAGCTTTGCTTGATACAGCCCCTTTCTCCCAGATTTTAAATAATTCACCACATGAATATTGCTGGAACCTTTCCCTTTTGCTTTCCTTGCACACAGGGTTTCAACCAGCGTGAAAGAACTGGAAAACTTCAGGAATATCTTACAAAACAGGAGGTGAATTCAGTGGAGGAAAGAGAGACTTGAGGACAAACACCATCATTCCACAACTCTGACTTAAACCATGGAAACCACTTGCTGGGCCTCCTGCCCCATGATTGTCTGTAACCTGCTGAGGAGATATTTTTTACAAGGGAAAAAAAAAGCTATTTTTTTGTATAAAAGTGGGGACTATATGTAAATTTTATTTTATATATTGGAAGATTATTTGGAATAACTATTTGAAATATTGCTGTGCTATTTGGATGGATCAGACCCACAGCCTTGCCTTTGGAAGGAGGTAGGGCAAGAACTGTGCCATTGAATAAATTTGGGGGAAATTCCTTGTCTGCTCCATCATTCCAACCACTCACAGTGTGCCTACAGCAACTTCCTGCTGCAGAAAAAAACAACTTCAAGGGATTGTAGGAGCTGCTGCTGCCCCAAAGTGAATTCCTCTTTTTCTTGTGGGAACAGGCAGTTCCTGGTGCTCCTCACACCCACTGGAGGCTGGGAAGATGCAGCAAAGAAGGACCTAAAATGTGGGAAGAGCAGCATAGGCAGCATGTGCTCCAGCAGAGTTCAAGGCTGTGTGGATGTGGATAAACCTGGAAAGGAATAAAGGAAGCTCCAGGTCTAGAGCCAGTCCTGGGAAAGGACAAAGCACAGCCCCTGCCAGAAGTGCCTGGTTTGAGCACATTGCACCTCAAACATGGAGACACAGGAATCCTGGCACGGCCTCCTGAGCTGGGAGGGCTCATGGGGCACTGCACAGACACCCCAACAATCCCAAACTCCTGGAGCTCTGGCAGCCTGGGGAATGTCACCATTCCCTGGGAGCCTGGGCAGTGCCAGCACCTCTGGGGGAAGAGACTCCTGAAATCCAACCCCAAATTCCCCTGGCACAGCTCCAGCTGTTCCCTGCTCCTGTCCCTGGGCAGCAGAGTGAGGAGGAGATCCCTGTGAGCTCCCATCCCAGCCCATCCTGAGGTGAAGGGCTTAAAAGCCCCACCAGCATTTTTAACAGTAAAACAGTTTGAAGGCAGTCGGTGAAATCTCCCCTGGCTCAGCTTCAGCCCTTCCCTCAGGGCTGCAACCAGAGAAACATCAGAGGATAAACCCCCTGTGCCACCCCCCCATGGGAGCAGAGCAAGGGGATGTGCACAGGGCACCACAGGGCCACACCTGGAGCTGGCTGGGGCACCCTGGGAGCCATCCCAGCACAGAAAGTCCTTTTTTGTTTTTTTTTTTTTAATTTTATTTCAACAGAGTAGTGCTTGGTTACAGTTTAGTGAAGAACAAATAGGTACATTCATTGGCCACAGCTCTCAGGGCAGCAGCTGCTGCCCCCCTGCAAAGCCAGAACACTGTTAAACCATCCCAAAAATAAAATTAAAAAAAGGAAAAAAAAAGAAAAAGAAAGTTTAATGAAAGGCAACTATGCATTAAAAAAGTCCTTGTAACTTGTCAGCTATAAATTACTTCAGTAAAAGAGGGGATTGCCCCAGAGGAGCCTCAGTTGGGATCCAGGGGACAGAGGAGGGAAACCCAAACGCTCAGGGGTCCATAGCAACGAGCTCACTGCCCTGCCTGCCATCCCAAATCATCCAGGAAGATCATAGTGTGGGTGTGTGCTTCAGTGCAAGAGGAACAATGAGCCTGTAGCCCTTGGATTTTGTAGGTTTTTAAAATTATTCTTTTTTATTTTAATCTGTTTTTGCACTACACTCCTTTCCCTCCAAAGTAAAACTTAAAGTGCTCCTAGTGCTTTGGAATTTAAGCAAGAACAGGGGCCACGAGTGTCACTTGCTGTCTTTGGAGACTTATGGGAGCAGAAGGAAGGGTGGCAGTGCCTGGCCCTTCAGCAGCTTCACCAGAAGCCAAGCAGGGATTGAGATGGAGCAACCTGTTCCTGCCACAGTCAGGGGAGCAGCCAGGCTGGAGCTCTGGGCCAGGGACTCGAGCAAGGGCTGTGCTGAGTTGCCATCTTTGCCCTCTCCAGGGAAAAAAAAAAAAAAAGAAAAGAAAAGAAAAGCAGGACTTGCTGCTTTTTTTGGGCAGCACAAGTGCAGGAGGTGAGCAGGGAGAGCTCAGGGACAGTGGCACAAGTGACACCGAGCTCAGCACAGCCCCAGGGCTGGGTTCTCCTCTCAGCTCTCACCACTGAAGGCTGTCCCTCCAGCTGCTGGCCCAGCACAGCATTCCCTGGCCCCCAGTGCCACAGCAGGCCTGGAGCAGCTCAGGCAGGTTCCAAGCAGTCCCAGGGTGGATCTGCCCCACAGTCAGAGCAGCTCCTCCCTGCACCAGTGCCTTTATCCAAAGCTGCTCTGCTCATCCCCACAGCTGGCTCAGGGACAAGCCAGGAATAACACCAAGCCTCATCTCCAAAGAGCCCAGGCCAGGTCAAACTTGGCTATTTTGGTTAAGGAAAGACAGAGGGACCTGTCCCAGCCTGACCCAGCACTCCCACCCTGTCACTCCACAGCTCTGGGAGGCCCCAGCTCCACGGGCAGGGCAGAGCAAGGAGCCCAAGGATCAGATCCCTGTGATTTCTGCCCCTTCCCTCCACAACAGCAACGTTCCACAGGCAGCCACACACCCCTGCACCTCAGTGGGGACCCAGCAGTTCACATTCACTTCAGGTTAAAACTCTTGGTTATCTGCTAAATGCAATTTAATACTGAGGGGGACGAGGGGAGCCCCACTGTGGGCAAGGAGAGGGAGCAGGGCCACTCCCAGCACCCAGGGGTGCAGCAGCCCTGGAGTCACACACATTCCTGCACACACACTGCTGCTGAGCCTGCAGGGAAAAGCCAGCCCTGTCCCTGTGCCACGGGCCAGCAGCAACACTGGCCTCACTCAGCTCTGAGCCACAGGCCCAGCCAGGACAGGGCAGCAGCCAGGTGGGACCAGCAGGCAGAGCAGGACCCCCCCAAGCCCCGAGGCCTCACCCAGCCCTGCCAGGTGGGAATATGGCACAGTAAACTCCGAGCATCCAGCCCAGACAGAGCCCCCCACTCCCAGGGAGGCAGGATGCAGAGTCCTTCAGGGAACACGTCTTTGCAGGAAGACAGTGCCTCTCCCAGCTCTGGATGTGCAATTAAAAGAGTAACTAGAACAGTCTCAGGCCAAGCACAGCCCGAGCAAGATCCGTTCCTTCCAAGTGTGCAGATAAAAGTGCAAATATGCATTTGATGTTTCTTTTCTAGTGAGGAAGCTCTGGTGCATTTAGCTGCCAACATCTTGAAGACCAGACCAAGGAAAAAAAAATAAGCTTCCAGAGAGTTCAGCTTCACTTTGCTACATGGTACCTTAAAGTCACAGTTCTCTGACTGAACTGCCTGCAGCCCTGGGCTCATCCCGCGCCGCGGCGGCAGCTAGTGGAATGTTTGTGTCATGAGTTAGATGCTTCAGGGGGAGGAGAGGAGGAAAAGAGGAAAACCAGGTTACAATCCTATACATGAGTGCCACTCTGGGAAGAGAGGGAGCCTCCTCAGTTGTGTGGGGCAGGGTGGGAGCTGTGCTGGTGCTGGTTGGTCTCCGAGCCGCCGGCGGCGCAGAGCAAGGGCGCGCTGTCCGCAGCGCCGCCGCCGTCCGTGCCAGCCAGGGAGCCGTAGCAGCCCGAGCACTGAGGGGTGGCCGAGCTGCAGAGACACAGAAAGAACACACTGAGGGGTGGCCGAGCTGCAGAGACACAGAAAGAACACACTGAGGGGTGGCCGAGCTGCAGAGACACAGAAAGAACACACTGAGGGGTGGCCGAGCTGCAGAGACACAGAAAGAACACACTGAGGGGTGGCCAAGCTGCAGAGACACAGAAAGAACACACTGAGGGGTGGCCGAGGCTGCAGAGACACAGAAAGAACACACTGAGGGGTGGCCGAGCTGCAGGAGACACAGAAAGAACACACTGAGGGGGTGGCCAAGCTGCAGAGACACAGAAAGAACACACTGAGGGGTGGCCGAGCTGCAGAGACACAGAAAGAACACACTGAGGGGTGGCCGAGCTGCAGGAGACACAGAAAAGAACACACTGAGGGGTGGCCGAGCTGCAGAGACACAGAAAAAACACACTGAGGGGTGGCCGAGCTGCAGAGACACAGAAAAAACACTCTGAGGGGTGGCCGAGCTGCAGAGACACAGAAAAAACACTCTGAGGGGTGGCCAAGCTGCAGGAGATACAGAAAAAAAACAGGCATGGACTTTCTAGGGATGAATGATTTGGATTTCTGCTCCCAGCACTGGTCAGGGTGTTGAAGTTTGAAGGTAAAATATCTCCAAGGAACTTGGGTTTGATGAGACAGTGATAAGGAGAAGAGCACCAGGTCTCACAGGCAGAGCCTCTGAACTGCTCACGACACCTCTGGGCAGCAAGTGAGGGACTTGCAAGTGAAGTGGAAAGGAAGTAAAGTGTTCCAGGCCAGGCTGGACAGGGCTTGGAGCAACCTGGTGCAATGGAAGGTGTCCCTGCTCATGGCAGGGGGTGGAACAAGAGGATCTTTAAGGTCCCTTCCAGCCCAAACCATTCCATGGTGACAGGTGACAGGGCTGCCAGGATGTCCCACGTTTTGCTGGGGATACCTGAACATTGTCCCCCACACCAGTGCTTCCTGCAGAGCTTTGTCCCAGCTCCCACTTCCCAGTGGAGAAACCCCTCTGGAGATCATTTCAGAGCCCTCTGAAACGGACCCCAGCCCTGAGGATGAGGTGTCCTGTCTGCAACCACCACTTGTGAGCACCAACCACATTCACCTCTCTGAGCTCCTTGTGAGATATGCAAGGGAACAAAAGCTCTGTCAGAGGCATCTACCTTGCCCAAGCTGCCTCTTGCATGGAAGTTTTTCCTAGGTCAGAAGCCAGGAGCTCTGTTGCTTCCCCAGAGGGCAGCAGAGCAGCAGCAGAACCCTTCCTTACCCTCCTTCCCTGGCCCCGAGCCGTGACAAGTCATCGTCGCTGTCGTAGCGCCTGGGATTGTCAAAGAAATAGGCCCTGGAGCTGTAGCTGTGGCTGTTGACCATCCCTGCTGGAGCCTGCCAAGGACAAAGGAGTTAGGCCAGAAGCAAAACATTCCCAAAAGTCACCCCAGGCACCCTCCCAGCACAGAGGGAGGCCTACCAGGTTCTGGCTGAGTCTCTGAGCACGGAAGAACAGCACCACGAAGGTGGTTGGCACCAGCTCCCAGAGGAACAGGACCACGCCAAACACCACGTACTCCTCACTGCTCACCTCCACGTGCACCTGTGGGCACAAGGCACAGGGGGCTGTGTCATGCCAGCCACCCACAGAGCTCCCAAAATGCAGAGAAACCTTTCCAGAATCAGGAGTCCCTAAAGCAGCACAGTGACCTTCACCTGGCTGCTGCTGCTGGTTTGGGTGAGCTGGTTCTGCTCAGTGTGCTGCCAGGGCACCGGGAGCTCACTGCCCACACCAGGGACTCTCCCTCACACACAGCCATGCCTGATTAAGCATTGCTGTTCTGCTCTAGTTGAGCTGTCCCTCCTCTCCCTCAAAAGAAGAGTTGGCAGGCTGAAAGGGAAGAGCACAACAGGGAATCCTTCCTGAAGAAGTGGCTGGAGAGAGGAGGACTCAGGTTGGCTGGGTGGAGAGAACAAGCAGCTCATGTGGGGGTTCAGGTACCCAGACACCCCCCAGAGCCTCCTTCCCACCCTCACAGCATGAGGAGTGACTGCATTTCACCTCCCTGGCTCTGGGTTGGGGTCACACACTCACCTTGTCAGAAAGGTTGTCCCAGCCATAGTTAAAAGGACCAGGAACATTGTCTGGAGATATGGCCACAGCTACCAGGTTATAGCAAGCCCTTGAGGAATACAGGAGGGCCACTACAGATCCCACCAGAATAGCCTGGCAGACAGATGTTCCCTAGGACAGGAAGAAATAAAAAGAGTTTTAATACAGAGCTGTGATGTTCTTCTCCATTCCCTTAAATGCATGAGCAGCTGTGCAGGCAAGAATGACCCAGAACATTTGTATGTTGTTGCTAAAATATTCAGAGCTGGGTAAGAGCTTTCTCATGTGATGAGTTCATTGCAGGAGCCACACAGCCAGAGCTGCCAGGGAACAGGGAAGGATCTGAGGCACTGGAGTGTCCCTGGCAAGACTTTGTCAGTCAGCTCCAACTGGGGGCCCAGAGAGATGCTGTTCCACCCCCTGCCTTCCTCTGGCAATCTCCACAGGGCCAACAACCCACCAGCAGGAAAATCAACTTCTGCTTTACAGCCCAGGCTCTGCAGAGGTGCTCACCCAGCCCTTTCACTTGCAGCCACTCAGCACCTCATCCATGCACAGTGTTTGTCCAGGAAAGCAGTCCAAATATTTGGGGTGGGCAGAAAGACCCAGAGCTTGAACCCCAGAACCTGAAGGGAGCTCACAGCAAAGCTGGAGAGACAAGGGAATGGCTTCAAACAGACAGAGGGCAGGGCTAGATGGGATACTGAGAGTAAATTCCTGGCTGTGAGGGAGCTGAGGCCCTGGCACAGGTGCCCAGAGCAGCTGTGGCTCCCCTGGATCCCTGGAAGTGCCCAAGGCCAGGCTGGACAGGGCTTGGAACAACCTGGGATAGTTAAAGGTAGCCCATGGCAGGGAGTTGGAACTGGATGGGGTTTAAGATCTCCTCCAACTCAAGCCATTCAGGAATGCTGGGACAAACTAAGTTTTGTTAAATCCATCCATGAATCCTTTTAATGACTCCAAGTCACAGTGAGGGGGCAAACACCCCTCAGCACCTGAGCTGCCTTTGTGTTTAAGCTCACCCCACTGGCCTGCTCTACATCCCAGCTGTGTTCTCCCAGATTTGGAGCTCAGGACAGTGTCTTCAGAGAGTCAGCAGGAGAGAGGTGCCAACAGACAGGTGACAGCACTGAAGCCCAGCACACATCCTGCTGCCACTGGAAGCTGAGCCTGTGGTGCTCAGGCCAGCACCATGAGGCACAAAGGCTGCTGAAGGAAATCTCCAGCTCACTAGGAGCACAGGACAGGCAGTCCAGCTTCCCTACCACAGCTCCAACATTCCCACCTTCAGTGTGGAGGCAGCAGTCTCCAGCCCTGCTGTGTGGCTTTGAGTTCAGGGGCAGCTCTGAGGCATCTGTGTAACATTTCTGCTCGTCCCCAGCCTGTTTCTGCAGCAAATTCCCACACACAACAGCAAGGGATGCCCCCAGGGCAGGGGAGGCAGGCAGAGAGCTTAGCAGACAGCAGGGTGAGTATCCAAGTGCAGAGCAGAGGCTTCCCTGGAGCAGGCTGTACACAGCCCAGGGGCAGCCTGGGGCATGTGAGGAGAGAAGGCTCCTGCACTGGGAGAACTGGGTGAGTTAATGAGTGTCCAGAGCCAGTCAGTGCTCGACACCAGGCCCAGGCCAGCAGGGATGGGAGCAGCTTCTCTGCTCCTGCCTCACTGCAGATCTGGATGCAACCTGCAGCCTCTGGACAGCTGTCAAAGCACCAGGCAGGACACCAGGCCCAGCCCACACATCCTGGATTCCAGGAAGTCACCAATGCCAGACATCTCCTACAGAAAGCCTCAGCTTCAACTGGCAATGCCCAGGCGCTCTGGTTTTCCCTCTGGGTGCTGACTGCAGCCTCCTGCCACATTGCTGGTGGCTTTTCCACTCTCCTATCTGCTGGAAGAGCTGTGTGTGATCAGACCCTCACCTGTTCTGCTTTGGGACAGGACCTACAGCAACTTTTTGTCCCATTCCAAAATGCTCATCTCATCCAGGACATCTCATCCTACCCAAGCAGAGTCCAGCTAAAGCTGGATTTTTGGGGAATCCCCTTTGCAGGGAATCATGGCATCTGCCACAGGTAAAATGCACAGCACAAACTGCACCTGCTGCTCTTAGAGAACCCTCTCTTCAAGGCAAACCTGGGATTTTCTATGCCTGAAAAGCAGCAGCAGCTCATCAATCTGTTATGCCAAAGCTGCAGACAAAGAATTCCCCTAAAGCATGCAGGAAACATCACTCCCACAGCAGGAGTGTGAAAGGGAGGAATCCAAGATTTGCCACCTCCCCACTGGAAGGAGAATTTGAGCAAGAGCAGCTCAGGTGCCATAGAGTGAGCACCCCCAGATCCAGCTGAGCAGCCCCAGTGGGAATTCCCAAGGCATTTACCCACCTTGGACTCGAGGTAGACATTGGCTGAAGACATCTTTCCCAGTTTGCACATGCAGCAGGCCAGGGAGATGGCACAGAGGATGAAGAGGCTGTCATTGAGCAGAGCCCGGGCCAGGACTGTCCACCTCAGCTGCTTCTCTGGCACCTCACCATGGATCAGCATTGCACAGGTTAAATTCACTACCAGGAACAGCAGGCTGGTGAGGATGGAGCCCAGGTACAGCAGGACCCTGCAGAGATGGAGAGGGGAGAAATGGTCAGTGAGACAATCCTGCACCTCCCTCCTGTGTCAGCAGAGCCTCCCAGTGCTCTGCCTGCTGGGGAGCTCAGGCATTCCAGCCAGTTTCATGGATTGTACTGGGATCTCAGGCATTCCAGCCAGTTTCAGATGTTGTACTGGGATCTCAGGCATTCCAGCCAGTTTCAGATGTTGTACTGGGATCTCAGGCATTCCAGCCAGTTTCATGGATTGTACTGGGATCTCAGGCATTCCAGCCAGTTTCAGATGTTGTACTGGGATCTCAGGCATTCCAGCCAGTTTCATGGATTGTACTGGGATCTCAGGCATTCCAGCCAGTTTCAGGGGTTGTACTGGGATCTCAGGCATTCCAGCCAGTTTCATGGATTGTACTGGGATCTCAGGCATTCCAGCCAGTTTCAGGGGTTGCACTGGGATCTCAGGCATTCCAGCCAGTTTCAGATGTTGCACTGGGATCTCAGGCATTCCAGCCAGTTTCAGGGGTTGCACTGGGATCTCAGGCATTCCAGCCAGTTTCAGGGGTTGCACTGGGATCTCAGGCATTCCAGCCAGTTTCAGATGTTGTACTGGGATCTCAGGCATTCCAGCCAGTTTCATGGATTGTACTGGGATCTCAGGCATTCCAGCCAGTTTCAGATGTTGTACTGGGATCTCAGGCATTCCAGCCAGTTTCAGATGTTGTACTGGGATCTCAGGCATTCCAGCCAGTTTCAGATGTTGTACTGGGATCTCAGGCATTCCAGCCAGTTTCAGGGGTTGCACTGGGATCTCAGGCATTCCAGCCAGTTTCATGGATTGTACTGGGATCTCAGGCATTCCAGCCAGTTTCAGGGGTTGCACTGGGATCTCAGGCATTCCAGCCAGTTTCAGATGGATTGTACTGGGAAGCTCAGGCATTCCAGCCAGTTTCAGGGGTTGCACTGGGAGCTCAGGCATTCCAGCCAGTTTCAGATGTTGTACTGGGAAGCTCAGGCATTCCAGCCAGTTTCAGATGTTGTACTGGGAAGCTCAGGCATTCCAGCCAGTTTCATGGATTGTACTGGGATCTCAGGCATTCCAGCCAGTTTCAGATGTTGTACTGGGAGCTCAGGCATTCCAGCCAGTTTCACGGGTTGTACTGGGATCTCAGGCATTCCAGCCAGTTTCAGATGTTGTACTGGGAAGCTCAGGCATTCCAGCCAGTTTCATGATTGTACTGGGAAGCTCAGGCATTCCAGCCAGTTTCAGGGGTTGCACTGGGATCTCAGGCATTCCAGCCAGTTTCAGGGGTTGCACTGGGATCTCAGGCATTCCAGCCAGTTTCAGGGGTTGCACTGGGGATCTCAGGCATTCCAGCCAGTTTCATGATTGTACTGGGATCTCAGGCATTCCAGCCAGTTTCAGAGGTTGTACTGGGAAGCTCAGGCATTCCAGCCAGTTTCATGGATTGTACTGGGATCTCAGGCATTCCAGCCAGTTTCAGGGGTTGCACTGGGATCTCAGGCATTCCAGCCAGTTTCAGGGGTTGTACTGGGAAGCTCAGGCATTCCAGCCAGTTTCAGGGGCTGTACTGGGATCTCAGGCATTCCAGCCAGTTTCAGGGGTTGTACTGGGAAGCTCAGGCATTCCAGCCAGTTTCATGGATTGTACTGGGATCTCAGGCATTCCAGCCAGTTTCATGGATTGTACTGGGATCTCAGGCATTCCAGCCAGTTTCAGAGGTTGTACTGGGATCTCAGGCATTCCAGCCAGTTTCATGGATTGTACTGGGATCTCAGGCATTCCAGCCAGTTTCATGGATTGTACTGGGAAGCTCAGGCATTCCAGCCAGTTTCAGGGGTTGCACTGGGAAGCTCAGGCATTCCAGCCAGTTTCAGGGGTTGCACTGGGATCTCAGGCATTCCAGCCAGTTTCAGGGGTTGCACTGGGGAGCTCAGGCATTCCAGCCAGTTTCAGGGGTTGCACTGGCAGCCCAAGGCTGCAGAGGATTTGTTGGAGCCTCTCTCAGAACACATGAGCAGCGTAAGCAGTCATGAGTTACAAGACTCATCTTCTGACAGTCAGGTTCTTATCTTGCAGATTTGAAGTGTTGCTCCAGCTCTGCATTAACTCCAGTCAATAAGCCATGAGTCATCACAACCACTGCATCTCCTTCCTTGAGAGCCACTGGAGCTTGCATTTTCCACCCTGGGTTTCCCTGGGAAGCACCTGGGCTGCACAAACCTGGGGCTCACCCACTGCCCCAGCCTTGTTCTGCAGATTTTTCCTGGGCTGGGACAGCTCAGAGTGATCCTAAGAGCTTACCCAGGGGAACTGGGATGCTTGAGCTCCCCTGGCACCCCTGAAGCTCCCAGTCCTGCTCCAGGTCCAACTTCTCAGGTATGGAATCAGAGCTCTGTTCAGCTTTTGGGGCCTGACCCTCCCATTCCCAGCCAGTTCCCCTGGGAGCAGCTTTGAAGGGAACATCAGGACAGCAGCACTTACTTGTACTTGTTGAATTCAGCTGCACATTTCACTTTGAATATGACCTGGAGGAGAGATTTGCACAGGGTTACTTTACATGGCTTACAGTTTCAACTTTGTCAAGAGAACAGGGAAACCAGAATCCAGCTGGACATCTCCAAGGACTCTGAATTATTTATTAGCACCAAGTCTTGCTCTGGACCCAAAAGAATGATGCTTTTTCCTTGCACAAGCCCAGCCCAAATACAGGTTCCCAACAACCATAAACATATTTAACACCCCATATGTGACAAGCACTTTAACACCACACCTTAAAGACTTCAAGAAAAGAAGGGAGTTTAGCACTTAAAAGTCCTTCAAAAATACATCTCCTTTTCCAAATATTTTGGGCTATTTTAGGACCTCAAACATGCTTGATTTCCATGTTAGAGGAGTAAGGACAGTTTAGGAAGGTGCAGGTGCTCCCAAATGACAGCTCAGATGTGAATTCCTGCTGCACATTGGTCAGGAACTGGCTTGTGTCCAGGAAGGATCCCAGAGATCCCACTCAGCCACAGGCAAAGCTCATGTCCTGATTAGAGACTCTGATGGAATTTGGGAGGAGGCTCAGACACATCCAGAGTGATCCCACCTGTACCTGTGGGATCACTGCCCAGGGGTGGAGGCTCAATCTCTCCTCTCCCACAAGGAGCTTCCCTGTGAGCAGTGAGGGATCACATCTCCTCCCAGGCATCCTCAGGCAGCTTTTATCCCGTGGGATTCCTTGGCTCCTGCTTCCAGGGCAGCACTGAGGCAGAAATGGCACAGGAGCTTCAGGAATCAGGCTGCTGCCAACGGGATTTCCAGAGACATTCCAGGATCTGAGGCTTCTCTGAGCCACTGCAGAGGTTCCAAGCATTTCAAAGGACATTGGACAGCTTCAGTGATTCTCTTCCAAGAGCCACTTCCACTGCCTGGCTCCTCTTCCCAAGGCTGAGGGAGGATGAGCTCAACTTAGTGGGGAATGAGGTGTGACTCTTCAGCAGAAGGAAATACCCAGCCTCAGGAATGTTCTCTGGCCCACAGAGCTGCAGGAGTGTGGCACAATCCACCCTGAGCCCTAAAACTCTTCTCAGTTACAGGAAACTGGGTCTTGGAAAGGCCACATGGTGACTCCAAAAGAGAAATATCCCTGAATTCTCCCTTGTTTGTCTGTGGGAGACATCCAGGCACTTTGGGAGTGTCATGGAATCACTGAGGCTGGAAAAGCCCACCAAGGTCAGCAAGCCCAACCATTAATCCAGCACCACCACATTCACCACTGAATGTGCCCTGAAGTGCCTCATCCACGAGTTTTTTGAACACTTCCAGGGATGGAGACTCCACCACTGCCCTGAGCAGCCTGTTCCAACTCCTCACCACCCTTTCAGTGAAGAATTTTTTCCTAACATCCTGTTAAGATCTAAATATTCCCTGGCACAACTTGAGGCAGTTTCCTCTTGTCTTTTCAAAACAGGCATTGGTGACATCCAGCTGGGAAACTCCTGGTTCAGCACCCATTCCTGCAGCAGGGAAATCCACTGAGGAATCTGCACTCCTGCTGGAACCTCAGCCTCTGAACAGCTCTGCAGAATCCCTGGCTTGTATTCCAGCTGGGAATGTTGTGTTTTCAGCTGAGAACAGCCCCTCAGCTGAGCAGGGAAGTGCCCCTGGCTCACAGGAAGATTTTGGGCAGTTCACTCTTCCCAAACCCTCCCCTGCAGCCCCAGGGATTAAGGCACACAAAGCTGAGTCAGGGTTAAGAGTGCAACAGCAATTTGAGCCTCATGCTTGGCTCACTGCCATGGAAAGCAAAGGGAGCCCACAGCTCCAGCCTTACACTTTTATTAGCCCCTGGATAGTTGTTCCTATAACTTCAGGAAGGGAACAGACACCACAGCTTTGGTGGGTTTGGTTATTAAGGCTGATAAGTTATCTGAAGGTTGCTTTTCCTTCCCAGGGACTGGGTACAGGAGGTGGCACCAGCAGAGTGCACAGGGTGTCTCTGGGTTTTTATCCTTGAGATGAGCTCTGAGCCTCTGCACAGGGCTCTGCTGCTCTCAGAGCCCAAGGACAGCTCAGGCTGAGGGTTCTGCTGGGAGAAATCCAGCACAGAGAGCTCAGGAGCAATCCTGTTCTTCAGAAAAACAGGGAAAATAGACCCCTGTGCTTCAGCAGGTGCACTAGGCCAAGCTGGGAGCAGCAATCCTTGCAAACTGAACAGTTCCTTCAAACCTGAGCTGAGCCCAGCTCCAGAAGCATGAAAAGGGAACAGAGGTCTCAGCAGGACTGGGAGCATTTACTCCAGAACAAGTCTTTTGCAGCAGTCTGGAATACTCAGGTGCTTTCCAGAGCCATGGATCCCTTGAGCACTCCACACCAGCCAGAAGGTGAGGCTGAAGTGAGCTCCACATCCCAAAGCCCTCTGTGATGCCAGAGGCTTTTGGGTTTGTGATGAGTGGATTTATCCCATAGAAGTGATTTCACATCACACCTAATAGTCCCTAAGGTGTGTTCCAGAGACACACTCACCCTTAGGAGGTGCACTGGAGGTGCCACAGCTGCTAAGGGAAGATAAGTGACACATCCCAGACTCACAGATGAATCCAAGGACCACTCCCAGTACCTGCACAAGGCAGGATCTTCACCCTAACAGTGAGACACTTGTGCTGGACCAAAACCAAACTGGTCTCAGCAGATCTGAAAGATCCAGGAACTTGTTGTTGTCTACTGGAATCAAATTCTTTTTTGCTTCATAAATCCAAATGGATTTGGGCTCTGCATGTACAGGACACAACCATGCCCTGCCCCAACCCAGCATCCCCTCAGATCAGACACATGCCCCCTCTCACCACAGGAGATAATGGGAGCACAGCACAGACTGTTTTGGGATCACACCTTGTACCAAGTGTGCAAACCCCACCTCAAGCCACACAGGAGGAGCTGGAAGCACCCATGAGGATCTCTCACCATCCTCATATTAACATGGAGATCATTCCATGCCACCCTGAGCACAGGCTGCAGCTTGGCATGTTCCTGCTTTCCTAGAATAGCTGGTGCCCAGCAGGGCCACCTGTTCATCTGGGAAACATGGGAATCATCAGCTATGGGATGGAGCAGTCTGGGGTTTCAGTGATCCCTCACCAGCTGTCCCTCTGAGGCACAGGGCACTGCCAGGTGTCTGCTACACAGGGAAGGTGAAAGAGGAAAAGAAAGGATGGGGATTTTCCAGTTTTCCATCTGAGAAGGCAGGAAGATCCAGGGCAGTAAAGACAAACATCTCCCAGGCTGGATGCTCTCTCCATGCCTGTCTCCAGGGCAATCAGAGCAGGAAGGGATTGCAGGGCTGATGTCATCTCCTCAGATGGAGCACTCAGAGAAAGCCAGGCAGGTGAAGGGCTCTGGCCTCACCATCAGCCCCACCATTCCTTACTCATCCCTGTGCTGCTGCTGATCCCCAGGACAACCAGGGGTGCCAAGGGCTCAGGAAGGTCTTGAAGATCAAGGTTGCTGTGGCTGCATTTCACAGAATCATTTGGGATGGAGAAGATCTCCAAGGCCATCAGGTCCAAGCTCAATTCCCACCTTGTCACAAGCCCAGAGCACCGAGTGCCACCTGCAGGGGTTCCCTGGACACCTCCAGGGATGGGGACTCCAAACCTCCCTGGGCAGCTGTTTCCAATGCCTGACAACCCCTTCTATGGAGAAATTTCCCCTAATATCCAATTTAAACCTTCCCTGGCACAGCCTGAGGCCATTTCCTCCTGTCCCTGTTCCCTGGGAGCAGAGCCTGGTCCCCCCCTCACTGCCCCTCCTGTCAGGGAGCTGTGCAGAGCCACAAGGGCCCCCCTGAGCCTCCTTTTCTCCAGGCTTGTTTAAGTTTGGACCCAGGACAAGGCTAAACATCCTGAGCTGCCTCCATGTATTTCCACTTCCATGTACCATGCTCCTGACAAAAACCTGGGGAAAAGAAGTGGCAGACTCTTGGGAAAGGTGGCATTATTCAAACAGCTGGCAACACAGGAGCTATTCCACAGGCAAAGGAGCATCCTAGGTTGGATATCAGAGTTATTGAGGCAAGACTGGGAGTGGGTCTGAGGAATTCTAAACCTGATGGACTGTGAGCCCCAGACTCCCAGGAAAGGATTCCTTCTGATACAAGCTGAAGTAGAAAGGAAGAGATGCTCCAAAGAAAGAGCTAAAGGGATGTTTCAGGTGGAAAAAGTATCCTACAAGAGAGCTGGAAAGGAATGAAAGGACACAGAAATGAAAGGACACTCTGGGTGCCCAGAGCAGCTGTGGATGCCCCTGGATCCCTGGAAGGGGCCAAGGGCAGGCTGGGAGCAAGCTGGGATAGTGGAAGATGTCCCTGCCCAGGGCAGGGGGTGGAAAATAGGATGAGCTTTAAGGTCCCTTCCAACCCAAACCATTCTGGGACTCTATGAAAAAGAAATGCTCATCCCACACTCATTCTGCCAGCTCTCTGCATCCCCTCAGCAATCTCAGGGGCCAAGATGGGTTAGGAAGGGGACAAGGGGAACACCAGGCAGTGTAGCAAATTGAATTTCAGCCCCAAAACAGCCTGGAGTGTTAAGTAACACCAGTTCCCCACGGGGATCTGTTTCCTGGAGCTTCTTCCTCAGCACCATTCCATCCTCAGCCTCTACACAGCCTGAGGAGCTCTGTAAATCAAGCAAGATCAGCTCAAATAACAGCCCAGGCCATTTTCTTCCCTAGATGCCATTTGTCCAGCATCTCCACAAAGGAGGCTCTGTGCACAGGGACAATGAGCCAGGCCCTCAGCACAGCAGCAGCCCGTGCTCTCAGCAGAGGACATCTCTGAGCAGGATGCAGCAGAAGCTCAGAGTCCTTCCACAGGCTGCTGCCAAGTGGCCCTTAAAAACTGGGATTCTGCTGGAGTCACACCAGTAAACACACCAGTCACCTCTAGATCATGGGAGCCAGAAAAGCTCCAGAGGTTTTCCATTTTTTTCTCCAAACCTCTGGAGCTACACCACTGAGATGTCCCAAAAACCCCACAGAGTGATGGGCACCCCTCCTGGCTGTTCCAGGAAAGTGTTCCCTCAGCTGAGCAAGCAGACCCATTTTCATAAGTCACTTTATCCTTCCCCACTCCAGATTCAGAGCTCTTATTTCCTCAGACAGGATTTCCCTTGGCTCTAGGTCTTCAAGGAGAAAGAAGTGGGATACATGCAGAGTTCACTGACAAACAGATACCGTGGGAGGAGGAGAAGCCTGGGAATCTATTTGGATTTACTTTAATAGGACCTTTAAACAAGCCTGCAGAGAGGCAAATCTGCTGTCAAATCCAGTGACCTAGAGAAAACAGAAATCCAGCCACTCTGTGGAGCAGAGCACAGAATCCCTGCCTTTCAAGGGACACAAACCCCTCCTGGCTGGAGCAACTGGGAGGTCAGGCTGCCTTGAGCAGACAAGATGGATTTGTGCTCTCTATGCACCATTTGTTATTCCATCAACAACCCCTCCAACAGCTTTTGCAACAGGCAGCTCACCCCCAAAGCCTCCAGGTGTCTTTTTGGGGGAAAAGAACCAAAAGAGGAACAACCCCACAGCTCCAAGGATCATGTGAGCCTCGGTGTCCTGGGGAAAATGAAATCATAACTCCCGTGGGTGACACATCAGAGTGATTTTGCTGTGTGCTAGCGATTCCTTTGTGAGGCTGGGGAACAGCTGAGAGCTGCAGAGCAAAGAATCCCAACAACAACAACAAAGCTGGAAGGAAAAAGTGGTGACTTGGTTCATAAATAGGCAGCGAACCGGGAGGCAGGCGAGCAGAGGGCTGCTCACGGGAAACTGGAGCAGAAACAAAATATTCAGGAGGAGGATGGGGAGGGGAGAGCCAGGGCTTTAGGAGATAAAGGCAAGTGGAAGGACTAAAGAAAGGAGGCTAAAAACCACGGCACGAGTGATGGGAAACCCAGAAAAGCAGGGACACAGCTCGGTGACAATAACAAGCGGCTCTGCACTGTCCCAGCAGCGATGCTGGTGCTGGGAAGGGGCCACCCCCGGGCTGCCCCGGCTCGTTTTGTGAGGGATCTCGGGGTTTTTTGTCTGACAAGCTGCGGAACAACAAGCCCGGCTCGCAGCGGAGCGATGGAGGGAAGGAGGGAGCGCAGCAACAATAGCAGAAGAGGCTCTGGCTGGTGACGTAATGGTTGGCATCACTCCAGGCCAGAGCAGCCCCTGCTGCTGCCACTTTCTGGTCCTCTGTGCAGCAGGGGAATCAGTTAAAAAAAGATGCAAAACAGTCCCTCAAGTGACGCCCCCCCACACAAACACCCCGCCGTGGGTCTGGGTTGCAAAGAGGAAAAGCCCACCTGGGAGCAGCCTGCATCCCCCAAATCCCAAATTCAGGGCATGTGCCTGTGACCCCCCCAAACCAGGGTCTGCAGTCAGGGTGAAGCCCTGCACCCCAAAAACAACTGATGCTGGGATTTTGGGCACACTTTTAGCTCACACCATCCCCCCCAAAATCCCACCCCGCCCCCCAAGCCTGGATTCAAGGCACAATCCCTGTGTTTCTCCCCAAGCTTGGATTCAAGGGCACAATCCCTGTGTTTCTCCCCAAGCTTGGATTCAAGGCACAATCCCTGTGTTTCTACCCCAAGCTTGGATTCAGGGCACAGTCCCTGTGCTTCTCCCCAAGCCTGGATTCAGGGCACAATCCCTGTGTTTCCCCAAGCCTGGATTCAAGGCACAATCCCTGTGCTTCTCCAAGCTTGGATTCAGGGCACAATCCCTGTGTTTCCCCCCAAGCCTGGATTCAAGGCACAATCCCTGTGCTTCTCTCCAAGCCTGGATTCAAGGCACAATCCCCGTGTTTTCCCCAAACCAGGACCCAGGGCACAACCCCTGCATCCCCCCAGGCTATCCCAAAGTCTGTAGCGAGGAATGGATTCAGGGCACAATCCCTGTGCCTCCTTCCAGCCGGGATTCAGGGCACAGCCCTGTCCCAAAGCCTCCGCCGAGGGCAGAGCCCCGGCATCGCCTCCCTGCCTCACCTGCACCCTCACATCCCCATCCAGGCTCCAAGTTTGGAGAGGCGGCTCGAAGAGGAGCTTCCAGCCCCGCTGTCCCGCACGGTGGAGGTTTGGGCAAGGGAATTTTGGAGGGGTTTTGCCCAAAAGGGCAAAACTTACCTCAGCGAAATAGAGGTTGAGGAGGCAGAGGCTGGAGAAGAGGAGGCAGCCGGGCAGGCAGTAGAGGAGCCAGTGGGCGAAGGGCTGCTGGAGGCGGAGGGCCTGCAGGGAATTCTGCAGGTAGAAGGAGAACAGGGTGGTCCTGAGGGCTGCCCAGAGCAGGCAGAGGAAGAGGCAGAGCGTGTGGTAACTCAGCCGCCGCTCGCGGTAGTAGAGCAGCAGCCAGAGCTGCAGGTAGGCGAAGAGGAAGAGCGCGGCGTAGAGCGCCGTGTGGAGCACGGTGAGCCCCAGCTCCACGGCGTAGGGCACGGCCGCCCCCTCAGCGAGGGCCATGGGGCAGCGGGAGGCAGCGACCCCCTCCCTGCCTTCCCTCAGCCCCGGCTGGACACCCCCATGCAACAAAGGGGAGCCCCCCTTCTTTCCCTTCTCCTCCTCCTCCCGCCCGCCCGGCTGCACCGCCCGCCCGCCCGCCGCCAAACAACTCGGTGCCGGGGACAGCCGCCTGAGCCCGCTGATTTGAGGGGCGGCGGCGCGCGCTCCCCATTGGCCGCCCGCCGGCCACGCCCCCCGCCGCGCCCACCCGCAGCGCCCATTGGCCGGCGCCGCCTGTCAATCACTCGCGCGACGCCCCCGCCGCGCCGCCGCTTTGCTTCTTGGGTTGGCGGCGCCGCCCGCCCGCCATCCCTCCTTCCATCCTTCCATCCTTCCCTGAGAGGCGGCGAGGGGTGAGAGAGAGGGATGGGAAGGATGAGAAAGGGGAGCGCTGAGGGAGGAGGAGCCGGGTGGATCTGGGCATCCCCACAGGCAGAGACGGGGTGCGGGAACATCCCCGCTGCAGGCTGGGGCTGTGGGGCTGTGGCGATGTCCGAGTGCCTCTCCCAGGCCGTGGGTGCAAGCTGGGGCTGTGGGGATGTCCGGGTGTCATTCCCGGACTCGCTGGGGCTGTGGGGGTGTCCGGGTGTCGCTGAGCCTGATGGGGCTGTGAGGGATGCCCGAATGTCGCTCCCGGACCCTTTGGGGCTGTGGCGATGTCCGGCTGTCTCTCTCAGACCCCGCTGCGGCTGTGGGGATGTCCGGGTGCCATTCCCGGTCCCTCTGGGGCTGTGGGATGTCCGGGTGTCATTCCCGGTCCCTCTGGGGGCTGTGGGATGTCCGGGTGTCATTCCCGGTCCCTGTGGGGCTGTGGGATGTCCGGGTGTCGCTCCCGGTCCCTCTGGGGCTGTGGGATGTCCGGGTGTCATTCCCGCTCCCCTGTGGGGCTGTGGGATGTCCGGGTGTCGCTCCCGGTCCCTCTGGGGCTGTGGGATGTCCGGGTGTCATTCCCGCTCCCTGTGGGGTGTGGGATGTCCGGGTGTCATTCCCGGTCCCTCTGGGGGTGTCCGGGTGTCATTCCCGGTCCCTGTGGGGCTGTGGGATGTCCGGGTGTCGCTCCCGGTCCCTCTGGGGCTGTGGGATGTCCGGGTGTCATTCCCGGTCCCTGTGGGGCTGTGGGATGTCCGGGTGTCGCTCCCGGTCCCTCTGGGGCTGTGGGATGTCCGGGTGTCATTCCCGCTCCCTGTGGGGGTGTGGGATGTCCGGGTGTCATTCCCGGTCCCTCTGGGGGTGTCCGGGTGCCATTCCCGGTCCCTGTGGGGCTGTGGGGATGCCCGAATGTCGCTCCCGGTCCCTCTGGAGCTGTGGGATGTCCGAGTGCCATTCCCGGTCCCTCTGGAGCTGTGGGATGTCCGGGTGTCGCTCCCGGTCCCTGTGGGGCTGTGGGGTGTCCGGGTGTCATTCCCGGTCCCTCTGGGGGTGTCCGGGTGTCGCTCCCGGTCCCTGTGGGGGTGTCCGGGTGTCATTCCCGGTTCCTGTGGGGCTGTGGGGTGTCCGGGTGTCGCTCACTCCCCGTGTGTTCCTCGCAGCTCACCATCCCCGTGCATGCCCGGACAGCTCAGGGACCCGCACCGCCCTGCGAGCTCTCGGCTCCGGCTCAGGGATCCCGAGAGGCCTCGCTCGGCTCGGGGATCGCTTCCCGGGGCTGCTTGGGGCATTCCGGCTTTTCCAGCGAGCAGAGGGACAGCGGGATGCAGTCCCAGCAGCGCGGAGGAGGGAGGGGGACATGGGCCTGAACGCTGGGGACACCAGGTGGGTGACAGCCCTGAGCTGTGAACAGTGATGTGCTCTCCAGGGAATTCGGGGGGCAGTTCCCAAGGACAGGCTGAACGGGGCAGCAGCAGCAGTGGGTGATGCTGAGAGGTGGAATTCAGCAGGTGGTGATTCCAGCATGTGTGATGCTGTCAGGGAAGTGGTGGATTTATCATCCTTGGAAGTGTTCACAAACCATGTGCATGTGGCACTTGGGGGACTTGGTGGGCTTGGCAGTGCTGGGGGAATGGTTGGACTCGTTGGTCTTAGGGTTTTTTTCCAACCTGTGTGATTCCATGCTGCAGGCTGGCTGCTGTGTATGAGAATTAAAGACCTCCTCTCCTGGTGTGGGCAGAGGGAAAGGCTGCAGCCTGTCCCTCCTGTAGCCTAGGATAGCAAGTGAGACCTGGCTGCTGGGAAGTTGGACCTGGAAGTGGCAGGATTAAAAATCCAGGCAAAAAATCCTGCAAAAATCCAGGCAAAGCAGAAACTGGGATGCCCTTGGATCCTTCCCATGTGTTTCAAGGTGCTCCCACAGCTGCCCCTGTAGGCAGTAGGGAGATGGTGTGAGTGCAAAGGGCCAGTGGTTATTTCAGTCCCATAATTGCAGGCTCATCCCAAAGCTCTGGAGAAGCATCTCATTGTTATTCCAGCTCCAAATGCTGGGCGAATTGTAGTTCTACCACCCTACTCAAATCACTTGTGTCCAAGAACTTGCCTTTGGAAAATCTGAATGGAGTTGGGTTGAGGCTCTGTGCCAGCAAATTGGGTAATGATAATGAACTTGTGGTAATTACCATGAATTTGTGATGATTAACTTGTTGGCTGTGTAGGAAAAGTCTGGAGCAGGGAAGGGAAGTGTGTAGTGAAATATATGAAAAGTTAATACAATTCCAGGCAAGGAGTCATAGGTTGGATTGGAAGGGACCTTAAAACTCATCCAGTTCCACTCCTGCCATGTCAGGGACACCTTCCACTGTCCCAGGCTGTTCCAAACCCTGTCCAACCTGGCCTGGAACAATTCCAGGGATCCAGGGGCAGCCACAGCTTCTCTGGGCACCCTGTGCCAGTCTCCCCACCCTCACAGCCAGGAATTCCTTCCTAATATCCCATCTAACCCTGCCCTCTGGCAGTGATCCTTGGGGAATGGTTGGACTCAATAATCTTAGAGAGCTTTTCCAACCTTTAGGATTCTGTCATTTTTCTGGATCATCTAAAGGAAACTTGTTTGCATGGACAAAAATGGGGAAAGAGCCATCAGTGTTCCTCTCTGCCTTGCATTTTGGAGGAGCAGCAGAAAGGGATATTTGTTCTGGGACATCCAGGTGAGCTGCAGAGAGACCTTCAGCCTGTCCTTCAGTTGTAGCTAAGGGATTGAGTCAGCTGCACATGGATTTGGGGTCTGGTTTATGTCCCCCCTGCCAGGAAATCTGGGAGAGCAGCTCACTGTTTGAGTGCTGCCAGAAGGGCATAGAAGGCAGGTGAGAATCCTGCCAAAAATCTGTGCCAGCAGAGTGTGGGGTGAATGTCCTGCTGCAAAGAGAGGCCTGATTTGGGTCCATCAGCACAGGAGAGCTTGAAGTGACTCCATCAGGAGCATCCTAAATTCTCCTGGTTTAGGAACATCTACCTAGAGAGTTAAAATTTACCTGCTGAGGGCTCTGCAGGCTGAGAGAGGATGGAATGGGATAAAATAACCAGAGAGCAGCAGGGTAGTGTATTTCTGGGAAAATACTGGCACAGGATTCCCAGAGAAGCTGTTGTTACCCCTGGATCCCTGGAAGTGTCCAAGGCCAGGTTGAGTGGAGCTTGAAGCAGCCTGGGAGAGTGGAAAGTGTCTCTGTACATGGCAAGGTTGGAACTTTGGTTTTTAAGGTCCCTTCCAACCCAAACCATTCTGAGATTCTGTGATGATATTTGGACAAGACAAAGTGTGGATTTTACACCACTGGCATTAAAGTCCAGGTTGGTGGTGTTTGTCCTGAGTCCAGGGAAGCCCATGGATGATGGAGGTGCTACCAGCTGGCTGTGCAGTCCAGAATTCCAGTAGGACAGCAGCTCATCCTTGTCCTGTGGCTTTTAAATCCCACCCCACCACACCCTCCCTTGGGGAAGCTCAGCTTCCTCAGTGGTGAGTCTTGGCAGCTGAGATCTGTGTGAGGGAATGTGCCAGGGAAAGCAGCTGGGATCAGAGGTGATCCCAACCCGTGGATGCCACTGCAGGATTCCCAAGCAGAACTGATGTGCCACAATTTATGTCCCCACAAGAGTTTGGGCTGGATATTTCTGGTGGATTTGGTTTCACTTCAGGTCACCTACAGTGACCTTAAGCACCTTGCCTGGCTCTGCCTTGGAATTATGACAGTGGAAACATGAAGCAGGCCTGGCATTCTGTCAGTGCCTTGCTGGGCTGTCCCTTGTCCATGGGTTAAGGTTTCCCAGCAGTGACACAGAGCTGCTTCACACATCCATGGTATTTTCACACATCTCTGACAGTCCTGCAAGTGTCAGTGGTACAGGGTTCAGGCTGTTTCCAGCCCTTGGCTGTTAATTTTCCATTGATGGGAAAGAAGTGACAGAGGAAAAGCTGAATATTCAGCTCTGGGTTGGTGGGGAGCAGAGGGAAGCTGCTGGGCAGGATGGAGGGTTGAGGTGAGAGGACTTGAGCAGGGAAGGGGTGAGCACACATTTTTCACTGCACCCCAGAATGGTTTGGGTTGGAAGGGACCTTAAAACCCATCTCATTCAAATACCTTCCACTGTCCCAGGTTCCTCCAAGCTCTGTCCAACGTGGCCCTGGACACTTCCAGGGACCCAGGAGCAGCCACAGCTTCTCTGGGGATTCTATTCCAGGGCCTCACCATCCTCTCAGCCAGAAATTCCAGTTATTCCCAGTATCCCACCCATCCCTGCCCTCTGGCAGTGAAGCCATTCCCTGTGTCCTGTCCCCCCATCCCTTGTCCCCAGTCCCTCTCCAGCTCTCCTGGAGCCCCTTTAGGCACTGGAAGGGGCTCTGAGCTCTCTTTGGGGCTGGAGTTATGTTTTTAACTGCTGATCTTCTCTTCCAGGTGTAATCCTTTGACATCTTTGAGTCCCTGGAGGTTGCTCCTCTTCCTTCCTTGACAGTAAGCTCTCCCATTTGACCTGGGCTCGTTCTCATGTGCCAGGATTGTGTTTATTTTTCCATCCTGCTGTAGCCAAGTTTGTCATTTAATAAACATCACCCCCCCCAGCCTGATCCCTGTCCCCTCTGTCAGCCAGGGCAACAGATGGGAGGGCACAGGACCAGAAATGCCTGACACTGCCCAAAGCTGGAAAGGAGACAACTGGGGATTTTGAGATGAAAAAAAAATTAATTTATTTCCAGCTCTGTTGTGCCTTCAGGCCTGATCCAAACCCCTGAGCTCCTGGAGAGGGAGCCTGTGAAGGCTGAGTGTGCCTGTCAGTAACTCCTGACTCCTGGAGCATGGCAGAGGATCTTTCTCTGCTTGTTTTTGGAGTGTTTGAGCTTGGGCTGATCCCAGGGCAGCCTCTGCCAGGGTGTTGGAGGGAGTGACAGCCCATGGACACAGGGGTGTTTGTTGAGGGAAGCAGCTGCAGCTCCTGATGCAAATTCTGCATGGATTCAGTCCCAGCTTTGTCCCTTTGTTGAGCAGGGAGCAGCCACACTCCAGCAGCACAGAGCAACCCCTGAGGAGCTGGCTGGGAAGGAATGGAGTGGGAAGAAAGTGGCTTCTCATCCTTTAACCTCCTCACATCATCTGCCACAGCCTGAAATGAGCAGAATCCCAAAATCCCAGATTGATTTCAGTTGGGAGGAACCTTAAAGATCATCTTGTTCCATCTCAGGGGCACTTCCCACCAAAATCAAACTCACACTTAATAAATGTATTCTATGGGAAAGTCAGGGTGGCTGCTAAGAAGTGGCAAAATCAGTAGCCAGGAGCAGAAAAAATTTTCTGACTTATTGCTATGCATGTTTTAGGTCAAGAGTAGTCTAATTTTTTAATTAATCCTTTAAAGGTTAAATTGTGTAGAATGTCTGATCACAGAGTAAAGAAAAAACCCAGCAGTATATATAAAAATAGCATCCATATAAGTTACATAAATCCTTATAAATATAAGAGAGAAATCAGTTATTCTATAAAAAAATAATTCAGAACATGTGTTCCTGAAGCACCAGCAGAACATCCTCATGCTAAGGACTTCAGCTAGAAAATCTTTATAAATATACCTGCAAAATTCCTCCTCACCCTGACCAGAAACAGGTGCCAGAAGATGCACATTTCTATTTTGCACTGCAACAGGAGCTCTCCTGTTTGAATCTCAAATGGCCATTTGGTTTTTGGCAAGCACAGCATGTCCCATCCCTTTGCAAACACCTTTCAGGGCCACATAAATTTTATTAGCATCCTTGAAGCTTTTGAGCAGCAATTGAGACAGTTTGGGTGGGGGTTTGTGGATGATGCTGTCACTGCTTTGCTGCCTGTGCATGGAATTTTTTTGTTTAACTCAAAAGAAATAAAGAGGAGGGAGGAAAGCACAGAGGGTCTGTGCACTTGATGCCACTCAGAGGCAAGAGAGTGGCCTCTGCTGTCCTGAGTTGTCTGAGTCACCTGTGGATTGAGTGACTAATTCATAATATCCTCAAGATGTTTGTGTCATATTAGTAGTAATTTCCACAGTTGGAAATGACAGTCATGTAACAGAGACTAAAACAGAGAAACAGCATGTATGTGTTTGTGTGTTTTTATGTATTATATTTTTTATTTTTCCTCCAGTTGTGGCTCTCCTGTGCCTGCAGCTGGGAACAGCCATGTCAGCCCAAAAGGACAGATGGGTTTCTTCCTTGTTTTTCCTCCTCTTCTGTGCCTGCTCCATCCCAATGAGTGGAAGTGCCAGCCTGCAGCAGGAGCCAAGCCCCCAGCACTATTTCAGTGGTTTGGAAGCTGGGAAAGCATCCCTGGCTTTTTTCACCCCCAGTGGTAGGTGTTTAATGTGAGTTTCCATCAGCCTGGGGGCTCAGCAAGGCTTGGGAGAGAGTGGAACAATCACAGAATGATGGAAGGGTTTGAGTTGGGGGGACATTAAAGCCCATCCAGTCCCACCCCCTTTCCATGGCAGGGACACCTTCCACTGTCCCAGGCTGCTCCAGCCTGGCCTTGGACACTCCCAGGGATCCATGGACAGCCACAGCTGCTCTGGGGATTCTTCTCAGCCCCTCAGCACCCTCACAGCCAGCAATTCCTTCCCAATATCCCATCCACCCCTGCCTCTGGGAAGCCATTCCCTGTGTCCTGTAAAGAATCTCTCTTCATCTTGCTGGCTCCTTCAGGCACTGGAAAGCTGCAATTCATTCACCCCAGAACCTTCTATTTTCCAGCTCTCAGCCTTTCCCCTAGCACAGCTGCTCCATCCCTCTAATCAGCTTGTGGCCCCCTTCAATGAAGAGGCAGTTCTTGAGATTTTAAACCCTGAGGGGTTTTGAAGAGCTGGCTGAGCACTGTGTTCCAAGTTTGCACAGTTCCAAGTGCTCCTGACAGGCAGAGACCTCTTGGGATGGGCTCTTTCCTGGCTGTGTGCTCAGGCACAGTCCTTCAAACATCTCCATTCATTTTCTGGGATTATTAGGAGAAGATCATTGTCCTTTCTTTTGTTCTTCATGATCCCTGGGTGTGCTTTCCCAGAAGTGGGCTGAGGAACATCTCCTGCATTTCAGAGTGTGGCAGGAGTATCCTCTTCACCCTGAGGATTGCAGAGGATTTTTTTTTGTGTTTTTCAGTTTCTCCTGGTGCCCAGCCCTTCTTGGAGCAGATTGAGAGCTCAGCTGAGGCCCTCCAGGACTATGGCATTTCTGTGGTGAAGGTAAATGGGGCTCAGGGAAGCTGCTGGGTGGGATGGAATGAGTAGGAGATGAGCAGGGAAGGGATGAGCACAGATTTTTCATGGAATCATGGACTCTCAGAACAGGGAACTTAAAGCTCATCTCTTTCCACCTCACCTTCCATGGGCAGGGACATCTTCCACTGTGCTGTGTTGCTCCAAGCCCTGTCCAGCCTGGCCTGGAGCATTTCCAGGGATGGAAAATCCACAAATTCTCTGGGCAGCCTGTTGCAGTGTCCATGTTCCATGATGGATGAGGTTGGTTAACTTCTTTTCAGCTCAGTGCAATAAATATTTCATACAAAGGAGTTTTTAGCTGAAATTTTATGCAGATTCACAAGAGGATTACAAATTCAGGCAAGTGTAATTAGCTAAGAAGAAGCTCTAAGAAGTACTTATATATTTATATTTGATTTATTTAGATTCCTCCAGCTACAAACCAAGTTCAGTAAGGAAGCACTGATCTGTCACTTTGAATATGCTGGGTAGATCAGGGGGTCTTTTGATCCCATCTGACCCAAATCAACAGGCTGAGCTGGAAAACTGAAGTACAAACTCCACTCTCCATCTCTGGTCTCCATTTTGGTGGATTTTTCCCTCCCAGAAGGTTTGGAAAGGCTGGATTTACACTCTTGAATGGGAGAAAGGGGGTGTGTGTGGTCATTGTAGGGCTGAGTCTGTAATTACACACTTTTGCTGTTTAGGTGAATTGTCCCAAAGAGGATGTCTCAAGATATTGTGGAAAAGAAAATGCATTGAGGAAAGCCTTCCTGTTCAGGTGAGGGGCATTTCTGGGCACTGCACTGGGATTGTTTTCAAGTGCAAATGTTTGAAGGAAACACTTTCAGCAATCAGAGGTGTCTGTGGAGGAATGAGAGGAGCCATGAGGACAGCAGTGACCTGCATAGTTTAGCAAAATAACCCCCAAAATTCCAACACAGGCAGAGGAGATGATTTGCCCTCAGGGAATTCTCTCATCCTGCCCCAAGTTCCTTGGAGCAGCAGAGGGATGAGCTGTGGAATGAAACCACAGGAGAAACCCTCCATCAGTGTTCTCCTGTTCCTCTGGCCTCCCACCCCCAGAGCTATACTCAGGCCACAGGATTTTGGGTTTAGTCCAAGAAAGAAACACATTTTGGTGCTCTGCTTGTTGGTGGGGTTAACTCTTCTGCCCTGGGTGGGAAGGTTCAGCTCCTGATCTCTCCAAGGAAGCTTTTCCATGTGTCAGCTCAGTTCCCATTGACTGTTGCACTGATAATCATGGAATAATTAAGGTTGGAAAAGACCTTTAGGGTCATCAAGTCAAATAATTCCAAAGACCTTTTAAAATCATCAAGTCCAACCCTTCCCCCAGCACTGCCAAGGCCACCATGTCCCCAAGTGCTTAGTCATAAGTCTTAACATTGTTCTTAAAACATTTCATTTAATCTGTAATAATATATGATATTCATTACTGTACATGCAAATATATTTTTGAAAATAAGGACTTTAGTGCTGCAGGAACCTGCTCAGCCAGGCCTGAACGATTCCCAGCTCAGATCAAAGACATCTCAAGTGTGCTCTGCCATTTCTCCATCATCCTTCTGTCCCTGTTCCCATGGGATCCGTGCAGTGACTCCCTCAGTTCCTCTGGTGATTGTCTCTCTTGCCCTGCAGGGGGCACCGACTGATCCGGGAGTTCCCCACCGACGCCCTGTTCGACCTCAACTCCATCGTTGCCAACGTTCTGTTGTAAGTCCAGCCCACATCCCACTCCCTGAAATCCTCTTCCTTCTATTCCCACTAAATGCCAGCCCCAGGTATTCCAGAGGCTGCTCGTCAAGCTTCTCTCTTCATTATGGTTTGACCCTGCTTTCCCTTGAGACCTTTTCCCTTGAGACAGCTCACCAGCTCACACCTGGGCACCTCCACTTGTGAATCCTTAATCTGCCAGCAAGAAGCTGGAATTTTACCCTCTTTTTCCCATCATAGCTGTGTGGCAGCAAATTTACTCTTCAACCTTCAGCTAATGAGGTTTTTTTCTGCCTCCTCAGTGCCCTGCTCTTTAATGAAGTTAAATATGTTGAAACACTGGCAGATCTTGAGAACATTGAAAATGTGTTGAAAGGGAAGTCCAACATGGTCTTTGCCTATGTGCCAGCTACTGGGACAGCAGGTATGGACACTCAGCTTTCCATCCTTCCTCTCTTCCCCCAGCCTTTTTTTGGTAGAATATCCAGGAGCTGAGTTTCTGACCCAAAATTCTGCAAATGAAAACCTGAAAGGGCCACCCAGCCACAGGATCTCTACTCTGTATGTCTTGCTTTGTTTCTAGAGTTGCACCAGGAAAGTTTTTCTGGGAGCATAAGCCCTGAGAGATGGGCTTGGAGAGGGAAAGTAAGCCAGTAGCTGCTGTCTTAAAAGTAATAAATCCCTGGACAGATCCCTGGCTCTGCAGTGGAATGGATTTTCACACTGCACCTATTTGCTGGGGATCAGGAATGGGATCCAGCTCCAGTTCTCACTGCCCTTCACAGTGTGTTTTCAGACAGACTCTGTGACATTGTACCAAGAGTTGCTGAAAGCCTGGGAGTTGATATTGACGCCTGGGAAGGATGAAACAGGAGATGTGGAGGGAGCAGAGCTGAGCTCACCTTGCCTTTCCCTTTCCAGAGCACAGAGCTGTGATGGAGGCAGCTTTTGTCTATGGCACCATCCACCAGTTTGTCCTGACAACTGAGGCAGCACTGCTGAAAGCCACCAGGTACATCCAGACACACCTCACCATGGAGAGCTGCTTCCATGCACTGTTTGCCTCACCCCTGGTATCTCAGATTCCCAAATCAGCTCTGGGATGGCATTAGGATGTTACACCAAGGGTGGACAGTCAGGTCTGTTTCCAAAAGCTGCTGGTTGTGTTCCTGGCCTTGCTGTTTGTGGCTGTATTGGGTGGGATTTCACGGGAGAAGAGCCCTCTGTCTCCTTTCCATGGCTGATCAAACCTCAGCCATGGGTTTTCAGGGGAGTTGATGTTGAAATCCTAAAGCACTCCCACCTTGTGCTGTGATATCCAAGAGCAAGAACTGCAGCACTGCTCATGGATTTAGGAGTTCCCAACCCATGGCCTCACTTCCCACACAGGAGGAGCTGCTTTAGAGTGGCAGATCTTCCATGTGCCTGCTGGTGTGACCTCCTGCAGTCAGGAGTGTGAGGGAGGGAATGGGAACATCACATGGGGTGTTGCTTCCTCGGCCCACAGTGTGCCCAGCTGGCCAAGAGGCCAATGGCACCTGGCTTGTACCATCCTGGGGTCAGTGCTGGGCCCTCATGACAAGACACTGAGGGGCT
The DNA here is from genome assembly GCA_034336665.1 of Luscinia megarhynchos. Taxonomy (NCBI): domain Eukaryota; kingdom Metazoa; phylum Chordata; class Aves; order Passeriformes; family Muscicapidae; genus Luscinia; species Luscinia megarhynchos. Next base: position 58,706,942 of record CM067568.1, read on the forward strand.
GGAGAGTGTCCAGGGAAGGAAATGGAGCTGGGGAAGGGTCTGGAGCCCCAGGAGAGGCTGAAGGACTGGGGAGGGGCTGGAGAATTCCTGAGGGAGCTGGGAAAGGGCTCAGCCTGGAGAAAAGGAGGCTCAGGGGGCCCTTGTGGCTCTGCACAACTCCCTGACAGGAGGGGACAGCCAGGGGGAATTTGGGATCTGCTCCCAGGGAACAGGGACAGGACAAGGGAAAATGACTTCCAGTTGTTCTAGAGGAGGTTTAGACTGGATATTAGGGAAAATTTCTTCCTGGAAAGGGTTGTCATGTCACAACAGGCTGCCCAAGACAGTGGTGGAGTGCCCATCCCTGGAGGGATTTAAAAGCCCTGTGGATGTGGCACTTGGGGACATGGGACAGTGATGGCCTTGGCAGTGCTGGGGGAGCGATTGGACTCGATGATCTTGGAGGGCTTTTCCAACATTAATAACTCCATAACGATTTACCTGGGATTTTGTCACAGGTGCCAGCAGGGCAGGCACCGGGGTTGCCCTTCCCGAGGTGCCGTTCCATCCTTGCAGGATTTGGGGAATTGTGCTGTGGCTCCCACTAGATGGCACAGTTGTCATTGCACAGGAATCGCCTTCATCTCCTTAGAGCAGCGCTGCCCCCTCCCGGGCTGCTGGAACGGTGGGAGCTGCTCCAGCAGGAACAGCTCCCAGCCAACTGGGGCAGCAGGACTTGAGGTCTTCGTGGAAGAGCAAAGTGCAGCACTGAGAGCTCTTAAATCCTGATCCAAAGAAGGTGATCTCTGTTTTAGGGGTAGAGAATGGGGACGTTGGAAAAGGAAAGAGACTTCCCAAAGGTCAACAGCAGTGATGGTGTCACAGCTAACCAGGGACATCTTCCCCTGTCTCAGCTTCCTCCAAGCTGTGTCCAGCCTGGCCTGGAGCACTTCCAGGGATCCAGGGGCAGCCACAGCTTCTCTGGGCACCCTGTGCCAGGGCATCACCACCCTCACAGCCAAAAAATCCTCCCAATATCCCATCCAAATCTACCCTGTTCCAGCTTAAAGCCATTCCCTGTGTCCTGTCCCCCCCGTTCCTTGTTCCCAGTCCCTCTCCAGCCCTCCTGGAGCCCCTTTAGGGCATGGAAAGGGCTCTGAGCTCTCCCTGGAGCCTTCTCCTCTCCAGGTGAGCACCCCCCACTCTCCCAGCCTGTTCCACAGCCCTGCCAAACCCTGAGCTTGAGGATAATCTGTGAAACACTTCAGCAGACCTGGTCCTTCTGTCAGGGCACTTTGACTCCCTGCTCAGGGTGGGTTTTGTTTCCTCTCTCACAGCCTTGATGACCCTGATGTCTCTTCTGCCTGGCTCTTGTTCTGCCACTGCCAGCAAGCCACAGAGCCAGGCCAGCCCTGCAGGAGGACAGCCCTGGCACAGCCCCTGACCCTGCTCAACATCCACAGGCACCTCAAGCTCATGGGGGCTCCCTTGGTGGTAGGAGTGGGAAGGAGGAGCTGCTGGGCCCTGGGTGGGAGGGCAGGGAGGGATGTGAGGAGGAGGGAGGTGAGAGCAGAGAGAAAAGCTGAGTGAGAATCACCTGGTGCAGCTGCCTCACCAATCCAGGGCTGGCCAAAACATAAATAAATTATTGAGGACATTTTCCAAATTACTCTTAAGCACTGTCTAACTCAATATGAAGCTTATTCCAGTGCTCTTGGTAAAGAAACCTTCCTGATGTTCTGTCTGAACCTCCCCTGATGCAGCTTTGAACAATTTCCACACGTTCTATCCCTGGATACTCTGGAGATATCAGTGTTTCCCTCTCCACATCCCCTCAGGAAGCTGTGGAGAGCACTGGGGTCATCCCTCAGCCTCCTTTTCTCCAAACTAGACAACCCCAAAGTCCTCAGCTGCTCCTGTAGGCTCCCTGCAGGAGTTTCAGCACCCTCTGCAATTTGATCTCAGTCCTTCACACTTTGGTGACCACAAGGAACAGGAGGTTCCCTCCTTTTTCCTCCTTCATGGGACAGAGAACTTCAGCAGCCTCCTGTTCCCAGTGGTCATCCCTGCCCATCCAAAAGGAGAAGATGAGCTGGGACTGCTCCTTCAGCCATGTTCCTGGATTTGGCCCATGGAGGGAGGGCACTTCATCTGTGCTGTCATGAAGCAGCACGCCCAAGGCAGGAAGGGAAGGATTCCAGCTCGTGCATGTTGTGGCTGGGATTTTCAAACTGCCCCAGGTAAATAAAAATGAGTGGAGATTTGACATCTGGAATTGCTAAACCACAAAAAGCCCCACAGAAAATAAAGCCCAGGTTTTTAACAGGGAAGGTTGTGACATGTTGGAACAGTTTAACTGGAGGTGTTTGGGTTCTGCTTCCATGGATGTTTTAGAATTGGGGTTGGGAGCTTTTTCCTGAGAATTTTTGTGACTGAGGAAGAGCTGAGGTATCTTTAAAGTGTGGAGCTGTGCTGCAGCATAACCCTGGCTGTTCTCCAGACAGAGGTTGCTGAGGACCCAGAGAAGATCTCCACTGTTCACTTGCAGCTGGGGCTGCCCCTGGTGTTCATCCTGAGCCAGAAAGAGACCTATGAGGCTGACAGGAGGACAGCAGAGTTTGTGGCCTGGCAGCTCCTGGGGAAAGCAGGAGTTGCCCTTTTATCCAGGTATTTCAGGTGTTTTGGGGTTCTCCTTGCTTTTTATGAGGTTTCTGACCTGGATTACTCCAGCACTCAGTGGACTCAATCACACTTGGGTGAGAGGCAGTAAAACCAGGCTACATCCTGTGACAAAGGATTCATCCAGAATTGTATTAATTTGGAAGTTGCTGGCTTAGGGGTGGAAAAATATTCATCCTAAGAGAGATTTTGGAGAGGAATCTTAGCACTGATGGAATTAGAGCAGGAGGAGGAGGGGTGACCTCCCATGTCACACCATCTAATGTTCACTTTGTGTTTTGGAAGGGATCTCGTCCATCTGAACGTTCTGCACCGATCAAACGTCGCCCTCAAGACACCAGATCAGGTTGGGTGCTGGATTTCTTTATTGGATAACTCTTAGCTCTGGAGAGGGTGTGGGATGGGATGGATTTGACAGCATTCCCTGAAGCTCAAGCTCTTTCCCAAGTTGCACACATGAATCTGTGATTTCCCATCCCTGGAAGTGCTCCAGGCCAGGCTGGACAGGCTTGGAGCAGCCTGGGACAGTGGAAGGTGTCCCTGCCATGACAGGGGTGGAACTGGGTGACCTTTAATGTCCCCCCCATGATTCCATGGTTTGGGTGCTGCAGAGCCACTGTGTCTACTGGGAAAGAGACAATAGTTTATTTTGGGTTCAAACATTGGGTGACATCTCCACTACACCTTAAGGCAACAAAAGGTTGTGAATTAATCCAAGTGCAAATTCCCCAAAGATTTGGATTTCTGAAGGCCTTAGGAAAGGTGTCAAAAGATGGGAGAGGGAGTGAGTGTGGAACAGAGAGCAAACGTAACCCAGTGCCTCTGGCAGAGAGCTGGGGAAAGGGCAGGGTGTGGGTTAAATGAGGTTGATCAAGATGAGTTAAACTCTGGAGGGACCTGACCCAGCTTGTGAGGCAGGCTGGAATTGGGTGCTGGCAGATGCCAGGGAGCACACCATGCCCCAGATTACCTGAACTGTCACACTTGTGATTTCAGGTGCAGGATCAGACCTGAGCATCCCCTGAGGGCTTCCCCATGGCCTGCTGAGAGATGTGCACTTGGGTGGCTCTGGGAGCCCGTGGGAGGTGCCAGCACTTTGTCATTTCTCTCAGCTCCTGATGAACTTTCCATTTTCTCTCCAGTGCCTTTGTCTGAGCTGCTGCCAGCACTGTTTTTAAGCTGACAAGGTCTCATTTCTGAGAAATTCATGTTGATTTTTTCTTATTTCCATGGGTTGGCAGTCCTTGTGCACTTGGGAACATTTCTCCTGGCTGAGCTCCATGAGATAAAGGATTTTTTGTGCTGGTTTCCCAGGCTGGGATGGGCTCCTTGGACCCAGCCTGACCCTCTAATTAGGAGACATCCAAGTGTCTCCCTGTACTTCCCTACTCTTCTTCCCTGCTTGGCCACTGGGATTTTTCCTGCAGTGCTGAATCTGGGAGATGGGGCTGGTGTTCACTTTCACCACAGGCTCCCTCATAACCACATTTACTTCCTCACAAGGAAAACATCAGCCTGGAGTGAGAAAAACTCATACACAGGAGAAATTGGGTCAAAGAAACATAACCCAGACATTCCCCTGTTTGGTAACTTCAGAGATCTGTGGCATATCCCAAAAACTCAGGAGTTGGGAGATAGTTCCTCATCAGCCTTGAGTTTGGTCTGCAGATAAAATAAGCAGATTTATTGTTTTCTTCAGGGAATGCCAATCCAATACCTGGTCTTGGAAGACACTGATGAAGTTATAACCCTGGTGGAAAATAAGAACAAGGTCAAACAAATCCAGGAGGATGAGCAGGAGGAGGAGGAAGATGAGGATGAGAGAGAGAATAACAATCAAGGTGTGCAATTAATCAGTGAAAAGCTGATTGTCATCAGACAGAAGGTGCAATCAGCATCAGACATGGCAAAGCATTAGAGAACACTTGCAAACCATCACAGTCACTCCGTGGTGGCCACAAAGTGGCTCCTTCATTCTCTGAGGTCACTGGAATGTGACAGACAGGTCTCAGTTTTAGTGGAAACACCAGGGAGGAAAATCAGACCTGAGAAAATCAGAGGAGCAGTTGCTGTGTGAGGCACCAGCTCCAAAGGCATGGGGGGGTTAAAGTGCACCCAGCACTGTGTCCTCTACAAGCATCTGAAAATTATCCATCCCTTTGGAAGGCTTTGAGACACGTTTTTGTAAGAGCAGATCCAGACTTGTTTCCTCCAGGGAGAAACCTCTGGTCCCTGCAATGCATAATTGAAAATGCATTTGTTCTCTGTGCAAAACTGAGGGGGTTTTCTTTTAAAAAAGAGGGGCAGGATCCTAGAGGAGCTTAAAGAGTATTGTTCCAATCAGGGGCAGAGCTGGTGTGAGATGGGATTAGGGCATTTTGGGGGGTTGGTCTGGGTGCCTGTGCCTCCTCTCCCCATACAAGATTTCACTTACCCACATCTCTGCTGAAAGGTTCTGGGTTACAAAATCAAACACTGGGGTGGCCCAGGGGGCTGCATTCCCCCTGCCCTGGACACACCTGTGGGTTCCTTGCAGATATTCAGGATGACCAGGTGGTGGAAGCAGTTGCCAGGGACAAGAAGAGAGAGCTGCCCTGGAGCAGATCCTTGTCCTGACAGAGGAGAACTTCCACTCTTCCCTCTCAGAGGCTGCCCTGACAGTGGTGCTGTTTTATGCCAGCTGTGAGTATGAAATGTGGCCTGGCTGTTCCTCCTCTGACTGTGGGATGCTCTCTGTGCTTTCCATGATCCTAGAGACAAGTTTTCACCATTAATTCGTGCCACATCCTGTGCCATGGGCACTATCAGATTTAATCAGTTCTTATTGGCTGACAATAGCAGATATCATGTTTAGAGATTTTTAACCTTTATTTTCTAGGAAAAAAAAGTGGGATAAGAGGGGAAATTTATGTAGCATGGATTCATGGGCTGGCCTAGACAGTCTGGTGTCTGCTGAAGCATAAAGTTACAATTTCCTTATTTATTTCAAATCTTACCGAGCTGCAGCACCTCAGGATGCAGAAATGTGGCATTGTCAGGGAGCAAGGTGGGGCTGGCTGTCCCCTGGCTGTCCCTCAGGGTGTGTTTCCCCTGTCTGTGTTTCAGGGGAAGCTGTGTCCCTGGCAGTGCTGCGCTCTTACTGTGAGGTGGCTGCTCACCTGAAGGGTAAGGAACCCCAGGGCTCAGGCACTAGGAGCCAAATCACTGATGGCACCTCATTCCCTCACCTGCAATACACTCATTTTTTCCCCTCTCAGACTCCTAAGGAAAGTCATATCCACACCAGGTTTTTAGGAACACTCCTTTGTGTCTCATTTAGGGATCTTTGCAGAGTCTCTGCTCCCAGGGGAAAAAACACAGGACAGGAGGAAATGGTTTTAGGCTGGATATTAGGGAAAACTTCTCTATTGAAAGGGTTGTCCAGCCCTGGCACAGCTGCCCAAGGCAGTGGTGGAGTCTCCATCCCTGGAGGGATTTAAAAGCTGTGAGGATGTGGGATGTGGAGCACTGATGGCCTTGGCAGTGCTGGGGAAACAGTTGGGCTTGATGATCTTGGAGGGCTTTTTCCAAGCTAAACAAATGATTTTATGATCCTGGAAACATTCAAGGTCAGGTTGGATGGGGCATGAAGCAACCTGGGATAGTGGAAAATGTCCCTGCCCCTTCCAATCCAAATCACTCTGTGAGCTTGGTGGGCACAGTGAGTGCATGAGGGAGAATTTGGGGAGGGCCAGGGCACAGCCCCAGTGCCACTGGGGGACACAGAGCAGCAACAGCAGCACCTGTGGCCTGGAACATGGAAACAGGGTCCTGTTTGTGCCCCTCAGGGCCCTGTCCTGCCCTGGAGATGCCCTACACATCAATGAGGGTGGTACCTCAGCTCTGATGGGAAAAGGAGCTGTGATTGTCTCTGGCTTTGGAGGAAAATGGGACAGACAGGTGTGGGCAGGCCCAGATCCACTGGACAGGACAAGGTCAGAGGGAGAATTTACAGTGATGGTGCCTCCAGGGCTTGCAGGCTGGCTCAGTTATGGGGGAATTCTCACAGGTGGCCACAGAACTCCATGAATAACACAGGGAGGCATCCTTCAGGAGGGTCTGTGCAGTGTAAACCCCACATTCAGGCCTTCAACCCCATCCCACTCTGGTTTGTGGAATCTCTTCCAGAGGTGCCTTTTTTCTCCCCTTGGCTGCAGGGGACTACTGTGACAGAGTGGGGAAGTCACATGGATCTGGACAAGAGCTATTCCAGCACCCCTGGGGGTGGCTGGTGCCTTCTCCAGTTTTATTTTCTCCATCAAGGCTCATTTTTCCTGGTGCTGGCAGCTCCCTGGGACTGGGCACTGTGTCCTACAGGATTCAGCAGTGGGGACAAGAATGGAGTGTGCAGAGAACCCTACAGATTTCTGCAAGAAAGCTCTCCTGGGAATGCTGCAGACAGGGCTGAGGGCTGGAGGAAGGCAGCTCTGCATTGGTGGTTTGCATGAAGGGAAAGTCACCAGCAGCTTTGGTCTGGACTGAAATCCCAGGAATAAACAGGAAGGGACAGGAGAGGTGGTTGTTGTTGTTGTTAGAGGTATTGGGGTTGGTTTTGGGGTTTCTTTTGGACTTCCCCAGCAGCCAGACCAGCTAAAGGAGAAAGACAGGAGAGTCTGTGGGTAAAAGCCAGCCTCTTCCCAAGCCAGTGGCCAACCCTTGGTGGGTTCTGCATGGCCAGGATTTCACCCTGTGTGTTCTGAATCACTTGATAACAATCTCAGGGCAGGGAAGCAGCCACAGACAGACTCTCAGCAGAGATCATGAACTGCTGGGGTCAGGGCCTTTCCTCTGTGATCACTGAGGTCTCTCCAAAGACTCCCAGGCCAGACATGACCCTGTGGAATGATGCCAGTCTGGTTTCTCTGAGCACACACAGAGCAGCTGCATTGGTGGATCTGGAGATCCTTTTCCCCTGCTGCTAAAGGAGCCTCAGGGAGCTGGGATACCCAGAGGAGCTGGACAACCTCAGAAGATGCTGCATCAGGAAGACCTCAAGCTGTGCAGGACTGAGAACAGAAGGTTGGGTTTGGCTTGGGGCACTCCCAGTTCCCCAGAAGCACTGATATTCCTGCCTGCTCCGGGGTGGAGCTTCCTTCCCAAGGGCTGGCAGTCCACAAGCAGCTCTCTGAGGAGTGAATCACCCATGCTGGAGGCACATTTTGAGTTGCAGAATCAGGTCCTGCTCCCCATGCCAATTCTAGTGCAAAATGGCACTGAGAATAGGAGAACAGGCCACGTGTGATCAAACACACGGGAATGGGGGGGGCTGGGACTGCAATGACCCTGTGAGTCATCCCATAACAGATGCTCAGCAGATCCTCACCAAGTGAAGTTTCCAGCCCTCAAGTGTTTTCCATTTGTTGAGAGATCCAGTTTAGCAGAAGACCTTGCTGAACTGAGCACGTTTCCTACCCTTGGAGCAAGAATTTCCCAGTCCCACTGGGGCTCACTGCTGCACCTCTGGTTTGCTTTTTCAAGATGGGAATTTATGGAAGCAGCAGGGTTAAGAGCAGAGGATGTGAAGGTGAGACAGTGCTGAGCATTTCTTGGGTGGGTCATTGGCCTTTTGAGCAAAGAAGAGAGGAAATCAATATCTAAGAAGATATTGTGATGGAAAATGGTTCTGCTTCCCTCCTCTGTGCTCATGGGGTCTTCTTGACCAGGGACTGGCAAAGACAGGGGGTGAAGTTGTAGCTCAAGGGCAGGAAAATCAGCTGCATGATTTAGCAATGGACATCCATGGAGTGTAACTGAAGTGAGGATTTCAGGGTTCACTGTGTGCTGTTTTTAGGTGGTTGTTCCCATTCTGTATTGGATTCTTCCTCCTGAAGTGCAGCACTTTGTACATTACTCAGCACTTCCCACTCAGCAGTGACCACAGGGCTGGACAGCCCTCTGCTGAGTTCCTCAGTTCCTGGAAGTTCTGCTGGTTCAGTCATTAATGAAATGGTGCAGGCTGGGATGGGAGAGGAACCATCCTGAACCAGGTGTTTTTCAGACCAGATGGGGCTCCTTCAGAGCACATGGTAGATAATTCCCTGAGCTAATATCCAAATATTCAAGTTCATCTTTGAAAGAGCTTTAAGCAGCCTCACAACTTGATTTTAACAGGACATCAAAGCCCCATTTCCATGGAATTGTTTTCCAGAGTTGGGCAAGACACAAGATGATGTGGTAAGAGATGATGAGAACCAGCTATACTGGATCAGAGGTGTGAAGTAAATCTGAGGTCAGGCTTTCAGTTTGAGATCTTCTTCCAGAGTCTGGCAATGACACAAACCATTTCTGCTCTTGTGGAGTGTTTTAACAATTCCTGCCTGCCTGAGTGGATTTGCAGGCCCTTCACTTATGCTGCTTCCTGCTCTTTCTGCACAGGGGTTTGACACAAGGCAGAACAGCAGCAAACTCCTCGTGTGAGCAGCAGTGCAGAACCTCAAATGAAGGCTGCAGAAAATGGTCCTGTGGGAGGCAAGGATAAGGAGCAGGAGCTAATGCTGAGGTCACCTCACCTTCACCCCCAGCTACAAAAACTCTCATGGAATCCCAGAAGGGTTTGGGTTGGGAGGGACTTTAAAGCTCCATCTCATTCCATGGGCAGAGAGAGATGAGATTCCCTCTACAAACCCAAGATCTGTTTAACTCCAGCATTTTCTTTCAGCAAAGAATCATGGAGTCACAGAAAGTTTGGCTTGGAATGGACTTTAAAGCTCATCTCCATCCCCTTCCACCATCCCAGATTGCCCTAAGCCCTGTCCAACCTGGCCTGGAACCCTCCCAGGGGTTGGGGGCACCCACAGCTCCTCTGGGTGACAAAGATGTGTGCAACACTCAGCTGTGCTCAGTTCTCAGGAACTTGCTTTAATGTTTGGTCAGCCCTCCCAGCCTGGCATGGCTTTCTCCGTGGCCCTGCCCAGTGATGTCACTGCCCCCTCCAGAGCACCCCTGACGTGTTTTTAGATTTCATTGTTTCTCTCTCACTGGCGATTTCCAAGCAAAACTTGGTTGGGTTTTTCCTCAGGAGGGAAGTCTTCCAAACTGCTCCAGATTCTCATTTCCTTAAATCTTTCCAAAAACATGTTTCCCAGGCTGGCTTGCTGGGCTCTACAGAGGTTTCTCCAGAACAGAAGAATATAATTTTCTTCCCATGGGCTGCAGATGCTGTTGAGTGTCCTCCCATCCCTTTCCAGCAGCACTGGTGGTACCTTTGCATCCTGCTTCTCCTCATGGAATGCTGCTGTCCTTACAGTTTGTCCCTCAAATTGCTATCTGCCCCTCTAGGCTTGAGATCCAAGCCAGATTGGATGTGTTTTATTCCATCAGCCAGGCCTTTCATGAAAGTAGTGATTAGAATCAGACCCAGGACAGGGAGAGAAGAAAGCTTGGCTGGTTTCTCTTGAGAAATCCTCATCATCTGCCCCAGCTCTGGTTTCTGGAGGACTCTTTGCCTCCATGTGTGTACTTGTCTCTAGGTTTTATCCCATCTTTCCCATGCAGCTTTTGAGTTCAAAGACATTTAGGGAAGGAATGAAGATCTCTGAGATAGAGCATTCCTGCTGTGGGCATGGACAGCTGCACTCTGCCCTTGGTCAAGCCCTGTGGCAGCTCAGGTGAGGCTGGAAGCCAAGGGAAGGGAGGGAGTGAAGCTGGTCAGGATTTAGGCCAGGCTTAGACCAACAGCAGCAGCCTGTGCTGGGCCCAAAGATGAAAGAAAGGCTGAGAAGGTCCCTGGAATTGTCCCAGGCCGGGTTGGACAGGGCTTGGAACAACCTGGGACAGTGGAAGGTGTCCCTGGCCTGGCAGGGGTGGAGTGAGATGAGCTTTAAGGTCCCTTCCAACCCAACCATTCTGTGACTCCATGATTCTTTGTGAAGGAAATGCTGGAGTTACACAAATCTTGGGCTTGTAGAGACAACATTTCATTTGCTTCACTTCTTACCAATCTTTTGAGTTTCTTGTGAAGGTGAGACCCATAAAAAACCTTTTTAGGACATTTTCCAGGACCCACTGCTGGACTGACTGCTCTGTAATTCCCAAGTCCTCTTCCTTTCCCACTTTCTTGCTTGTGAGATCCTTAAGTTCCTACAGGTTTCTGCTGATGGCTTGGGTGGGATCACAGAAAATCCTGAGTTGGAAGGAACCCACAAAAGATCATCAAGGCCAACTCCTGGCTCTCAGGACAGAATCCCAGCCTGTGCCTGAGGGCAGTGGATGGGAGCATCCCTCTTCCATCCCATTTATCTGGTCCATGTGCATTTGGCTTCATGCTTGAGGTAGAACTGAGAGTTTTTTCAATATTGAACAACTTAATAAATGCAAAAATCTTGGCTGCATCCTCCTCCTCCATCATGCCAAGCTTTATCTTCTCTCTTTCCTGTAAATGAGTGCCTGCATTATTTCTCTCTCTTGGCCTTATTCCTAAGGTATTTCCAACACCTTTCCCTACTGCCTTTTAAGCTCCTGGACATTTGCCTCAGGATTTTGTGATGTTGCTTGGAGTTAGCAGTCAGATGTGAACATTTCTGGGAATGAGTGATTTCAAGAGGGAGATGGACTGCACTCAAAGGGATTGTGTATTTGGGGCTGGATTTTGGTAGATTTCTGTCAATATTAATACAAATACAGACAAAAAATATCCATTGAGCTAAGAAAAAGCTCTATTTTCCAACAAATACTACTTTTTATTTATTATAAATAATTTTATAATTTTTTTCTTATGAATTATTTTTTATGTCATTCATGAGTATTTCTTTTCCACTCTAGGAACCCCAGGGGTTTTGCTGTCCCAGGTGAACTGCTGGGACTGGCCTGGCCTTTGCTCCCAGGAGAATGTCACCCAGTTCCCCACCATGAGGATTTACAAGGAGGGACAGCAGTCAGTGACATATGGTGGCATGTGGGGAGCTGAAGAGCTGAGCAGCTTCATCCTGCTGTGAGTGACAAATCCCCAGTGGGACATCTGCCACATCTTCTGTCACCATCCCTGTGTGTTTGCTGGAATCCCTTCTTTGTTTTACTGGGGATCCCAAGGCTCTCAGTTCACTGTAACCAGCTCCTGCTCCTCTCTGGGACTTCCTAGATGATCATTTTTGTCCCTGATGAGGTCTCACACTTGTCCCATTGTGATTGAGCTTGCCCTGTTGTCTCTCCATCCCAAAAGCAGGAGAAGACAACAGCCCAAGTTGTTTCTCTGCCCTTTCCACAGGAGCCAGGTTTCCTGCCCACTGAAGCTGGCCACCATGGATGAAGCAGAAGGATATTTAAGAGGGGAGTTTCCATCTGAGCTCTCATCCCAGCACCACACCTCACTGCTGGGAGTTTTTAGCACAGCCACCAGTGAAGGTTTGTTGGGATTGGTGGGTTAAGCACTCTCCAGCTCCATTCCTGCTGGAACAGGGATGCTCCCAGCTGTTGGAAGTTCACAGCACACCTGCCTGGCACTGCCTTTTTCACTTTCACAGTGAGAGGGTAGCAGGTGATGCCAGGTGTGGGATTTCAGAGCCATACCCTGGCTCAGAGGTGTGTTTGCTACACCCACTGTGGGAGTAGAAACCTCCCAAGCCTGTTGAATCTCCTGCTCCTTCCCCCAAAAGTTTGGCTCTGTCCTCTTTATGAGTCCCTTCAAAGGAGTTGTAGCTGGCATTAAATTCCCTTTAAGCCTCTGGTTTAGCCCAGATCCATCAGCCTCTTCCATGTACAACATGTCCCAGAATATTCTTCCTTAAAAAAGGAAAAGATCCACTCTTGGATCTTGCTGACTTCTGAAGAAGTGGTAGCCCCAATTCTTGTAAAAAAATCCAAAACCTTTATTTTTTTAAAAACAGAGCAGCAATAAGGTAAAATAGAAGTTTCCTGCATCAAGAGGAATGAAATGTGAATAACTCAATGATATCCACTTGTGAATTTTGGAATAGGTGGACACAGAAACACAGTGAGTTACCAAGAGTGAGGGAACAAAGCCAGTCTGGAGAGAGAACAGAAAAATCACCTGGAATTGTTTGGGTGGGAAAGGACCATTTCTCCCCTGCCACAGCAGGGACACCTCCCACTGTCCCAGGCTGCTCCAAGCCCTGTCCAACCTGCCCCTGGACATTCCCAGGGATCCAGGGGCAGCCACAGCTGCTCTGGGCACTCTGTGCCAGGGCCTCACAGTTGAGAGCTGAGATCCTCCAACCCCACAGAATCTCAGTTGCCAACTTCCCCTGGGAAATGCTGCCTTTAAAATAGGAGAACTTCCTGATCTTGCTTAAGATCAAACTTTCAGACTGTTTTCCATTTTAAAGCTCCCTTGTGCTTCTAAACTTGATTTGGTGCAAACCAAGCTACTTTCTCATGTGAGAAGGTCCAGAGGGAAGAGGTAAGACCAAGACAGGATGATTGGAACCAGCTAGAAAACTCTTGGGCTGTGTTCCCTGAGCCAGCTGCCTTCCTCTGGAGATTTTAATCTGGTAAATACAGCAGGAAATCCCACTGACCCAAAAAACCTTTAATCCAGCCCAGAGCAGCTGTGCCTGCCCCTGGATCCCTGGAAGTGTCCAAGGCCCAGCTGGATGGGGCTTGGACCAGTCTGGGGTAGTGGAAGGTGTCCCTGCCCATGGCAGGGTTTGGAACTGGATGGGCTTTGGGGTCCCTTCCAACCCAAACCACTCTGGGACTTCTACAGAGAAGTTTTCATTTCCTGCCCTGCAAACAAGAGCCTTGAAGGATTTCCAGGCAGCTCTTTGTGGATCCTGTAGGATTGCCTCTTCCCTCAGAGCACATTCCACCTGCAATCCAGAATGGCATCCTCAGGCTGGGGTAGCTCAGCCACAGGCAGGTGGGGAAATTTGGGATTTTTTCTCCACCCATTTCCTGGGGGTGCTAGAGCTCTGGTGCAGAACAGCCTGAGGGAGCAGGAACTTGAAACCAGCTGTTCTGACATCAAACCAGGCTGGAGTCAGGAGAAGCACATTGTTCCTCTTCTTAACCTGCAGATTTATCCAGAATTCCAAGTCATTTTCTCATGGCAGAATTTCTGCTCTAACCCCGAGCAGCAGTGAACTGTGTCATTGCCATTTCTAGTGAACTGAAATGGAGCAATGAGATGTCCTGCTAAAAAAATCCTGGATGTTTTCCAACCCTTAGCATCAGGACTATGTTCAGAAGCCATTTGGGGGGTCTGAGCTAAAAGAAGCTTGATGGAAAAAATCCTAAATAAAATTTACTAGGATGTATTATGAGGGCAATGAACGAGCGTTTTCCTGGAAACCCGAAGATTTTTTAGGACAGAAATTTGGTTTAGATGCAGAAACTGGGAGAGTTTGGGAAGTAAAACTGTCCTAAACCCTCAAATATCCCTGATCCCTGGTGCCTCACAGGGTTTGGCAGCATCAGTGGAAGCCAAGTGAGGAAGGCACAAGAGATGCTGCAGGAGCTGCTGTGCTGGAGAGCACAATCAGAAGATGCCAGAGGGATAAAATGTGGGGCTCAGATCCTGCTTCCCAAAACTCTGCAGGGATTTTAGACCCTTCCTCATCTGGCAGCTTGATTCTTTCTTGTTCCCAAATCAGTGAAGTTGTGCTTGTGCAATTCAGGACATCTGGGATCCCAGCTCGAGGAATGTGCTGCAGAGCATGATCAGCCCCCTCAGGGAATTAAAACTTGTGCTTTCAGTGGGGACTAATTTCCTAGGAAATATTTAAATATATTTTTTGAAGTGCTTCCTGTCTGCAGCAGAGCTGTGTTAATTTGGGGGGGTTTTGGGTATGATGAAAAGAACCTGTCACTGGAGAAATATGGGCTGGTGTGGGGCCCTGGGTCTAGTACAGCCAGAAATAGGGAAAAATTTGGAAGTGTGATGGGGAGGGAGGATCTCATCAGGTCAAGGAATAAGCCTGGTGTTGCTGGAGGTTGTCCTGACTTAGGAGGGAATTCCTGCAGCCAGGGCTGACCCAGGGCAGCACTTCAAGACAAGCTCATATCTCAAGTGAGGGTTTAAAGCTTGGTGGAGGAATTTGGGATGGGAACTTTTCTTTCAGAAGAGCTGGAGAGCAACATGCAATAATGGTTTCTCTGTAGCAGCTGGAGAGGGACTTGGGACAATGGCCTGGAGGGACAGGACACAGGGAATGGCTCCCACTGCCAGAGGGCAGGGATGGGTGGGATATTGGGGAGGAATTCCTGCCTGTGAGGGTGGTGAGACCCTGGCACAGGGTGCCCAGAGAAGCTGTGGCTGCCTCTGAATCCCTGAAAATGTCCAAGGCCAGGCTGGACAGGGCTTGGAGCACCCTGGGACAGTGGAATGTATCCCTGCACAGGGCAGGGAGTGGAACTGGATGATTTTTAATATCCCTTCCAACCCAGACCATTCAGAGATTCTATGATAATGACTGAGCCCTCAATGAGCCACTCCTTCCCTTCCATTAGAAAAGGAAAGCAGTGTAAATGAAAGTTTATGGGCCACATGGGAAACAGTGGAAAATACAGCTTTGAGTGTAGCTGCAAAACAGGAATCAAAGAATCAAAGAGTGACCAGTTGTGAGGCAGCTCCATCCATTGAGCTCTGAGTCACTGGTCCCAGGAGCTTGGGCTGGCCAGCTGTGCTGTGACAGTGAATGGTCTGAGGAACAGTCACTGTCTGTGACAGCAATTTATATCGTGGCTGTACCTGAGACACCCCCTTAGTTCTCAGGAAAAACCTGGCTTCTCCAAAAAGTGACATTTCTGCCTCTCCTTGGGACAGAAGAGCCATTTTTGTTGCTTTCAGTTGCTCAGTGCAGAGGAGGAGGGGCGTGGTGGTGTTGAAATCCTCCCTGGTCTCACCCCACCTTTGGCAGCAGCTGTTTGGAGCTCTGATCTCTGCATTTCACAAGCTCCTCACAAAGCTTGGCTTCCCCATGGATCCCATGGAACCACAGCCAGGCTGGACAAGGCTTGGAGCAGCCTGGTCTGGTGGAAGGTGTCCCTACCCATGGCAGGGGGTGGAAGAAGATGAGCTGAAGCTCCTTTCCAAGCTAAATCATTCTGGAATTGTGTGAAATTGGAGGGTTTTTATAAGGGAGTAACCCAGCTCTGCAGTTTTGGAGCTGTGCTCTCACTCTCAGATGTGATCAAGAGAGCCCAGTCTGGTTTTTTCCCTATCCAGCAACAACCCCAGTCTGCTGGGAGGAGCTGGATAAACCAAGAACACTTGAGGGAAAGGTTGGTTTATCTCCAGGCTCTTAGCCCTACTCCAGTAAAACCATCATCCATCATTTCTCAAAGGTCACTGGGATTTATAAGATTTCTGTTTAGACTTATAATTGGTCTCCTGTTTCCAAGAACGTTTACAGACTGTAAGTCCTTAAACACATTTCATTTTCCAGCAGTGCCTCTGTCCTGCACATCCTGCAGCTCAGTGCTGGTGGCTGAAGAGCAAACAACTGTTCTCACAATGGGAATTTTCCCCTGATCCTTGCTCTCTGCCTGCTCCTCCTCCCATGGCCTGCAGCCCTGAGCTGTAGTAATTTCTTGTGAGCCTCTAATCCTAGTTTAGATCCTGAAATCTGCTCTGGCAAGATGTTATATGTGCAAAGGCATTGATCAGGTTTCCAGGAAAAAACCTCAACACCTCTCTTTCTGTTGTTTATTCTTGTCTCTGTCTTTTTCCAGCCAGGGAAGCTTTTGAAGAGGCAGGAAACATCCTAAGTGGCCACGTAAGGATGGGGATGTATTTTGAAGATGATGCCTTGGCTTTGTAAGTGGTTTCTATTTTTCTCTGGGAAGAATTCAAGTTGATCTGCACTTAGTGAAAGGCAGTGCCTGGAACAAGTCCCTGTGCTGAGTGACAGCTACAAGTGATTTTTTCCTGCAGGGAGATGGGTCAGGACTCATCCAAAGGGAATTGTCACCTTGGCTGTGCCAGTGATTCTCAGCCTGTCCATGGTCACCTTCCAGCTGTTCATGTTCACTCTGGGTGTTTTCAGTCCTTCAGCCACCAGGGATGTGGTGGTTGTGTTCCTCACACAAACAGGAGCAAATAATGAAAATAACAGGCTGGAAAAATTATACCATCAGTGTGTGTGAGGGAGAAAAATTCTTGCCTTTCTCTTTCCATGAGGAAAAAATGATGGATAGTCACTGCAGTGCCTTCCCTTGCTCTGGTGGTTGCCCCCAGTTGCCAAAAAAAGAGGCTGCTTGTGACTATGTGGGCTAGGAGTGGAGTGGACATCGAGTCTGGATGCTGGAAAAGGCTTTGGGAGCTGGGAAATAAATGCTGTCTTGCCATGGAACTGCATTCCTGGTGGAATTGCATCCCTGACTTAAGCCAAATGGGAGTTAATGGGATCTTAGCTGTGTCATTAAGACTCCAGGTTGGAGTGTGAGAGGTGCTTCAGTGCCTACAAATGCCACTGGATCCAGGGGGATCTCCAGCTTGCCCTGGCATCTCATTTCCATCAGGAATTAGCTGTCAAAGCAGAGATAAAAATCCCAGGAGGTCCTTGACCTGTTTTCCAGGTGTGGAGTTTAACAGGCTGCAGTGCAGCAGGGAATTATTTTCATTAGTTCCTCAGAGGTGTGATGCATTTCTGATGAGACATGGACATTTTTGTGGTGAGCACAGAGAATAAAAATGCAAATACCTTGTGAATACATCTCTATTAACCAAACTGCTCCAGGCATCAGTTAAGACTTTTCTTCCCTGAGGATTTCAGCCCAGCTGATAGAAAGGAAAAAAAAAAGCAAAGGACAGGGTGATCTCTCAAGGTACCAGTAGAAGAAGCCTGTGTTCTCTCAGTGCTGACACGTGCAAGAATCCACCTCCCAGCTCCTGCTCCAGGACTCTGCAGCCTGCTCCTGTTTAGCAGGAATATTTAGTGCAGTTTATATTGATAGTCCTTCTGCCACATTGGGATTTTGGCTGTGATTTGTGGGTGAAGCTACTGTAGCTGATGGGCTTCTCAACTGTAAGCAGAAAGTAAACACTTACAGGAATTCCTTATGCAAGAGCCAGGCTCACTTCCCTTGTTCAGAAAATGAGAAGCCATTCTTCAGCTCAGTGCTCAAGGAGAAAATATTTGTGGCTCCCAGGTCACAGCAAGCTGATTCCCCCTTTGTGCATCCTGTAGACCTTTTCCAGAGAACAAAAGCTACAGGATACACAAAGGCTGCTGTCAGCAAAGCTGTTTGCTCAGCAGGCACCTGCTGGGCTGGTCACTAATGAAGGGGAAAAGGGCATTGAGGAAGAAATGCTTTGCATGAGGTTGTTATTTGCTTCCACATCGATGTCAGAGGTTCCTGCCAAGTATTGGTTTGCAGATGGTTTTGATAGAAATGCAAGACTTGTGTTACCCACTCAATGGTCCTGCTGTATAAATAGAAAGCTGTGGTGAGCAACAACACAGCCTTCAGTACCAGGAAGAGGAGAAGGGATTTCAGGATAGAGTGTAGCTGGGGAATTTGATGATTTCTGGCAGTATAGAAGATATTTCCTTATAGAATCATTGAGTAGAAGCCCAGAATGGTTTAGATTGGAAGAAATCTTCAAGCCCATCCACTCCTACCCCCTGCCATGGGCAGGGGCACCTTCCACTATCCCAAGTTGCTCCAAGCCCCATCCAGCCTGGCCTTGGACACTTCTAGAGATCCAGGGGCAGCTGCTCTGGAATCCCCTTCCAGTGCCTCACCACCCTCACAGATGCTTGTCAAAGGCTGCTGAACAAGGTGATGTATTTTAGATACAGGGAACAGGAGTCCTCACTCCTCTGAGCCATAACCAAGCCAAAGAATCTCTTGAAAACCCATAGAAGTTTAATAAGTTCCAAAACCCTGAATTAACTATATTTTTAGGGTTTATCAACTGTAAATACATCAGCTCACAGTGAAGTTTGCAGTGGGTGTGTTATTCCCAGAGAGATAAATGCTGTGATAGAGGTTGGTAAAGGCCTCCATAAGAGTTGGACACCATGGAAATGAATTATCTGCAGTTCCTTCCTTGCTGTGTCATTGATGACCTAAACAAACTCTTCCCTGTGAGGATGGGAAGGCCCCTGGGTCCCTGGGAGTGTCCAAGGCCGGGTTGGACAGAGTTTGGAGCACCCTGGGACAGTGGAAGGTGTCCCTGCCATGGCAGGGGTGGAACTGGCTGAGCTTTAAGGTCCCTTCTACCCAAACCATTCTGGGATTTTTTGTTGTCCCAGCCTTTGAAAAATTGCTAGGAGCCTTTGAAAAACAAACCAGACATGTCCCCCAAAACTGCAGAGGCAGCTGATTTCATCTGTCACACCCTTCCTCTGGGCAGTGCCATCTGGAGCCTCCAGGGCTGAAGTTCCTCAAACTTCCAGAAAATTGCTGTTCTGGCTTGGTGTCCCCCCTGCTCTTTCACTGCCCAAACTTCTCCTATTTTTGCTTTTCCCACTTTCTCAGCTTTCCTTTGACTACCTTGAACCCTCTTACCAGAAAGAGATTGTGGAACAAAGGATAATCTGGATAAACTCCACCAAGAGTGGCTGGATGTAGCCTGTCTGTTTTGCTTCAATGTGAGGCTTGGACTTCACCAACATTTTTGGGCTTTTTCATTGAGACAAAAATTGGATCTCCTGGAGGTTGTTTTGTGTGGGTTGTGTCCTTTGGATGGAATCTGGGACCTCTGTTTGCCTTGGCTGGGGAGGCAGAGTGAAGCCCTGGGTGGGAAAATGAAGGAGAAGCAGGAATAAAATCCCAGAATCCCAGAATGGTTTGGGGTTGGAAGAGACCTTGGAGCTCATCCCGTTCCACCCCTGCCATGAACAGGGACACTTCCCACTAACCCAGCTTGCTCCAACCTGGCCTTGAACCTTTCCAAAGATGTCTCTAGGAGGATGCCAGCTCTGTGTGCAGCACTTT
The DNA here is from genome assembly GCA_034336665.1 of Luscinia megarhynchos. NCBI lineage: Eukaryota > Metazoa > Chordata > Aves > Passeriformes > Muscicapidae > Luscinia > Luscinia megarhynchos. The sequence continues at coordinate 58,726,478 of CM067568.1, forward strand.
TGGGGTGTATCCAACCCCCTTGTGCCCATCCCTGTTTTTCAGATGCCAGAAATACTCGGTGTCCCCCCCTGCCCTGCTCCTCGCCCGCAGCGGAGGCCGCAGCGTGCAAGGCATCGCTCTGTCCAAGCACAGCCTGCAGGACATGGTGCAGATGATCAGATATCAACTGCTGGACATTTTTGTGAGTAAAAATAAAATCAAAATGTCCTTTTTTTTCCATTGCAGGCATTTGCAGAGCCCTGATTATAGCGTGGAGTTCCACTGAACGGCCGTGGCCGCTCGTTATTTTTATCGTGCTGAGTTTGTTTCTCAATTTTATGACTTGGAGCAGGGAGTGGGGACAGAACTGCTGTTTGCTGTGTGGTCTTGCAGCAGGAGACCCTGGAGTTGAGGGACTGAGAGTCACTCACCTACTGCAGCAGTGGCTTGGCCTCTCACAGGGTCTATTCCCTATTCCCAGGGCTTTTTCCATGTGCTTTTTGGAGTCTCTCCCTGCTCACATCCCCATCTCCAAACTCACAGCTGCTCCCACACTCGGGTTCTTGGGTTGTTCTTGATGCACTTGGGTTGGGCAAACCCATCTCCAAGTGCTCCAAAATCTCAGGTTTCCACATTCCACAAGGACACTGCAGCTTTGCTTAACCCCTGCACTCTCATGTAAGAGCAGAAAGTGGAATTTTCTCCTGTTTTCTCCTCCTCATGTCCCAAATTTCTTGTTTATTTTGTCCTGCAGCCAGAAATCACTGTGCCAAATCTGCCCCATTACCTGCAGCTTGGAAAGCCCTTCCTGATCCTGTTCAGTGCTGGTGACATCAGCCAGGTGGAAAGCAAGGAAATGCTGAAGCTGGCAAAAGGAAGACCCCAGCAGGAATTTGTGGCTTGCTGGTTGAACCTGTGAGTGTTTGAAAATTTCTCCTTTCCATTAACTCACTCTGAGCCTTGCAGAAAAAAAACCCCTGAGGCTGCAATTACTGAGAACACGAGCTGGTAATGTGATTATTTGGTCTGAAATCATCAGGAGTTGGGAGGTCAAACCATTGAGCAATGGTTCACTCAGAGTTCTGGGCAACTGCAAAAATTGCCTGACAAAGTAAAATTAGTAAATATTTAATTGATTGCAGAAATCATCTTCAGTGGAGGAAAATGTCCTCTAGTCCTTGTAGTAGCTTGTCCCTGGGTTTGGTGTACTGTAGTTTTTGTTGCATGTGGGAAGAAAAAAAATGGAAATTTGCCCTCCTGGAATGTCCTATGGTGACTTTCCATCAGCAATTAGAGGGGATTGACTGGGGAAATCAAGTTTTCACATGAAGGTTCAACCAGAAGCCCCATAAGTTAAACTTAAAAAATATTCAGGCAAAAAATTTAATTCAAAACCTAAGCTATAGAAGATTGTGGGAAAGGGGATTTTTTAAAATCCTCCTCTTCTTAGTTGCATTTTGAATTTTTGGCCTCTGTTTGTTTTGCCCTAAGCCCAGAGAAACTTCAGTGGTTTAATCATAACGTGTTTGAAGTCTGGGAAGGGCTGCCCAGCGTGGGCTGGAGTTACTGAGGGGGAAAATGCACATGTGCTCAGAGAGAAGGGGACTGGGCTGCCAGTAATGCACCAGGAACAGGAGCCCTGGAACTTCCCCACCTACACATCTGCCTTTGCTGTGCCTTCCTGAGACACAAAAAGCCTTCCTGTGCCAGAGCAAAATGGCACTGCCACAAAACAGGGCAGAATGCCAGAGTGGTTTGGGGTGGGAGGGACATTAAAGATCATCTCATTCCACCCCTGCCATGGCAGGGACACCTTCCACTGTCCCAGATATCACATCCAGCCTGGCCTTGGACACTGCAGGGATCCAGGGGCAGCCAGAGCTTCCCTGGGCATCCTGTGCCATGGCCTCACCACCCTCACAGCCAGGAATTCCTTCCCAATATCCCATCCATCCCTGCTCTCTGGCAGTGGGAAGCCATTCCCAGGGTTAGACTTGGAGCCTTAAAACAGTGCTGGAATGTCTCAGCACCTTTGTGGGCTTGCTGTCCCTCTGTCCTTCTGTCCTCTTTTCACTCTGTCTGTGTCACTTGAGGAATTTGCCTTTCCCTCCCTGTGGAATTGCTGTCACCATGGGGCAGTGGCAGCAGCCTGGCTGGAAGGAGCTGGCAGCTCTTCCTGCAGGCAGGGTCTGACCTTGGGGGGTGCAGGACCTGTCCCACTCTTGTCCCACCTGTTCCTAGAAGCTGAAGGTGGAAAACATCTCCCACCTTCCTACAGAGTTTGTCCTGCTCAAGGATTTCTTCACCCATCCAGGCTGTTGTCTGCTCTCTTTGCATTGGATCCTAACAGGTTCCTTAAGCATCAAGCTTAGAGAATCCTGGAATGCTTTGGGTTGAAGGGACCTTAAAGCCCATCCTGTTTTTCCATGGGCAGGGACACTTTCCACAATTCCAGGTTACTCCAAGCTCCATCCAGCCTGGCTTTGGACACTTGCAGGGATGATGCTTCTGCAATCCAACCAAATTGTGCTTTGCTGGCTGTGACCTAAGGGCTTTGGTGGTTTTTTGCCTCTCAGGCCTGGTGTGCTGCCAAACCTGAATCTCCTCTTCCCAACAGGAAGAAGACTCCAGTGGGATATGGGATCCTGAGGACCTATTTTTCCACCACACCTTCCTTGCCTGTTCTCCTGTGGGTGAACCTCCATGCTGGGGGTCAGGTATTCAAGTTCCCATCAGAGCACTCCATCACTGAGAAGAACATCTTGTCATGGCTGGAGAAGCTCCAAGCAGGACTGGAGATTCCCAGCAGTAAGTGGACACAGGTTTATAACGTTCCCAGGCACACACTGTGAGCTCCAGTGTGTTTATGAGAAGATACTACATGCAGTAAATTGTCTGCCCTGGAATTTAATGATGGAAAAACCAGCTCTGCTTGTTAGAGCTGGAGAAGTACAAATAGTCCAGCCAGGAGAGAATGCCCACACTCACAAGTTTGCTTTGGGACTGTTTAATGCTCAGAGCCAAACATGGATAGTTTGGAATTGACATCTTTTCCCTGAGATAATCCCCAAATCTGGCTGTGTTTTCCCATTCTCAACACAGCTTGCTAATAAAAACCCTCCCAGCTCCCAGCTGTCAGTGTAAGAAGTAGCTGCTCTTTAGGCACCTTCCTGCATTTCTTTTTGGATGGGAAAGGATGAAGAAGCTGGTATTTTACTGGGGGCTTTAGGACATAAAGAGTTAGCTTGTTCTGTGGAGCTTTTCACTGCATTTCTGGTGTCTTGATGAGCCTCATGAGGCTTTAGAGGAAGCCAGCATGGATCTGCCTTCCTCAAGAGAGCTGGAGAGGGACTGGGGACAAGGGATGGAGGGACAGGACACAGGGAATGGCTTCACTGCCAGAGGGCAGGGATGGGTGGGAGATTGGGAATTGGGAATTCCTGACTGTGAGGTTGGTGAGACCCTGGCACAGGTGCCCAGAGCAGCTGTGGCTGCCCCTGGATCCCTGGCAGAGTCCAAGGCCAGGTTGGATGAGGCTTGGAGCAGCCTGGGATAGTGGAAGGTGTCCCTGCCCATGGCAGGGGTTGGAATGAGATGATCTTTAAGGTCCCTTCCACCCAAATTGTTCTGTGCTTCTGTGATCTTTCAGAAAAGATTTTTAATTTTATATTCATTACAATCAGGGAAAAAGCCATAATTCCTCAGAAAGGGAAATACCCATGGAGGTGGGGCATAACTCTTTCCCTGCTAACTGGGACTGTTTTTGCTGCTCAGGTACCTTGTCTGAGGAAGATTGGAAGCCACCACTCCCTGCTTACGACTTCCTGCAGATGATGGAGCATTCTGTGCCTCAGCTGTCCCCCCACCCCGGGGACACCCCGGCACAGCACCCACCCAAAAGCCCCGGAGGGGACACTGCTGGAGGGGACAGTGCCAGCCGGGAAGAGCCATCCCAGGAGAGCACGGCAGAGGAAGTTGCCTCCCCTGGGAGGGGCCTGAGGGGGACAGCCCCGAGGGTGGCAGCCAGGGACAGGCTGGGCAAGAGGCACAGCGAGCTCTGAGAGGTGTGGGGCTGCGCTGGAGAGCCTCACACTTTGCCAGCCTTTTCTGCAAGGAGAGAAGTGGTTTCAGCTGTCAGGGAGTGCTGAAGGGAAAGGCCACTCCCTGCTGCAGTGCTGGGGGCTCCTGATGCCAGGAACGTGCCTGTACATCCCTCGTGCTGTTCCCTGGCTGCTTGTCCTCCAGCAGCAAGCTGCACTGGGAAAGACAGATCTGCTCTGTAGATTCCCCAGTTCTCAGAGTCACTTCAGCACCCCTGAGCAGGAAGGGGTGAGTGATTCCAAGATGAAAAGCCCATTTCTCTCCTCCCTGGTTTCAGGAGAAGCTCTGCTGATGTGTGACAGAAAATCCTGCAATTCCATCTGCACTGGAGCCAGCATTCTACCACCCCAGGGCTGCTCAGTTGTGTTAACACCTGACTTGTGACCTGAATTCAGGGGGAAGAGAAGAATCTGATGGAAGCAGATTTATTCCAGAGGCCAGAGCTCAGGTCACACAACAGTCCTGAATAGCTGGGACAAAGCTCTGCCAGCAAATCCCGAGGGTGGGCAGGTTGGGAGATGGCTTTCCTCACTGCTGGCATTTTCTTGGGCACAAGCCCAGGGGGTTATTTGCAGCCTCCATTTGTCTTTGCTCTCAGTGACAGCAGCGAGGTTGGTGCCTCCTGAGCTGGGCATGGTGCAGGGAGCAAGGTCTGAGTGCTGTGGAAGAAGGGAGGGAGATGAAGGGCAAGGCTGGACTCTTTCCAAGGTGGGATGGAGCTGCTTCACATCCAAAACTTAACTGAGGGAGATGCAAAGCCTAAGGAAGTGGATTTCCAGCCTCTGCACATCTGGAGACAAGACATGGCCAGGGGTTGAAAGTAGATGATCTTTAAGCTCCCTTCCAACCCAAACCATTCTAGGATTCCATGATCTTCCCACTCCCTTCAATGAACATCTTCCTTCCACAGCACTGCTGGGTGTCAGATCCTCCTCCCACTCCTTAGGGCTCTGAAATTACTGGGAAGAGGAAAAAATGCTGGTAAGGGAAGCTGAGAGCATTGCAAACTCTCTATTTCTCATTCTGCAGGCAGCACACATGGCTGTGAGACTTCTGAAATATCCAGAAATAGATCATTATTCCTGGGCTCTCCTGGAAGCCCTTAATTGAGAGAGACCATTTTTGGACTGAAGGCCTTGAGCCAGAATGTATGTATTTAAAGGAATAAAGTGCAGCCTGCTGATCAAAGGCATTATTCCCAGGGGAAGGGTGTGAGCAGATCCTTCGTGTGTTCCCATCATTGCTCCATCAGGTCCTTCTACTGCTGAATTCCATAAACTCTACATTGCTCATTTCCCATCCTGTCCCTGATCATCAGCATCAAATCCCAGAATGGGCTGGCTTGGAAGGGACCTTAAAGCTCATCCCATCTCATCCCATCTCATCCCATCCCTGCCATGGGCAGGGGCACCTTCCACTATCCCAGGTTGCTCCAAACCCCATCCAATCTGGTCTTGGACACTTCAGGGATCCAGGGGCAGCCACAGCTGCTCTGGGCACCCTGTGCCAGGGCCTCACCACCCTCACAGCCAAAAATCTTCAATTATCCCATTCCCTCTGGCAGTTTGAAGTGCAATAATTGGGTTTTTCATTGCATCCAGTAGGCTCCTCTACATCTCTTCTGGGTGGTGGGAGCAGGGGGCCTGTGGTGGGGGCCCCTCATCAGCAGGATCCTTCCCTGCTCAGGGTTTGTGGCAGACAAGGAGCATTCCCCTGTCCCCTCTCTTACCCACGTGTCCTTTCCAGGCACAGCCCTTCTCCCGCGCAGGACTGGGGCAGGAGTTTGTCACTAGGGGTCAGTGCCACATCTCCGTTGTGCCTTCACACGTCCCTGCCTCTCCCAGAGCTGCTGGACTGAGGCTGGAGCGTCACCAGCAGAGTGCTGGAGCTCAGGAACAGCTTCCCAGTGGGATCCTGCTGGCTTCATCCCCATCATCACCGGTGGAATCCATCAGCTCCAGCCTCCCAGAGCTTTGGGCTGAGTCCACTTTGCTGGTGCCAGTGCAGAGACTTGGGAAGGGATGTGGTTCTCTATGTCCCATCACTGCCAGAACCCAGCTGTGGGTTTGTCCTGGATGCAGGCCATGGTTCTGCACCACATCAGGTGACTCTGGGTTTCTTGAGGTTTTATTTTTCAATACAAAATGTCTTTTCCACTGTATAGCCCAAAATCTGTGGAGGCAGAAATGTGCCAGGTTATGTATGGACAGGGGGAAAATATTAGAGATACTGAGGGCAGTTTGATGGGGATCTGCATCCCAAAGTTTCCTCTTCCACCAGAGGAAGTGCTCCAGCACTTGGCTGTTTCCAAAACTCCAGCTCTGAGGGCAGAGCAGGCTGGAAAGAAACACTCTGAGGGTGTTTATGGAATCAATCACAGCGTGGTTTGGGTTGGAAGGGACCTTTAAAGGGCATCCAGTCCAACCCTGCCATGGGCAGGGACACCTCCCACTGGACAAAGCCACTCCAGTTCCCATCCAGCATGGCCTGGAGTTACAGCCTGGGGTGAGGAGTGAGGCAGAGGAGGCAGAGCTCGTGTTCTGGGGGCAGCTCTGAGAGGCAGAGTGATTCCCAGGAGGCTGCAGGAGCAGGACCTGTCCTGCACACTGAAGATTGTGTCAATGTGCTGCTCAAGTGATGTGAGGTCACCTCCACAGTGATGTTATCAGCTCCCTCTTCAACCGTTTAACAATAAACGTTGTGTTTGTCTGGACAAACCAAAACCACAGCTCTGCCTCTCTGGGGGTGCAGGCTCAGCTGAAGATTTCCTGGCTGATAAGGATCAACTGTGGCTTCAAACCTGGTGGGACTTCATTTCAGTGGACATTTGGATGTGCTTCAGGAGCCTTTCAGGGGGTGTTTTAATTATCAGAAGATAAAACAAAGATACACACACCCCCAAAAAAGGATTGTGTGCTTGTCCTGAAAGCAAAACAATTTATTGTCCAAAACAACAGGAAATTCTCTTTGCACTCCTTGTTGGCCCCTTCCAACTCAGGATATTCTGTGATTCTCTGGTGTGTGCCCATCTTTAAGGAATAACACAAAGCCAGGCTGGCAGCAGTGCTCACTACAGGGCAGAGGAAATATTAAGTGTCTGTTGTGTTTTCCATGTTTAAAAGCTTTCAGAGGGAGTGCTCTCAAAACCGGGACATTGGAAGCAATCACAGCATTTCTTCCAAGTTTTTCACCCTTTGAGCAGAACCAGAGTGGTTGTCTTGGAATTTTCCTAATTGGCTGCGAATTTCCAAATTCCCAGCCCATCCTGGACCACTGATGAGTAGCCACAGTCTCTGCTGGCAAACCTCATTCCATGGCCAGGCTCTGGTCTGGGATACAGCTGCAGGATGGCAGAAGAGGCAGGACAGGACGTGATCCCCGGCAGGGAGATGCTGCCAGGCAGGAGCAGAGCCCCGGGAAGGACAGATCTGCCTGGACAGATTCCAGCAGCGCTGCCAGGATGTGGAGCAGGACAAGACCTGGTGAGCTGGCTCATGTCCCCTGGGCTGGGTGGGGACAGGAGGCTGGCAGGGCTGGGGGACAGTGACAACCAATGCAATCCATCCTGGTGCCCTGGATGTGTTCCCTGTGCCCTTGGCATCGCCTGAGGGGAGGGGGAAGGATCCCGCAGCTGTGGTGTGTCCCCACCCCTCCCAAACCAGCTCCCAAGCCCACACAGTGCTTCCCTGCTGCCTGTCAGTGGTGGGGACCAAACAGGGACAGTCTGGGGACTGCTGCTGGTCCAGGGGTGGGATGGGAAGAGGTTGATGCCATAACAGCCGAGTTGAGCTGTGCTGGGGAAGGGGGGTGCAGTGCACGTGGAGCTGGGATGTGAGGTAAGGGGTGGTGGCTGAGCAGGATGGGGCTCCTCACGACTTGTGGTGGCTCTTCCACCTGGCACTTCCATTGCTAAAAATACAAATGGCCCAGGAAAGTAGCCCCAGCCCCCAAGGTGTTGCTTGCAGGGTGGCCAGGAGGGGGTCTCCATCCCTTCTGCCCCATGGCCAACATGGGCAGGAGCTGGGTCTGGAGGACACCACTGGCTCCATCCTCCTGGAGCTGGAAGATCACTCCAAGCCAGCTCCTCACACAACACCTTCTGTCTGTATTTTATCTCCCCACAGACGTGCTCCACCTCCAGCCTGTCCTGGTACTGCACTCACAGCTCTGATCTCTGCTCCATTCCCCAGCCAGGTCCTGGCAGGGTCCTCACTGTGCAGGCTGAAGTCCAAATCCAGGCTGGAAGAGCAGCACCCACCACGGACCATCCCACAATAATCCCTTCCCAGTGCCTTTCCCAGGAGCCCCCAGGGTTCCGTGGGGCCCTGGAGGGAGCAGAGGTGGCAGGTCCCCTTGGGGACATTGTTGCTCATTGTCCATTGTTCCCTCTTGGCTGGCTGGGAGCGATAAGTGGGGAGAGGGCAGCGCTGGGTTCCTGCTCCCGACAAGTTATTTCCCGACCTCTCCTTAGGTAAACTCAGCCCTTCACCTCCCTGAGAGTTTGCTTTGCTCTCCCTCACCCCTCCAGCACGGCGTGGGGCCCAGGAGAGCAGCCTGCCTCTATTAATAGCCCATGGAATTGCCAAACCCCTCCTGTGTGTTGAAAGAGTGGCTGCAAGCCCGTGATTCAGCTCCGTGGTAACGCACGGGACGGTTCCCCAGCTGTGGTGGGAGAGCTCCCAGCTCTGCCCCAGCCCTGCAGGGCAAGCTGGGCTCTCCAGTGGGGAGATGGGAATCCAGGATGGGCTCCAGGATGGGCTGGGAATTTGGAAATTCACAGCCAGTTAGGAAAATCAACATTCCAAGACAACCATTCTGGTTCTGCTCAAAGGGTGAAAAACTTGGAAGAAATTCCGTGATTGCTTCCAATGTCCCACGGTTTTGAGAGCACTCCTTCTAAAAGCTTTTAAACATGGAAAACACCACAGACACTTGTAATAATCCCTCTGCCCTGTAGTGAGCACTGCTGCCAGCCTGGCCTTGTGTTATTCCTTAAAGATGGGCACACACCAGAGAATCACAGAATATCCTGAGTTGGAATGGCCAACAAGGAGTGCACAAAGAGGCGAGATGGGGAAGAGCCCATCAGATGGGATTTCTTGGCTTGCTGGCAACACAAGTGGTTTTATTGCTGAGCTCAGTGGTGTTCTCTGCATTAGCCACTGCCCCAGCTCACTCTGCACATGAATCCACAAAGATAAAATCCAGGAGCCTGAGAGAGGGCAAAGCCATGGAATCCTGGAACCACTGAAGTTGGAAAAAACCTCTGAGATCATCGAGTCCAACCATTCCCCCAGCAGTGCAGAGTCCCACCAAATCCTGTCCCCAAGTGTGTCCACACAGCTTTTAAATCCCTCCAGGGATGGTGGCTCCACCACTGCCATGGGCAGCTCTCCCCGTGCTTGGCAACCCTTTCCATGAATAAATTCCCCTGATAGCCAATCTAAACCTCTTCTGGAGCAACTTGAGGCTGTTTTTTCTTGTCCCCCAGGGCTGAAGCAGGCTCTTGGGGTTGAAATCCCTGGTGTCCCTATGCCAGCCTTGCTCCATGAGCACTCCTGCCTGGAGGAGAGGGCAGAGCAGAACCTCAGTGCAGAGCATGGAGCATCTCCTCAGGCTCCTGCTGAGTTTGAAGTCTGGGAGTCTCCTTAAGTTGGGTTTGTGAGTGACTCAGGTTGGGGAGTGGGAGCTTTGCAGGGCTGAGGTGGCTCCCTGTGGATCCTGGTGTAGGGACACAGGTGGGAGAAGGGAAGATCCTGGATTTGGAGTACAAGGGATGCTGCAGCTGGGGGAGTTCAGCTTAGCACAGCAGGGAGCAGGCAGGGAGCCCCAGCTGTGAGCAGGGGCAGGCACCAACACCAAAGCAAATATTTGGAAAGGCAGTTGCTGCCCAAAAATAGCTGGAAAAGCTTCAAGGAGCAAAGCTGGAACAGTCTGTGGGCAGCAGCCAGAGTCCCCCAGCCCAGGGCAGCTCCCAGACACAGGGGGCAGAGATGGGAAAGGGGAATGACCAACACCTGTCCATGAATTACCCTTCCTATGGCTGTGGGGAGATCTGTGGGGCTGCTTTTGGAGACATCCCACCCCATGGACCTGGAAACTAAATGGGGGAAAAATAGCATCGTCCTCCTTGTCAAAACAGAGATGCTGCAATGTGGGTACCAGCATCCAGATAATCTCATTTGCTCCCAGAAATCAGCACCTTTGGATTCAAAGGGGCTGTGTGCTTTTGGAGGGCACAAGGTGACAGGGGATAGAGCAGATTCCCCACTCCAGACACCCAGCTTGCAGCTCAGAAACCTCAGCCTGCTCCCACTGAGCCAGAGCTGGGTGTAAATCCAAGCAGGCAGCAGGGCCAGGCACAGGAATATCTGGGTGGGATTCCTTGCCAGGCAGATGTGTCCAGAGTCAAATCCTGCCTCTTCCTGAGCCATCCCTGCATTTCCCTCCTGCTGAACCCACTGTCTCTCCCCGAATCCCTACACACTCCCCAGGAAGGGCACGGCCCCAAAAGGACACAGGGTGTGTGACAAAACCCATCTCCAGGTGTTGGGGATGAGCTGAGAGCACCACCAGGGTGGGAACGACTGCTCTGAGTCACTTGGCTACTGTCCCCTCCTGGGTCCCACCCTGGTGACACTCATCCTTCTTTCTCCTTTCAAGAAAAGCATGAAAAAGATGAGCTGGCAACTCTGCCACACCATCCCCAGGGACTCTGGCTCCCGAGGGACAAATCCCAGCAGCACCGGGGCTCTGCCTCTCCTGCAGCCCCCTGCTCTTCCCCTGGGCTGGGGAGGAGGCAGCAGTGAGGCTCCACAGGCTCCAGGTGCAGCCAGGATCCTCTTTCATTCCTTCTCTTCTCTGAGGCCAGACTGAGCTCCTCACCAGAGTCTTTCCTTCCAGGGATGCTCTCAAAGTGCTTTTGGAGTTTAGTTAAGTGCTGGCTTAATTGTAGGGCTGGCTATGACATTCCTGTGTCCCACCTGGCAGTGCTCCATGTTCCCACTCATCCCCGTCCCTGGGGCATCAGCAAAACCCAAAATCCATAAATAAACAGCCACCAAAACCCAACCTGTCTGTTTATCCTCACTCCATGATTCCAGTGGTGCTGGAGGCCAGGAGCTGGGAATGTCTGTGGCTGCCAGCTCGGACATGATGCTGCAGCCTTGGGTTGTTGGAATATTGGGAGATGGTCCCAAAAGGTTTGGAGGTGCCAGCATTGCCTCCTGTGTGGCACCACCACCATCCCCAAAGACACCAGGGTGGCCATCCTGGGTGGCACCTGCAGCAGAGACCCCCAGGGTGAGGGTGGCATCCAGAGGGACAGCCAGTCCTTTCTCCCAGTTTGGAATTGGTGTGTGCAGCTTTCTGCACTTGGGGCAGAAAATCCTTCTCTGAGTATCTCAGGGCTGGGATTCCCAGCAGGGACTGTCCCCACTGCTGGGAATGGGCAAACAGGGATGACAGTCCCTGGCAGCAAAGCAGCTGAGGAGAAAGTCATGGAGAGTGAAATGGGAGGGTGGGAATGTGATTCAGGCTGTGTCACCCCAGGGCTGCCCTGGCTGGAGGAAATCCCTCTTTGATTCATGGCCTGGGAAGTGCTGTGGCTTTTTGGGACCGCAGTGACCCAGCAATGCCACCCCACAGCAGAGGGCTCTGGGTGAGGGGACACTGCCAGTGCCAGTGTCACCCCCACTGGGGCAGCCTGGCCGTGGAGCATGCAGGAACATTCCAGGGATGACACACAGCTCACCAAAATGCTGCTGGGCTGAGTAAGAGGAAAGCTGGAATTTTCCCCAGCAGGGATTTCTCTCTTCCTTTCTCTCAACCAGCAGCTTTAAGGAGTCTGCTCCAGCTGGGACAGGTCTCACATATTTTACTTTATCTGACTTGACTCTGCAGTCTGGTTCCCAGGGAATGGGAAAGGCCTCCCAACACAGCCCAACACAGCTCCTGATGGCAGAGCTCCAGCTGTTCCCCGTGTCCTGCCGTGTCAGAGGGGCCAGCTGGCTGCATTCCTGCCTTTCCCCCTGCCAGGACACCCCTACACCCCTTGCCCCCACAAGGTGTGTTCCCCACCCATGGACAAATCCCTGGATACCCCCCAAGTGCCTTGGGGGTGGGATCACTTCAGAAAGGAGCTGGGTTGGCTTTTGGGAGCCACAGTCCAGCTCCAGCTGAGGTTGTTCTGGCTTCCCTTGTCCTTGGACTCGTTCCCTAAGTCCCAGCTCATGTCTGCTGGTGGAGACAAGCTACAAAGAGACCTTCAGTGTGAGCCAGCAGGGCCAGCCCTGCACATTCCTGTCCCCAAGCAGCTCCCCAAGCAGATCCATGTCTTTAGGATGTGAGTTAAAGCCATTTAATCACAAGCCTCCTGTTGTCCATTTCCTTTGGACCTCCTCAGCTTTCCATGATTTTTTTCTTGAGCAACCTCTCTCTGAGATCCGGGGGATGGTTGGGGGTTGAGTCATCGGGTGCAAGGACTGTGTAACCCTGCTCTGCTCTCTCCCTCTCCATGGATCTCCCCTGATCCCCCAGAGTGCAAACCCCTCTCTGCACCCTCCTGTGTAGGGAATTCAGTGCTCCAGTGGGGCTGGGAACACCCTGCTGCTTGGTGTCTGGGATATGGAGCCAGGTGGGAGAGCTGGGGGTGTCACCTGGAGAGGAGAAGGGTCCAGGGAGAGCTCAGAGCCTAAAGGGGCTCCAGGAGAGCTGGAGAGGGACTGGGGACAAGGGATGGAGGGACAGGACACAGGGAATGGCTTCCCAATGGCAGAGGGCAGGGATGGGTGGGAGATTGGGAAGGAATTCTTCCCTGTGAGGGGCTGGCACAGGTGCCCAGAGAAGCTGTGGCTGTCCCTGGATCCCTGGCAGTGCCCAAGGCCAGGCTGGACAGGGCTTGGAGCACCCTGGGACAGTGGGATGAGATGAACTTTAAGGTCCCTTTCAACCCAAACCATTCCATGATTCTGTGAGAGGAGATAGTTTTTATTAGACTTACAGGCAGTTCCATTTTTTTTGCCCAGATGGAGAAAAGTGACTTTTTGTCCCTCCCAGCCCTCATTCCCAGCTGGCAGTGCTGAGATTGATCACTTTATCCTCTGCAGAGCTCAGCTCTTGCTCATCTCTCTTTGCTCTCCTGGCCATTGCTCTCTCACAGTGACCTCTGCCTGCCCTGTCCTGCTCCAATACCCCCAACATGAGGCTCTGGGGGATTTTCCAGACCACAGCAGCTGTTGGTCTCTGTTGGGAATGTCCCACAGACTGGATTTTCAGCCAACTCCTTGTCCCCATTCCATCCTGGCTGTCCCCCCTGGAATGTGACTCCCTGTGGGAGACACCAGCTCCTCTCAGCTGCTGGCATCCCCTAAGAGGGCAGGGATGTCCTACTCACAGGAGGACAAGGACACTCTGAAAGGGGTTTAGACCCTCTATGAGGATGAGAATCCCACCATGATTCCCTACAAGGACAGAGATCACCCAGAGAAGAACAGAAACCCTGATGCCAGGACAAGGATCTCACAGACAGGATCTTCCCTGCAAGGATGGGGACCCCAAAATTGTCCCCTGTTCATTTTGGCCCTGTGGACAGCCAGCAGCCTTCCCCTCCCAGGAAGGAACCAGTGAATCCAAGCAGGGGTGAAAGGGCAATTAAATAGGATTTTAAAAATGCACTGGGCACTGCTGTGTGAAGGAAAGTCTGCAAGAAGAAATCCTCCCTGGCTTAGCACGTCCTTCTAAAAACACACAATGACTTCAGAAAAATGTGAGAAAACACATTTTCTCTCCCCAGAGGGAAAAAATAGAGAAAAGCAACAATGGGATGGTGTTTGGTGACTGGACCTCAATCCTTGTGCTGGCAGGGGGTGGGGATTGTGCTCCAGGGTGGGCAGGATGGGGTGTGGGGTATTGGCAGCAGATATCCCTGAGAGCATCTCTGCAATGCCCAGGCAGAGCTGATCCCCCTCCAAAAGTTGTCAGATGCTCAATATTTGCTCCAGTGCCCCCAAACAGAAGGGATGTGCCACCCCTGGGCCCTCCAGCCCCCTCTCAAAGGGAGATTTGTGATTATAAACATTGTAAATCCTGATTTATTCCAGCAACTGCTGCACATTAATCCCAGTCATGAATAATGAAGGGAGCAGCTCTTGTGAAGCTCTGGAGAAGTGTTTGGCACCGTGGGAGCACTGGCTGCTCAAAGCTGATCCCAGCCTCTCTGTGCTGCAGCTGGAGCTGGCAGCAGTGGGATGCACTGGCAGGAAAATGCCCAGGGAGGCAGAACTGGCCTGGTTTGAGCAAAAAACCCAAAAAACAGGAAAGTGTTGAGCAAACCACTTGGGGAAGTACCTCTCTGAGGGGGACAGAGCTGCTTGGAGCAGCAGATGTCCTGCCTGGATGCCCTGGTGTTTGGTTTTGATCCTGAACCCTCTCAGGCACGTCAGGGGTTCTGCATTTTGCTGTCCCAGGATGCTCCCAAACTCCAATTCTCACTGGATCTTGCAGGGAATGCTGAGGTTTTCTAGGGCTGCCCTGGCTGCCAAAACTGGGGAATGCAAAAGGTGATGAATGGAGGGATGGCAAAATGCCACACACTGAGAAACCAGCTGGGCACAGCAGTTCCAGTGGTCAGACACCAGGACAGAGCCTGGGAGCTTTTCCCTTGTCCTCTTTCCCTTTTCCCTTTGCCCTTTGCCCTTTCCCATTCCCAATTCCCCTTTTTCCCTTGTCCCCTGTCCCCTCTTCCTTTCTCTTTTTTCTCTTGCCACCTTTCCGCTTTTCTCTTTCATTCCCCTGACCTCCTTCCCCTTTCTTTTGTTTCCTGTCCCTTGTCCCCTTTCCATCTTCTCTTGCCCCATTTCCCCTTTCCCTTTCCCCATCCCCTTCCCCTGTCCCTTGTCCTCTGTCCCCTCTTCCTTTCTCTTTTTTCTCTTGCCACCTTTTCTCTTTCATTCCCTGAACCCCTTTTCCTTTTCTTTGTTCCCTGTCCCTTGTCCCCTTTCCACATTCTCTTGCTCCATTTCCCCTTCCCTGTTTCTCTTTGCTTTTCCCTTGCCCCTGTCCCCTTTTTCCTTCCCCATTTCTCTTTACCTTTCCCTTGTCCCCTTTTCCTTTCCCTTTTCTCCTCCCATTTCCCCATCCTCCTTCTCTATCCTTTGTCCCTGCCATCTTTTTCTTTCCCTTTTCTCTTCCCTTTCCCCCATCCCATTCCCCTTTCCCTTGTTCTCCATCCCTTATGCCCCTTCCCTTTTCTCTTGCCCCCTTTCCCCATTTGCAGAGCTGCAGGAGCTTTGCAGAGGCTCTGTGCTCCTCCTTATCCCCCTTGTCCCACAGCAGACAGGAGGGATTGCAGGAACATGCTGGGAAGGTGATGACCCGGGGTTCTGGAGGAAGCAGGAGCACTCCACAGCTTCCCAAAGCTGTCATCATTCCAAGATGATGAGCAGCTTCCTCCAGCAGCCCCTCAGCAGGGCACAGGCTGCTCCTGCCTTCCCCAGGCATTGATTTGCTGGGGAGTGAATCCCAAGGACTCATCCTGATGCATCTGTGCCTCAATCCACCTCTGCAGAGCCCTCAGAGAGACCTCTCAGCTCCTTCCCAGCCCCAGTTGCATGGCAAAGGTCTGGAGCAGAGGAAACAGCAGCTGCTCATGACAAATAAATGTTGTCTGGTGTACACATCCACTGCCCATGACAAACCCCACTGCTGTGCAGGGCCAGAGCTCTGGTAGCACGAATGTCCAGGGATAAACAGGCTCCAAACCGCCTGGAATGGCTTCTTGTAAACAGAGACTTTTCTTTTTAACTCTGGTCAAAACTCTGTCTGCTTTGATGTTTCCCATCTGTGCTGGCCCTCACCATTTCCTCCTGCCCCCACATGAGCAGATTGATAAAACCTTGTTCCTGCTGTGGTGTTTAACCAGCTGGGATAGTGGGATCCCAATAAATGACATTCATAGGGGATTATCCATCCCAGTTCTGCCAAGCACTGCTGTGCTGTTTAACCAGCACCTTCCAGCTGCAGAGGGAGGGGGTGGTGAGGAAAGTGGTGCTGGAATGGGTTTGGGGAGGATGATGGAATGGGTTTCTGGAGGGGAAACTGAGGCAGAGCAACCATAGAATCCCAGAATGGTTTGGGTTGGAAGGAATCTTAAATCCCATCCCATTCCAGCCCCTGCCATGGGCAGGGACACCTTCCACAATCCCAGGTTGTTCCAAGCCCTGTGCCTGGCCTTGGGCACTGCCAGGGATGGGACGTGCCAGACCTGAGGGCTGGAATTTTGGCTATGGCAGGAGCTCACTCCCAACCCAGAAAAACAAGATTTTCAGGTGGTTTTTTCAGAGAGTTTTCCATTCAGCCACAAATTGACACCTTCTGCATCTGGAGCAGCCCAGTGGGAACCACAATGAAACCAGAGCCACAGTGCTGGGATGTGAAACCCTACAAAGATTTATGGCCTGACTTACTTGGAAACCCCAGGAGCTTTGCTCTCCTCCTCACATGAGCTCAGCTCACAAGGCTGCTGATGGGCTCCTGCTTTTTCCTAATAAGTGTGGCTTTTTTTGGGAGAGGTCACAGGTTCATCACACTGAGCAGGATGGTGAGAGATCCACCCTGCTCCACCATGCCTCAAAGCTTTTATGGCCCCTATAAAACCCAGATGCTGGATGTGAGTTTGACACTGTTTAGTCTCTTGGTTTGGAAGATTTAGCTGGCTTTGGGAACAGCCCCAGCCCTGGCAGATGGGTGGAATTTCCCCATGGATTTGATGGACGTGGATCTTTGCACATTTCAGGGAAAGCCAGTTAAAAATAAAAATCAAAATCAGCCTGGCAGGGAAACCCTGGAGATTTCCAGGAGTGTCCCCAACACGTTGCCTGCCTCAGGCTGTTAATCAGGGACACGAGGTGCCCCTCCCAAACCTCTGGAAAAGCCCGTGGGCTCTGTAGAAGTGGGATCCCACCCTCCCTGCAGGACGCATGGAGAGCAGGGAGCAGGATATAAATTCCCTCGCACCTCATCTGGATGCTCTACAGGGCCAGGACTTTCTCTGGGGGCGAGCTGGGCACAAACAAGCAGTGGCCCTGGACACCCAGTCCCTCCCCGGGTCACAGCCACTGTATTTTTAGCTCCATGTCCCAGTCAGGCTTGTAAAACTTTCCCTTCTTTCTGTTTCCAGTCACTTGTGGATCATCTTGGAGCTCTGGCTGGATTTTTCCCACTCCTTCTGTTTGGTTTTCTGGTTGGATGCCTCCCAGATGGAGGGGGGGACTCTTGGGGGCTCTGTTCCATCCTTTGCCTGCGTGTGCATTTTGGATAAAGGATGGATCAGGCAATAGCAGGGATTCAGGGATGCAGGGATGCAGGGGTACCAGAATACAGGGATTCAGGGATACAGGGAATAGATGGAATACAGGGATACAGGGGTACAGGGGTACAGGAATGCAGGGATACAGTGATGCAGGGGTACAGGGATACAGGGATGCCAGAATACAGGGATTCAGGGATACAGGGAATAGATGGAATACAGGGATAGAGGGGTACAGGAATACAGGGGTATAGGGAATACAGGGATACAGGAATACAGGGGTTCAGGGATGCAGGAGTACAGGGATACAGGGAATAGCAGGGAAACAGGGATACAGGAATACAGGGATATAGGGGTGCAGGAATACAGGGATACAGGAATACAGGGATACAGGAATACAGGGATACAGGAATACAGGAATACAGGGGTACAGGAATACAGGGATACAGGGGTACAGGGATGCAGGAATACAGGGATACAGGGATACAGGGGTACAGGAATACAGGGGTACAGGAATACAGGGATACAGGGATATAGGGGTACAGGAATACAGGGTACAGGGAATACAGGGATAGAGGGATTCAAGGATACTGGGATACAGGAATACAGGAATAGAGGAATACAGGAGTACAGGGATACTGGAATACAGTATTACAAAAATACAGGAATGCAGGGATGCAGAGATGCAGAGATTCAAGGATTCAGGGATACAGGGATTCAGGCATACAGGGATAGAGGGATACAGGAACACAGGAATACAGGAATACAAAAATACAGGAATGCAGGGATGCAGAGATGCAGGGATTCAGGGATGCAGGGATGCAGGGATTCAGGCATACAGGAACACAGGAATACAAAAATACAGGAATGCAGGGATGCAGGAATGCAGGGATTCAGGGATTCAGGCATACAGGAACACAGGAATACAAAAATACAGGAATGCAGGGATGCAGGAATGCAGGGATTCAGGCATACAGGGATACAGGGATACAAAAATACAGGAATGCAGGGATTCAGGCATACAGGAACACAGGAATACAAAAATACAGGAATGCAGGGATGCAGGGATGCAGGGATTCAGGCATACAGGGATACAGGATCCAGCCCCATCCCAGGATCCTCCAGCTCACCCTCCCAGCACACCCAACTCCATCTGTGAGGAAAAATAATCAGCAGGAGGGCTGCAGCTCCATGGAATCATGAAAAAGAGACATTAAATCCCATCTTATTCCAACCCCTGCCATGGGCAGGGACACCTTGCACTAAACCAGGATGTTCATGTTGTTTTTGTGTCAGAGTAAGAGAAAAACAGAATTACATGAGAAAATGTCTGGGCACAGCCCTTCCAAGTGAGGAGGTCACACCCACAGCTAAAAAAAATAGTTAGACTTGAGAAAGTGACAGTTTATGGGAATCTGGGGAAAAGTCATGTGAGAGCTGCATCCCCCTGCAAAGCTGAACCCAAAAGCCAGAATGATAATTGTTATTATTATTTATACTCTTTAAAAAGCTTGAAAATTCAAACTCTGCTGGGAGAGCTGGGAGTGTTCACATGGAGAAGATTTTTGGGTCTCAGTGTTGGGTGCTAGGCTCTGATTTTAAGCCTATGAAGTTTGGGGATACCACAAACAAAAAAACAAAAAACCAAACAAACAAACAAAAAAATAAAAAAAACTCACAAAAACAAACCAAAACAAAATGGAAAAGGCTGGTCCCTCTTTCAGAACGGGATCATTCTGCTGTAGGTGACCAGAGGACTCAGAGGAAAGGCTTCACATGAATATGAGGGGATGCAGAGGTGCAGAAGCAGCTGCAAGAGCAGAAGGCAGCTGTGGTAAAGCCAAATGTGACTTTTCCCTGTGTCATGGGAAGCCCTGGAAGCACAGCAGGACCAGATGGGAAGCCCAGCCATGCCATGTCCCCATAAGTCACTTCCTTGGCTAATGGATGTAATCCAGTTACACAGGGATCACACCCTCTGGAGCCCAGGGAGGGTTCCTGTGCCTGGGCAGGCAGCTCTGCCTTGCTTCCAGCATCCCAAACTGGAGCAGCAATTCCAGAAATGCTCTGTGGGAATGCTGGGCTTGGAGACACCACTGCACCCACCCCATTAACCCATTGATCCCATCCCATCCCATCCCATCCCATTATCCCATCCCATTATCCCATCCCATCCCATCCCATCCCATCCCATCCCATCCCATTATCCCACCCCATTGATCCCATCCCATCCCATCCCATCCTGTCCCATCATCCCATCATCCCATTATCCCATCATCCCATTATCCCATCATCCCATTATCCCATTATCCCATTATCCCATTATCCCATCCATATCCCACCTTTGTAGGGTGTTCCCAAACGTTGCCCACATTTCCTGACCCCCCTGAAGGGGGTTGAGGGGATTTTGTGGCCCCAGTAAAACCACAGCCAAAACAGCCAAAACTGAGAATTTCCTCCCTGCTGACAGCACAGAGGTGTGGAGGAGATGTTCCAAACAAGCCAGGAAAGCAGGGGGCAAGAGGGAAATGCTTTTCCTTTCTTCTCCACTCTGCCAAAATCCCTATTTCCCAAAACCAAGGCGTGGCCCCACCATCGCTGGGGGATGGAGAGGGATTACTGAGAGGGGCTGAAGTGCCAGAACAAGGGGATTTCCACTGACAGAGGTTAGGTGGGATATTGAGAAGGAATTCCTGGCTGGGATGGAATTCCCAGAGCAGCTGTGGCTGCCCCTGGATCCCTGGAATGTCCCAGGCCAGGTTGGGTGGGATTTGGAGCAGCCTGGGACAGTGGGGGTGTCCCTGCCACGGCAGGGGTGACACTGGGTGGGATTTAAGGTGCCTTCCCACCCAAACCATTCCACAATTCCCTGGCAGATTTTGGAGAAGATCCCCACTCCCTGCATCCCCTCCAGCCACTGTGGAAGTCTCACCATTTTTACAAGTCTGAGGGGCAGCTGATGCCCTCTGTTGTCTCCTGGGAACAGCTTTTCCCTCCCTCCCTCCCCTCCAGCAGCAGGTTTCCAGATGGAAATTCAGGATTAAAGACCTGCCTGCAGCTTCCCTGCCCAGCAGGTTTCCGGTGTGGGAATAAAAAAGTCATTAAGGGCCGGCACAGACAATGAAATGAAACTTTGTCATCTTGTATTTGAGCTGAGGGAGCTGATGAGAGGCAAATTAATTTGCTTTTTCCAAAGGCTCCTGTGTGACGTTAATAAAAGCAGCATTTTGTGCAGCTCATGGCTCAGCATGCAGAGATTCAGTCCTTGTCCTCACACAGCTCTGGGGAAAGCTCTGGCTCTTTTCTCCTTTGCAAGCAGGGAAAGAAAGAATTTTTTTATTCCAGAGCTTGGGGTAATCCCTGCCCAGCAGCTCAGGATGCATCCTGGCAAAGGGACTCGGGTTTAAGGGGCTCCTCTCCTTGCAGACATTTTCTCTTTTATTTTGGCATTAAATTGATGCAAATCATTTCTCTGAGCCCACTTGCCAGGATTGCTGTCTGATGGTTGGGGGAGTGACTCTCCTGCAGCAAACAGCAGATCCCAGGGGATGGATTTGGGAGGTTCTCTCCCAGCCCTGCATTTCCTGATCAGGAGCCACAAACCTCCCAAAAAAACCCAAAAAAACCCGAAGCAACTGGTAATTAGTGGTCAGCAGAGGAGCTGGGGGCTGGCAGGAGAGGATCCTTGGATTCTGGGAGAATCCTGCCTTTGGGCTGTGCCCCAGATCCTGCTGGCTTCTCTCCCCACCCTGTCACATTCTGTCCCTGCAGGATGTGACCTCCTTGCCATTTCCAACATTTTTCCCATTTTTTAAAAATTTTTCTTTCTATCTCTTGCACGCCAGGCAGCCATTCCCTCCAGCTTAGAGGAGAATTAGGCAACTGCTCCTGAAATTCCAGCCTGAGCAAGCAGGTCATGACCATCCAGATAAATAAGGCTCAAGGACTCAAGGCTCTCCCCAAAGTTTTTGGCTCGTTTTTCAGCTGAGCACACTCTGAGACACGATGGGAGCCCCAAAACTGAGCCCAGAATGTGCTTTTCCTGCTGCTGTGTGCATGGATGAGGGAATAATTTGGGAAGGAAGCTGTGCCCTCCAAGTGCTGGGTGGGATGGTGCCAAATTCGGGTTCCCAAGGTTCATGACATCCTGTTGGTGTGGGGAGCTTCACCCCCATGGGCAGGCACATCTGGAAACCCTGTCCTTAAAATTCCACACCCCCTCCAAAGCCCCCCCCAGCCACAGGGTGCTGCCAAAAACCCACTTGAGCAAGAGCAGCCCCTGCCTGACATCTGCCCACACGCATTTGGGAGGCCAGGAAACTTCCTGTGGATTTTGGCTGCCTGACAGAAGTGACCTCAGCTCTGCCTTTTTTTAGGGTGGGTATTTTTGGGGGTTGTGTTTTGATAACAGGTGGGAGCTTTTTGCCTGGCTGTGGGACAAGCAGGTTTCAGGGAAGAGCTCAGAGATGGGAGGGGGGTGGATTTCTGTAGCTCTGGTAAAAGAAATGTCATTCTGCTCTGAAAAATGCAGTTTATTGCCACTTTTTAGGAATTTGGAGGTACCCACTTCCCCCAGCCAGCCTCTCCTGCTGCCCTCTCCCCCCATTCCCATGGTTTCATCCCACATCCAAGACATTTCCTCCAGATCTACCCTGAGGAGCATCACAAGCACAAACCCATGCATGATTCAGCAGGCTCCTTTGAGAGAGACATTTATTATTTAAATAATAACTTCTTTTTTTTTTTTTTTAACATCACCTCGACTCACAAACCACAGCAAAGCCCCAAATCTTGGCACCTTTGGGCTCCCTGAGCAGAGCTGCAGCTCCCAAATGAGACTCCACACTCAGAACTGCACACTGGGTGTGCTGGGTGCTGCTCAAATGGGAGCCACAAGGAAATTCCTAATGGCACTGGTGGCCTTGGAGTGTGCAGTTGGATGCTCCTCATCCCAGTGGGAACAATCCTGGAGCCCCAAAGAGCAAGAGGAATCCCAGAAAATAAAATAGTGGTGTTGAAGGATGCTGCCCAAAGGGGCAGGATTGATGACCTGGATGGTTTTGCAGTTGGTTTTTTGCTTTTATTGATTTTTTTTGTTTGTTTGTTTGCTTTATTTTAAATAAATATTTGTCCCAATCAAGGACAAAGCCAAACCTCACCAGCAGCACCACCCTGGATGTGGGGCTGTGACCATTCCTGGTCAGGCTCTTTATTCCCTTTGTTGGCTCTTGCACAAATCAGGGGGCAAAGGGAATTTCCAAATGGGTGCTGAGGAGGGGCTGCTCTGCTCCATCACAGCGCCAGGGAAGTGCCAAAATTTGGCTTTTTTAGTACCTCGGTGCCCCTCAGGGACCCATCAGTGCCTAAAATCTCAGGGGTGTTGGACAGACAAACAGACAGACATGAGCACACAGACCTGCCCCTGAAAAAGTGCATTTCTTTAGGCAACCTGCCTTTAAAAAAAGGGAAATTTTTGAGGATACACTGCTCCCTTCCTCTCCTTCCCAATCCTTAGGGATCTGGGGGCGCAGACAGGTGTTTGCAGCCATCTCCAAAAAACCTCGCTGGGAGCACCCCAGCAGGAATCTCTGCTTCCCGACATCCCCCAACCTCGGGATTACAGCAAAACCCCCCAAGCTCCAGGGCTGAGCCTTTCTCCAGGCGGGACAGCAGCACCCAAGGGTCTCCAACCCTTCCAACCTCATCCCTGCGAGAGGCCACCAGGCGACACCTGCGCCACCCGCTCTCCGGACGAGCCCGAGGGCACCTCCCAGGCGGCAGGACTCTCCCGGAATCCCGCAGCTACCGCCCGCAGAGGTGTGGCCGTGGCAGCTTGGTGACAGCGGGGGACACGGCGCGGCCGCCGGGGCCCGCGGGGGCGAGCTGGCAGCAGAGCACGGAGCGCAGGAGGCGCAGCACGGGCGGGCGCAGGATGGCGAACACCCAGGGGTCCACGATGGAGTTGATGGACAGGAAACGCAGGGCCAGCAGGTCCCACTCGTGGTCCGCCTCCTCCTGGCTGAACTTGTTCACGTAGGCTCGGATCTGCGGGGTCAGGGGTGGGGTGGGGTGGGGAGGAGCTCAGAAATCCTTGTCCCACCACGCCCTGCCACGGCTCTGCCCTGGAGGGATGTCCCTCGAATGGGATGTCCCTTGAATGGGGTGTTATCATCTCATCCCGCCTGGAAGGATGCTCCTTAGCTTGGCACATCTTCCCTTATCATGCTGAGCTATCCCCACAGGCTTCAGTGATGCCACCAAGCCTCAGTACCCATGGTAATCCTTTGTAACCCATCCCTTTCCCCCTGGTACCAGCCTTTCCCCTGGTACCAGCCTTTTCCTCCTTGGTACCAGCCTTTCCCCCTTGGTACCAGCCTTTCCCCCTTGGTACCAGCCTTTCCCCCTGGTACCAGCCTTTCCCCTGGTACCAGCCTTTCCCCCTGGTACCAGCCTTTCCCCCTCTGGTACCAGCCTTTCCCCTTGGTACCAGCATTTTCCTCTTGGTACCAGCCTTTCCCCTGGTACCAGCCTTTCCCCTTGGTACCAGCCTTTCCCTCTTGGTACCAGCCTCTTTCCCCTGGTACCAGCCTTTCCCTCTTGGTACCAGCCTTTTCCCCTTGGTACCAGCCTTTCCCCCTGGTACCAGCCTCTCCCCCTGGTACCAAGCCTTTCCCCCTGGTACCAGCCTCTCCCTGGTACCAGCCTTTTCCCCTGGTACCAGCCTCTCCCCTTGGTACCAGCCTTTTCCCCTTGGTACCAGCCTTTCCCCTGGTACCAGCCTTTTCCCCTGGTACCAGCCTTTCCCCCTGATACCAGCCTTTCCCCTGGTACCAGCCTTTCCTCTTGGTACCAGCCTTTCCCCCTGGTACCAGCCTTTCCCCTTGGTACCAGCCTTTCCCCTTGGTACCAGCCTTTCCCCTTGGTACCAGCCTTTTCCCCTTGGTACCAGCCTTTCCCCCTGGTACCAGCCTTTTCCCCTTGGTACCAGCCTTTTCCCCTGATACCAGCCTTTCCCCTGGTACCAGCCTTTCCCCCTTGGTACCAGCCTTTTCCCCTGGTACCAGCCTTTCCCCTGGTACCAGCCCTTTCCCCCTGATACCAGCCTTTCCCCTGGTACCAGCCTTTCCCCTGGTACCAGCCTTTCCCCCTGGTACCAGCCTTTCCCCCTGATACCAGCCTTTCCCCTGGTACCAGCCTTTCCCCCTGGTACCAGCCTTTCCCCTGGTACCAGCCTTTTCCCCTGGTACCAGCCTTTCCCCTGGTGCCAGCCTTTCCCCCTTGGTACCCAGCCTTTTCCCCTTAGTACCAGCCTTTCCCCTTGGTACCAGCCTTTCCCCCTGGTGCCAGCCTTTCCCCTGGTACCAGGCTTTTCCCTGGTACCAGCCTTTCCCCCTGGTACCAGCCTTTCCCCCTGGTACCAGCCTTTCCCCTTGGTACCAGCCTGTTTCCTCTTGGTACCAGCCTTTTCCCCTGGTACCAGCCTTTCCCCCTTGGTACCAGCCTTTTCCCTCTTGGTACCAGCCTTTTCCCCTTGGTACCAGCCTTTCCCCTGGTACCAGCCTTTTCCCCTTGGTACCAGCCTTTCCCTCTGGTACCAGCCTTTCCTCTTGGTACCAGCCTTTCCCCTGGTACCAGCCTTTCCTCTTGGTACCAGCCTCTCCCCTTGGTACCAGCTTTGCTTTCCCCCATAAAAACCCCAGTTTTTCCCCCAGTTCTCCAGCTCTTGTCCCTGAACCCTTCACAGAGCTGCTGGATAATAAAGGAATCTCTGTTGAATTGCCATACAATGCTTCTGTCTGTCCCCCTATCCCAAATTCATCCAAGCCCCATCCAAGCTTCCACCTGTGGCTCCAGCCCCAGCTTCTCTGGACCACCTGTATCAGTGCCTCACCACCCTCACAGTAAAGAATTTTTTCCCACTATCCCATCTAAACCTCCTTTCTGTCAGTTTGAATCCATTTCTCCCTTGTCCTGTCACTCCAGGCCTTTGTAAAGAGTGTTTCTCCATCTTTCCTATAGTTCAAGTTCTGGAAGGTCACAATTAGGTGACCCCAAATCCTTCTCTTCTCCAGGGTGAGCAATCCCAATCTCCCAGCCTTTCCTCACAGCACAGCTGCTCCATCCCTTTAATCAACTTGGTGTCTCCTCTGGACTCACTCCAGCAGTTCCAGGTCCTTCCTGTGCTGGAAGAACCCCAGGGCTGGACACAGCACTGCACTGGGGTCTCCCAATCACCTCCCTCAACCCGGGACAACTCACAGGGAGAAATAACTCCAGTCCTGGGCTCCCCAAGATCTGCCCCCCAGGCAGCTCTTTTGGGGTGATTTGGGCTGTCACAGCAAATTTGCTGACACTGTGGGTTTAAATGACCTTTAAATGAAAACCAGCCAGGTTTAAGAGCCACAGTGGCTGCTGGAGGAAGTGGTGTCTCTCACCTTGAGACCACAGGGGAGCAGTGAGCGTGGGAGGATGAGGATGAGGATGAGGATGAGGATGGAGGGCGCTGGACCTGCCGCTCCTTCCTGCAACTGCCGACTCATCCCAGCCCTGGGGCTTCCTGGAAGGGTGACTCAGCACTCCTTACTCATTCGGGTCACTCCCACCCCCTCACTCGGGCTGGGGACATGCCTGGATGGGGATGGGCAGCAGGAGCATCCCTGCCCTGCCTGGGCTCTGC
Organism: Luscinia megarhynchos; assembly: GCA_034336665.1. Lineage (NCBI taxonomy): Eukaryota > Metazoa > Chordata > Aves > Passeriformes > Muscicapidae > Luscinia > Luscinia megarhynchos. The sequence continues at coordinate 58,752,541 of CM067568.1, forward strand.
TGGGTGCCACCCACGGCACATCCACGCTGGCTGCACCCAGTGTTCCCAAACTCTGCTGGTTTTTGGGGTGGAATTTGTGCCCTCATGGCCTCACGTGCCTGGACTGCTCCTGTGGGCAGCTGGGGACAGGAGAGAAAGTGTCACCCCAAGGAGGCAGCTGGGTTTGAGGCGCTGCCAAGGCAGGGAAGCTGCCTCTGGATAAGGCTCTATCTGCCACCACAGGGCCATGGGATCCCAGCCAGCCCTGCTTTCCCAGCCCCTCTGCCCCAGCACACCCACAGGGCCCTGCCCACGTGGCCCCACCGAGGGGTTGACCACAGGCAGCCACACTGGGGCTTTTTTGGGACACGGGAAGAGCTGTCCATCATGTGTGGGTTCATGGCCAGCAGCTGGAGTGTCTCTCAGGGCTTTGAGGCTCCTGGGATGTTCATCTGGACACTACTCCTTTGTCCTAAAACCCTGGCTCGGCTGCATCCTGTGGTTATTTCCTTTTCCCTAAGGAAAAGCAAGGGAGTGTGAAGGGCAGGTAGAGTCTATTTAACACCAAGAGTGTGAAATTAGCGCTGGCTGTGCTCCCAGCCTTGATGGGGTCACTTCTAACGGGCCCAACTGACCTCCTGCACTGGGGGGCTCTCACACCTGGGCAGAGGCTGGAGGTGCTCCAGAGCCATCCATGCCCCTGCTGGAAAAGCACTTGGATGGATGGAAAGTGGCCCTTGGGAGGGGAGAGCCCAGACAGAGCCAGGGCACTCAGTCTCTGCTCTTGCTCACTTGGTTGTTTTGATCCTGGGTTTCTGCTGGAAGCCTCGTGCATGGATGGGGCACGGGATGTGGGCAGATCCCTGGGGATGACACGTGCTGTGGCTGCTGTGCCAGATCTCTGTTCCCAGAAACCTCCCAGCCCTGTGCCTGTGCCTGCCTGCTGCAGGGGAGCAGAGAACACTGACAGCAAGGGTGCAGCTCCCTGCATCTCCAGGGATGGAATCTGTGCATTTCCAGCCACAGAAACTGGGGATAACTCATCCTGCCCAGCATGGATATCCACTGCCTCCAGCCCAGGGCAGCTCCTTCATCCCATCTCCAGAAGTGTAATTGGTTGTTTTGCCATCCCTCACTCCTCCACCATGAGTTCCTGGATCCTGGGAATCAGTGATGCTGATCCCCCCAGCCTGTCCCTGCCTGAGCCACATGGCCTGGCCTTGGAGCCTCTGTGGGGTGGGAGGGCACCTCTGCTCCTGCCACCCCATCCTTCTGCCACCCCATCCTCCTGCCACTCCATTCTCTCATTTTCCCATCCTCCTGCCACCCTGTCCTTCTGCCACTCCATCCTGCTGCCACTCCATCCTCCCCTGCCACCCCCATCCCTCCTGCCACTCCATCCTGCTGCCACCCCCATTCTCCCCTGCCACTCCATCCCTCCTGCCACCCCATTCTCCTGCCACTCCATCCTCCTGCCACCCCCATCCTCCCGCCACCCCATCCTGCTGCCACCCCCATTCTCCTGCCACCCCATTCTCCTGCCACTCCATCCCTCCTGCCACCCCATCCTCCTCTGCCACCCCCATCCCGCTGCTGCCACCCCATCCTCCTGCCACACCCTCATCCTGCTGCTACCCCATCCTCCTGCCACCCCCATCCTGCTGCCACCCCATCCTCCTGCCACCCCATCCTCCCTGCCACCCCATCCTGCTGCCACCCTATCCTCCTGCCACTCCCATCCTCTGCCACTCCCATCCTCCTGCCACTCCCATCCTCCTGCCACCCCATCCTGCTGCCACTCCATCCTCCTGCCACCCTCATCCTCGCTGCCACCCCATCCTCCTCCCATGCCACCCCATCCTCCTGCTACTCCCATCCTGCTGCTACCCCCATCCTCCTGCCACCCCATCCTCCTCTGCCACTCCCATCCTGCTGCCACTCCCATCTCCTCCTGCCACCCCATCCTCCTGCCACTCCATCCTGCTGCCACTCCATTTTCCTGCCACTCCATCCTCCTGCCACTCCATCCTCCTGCCACCCCATCCTTCTGCCACCCCCATCCTCCTGCCACTCCATCCTCCTGCCACCCCATCCTCCTGCCACCCCATCCTCCTGCCACCCCATCCTCCTGCCACTCCATCCTGCTGCCACTCCATTTTCCTGCCACTCCATCCTCCTGCCACCCCATCCTCCTGCCACCCCATCCTCCCTGCCACCCCCATCCTCCTGCCACTCCCATCCTCCCGCCACCCCCATCCTCCCGCCACCCATTTTCCTGCCACCCTCCTTCTGCCACCCCATCCTTCTCTGCCACTCCATCCCTCCTGCCACCCATTCTGCTGCCACTCCATTTTCTTTCCTGCCACTCCATCCTCCTGCCACCCCATCCTCTCATTTTCCCATCCTTCTGCCACCCCATCCTCCTGCCACCCCATCCTCCTGCCACCCCATTTTCCTGCCACCCCATCCTCCTGCCACTCCATCCTCCTGCCACTCCATCCTCCTGCCACCACATTCTTCTACCATTCCATTCTCCCATTTCCTCATCCTTCTGCCACCCCATTTTCCTGCCACTCCGTCCTCCTGCCACCTCATCCTCCTGCCACTCCATTCTCCTGCCACCCCATTTTCCTGCCACTCCATCCTCAAGCCACCCCATCCTCCTGCCACTCCATTCTCCCATTTTTCCCATCCTCCTGCCACCCCCTGCCTCCTCCTGGCACTGGGGATACAGGGAGTGATTCCCCCCACTCCCCAGGTGATGTGCAAGTTGCCAAGCTCATGGCTGAGCTGGGCTCTCCCAAGCTTTGGGAACAGCAGAGCTTCCACCTCAAGCCTCGAGGTTTGCCCAGCAGAGCTGGGGGAAGCTTTATACAAACCAGGGGAGAAACGTGGGTGCTGGGGAGAGGACGGGGAACAGTGACACTCACCGTGAAGGGCAGGGAGCAGATGACGAAGGTGATGGTCATGATGGAGAGCAGCAGCAGGTGGTCGACCTCCTCGGCCATGGAGAAGATGCGGCGGCCGCAGCCGGCGGCGCGGGGCTGCTCGGGGCCGGTGACCCGGCGCGTCCTCTGGCCCCGCCGGTGCATGCGGGCCAGGTTGGCGATGACGCTCAGGTTGCAGAGCAGCACGGCGACGATGAGGAAGAGCAGCAGCGTGGCGTAGAGCAGCGAGAAGGTGACGTTCAGCCCCGCCGCATCCACGGCGCCCTGGTGGTGCATCTGGATGAAGCACCAGGTGCCGGGGCAGTACTGCACGAAGCGGCCGAAGCCCAGCAGCGGCAGCGAGCAGAAGGCGCCCGAGAAGCTGTAGATGGCCGGCAGGGCCACCAGCCCCGTGCGGGGGCTCAGGAAGCGCTCGTAGAAGTAGGGCCGCCCCAGGGCCAGGCAGCGCTCCAGAGCCATGGTGAAGAGGATGAGCATGGTGGCGAGGCCGAAGAAGCTCATGGCGAAGCCGAAGTAGAGGCAGATGTGCCCTCCGCGGGCCAGCGCGGTCAGGGTGCGGTTGCGGTGGTAGGATGCCAGCACCAAGGGGCTGACGGAGCAGGTGCCCAGCAGGTCGGTGACCACCAGCGCCAGCACCAGGACGTGGAACAGCGCGGGCGGGCGCTGCCGGGGCCCGCGGCGGCCGTGCAGCAGCAGCCCCAGCGCCAGGAGGTTGCCCAGGAGCCCGGCCGAGAACATGAGCGCGCTGACCAGCGGGCGAGCCCCGGCCGGCAGCGCTGCCCCGTCCCGCCCGCACGCCCGGCCCGTCCCGTTCATCCCGCCCGACTGCGCCCGCCTGCCCCGGCACCGGCACCGGCACCGGCACCGCCCGCCCCGACCGCACCGCCCCGCCCTGCCCCCGCTCCTGCCTGCCGCCGCCCCGGCACTGCCCCGGCGCCCGGTACCGCCCCCTGGCCCCCCTGGTACCTCCCCCGGCCCCCCCAGTACCGCCCCTGGGCCTCGGCACCGCCCCGCAGGGACGGACGGAGCGCAGCCGGGGGATGCGCACGGACCGAGCCTGGCCGGACCGAGTCCCGGTACCGGTCTGAGAGCCTCGAACATGGCCAGTCCCGGTTCGGTCCGATAGTCCCGGTACCGGTCCGGGAGCCCCGAACACGGCCGGTTCCCACGTGGTCCGACAGTCCCGGTACCGGTCTGGAAGTCCCGAACACGGCCAGTCCCGGTACCGGGCTGAGAGCTCCGGACACGGCCGGTCCCCTTGTGGTCCGACAGTCCCGGTACCGGTCTGGAAGTCCCGAACACGGCCAGTCCCGGTACCGGTCTGGAAGCCCTGGACACGGCCGGTCCTGGTGTGATCCGACAGTCCCGGTACCGGTGTAGGAGCTCTGGACACAGGCAGTCCCGGTACCGGGCTGGAAGTCCCGAACACGGCCGGTCCTGGTGCGATCCGACAGTCCCGGTACCGGTCTGGGAGCTCTGGACACAGGGCAGTCCCGGTACCGGGTCTGGAAGTCCCTGGACACGGCCGGTCCTGGTGTGATCCCGGACGAGTCCCGGTACCGGTGCAGGGAGCTCTGGGACGCAGGGCAGTCCCCGTCGGTACCGGGCTGAAGTCCTCGAGCACGGGCGGTCCCCAGTGTCGGTCCAGGAGCCAGTGCCGGGTCCGGGAGCCCAGTGCAGGGAGCCCGGTGCCGGTCCGGGAGCCCAGTGCCGGTCCGGGAGCCCAGTGCAGGAGCCCGGTGCCGGTCCGGGAGCCCAGTGCAGGGCAGCCTCCGGTGCCAGTCCGGGAGCTGCGCTGCAGGAGCCGGTGCCCGGCACAGCTCAGTGCGCAGCCCGGTGTCACTCCAGGAGCCCGGGTGTCAGCTCCTGGAGCCCGGTGCCATCCCGGCCCAGTGCCGGCTCCAGCAGCCCCGGGTGCCGCTCCAAGGGCTGCCCCGAGGCACTGGCAGACCCCGTGCAGACCGGGAGCTGCTCACCGTGGGCCCAGCAGCCCGGTGCATCAGCTCCTGGGGCAGCCCGGGTGTCACTCCAGCAGCCCGGGTGTCACTCCGGCAGCCCGGGTGTCACTCCAGGAGCCCGGGTGTCACTCCAGCAGCCCGGGTGTCACTCCGGCAGCCCGGGTGTCACTCCTGGAGCCCGGGTGTCACTCCAGGAGCCCGGGTGTCACTCCAGGAGCCCGGGTGTCACTCCAGGAGCCCGGGTGTCACTCCAGCAGCCCGGGTGTCACTCCAGGCAGCCCGGGTGTCACTCCAGGAGCCCGGGTGTCACTCCAGCAGCCCGGGTGTCACTCAGGAGCCCGGGTGTCACTCCAGCAGCCCGGGTGTCACTCCAGGAGCCCGGGTGTCACTCCAGCAGCCCGGGTGTCACTCCAGCAGCCCGGGTGTCACTCCTGGAGCCCGGGTGTCACTCCAGGAGCCCGGGTGTCACTCCAGGAGCCCGGGTGTCACTCCTGGAGCCCGGGTGTCACTCCAGCAGCCCGGGTGTCACTCCAGGAGCCCGGGTGTCACTCCTGGAGCCCGGGTGTCACTCCGGCAGCCCGGGTGTCACTCCAGGAGCTCGGGTGTCACTCCACGAGCTCGGGTGTCGGGTTCAGGAGCTCGGGTGTCACTCCAGCAGCCCGGGTGTCACTCCAGGAGCCCGGGTGTCACTCCAGGAGCCCGGGTGTCACTCCTGGAGCCCGGGTGTCACTCCAGCAGCCCGGGTGTCACTCCAGCAGCCCGGGTGTCACTCCAGCAGCCCGGGTGTCACTCCAGGAGCCCGGGTGTCACTCCAGGAGCCCGGGTGTCACTCCAGCAGCCCGGGTGTCACTCCAGGAGCCCGGGTGTCACTCCTGGAGCCCGGGTGTCACTCCAGCAGCCCGGGTGTCACTCCAGGAGCCCGGGTGTCACTCCAGCAGCCCGGGTGTCACTCCTGGGGCAGCCCGGGTGTCACTCCAGCAGCCCAGGTGTCACTCCAGCAGCCCGGGTGTCACTCCTGGAGCCCGGGTGTCACTCAGGAGCCCGGGTGTCACTCCAGCAGCCCGGGTGTCACTCCCGGCAGCCCGGGTGTCACTCCAGGAGCCCGGGTGTCACTCCAGCAGCCCGGGTGTCACTCCAGGAGCCCGGGTGTCACTCCAGCAGCCCGGGTGTCACTCCTGGAGCCCGGGTGTCACTCCTGGAGCCCGGGTGTCACTCCAGCAGCCCGGGTGTCACTCCAGGAGCCCGGGTGTCACTCCAGGAGCCCGGGTGTCACTCCAGCAGCCCGGGTGTCACTCCAGGAGCCCGGGTGTCACTCCCAGCAGCCCGGGTGTCACTCCAGGAGCCCGGGTGTCACTCCGGCAGCCCGGGTGTCACTCCAGCAGCCCGGGTGTCACTCCTGGAGCCCGGGTGTCACTCCTGGAGCCCGGGTGTCACTCCAGGAGCCCGGGTGTCACTCCAGCAGCCCGGGTGTCACTCCAGCAGCCCCGGGTGTCACTCCAGCAGCCCGGGTGTCACTCCAGCAGCCCGGGTGTCACTCCTGGAGCCCGGGTGTCACTCCAGCAGCCCGGGTGTCACTCCAGCAGCCCGGGTGTCACTCCAGCAGCCCGGGTGTCACTCCAGGAGTTTCGGTGCCGGGCTGGGATCGCTCTCACAGCCAGTCCCCCTCCAGGTCCTGGGTCACCATCTGTCCCAGCGCCTATCCAGGAGCCCCTGGCATGGTCAGAGATCCCCAGTGGTGTCTGGAATTTTTGGGAGGCACAGCCAGCTCCAGTCTGGCCAAGGCCCAGCCAGCCCTGGGGCTCCAAAACCCCAAAACCCTCTGAGCCCAGAGCCCCAGATGAGCCCAGGGAATTCCTGTGGCCCCAGAGGAGCCCATGCAGAGCTCCCTGCCCCATGGCTGACCCCATGCCGTGTCCCCATTGTCCCCTTCCCCTGCAGGTCATCAGAGGGGTGCAGCCTGTCTGGCCATGGCCTTAAAGCCCACCCAGTCCCAGGGACACCTTCCACCACCCCAGGTTGCTGCAAGGCTCATCCAGGGATGGGAAATCCACATTCTCCATCCCAGTGTCCTCAGATGCTCTCTCCATCCTCCAGGACACCAGCCCTCACTCAAGTCCTCACTAGCAGGCCTCACTGCCTTTATTGAAGCAGCTGTAACTTCCAGAATGCCTCAAGGATAAAAAAATCTTTTACCCCCAGTGGCCCTGGGGCTGTTCCACCAGCTGTAACAATTTAATTTTCAATTTACTCCATCCACCTGATGCCCCTGCAGCAGGGATGACTCCAGCCCTGACACAGCAGGTTGCAGAGCCACCAGTGGCTGTTACTTTTAAAACCACGGTTTTGTAACAGGAACTTCGCAAAGGAAACGCGGGGCACGGCGAACGCGAGAGCGCTGCGGTTTGTGACAGCACCTCAGCTCCTCAGGAGGGGCCACTCCTCGCCCTGCCTGTGCTCCCTCTCCTCTCTCAGCTCTTCAGCGTGCTGGGGAGGCCAGCTGAGGGTGAGGTGGCAAAGCTCCAGCTCTGCTCCCGTGTTCAGATCAATGGGTGGGATGGAAAACACAACCAGGAGCTCTTCCAGCCCTGGCCCACCACAGCACCAAAGCACACGGACACATCTGACCGATTCCAGAGGCTGGGTGGCACCCTGGCACCTTCAGCCCTTCTTTGTGCCGCCCACAAATTCAGCCGAGGCTGAGTCCCGCCCTGATCCACCACTCTGCCCATCCAGAGACCTTTCCCCCATGGAGGGGCTGCTCCAAGGCTTTTCCCAGCCTCCCACTCCTTTCTGGCATTCCGTGTCACAGCTCAGGAAGGGGTTTTGGCTTCTTCTGGAGCTCATTTTCCTGGCAGCTAATGGAGCCTTAAATACCCTTCTGGGGCTTCAGGCTTCTCCACTGACAGTTGTCTCTGATGGGATTTTTCTGCAATAATAGGAAAATTGCTGGGCTTTTGTTTTTTCATTCCCCCTTCTGAGCTCAAAACCAGGAACAGGCTGCTTGGTACAATCTGTCCTGCCTTGGGAAGTGTTTGTTTTCTTCCCTTTGCTTCCATGTTTAGCTCGTGTCTTGCTTCTAGCAAAGGCCAATATCAAATCCTAGAATTATTTAAGTTGGAAAAGTCCTCTAAGACAACAAGTCCAACCATTCCCCCAGCACTGCCAAGACAATCACTGCCCCATGTCCCCAAGTGCCACGTCCTCACAGCTTTTAAATCCCTCCAGGGATGGGGACTCCACTGCCCTGGGCAGCTGTGCCAATGAAGATTTTTTTCTCCAACATCCAATCTAAACCTCCCCTGGTGCAACTTGAAGCCATTTCCCCTTGTCCTGTCCCTGTTCCCTCCTGGCAGGGAGTTGTGCAGAGCCACAAAATCCCCCCTGAGCCTCCTTTTCTCCAGCTGAGCCCCTTCCCAGCTCCCTCAGCCCCTCCTGGTGCTGCAGACCCTTCCCAGCTCCATTCCCTTCTCTGGTCACACTCCAGCACCTCACACACCCTCTCAAGGTTTGTTGGCATTGTTTTCTCTAAAAGAAGATTTCCAGGCTTGGCCCAGCTGGAGAAAACACTCTGGGCTTGTAGGAAAGTTTCATGAACTCCTGACTCAACCTCTGGAGTTTGCTGCCTGTGGCTGGGGAGGGTGTTGGGATCCTGCTCCATCCCTGGTAGATTTTAAAGGATGGCTCTGGCACCAGGACATGGAGGAATCCATCCCTCCTGTTTATGGTGAGTGGATTTCATCCTTTTTTAACCAAACCCCTAATCCTGACTTGTGTTGGACAAATCCAGGCAACACTTCTCATCCAAAGCCTTCCCATCCTTTACCTCGTGTTCCAGCCTCACTCCCCATCCTGGGAAAGCAGAGCCAGGTTTTGGTGCCTTGTTTTCTTGTCCTGTACCAGCACCTGGGTGCAGGGGTTAAAAAATAAATGAAACCACCCCTGAGCTGGGCTCCTGGCAGCCCTGGCACGGCTGCCTGCCCAGGCACGCGCCTCCCTGCTTCCAGAATAGCTCAAAAATGCGGGCAGGCAACAATGAAAAAAAAAAAATATGGGCTCTTTGCAAGAAAGAAACAATTTGTCGGGAAATGAGCTTGAGCAAAGTTGTGCCTGGATTTCGTGAGCTGAGAAAAAAAAAAAAAAAGAATAAACACGGTGAGAGTGATTTCTATCCAGGAAGGGAGCGGGATGCAGGAGAGGTGATGCTGGCGGCAGCGCGGGACAGGGCGGTGCTGGAGGAGCAGCCCCAGAGCAGCACCGCGGGCTCGGGCTGAGCGCGATCCTTTATCGCCTCCATTAAGCGGCGGGTCCGCCCCGCGGGAGCGGCTCTGGCACGGAGGGGTCCCGAGGGGGATGACTGAGCACTGCAGGAGCCTGGGGGGAGGGTGGGGCCGGGGGGGGCTCCACAGCCCCTCTCCCCTCCTCAGAGCAGCTCCCTGGGCTTTTTTTGGTTCTTATTCAGCGTTTCCAACCAACCCGCGCCTTGCCGGGATTTTTCATTTCAATTCTTGTTTAATTTATATTTTCCTCTTCTTTTGATCGTTCCAAGCTCAGTAAGGGGGGGATCTAAGCTCTGACATCACTCCTGAAGCCCCAAACTGTCCGTGTCGAGGCGCTGAAGGATGGGATGCCCTGGGGACCAGCTTGGCGTGGAGAGCATCATCAGCCCCGGCTCCTGGCGCTGGGCAGCGCTGGCTGGGGACGTGCTGCCATCTCTGGCGAGGACGGGGGCACGGCAGCCCCGGGAGCAGCCGCAGCGAGGGTTACCCGCCGGGAAGCCGCCCTGGCTGCGGCCCCGAGCCCGAACCTCGCCGGCTGCAGCCGCCGCTTGGCTCGCCCGGAGGCTCCCGGTCTGCTCCCGCAGCAGGCAGGGCACCAGCAAGGGCAGAATTCCGATTAAAAGTGCTGCCCCAGCCAGAGGAGAGTGTCAAGGTCGCTGGGAAATGTGTGGTCCCAGCCAGAGAATGGGGATGCTGCAGGTGTGGGGGGTCACTCGTGGCTCCATGGTTTATTTTCTGAGCTGATTAAATCACGGATGGGTCAGTGATGTGGGGCTCAGGTGGAGCCTATTTTTGCACCTTAATAAAGAAGCTGATTTGGTTTGTGTCGGTTTAATTATTGATTTCCATGGATCGTGGTTATCCTGGGATGCAAACACACACATCATGGGGCAGGGATCTCTCCTGGGGCAGGGACTGATCCTGGAGTGATTCCTCACAGGAATCACGGGCAGGTGATCCCTGCACACCCAGAGCAGCCTCAGCTCAGTTAGTGCTGGATCCACGAGCTTGGAAATCTTATCCCACCCCATGATCACTCCACGACTCTGCATTGCTGAACATTCCCAGCCTGGCCATGGCTGCTCCATCTGTCCCCAGTGGAGCCCAGATCTGTTTGGGAGAGCAGATCCCGGTTCAGGGGGGACAACAACCAAGTTCCCAAGTTTTCCAGGGCTGTTATCTCATCCGGCTGTGGTGCCACAGGTCCCGGGAAAGGCACGGGGCAGGCTCAGAGCTGTTGACTCTGCAGCCCCACGTGAGCCATCTCCAAGTCAATACCAGGCCAGTAACATGAAACCAGTCCCCGAACCAACCCTCGTTTCCTTCTTTCTCCTCGGAAAACCCCAAGGAGAGGCACGGAGCCAGCAGCTCACAGGTACCCCCAAACCATCCCCAAACACAGCTCTGTCCTTTCCTCCAGCTGGGAGAAACAACCAGAGCCAGCCCCAGCAGGTCACCTCCAAAAAGCTCCAAGATATTGTTCCTTCAAAGCCAGAATGTGTTTGACACCAAGAGCAAACATCACGTGAGAGCAGCAGGAACACGGCTGCACCTTGCAAGGCTCTTAGCTAAACAGGGCAGAGAAATACTCTGTCTCCTCCAAGGACACCAAACACTTGGTCATCGTAATTTTTTTGGCCTAAATGGTCACTTGAGGCAAAAATTAAATCCAGTTATTACATGTGGTTGAGCAGAAATGGATCTTCCATTAAAGCAGTCGCTCGCTTGCACGCTCGCCCCGAGAGCTCGTGCACGCCAGGCTCTGTGCTCTCTCAATTACTGCTCTCATTAGGGCTCAGGACACTCATAAATGCTGAATTGGAATAATTACAGCAGAACAGGTAGGGCTGAGGGACGCAGATGCAATATCAGCGCTCGGAGTTTTCCAGAGAAGGCGAGATAAGGGCGGATAAAGCACAGCCCTGCCCTGGGGACAGGGAATATCCTGGGCAGGGATGGAGGGTGAGCCAGGGAGGGATTCTGCTGCATCCAGGAATTGCTGCCCAAATTTCTGAGTCCCTCCTGCCCCTCAAAAACCAGCTCTGGACAAACCCCCCTGGCATGGAATGGGATGATGCACAGCACAAAGTGATGAAACACCGAACCTCTTTTATTCCATGGGGACACAGCCACACTTCTCCTCCCTGTGTGTCCCCACTGCCCCCAGAACGCGCCTCCAACCATCCCTCCAAACCCCTCCTGCCTTCCTGGAGCCGGCCGCTCCCCAAACCCTCCCCGAAGCGCTGCTGCCGCTCGGGACATCCCGGCTGCTCCCTGGGACAGAAGGCAGCCTGGGGAGGGGCAAACCCATCCACAGCCGCTGTCCGGCCGCTGTCCCCGCCTGCCGCCGCCCTGTGCCGCCCCAGGGCAGGGCGCGGGGCCGAAGGCTCGCTCCTCATCCTCATCCTCATCCTCACCCTCCGCAGCAGCGGCGGCGCGCTCAGGGGATGCCGAGCTGGGGCGGGTCCGTCCTGCGCCAGCCCGGGGGACAGAACTGGGGCTCAGCAGCCGGGCCGGAGCCCAGCGAGGCTTTGCGGGCGCCCAGGCTGCGGCAGACGCGGCGCACGAAGCCGCGGAACACGGAGGTGCGGAAGATGATGAACACCCAGGGGTCCACGATGGAGTTGACGGAGAGGAAGCGCAGCGCGCTCAGGTCGGCGTTCTCGTTGAAATCCGAGGCGAAGGCGCCCATGTAGGCGCGGATCTGGCAAAAAAAAATAATTCAAGGTCATGGAAATAGGGGGAAATTAGGGGAGGGCAGCAAAAGAAGTTTTAAACCCTCAGTATCGCCATCAGGATGGGCTGTGGGGCTGGATCAGGGATGGTAGCACAATAGCAGAGCTGAAAATCCAGTCCCGGGGACCAAGATTTGTTCGTGGATGAAGGAATCATCCAAGCTTGGCAGGTGCTGCTCTGTCCCCGAGGCTGGGGCACCCCACTTGTGCTGATCCATCCACTGGATAGCACAGCAGGGATTTATCCTGACCGAATTCATCCACCCCTGGGGTGGTCACAACACCAGGACGAGCTCAGCCGTGCCAGGCTGTGGCTGACACCTCACAGTCCCGTTGCAGAGGTGACACAGGTGACAGGAAGAGGATGTGGAAATTGTCACCAAAGGCAGTGGCAGCACCACACACACCCCCCGCCCTGATCTCGGGGTGGCCCTGCCTGTGGCACCAGCTCTGCCTGCAGAAGTGATGGAAAGGTGGCACTGCAGGGTCCAGACTGGGAATGGGGGAGCAAGGGGGAAGGAAGGGCTCTCCCCTGCCTGGGGCCTCCCAAACCTGGGGAAGGGAAAGGATTTCAGGGCATCATTCAGTGGGGCTCAGAGGGAGCTGGATCTACCCAGCAGCTTTGGGACATGGGGGTGGGAATGAAGGGTCTGATAAGGGTGGGATTTGGGGTTTTGGAGGGTCTGATGGGGTAGGAATGGGGAATTATTGAGAGATCTGATATGGGGGGAATGGGGAATTATTGAGGGGTCTGATATGGGGGGAATGGGGAATTATTGAGGGGTTTGATATGGGGGAATGGGGAATTATTGAGGGGTTTTTGATATGGGAGGAATGGGGAATTATTGAGAGATTTGATATGGGGGGAATGGGGAATTATTGAGGGGTTTTTGATATGGGGGAGAATGGGGGAATTATTGAGAGATTTTGCTATGGGGGGAATGGGGGAATTATTAAGGGGTCTGATATGGGGGAATGGGGAATTATTGAGGGGTTTGATATGGGGGAATGGGGGAATTATTGAGGGATCATGGGGAATTAAGGGGTCTGATATGGGGAATGGGGAATTATTGAGGGGTCTGATGGGGTAGGAATGGGGAATTATTGAAAGGTTTGATATGGGGGGAATGGGGAATTATTGAGGGGTCTGATGCAGTGAACTGACATCCCCCTCCCAAACCTTAAACCCCTCGGGTGGATTTTATTCCAGTGGAGGTAAAGCAGCAAACTGATCCCTGGGATGGGGTGAGGGACATTCAGGTGGGACTGAAATAAGGACCTGACCCCCCCAACACCTCTGGGACAGAGTGGTGATGATGGGGGGAGTTGTTTCAGAGGGTTAAAACAATGAACTGAGCCCTGGGGATGTGGGGATTGGGTTTTCCAGGGAGGGGGCAATGGAATGACCCTCCCCAGGACAGAGTGGGGTGGGGGGTGCAAATATTCCAAGGATGTTTGAGCAATAAATCAACCCCCAGGACAGGGTGGTGGGGTTGTTGTGGTTGTTCCAGGAGGATTAAACAATGAATTAACTTCCCCCATCCCTGGATGGGTGTTGGGTGTTGTTCCATGGGGGTTAAAACAACATTCACATCCCTGGGACAGGGCGGGGGACACTCAGAGGGGGGACAAAGTCATTACCTGACCCTCCCCCAGTACCTCTGGAACAGAGTGATGCTGCTGGGGGGTTATTCCATGAGAGTTAAAGGACAACCTTTAATTTAAATAAATGCAATTTATTTAATTAATTTAAGTAAATTGAGGACTGGGGATGTGGTGCTTGTGTTGAGGGTGAGCAACCTCCCCAAATGGGACAGTGGAGCAGAGGGGATTTATTCCAAGGGGATTAAAGTGATAACCTGACCCTTGCAGAGGATCCTAGAGGGTGGCAGGGGTGGGTTACTCACAGGGGACTCAACAATGAACCCCCTGCACCTCCAGGAGTGGGTGGTGGCTCCAGAGTTTATCCCAAGGGGCCAAAACAACCCCTGGCCCCTGGGAGTGGGTGGTGGTGATGGGGGGGTTATTCCAAGGAGTTTTAGGCAATAATCTGGTCCCTGTGGGCAGAGTGGGGGAGGATTTAGGAGCAGGAAAAGTCCTGGTCCCTAGGAGCTGCTGGTGGTGTCAGTTCATCCCAAAATCAGTGCTCTGACCCCGCCCCAGGACTGAGTGGTGCTGGTGGGAGGGATATTCCAGGGTTCTTAACAACGGCCTGACCCCCATGGACAGGGTGGGGACTATTCCAAGGGGGCCAAATCCTCCATCCAACCTCCCTGGGTGTTTGAGAGGAGCCAACAGGGGTTGGGGGGATATTCCAGGGTGCTTTAAAAATGGTCTGATCCCCATGGACGGGGTGGGGACTATTCCAAGGGGGCCAAATCCTCAACCCAAGCTCCCTGTGAGGAGGTGGTGCTAAGAAAGGATATTTTTCCAAACGGATTAATGCAACCACCAACCCCTGGGGCAGGGGGTGATGGGTATTTGAGGGGGACCAAGGCTCCCAGGGCCAGGGATATTCCAGGGTGCTTTAACAGCAGCCTGACCCCCATGAACAGGGTGAGGGACTCTTCCAAGAGGGCCAAATCCTTCATCCAACCTCCCCGACAGAGCGTGGTGCTGAGGAAAGGACACTTCCCAAGGGATTTCACGCAGTGACCGACCCCCAGCGAGGGACCACAGCATCCACACCCCCTCCCAGCAGCGGGGGGATTTTCCGGGGGCGCGGGGGCGGCGGGATTTACTCACGATGAGCGGCAGGGAGCAGACGGTGAACAGGACGGTCATGAGCCCCAGCAGGACGAGGTGGTCGAGCTCCTCCATGCGGGGGGCGGCGGCGGGGGGCGCGCCGCGGCGGGGCTGCCGGCGGGCCATGCCGTACAGGTGCCGCATGCTGCTCACGTTGCACGCCACGATGGCCAGCACCAGCACGCCCATCAGGCTGGCGTAGAGCACGGGGAAGCCCAGCTGGGCCGGGCCGCCCCCGGCCATGCGGATGAAGCACCAGGTGCCCGGGCAGTACTGCATGGGAGCCCCAAAGCCCAGCAGGGGCAGCGCGCAGAACAGCGCGCACAGCGCGGCCACCAGCGGCCCCAGCGCGGCTCCCAGGCGGCGAGTCAGGTGCCGCCGGTAGAAGTAGGGATGCCCCAGGGAAAGCCAGCACTCCAGAGCCATGGCCAGCAGCAGCAGCGTGGGGGCCAGCCCGAAGAAAGCCATGAGGAAGGCGAAGAGCTGGCACAGCACCCCCGGCTGCTCCTCGCCGCGGCCGCCCGGCCCCAGCTCGCTGAGGCTGCGGTTGTAGGCGTAGGCTGCCAGCACCATGGGGCTGATCAGGCACTTGCCCAGCAGGTCGGTGACAGCCAGCCCGCTGACCAGCACGTAGAAGGCCGAGACCCGCGGCGGGCGGCCCCCGGGCGAGCGGGAGCGCCGCCGGTGCTGGCCCAGCAGCAGCAGCGCCAGCACGTTCCCCAGGAGCCCCGCGGCGAACAGCACCGAGCTGGGCACGGCCGACTGGCCGCTCTCGATGTGGCGGCTGCTGCGGCAGCGGTAGCCCTCGGTCTCCATCGGGATGGGCTGCGAGGGATGCCCCGCTCCGCCTCGGGACGGCCCGCGCTGCTGCAGGGTGCGATCAGCGGGATGGATGGATGGATGGATGGATGGATGGATGGATGGATGGATGGGATAAAACCCCGCACCGCGCCGGGATGGGTGGATAAAAGCCCGCACCGCGCGGGGTGATGTCCCGCAGCGCCGGGATGCGATGGACGGATGGACGGACGGACGGACGGACGGATGGATGGATGGATGGATGGATGGATGGATGGATCGCGCCGCGCCTGCCGGTGGCGACTGTCCTGGCGGGCCGGGTGGCCTCGCCGCGGAGAGAGGGAGGAGGGAGGAAGAGGAGGGAGGAGGAGGAGGAGGTGCAGCGCAGTCGGGACTGCCCCTTCTCGCCCGGCCCAGCTCGGCTGCGGGGCGGGGGGGCCGCGCTGCTGCCCCGGGAGAACCGGGGCTCCCGGGCAGAGGGAGGGGAAGGGGCCGGGTGAGTGCTGGGGGTGAGGGTGGGGGACTCTGGGATGAGAACCTGGAGGGGAGGGGCTGGAGCTGAGCCCCTCGGGGGTGGGAGTGACGGAAAGGGGACGGGGCTGAGCCCCGGGGGGTTTGTCGGGGAGTTACGGGAGAGGGGAAACTGAGCCCCTGGAGGGTGACAGGGCCCAGGGCTGGGGCTGAGCCCCGGGGGTGACACAGGACAGAAGCCAAGCCGATGCACTGGAAAATGTCCCTGCCCGCGGCAGGAGGGTGGGAACGGGATGGTTTTCAGACCCCTTCCAACCCAAACAATCCTGGGATTCCATGATGTGATTCAACCTGAGCAGGTGCCACATCTACCTGCAGCCCATCCCACAGCTGTGCCGTGTGCTGCTGACCCCCAGCCCCTGGCACCGCTCCTCTGTCCCACCGGGAAACTCCGGGAGAAGCCCCCGGAGCTTCTTCCAGGAAAAGCAGTTCCGACCGCAGCAAACACGGCTGCAAAACACACACGGCGCCTCGCAGGATGCATGTGATGATGAATAAGCCTGAAACCGTGCCTGTCTGCTCTCAAACCGCTTTTTGCTGCCGTGGGTGAGTGTACACGAAGCACAGGGAAGTATCAAGATGACAGCAGGGGTGGGAAAAGGAGGTTTAAGGGGCCAGGCGTCAGCGCGGCAGGGTTTAGTGATGAGCTGCAGTTCTCCTAGCTGGTGGTTCCTCCAGCAGCGAGGGCAGGGACTGTCTGTGGCAGTGCAAGCGAAAGTCCCAGGTCTGGAAGAAATCAAGATAAAACTCGCTGCTGCTCAGCTCTCCCCCACGGTTGGTGTTGAAGTGCTGCCCTCATTAGGGCTGAGTGTGAACCCAGAGCCTGTTTCCGGCCTGGGGCCCCGGGGGAGAGGAAACTCAGCCTGCCTGGGAAGCAATCCGAACGAAACCATCCAAAACAGCTCCTGGAAACACCCACTGCCTTCCCCAGCTGCCCCTGCCCTCCGGCCCCACCGGCTGGGAGTCCCAGCAGCAGGGAATAGGGGGAAGGGAGATGTGGGATCCCTCAGGTTTTCCCCAGGATGGAGGTTGGGAAGGAGAGCCCAGCACCGCTGGAGAGCTGATTTACCGGGAGCACAGTGCCTGAGGGGTTGGTGCCAGCCCTGCTGGGATGCTGCAGATGCCAGGGAGGAGGGCCTGGCACAGAGCAGCTGTGGCTGCCCCTGGACCCCTGCAAGTGTCTGAGGCCAGGCTGGATGGGGCTTGAAGCAGCCTGGGACAGTGGAAGGGGGTTGGAACTGGGTGGACTTTGGTGTCCCTTCCAACCCAAACCATTCTGGGATTCTGTGACGACCCCTGGCCGAGCCAGGACCCCCCACACTCCCACATCTGCTCTGATGGGGAAGAGTCTGCAGTTCTGGGCTGCTCCCCCACCCCTGGAAAGTCCCTTCACAGCCACCAGAAGGTCAAATTCGGTGGCAATTCAATTCTTGGCAAGAGGAGGAGGAAGAACTGGGACAAAACCCAGCCCCTTCTGGAGGTGGGTGCTGCCCCCGCTGGCACCAGCCGTGGCTGGAAACTCCGAAGGACCTGGGGAAGCTGCTGCTCCTGACCCTGCACTGCCCGGGGGGGAAAGCCTGGGGTGGGGAAGGGACTTTTGGGATGCTCTGATGCTCCGGGAGCAGGCACAGGAGGTGCCCACCCCCTGCAGATGGGGGTGTCAGAGCAGGTGGGCAGGGGGATGATTTCACCCTGGCCCGGATTCCTTCCCCTGCTGCTGGAGGATCTGATGCTGAGGATGGCCAAACACACTATTTATACTATAAATAGTATCTATATATATATATTTAGAGAGAGAGAGGGAGTATATATATATATATATATATATATATATATATATATATAAAAATATATATAGTGTATGCATACATACATATATATATTAAATGTGTATATATATATATAGTGTGTGTGTGTGTATATATATATATATATATATATACATACATATATATATATTTTCTGTGGATAGGGATGGATCCCTCATTCCAGGCTCAGGGCTGGGATTCTTTCCCGGTGTCCAGCCGGGAATGTAACCGCAGACTCATCTCCCTCCTCCCTCTCCGCTGGGAGAGAACCCGGCGTGGGCAGCCAGGTTGCATCAAACCCCCGTTTAGCTCTACTTTAGGTTCATTTGCATAATTTGCCGCTATTAGGAGAGGGGAGAATAATCTGGAGAAAGTCTCATCACCGCGGGTGACGAATCTCTCCCGTTCGTCACGCTTCCGACGTGACCCTCTTCTGGCTGGTCACATTCCTGGTGGAGAGGTGGGGAGAAAAACCGGAATAGAAACAACCCCAAGCGGAAGAAAAAGCAGCCACAAAACCCAGAGACAAATGAGGAGCTGGAAAAACTTGAAGCATTCACAAAGAATTTTAGTTGGGTTTGTTTTGGTTTTTTTCCCAAAACTTTTGTTGAGCTCCCCACGGCTTCTCCTTGCCAGGTTTTGGTGAGGAGTGCCTGCTCTCCTGCTGTGCCAGGTTTTTTCCAAGCCTGGCTTTTCCTAAAGAGCCGCTGCTGCCCGGAGGAGCCGTGCCCGCCTGCTCTTTGTCAGGGATTGTCTTCCTCCAGCTCAGCGCTGCCTTTGGAAGTGTTTATCCCGGTCCGAACATCCTCATTTAGAGCCTGCGAGCCGAGGAGGGTTTCGGAGGGATGCGCTGGCCGGGAACGGAGGTTTTGGCAGCTCCTGCTGGATATTCCCGTGAGGAGCAAACCAGAGAGCCCTGCTGGGAAAAGCCTCTTCCGTGGATCTCCCGTGCTGCTGCCTCCAGACCCGCCCCAGACTCTCTCCCTCTCTGGGAACCCTGCTCCAGGGGCACAGCGCTGCCCTCCCCGCCCGGGCTCCTTTCCCAGGTCTTCCCCAGCTCTGCTTTCCCCAGACTAAACAGGATTTCAGCCTTTCCCTCTTTGCAGGCGGCGGGATTTGGGGATTCACAGCTCCCTGGCGGTGCCAAAAGGATGCGCTGAGAGCCTGGGGAGGCACCCAGGGCTCGGAGCACAAGGATGGGGAACCCTCGTGTTGGGGATACCCGGGGTTTTTCCTCCCTTAGAAAAGTGTTTTGTTGGTTTCTTTTTTTTGTTTGTTTTGTTTTGTTTGTTTTGGTTTTGGTTTGGTTTTTGGTTTTGTTGTTGTTGTTGCTTAGATTTTTTTTTTTTGTTTGGTTCGGGTTTTTTGTTTGTTTTTGTTTTTGTTTTTGTTTTTTTTTTGTTGGTTAGTTTTGTTTTCTGGGAAGATGCACCGAGCATCTTAAACACGCCAAACCTCCCCCGATTTAAACTGATAAATGGAGACAGGGCTGCTCTCCGCGTCTCCCCATCCTGACTGTGACATTGTCACCAGCAGAGGGAAGTTTTGGTGCGCGGTCCCTCCGCTTTGGGAAGACAACAAACCCGCTCTGAGTCACCGCCTGCAATCCCGCCGATTGTTTCCAGCTGCAAGCTCGTCCCGGGGGGAAAAAAATTTTAAAAAAAGCCCTGGGAAGTTGGGAATTGTGCCGACAGCCGCGGGCTCGTCCCGCGGGGGGTCCCAGGGATGCAGCCACCTCCTCCTGCCGTGTTTCCAGCATCGCATCCTGCCACGGGGAGGAAAACCAGGGGAAAGAAAACGCGGGGAAAGAAAAGCAGGGGAAATAAAAGCAGCCCCGAGGTGGAGGGAGCTGGGCAGGAAGGGGGCGATGGAGCAACGCCTCGGAGTTGCACAAGGCCGGCTCGGGCAGGGTTTGTCCCGGCCGTGGGATGACCGGAAAGAGCAGGGAAAGTGGTTTTTGGAGTTTCCAGCACAACAAGGGCGAGTCTCGGGGAGGCTGCAGCAGGCGGGGCTGGGGGCGCAGGGAGGGACTGGGGAGGGGGAGCAGGGAGAGGGTCACCGCTGGGATGGGGAGAGGGATGGAGGAGACAGGGAAGGGAAAAGGAAAACACCTGTCCGAGGCCTGGTGCGGGTGTCGGGCTGGGCGCACAGCCCTGCGTGTCTGGGGGTGGGGAGGGGGTTTGTGCCCGAGCGGGGGCAGCGGGGTGTGGGGGGCACGGCGAGGGGTCCCGCCGGGGGTGGGGGGCTGTCGGGGTGTCTGTGTGTCTGTCTGTCCGTCCGTCCGTGTCCCATCGGTGCGCGCTGTGCGTCCCCGTGCGGGCGGCAGGCGGCGGCAGCGACCGGGATCACCGGGATTGCAGGAATGGTCGGGGTTACAGGGATCAGCGGGATCACCGGGATCAGCGGGATCACCGGGATCACCGGGATTACAGGAATTACCAGGATTACAGGGGTTGCCGGGATTACAGAAATCGTCGGGGTTACAGGGATCACCGGGATTACAGGGGTCATCGGGATCACCGGGATTACAAAAATCGTCGGGGTTACAGGGATCAGCGGGATCACCGGGATTACAGGGGTCACCGGGATCACCGGGATCACCGGGATCACCAGGACCGGCCCCGCTCCTTCTCCTGCCCTCCATCCCGGCGGAGCTGCCCAGCGCTACCCGGCCGGTGCCACCCGAAGCAGAAGGACGTGGAGCTGCTGGAGCGAGTCCGGAGGAAATGTTCCAAAAGCTGGAGCTGCTCTGGAGCCAGGCTGGGAGAGCTGGGGGTGCTCACCTGGAGAGGAGAAGGATCCAGGCAGAGCTCAGAGCCCCTTGCAGAGCCTAAAGGGGCTCCAGGAGAGCTGGAGAGGGACTGGGGACAAGGGATGGAGGGACAGGACACAGGGAATGGCTTCACTGCCAGAGGGAGGGATGGACGGGATAGTGGGAATTGGGAATTCCTGGCTGGGAGGGTGGGCAGGCCCTGGCACAGGTGCCCAGAGCAGCCGTGGCTGCCCCCAAATCCCTGGCAGTGCCCAAGGCCAGGCTGGACAGGGCTTGGAGCAGCCTGGGGCAGTGGAATGTGTCCCTGCCCGTGGCTGGAGGTGGAATGGGATGATTCTTAAGGTCTCTTCCAACTCAAATTCATTCTTTCTTCCCTCCATCCCTTTTCCCCCCCCCCCATCTCTTTTTTTCCTTCCTTCACGAGCAGCCTGCACTTCCTTGGTGAAAAAATCCCCAAAAGATTTTAATCTCAGTTTAAGGGGAGAAGAATCCCGAACTAAAAAACAAAATCTCAGGAAACATGACAATAATTAAATCCAAACGGGCTGGCTGATTGCTTTAGGCACGGAAAGGTTGTGAACCCCCCACATGTGAGGACTTCCACCCCTCTGAGTGTCCGTGTGTCCACGGAGCCGTCCCGAGGCGCGGGCTGGGCGGGGCAGGCGGCTCCCAAATGTGCTGCCCATGTGTCCCGCTATTTCCCATTGAATTTCCAGCCACCCCAAACCCTTCTGGCCCCATTCAGCCGGATCGCTCAGCCCTAAAATCCCTTTTAGCCTCAAACGCCGCCGGGGCTGCATCCGCCTTCAATTTAAAGAACAAATCCTCCCGCCCGCGGGCGGAGCGGGTCCTGCCGGGCGGGGTGACCTCGGTTTTGGTCACGGCCGATGCAGGGGACACGTGTCGGGGGGAATAACCTCTTCACCCAGCCCCGAGAGGCTCGGCGGGACAAAGGCTGGTGGAGCCGGGGAAATGCGGCCGGGGCGGATTTGCCGGGAGAAGCTGTCAGGGGCAGACAAAGGCAGGAAGCGGATAAATGCAGCGAACGAGGCTGATTGCTGCGATTAGCCACCCCCGAGCCCTCGGGGGCTGCAGGGGTCAGGGCTGGAGGCCCCAGGTCAGGCGAGGAGAGATGAGCTGGCAGGAGGGTTTGGGGGAGGTTGGGTGTGTTGGAGCCGTGGGAAGGGCTGGATCCCACCTCTGATGGTGCCAGGGGCATCCCAGCTGCCCCAGGAGCTGCTCTAGGTGAAGCAAGGTGGGATTTAAGGTCCTTTCCAGCCCAAACCGTTCTGGGATTCCCTGTCCACTTCCAGCTGGGCAGATTCCAGGGGCACCCAATCCATGCAGCAAATAAAGCCTGATTTGTCAGCCTAATTCTGCAGCAAACTCTTGATTCTGGGCATAAACCCCCGAGGAAGGGTCTCAAGGCTGCAGCAGCTCAGCCCAGCAGGTGTTGGGGTCAGAGCCCTGGGGTGGGGCAGGAGCAGACCTGTGCTGGGGGTTTAGATTGGATTTCAGGAAAGGTTCAGAGCATGTTTGGCACTGCCCAGGCTCCCCAGGGAATGGTGACATCCCCAAGGCTGCCAGAGCTCCAGCACTGTTTGGAAAACACTCCCAGGGATGCCCAGGGTGGGAATTTTGGGGTGTCTGAGCAGGGCCAGGAGCTGCACTGGGTGGTCCCTGTGAGTCCCTCCCAGCTCAGGGCATTCTGTGCTTCTGCTCTGTGCTCTGTGGGTGATGGGGACAGGCAGTGTGTGTCTGCTGTGCCCTGTGCTGTGGGGACAAACACCAGACTCCTTGGAAACAGCGCTGGGCTGATTTTCTGATTTTATCTCTGCTCTGAACCCGCTCCCTCCTGATGGATGCTCCAGCACAAACCCATCCCAGCTGCTCTGCCTGCAGATGCAATCCCCTCTGCCAGGGAATTTGCTGGAGCCTGGACCAAATAAGGAGCTGGTGGCTAATCTTGGGGAGCAGGAATCAGTCAGTGTCAGGCTCAGCTCCGTGCTGGGGGCTCACAGGGCTCCTCACGCTCATCCGGCAGCTGCTGGAGTAAAAACAGCTTTGCAGCAATATTTAGAGAGAGGAAGGAAGGAAGGAAGGAAGGAGAGCCCCAGAGATTTAAAAAAAAAAGTTTTCTTTACCTTTATGCCTTAAAATACATTGTAAAACCTGGAGCATTTCTTCGGGCTGGGGCTCAGATGTCTCAGAAGGTTTTTCCACGTGGGAGCAGAGTTTTCATCCTGTGAGCTCCCTGGGGTGCTGGGAGATCTGAGCTCCACTTTCCAGCTGGGAGGACTCAGCAGCTTAATCCTGGAATCCCAGAATGGTTTGGGTTGGAAGGGACCTTAAATCTCATCCCATTCCAGCCCCCTGCCATGGGCAGGGACACCTCCCACTAGACCTGGTTGCTCCAAGCCTCATCCAACTTGGTTTTCCTCCTCTCCATGCACTGAAACCTTTTCCTACATTTCTCTCCAGCCAAGTTGCCCAGGGTGAAGAAACCCTCTTTTTATAAAAATCCTGTTTGTCCATGCACCCCATGGTGTTCTGGACCCCATAATTCCAACTCTCCATAAGGAAAACCTCTCTCCCACAACACCTGTGATGCCCTGAGCAGAAAAGATCTGTGCTGGGTCACAGCTGGGGGGTGGGAAATCACCTGCAGCAAGGGTGGCTGTCCTTGAGGATGCACCTCAGCAAGCCCTGGATCCCTGGGAAGTGTGTCCATCCCTGGATCTGTGGGAATTGTGTCCATCCCTGGGAAGTGTGTCCATCCCTGGGAAGTGTGTCCATCCCTGGATCTGTGGGAATTGTGTTTCCCTGCAGTGGGCCAGGCTAAGGAGATGCTGAGTCATGAGGCAAAGCTGAGTCAAGGAATTGAGAGCAAAATTAATGAGAAGTGTTCCCAAAAATGGAGATGTGGAGAGCTGGGTGCTCCTGCTGTCAGCTCTCTCTGGATGCTCCCAGGAAGAGAAACAGCCCCAGGGAAGGCAGGGAGATGGAGCCAGCAGAAACCCCTCAGGATGGCCTGAGGGGATGCAGAGCCACCCCACAGGAGGGGCACAGCCACCCAGAGAGTCCCAGAGCTCAGCTCAGAGCTTGTTCCTGCCGCTGGAAACCTGGGCTGGGGGCTCTCAGGTGGCTCCTGAGGGTTGAGCTCAAACCCAGAACTGTGCTCACCTTCCTGGGCCAGGGGTCTGGTTTAATTGTCTGTTTAATTCTGTCTGGTTTTATAGAGACTCAGGAATGCTGCTGCCACATTTGGCTGGTATTATCCAGCAGATTCCAGCTATTAAGGATGGAGGAAATTTCTTCCATCATTCCATGAAAGGAAGGAGCAACCAGGTGGGGATCAGGCTCTGCTCCCAGGGAGCAAGTGACAGGAAAGAGGAAACAGCCCCAAGTTGTGCCAGGGGAGGTTTAGATTGGATATTGAGAAAAATTCTTCACAAAAATGCTTGTCCAGCCCTGGCACAGTGGTGGAGTCCCCATCCCTGGAGGGATTTAAAAGCCATGTGGATGTGGCACTTGGGGACAGGGGACAGTGGTGGTCTTGGCAGTGCTGGGGAATGGTTGGACTTGATCTTAGAGGGTTTTTCCAACCTAAACAATTCCATGATTCTGTGAGGGGGTCCCCAGAGACATCTCTTTTTTTCAGGACACGAGGCCAGAGCAGCTTCTGGTGCTGATCCAGGGAGCTCAGGGGTGCAGAGCCCTTTCCTGCAGGAGCCACAGGGATGCTCAAGGCACATCCAGGGTTTCTGGCCCTTGCTGCCAAACTGCCTGACCTTGAGCAGGGCTGGTTTCTGATATCCAGGGGCAGAAATGCTCCCAGGGCTTTGTTACAGTGACCCACTAACCCAGCTGGCAATGGGACCCAGCTGAGCACTGCCTGAATCCTGCTCTGATCCCAGCCCTGCAAACCTCCCAACAGCCCTGGAGCATCCTGTGAGCCTCTGCTGAGCTCTGCTGAGCTCTGCAGCCCCTGCAATCACACTTCCCTTCTGCCTGCCCCAGGAGAGCCGCTGGTTTCCTGCTGCTCCCCTTATCTCTGCAGGGGCTCAGCAGTTCCAGCGCTGCCAGGCTCGGGCAGAGGCTGCCAGGATTTCCTGCCCCAGCAGCCTCTGAGCAGGGATTCCTCTGCTTTTCCTGCAGCCCAGGGCAAGGTGAGCCTGCAGCAGCACGGGGAGTGCTGGCCCCCCTGGTAGCCACAGGAGTGGGACCAGTGGTTTGTCCTGCTTCTCCCAGTTTAGGACAGGGAGTGTCTGCTGGGTCAGATCCATCCTCAGCCCCATCCCAGATCTTCCCCCACTCCCATAATGCCAGCACATCTGTTTCTGCCCAAAATGCCTCCCAGGAAATGGCTCTGGATTGTTTTCATGCCCAAGCTGGGAGAAGGGATGAACCCTGCAGCCAGAGGCACATGGAAGTGATTTCAGGGATCACCACCACCCTCCCCAGCACAGGGTGTGGGCGAGCAGAGCCTGTCCCATCCCATCTTCATTCCCACCCTCATTCCAGCCCCATCCTCACCCCTAGCCCTATACCCAATCCCATCTACATCCCAAGACCTATTCCTGTGCCCATCCACATCCCCATCCTTGCCCCTTTCCTCACATTTCTCTTCATCGTCATCCTCATCCCATTCTCATCCATATATCCATCCCCATCTTTGTCTCCATCTTTATCCCTGTTCCCACACCCTCCCTGTTCCTACACCCATCCCCATCCCAATGCCCATCCTCATTCTCATCTCCTCATCCCTGACCCCATCCACATCACAGTCCCTCATCCTTATCCCCATCCCATTTCTTGTCTCCATCCTCTTCCTCATCCCTATCCCATTCCCTGCTCCCATCCCCACTGAAGCTCCCAGCTTCTCCCAAAGCCACAGGGATGCCCATGCCAGCAGGACTCTGCTCCCAAGGCCAGGACAGGACTCCAGCTCTTCCCAGTTGTTATTTTTTTTTGATTGACTGGTGCCAGTTTGGCTCAGGGAGAAGGCAAATGCATTTTTAGCATCCTAAAGACTGCAAGAGACCTGGCAGCTCCTCCTTCCTGGTCCAGAGGATTCCTCAGGGCCCATGGTTTGGATTTTCAATAGCCCCCAAAGATCTCATGGAGCAGCAAGGCTTTCCTCCCTTTCCTTCCCCCACTCCCTGCCCCCTCTGCCCATTGCCACCTCTGAGGTGCCACCAATTGCCACCATTCCCCATGGGAGTGACATCCCAGCTGGGATCTCACCAGGCAGAGGAGCTGCTGGCCCCCTGCAGCTCCCAGTTTCCCTGGAGAGCCATGGAGGTGTTGGAGCCTCAAAGAAAAGCCACATTTTGGCACATTTGGGAGGCTCCTCAAAGGCTGCAGATCGTGTCCAGCTGGCCTGGGCCCCACTCAAAGTCCTAATGGTTTTCCATGGCCAGGCAATGACTCCTTCCAGGGGCTGGAGCCAGCCAGCTGCTGCAGCCAAGGGCCAGTGGCTTCTCCAGATGTGGCCTGGCAGTGACACTCCCTGGAACAGCCAGGCTTCCAAACCAGCTCAGTCCCAGCACCAGCAGGAGCTGCTTTCCAGGCTGAGCAGGGTGCAGGGGGTTGCACAGGATGAGGGGACAGTGACAAATCCCTGTCACTGCAATGGATGGGATGGAGAGTGTCCAGCTGCTTCCCATGTGAGGATTCCTGTCGGGAATGCCACGAATGCATCCCTGATTATTTTCTCTCGACAGCCTGCAAGGGTTTGACACTTCCCTCCTTGTTATCTGGCATTCCTGTGCAGGGACAGATGCAGTCTCCGGGCCAGGGAGGGGGGAATGGCTGCAGGGAGCAGGAGCAGAGCTTTGGCTGCTCCCAGCCCGGATTTCCAGGGAGTGCAGCTGCCAAGATTTGAGCTCTTCCTCCCCTCCCCCACTGTGGGTGCTCCCAGCCCGACCCCCCGACCCAAAAGCGAACCCTGCTGGGTGCATCGGCCTCCGTGCAGGGAGATGATGGACGGTGGGACACAGAAAGGACAAACAGCGCTGACCCCGCGCTGGGGGCCGCTCGCTGAGCGCCTGCCGGCTGAGCTGCACCACAGATTCCGGCCGGGGCAGCCCCTGTCCTCCCCCCCCGGATGAGGAGTCACGTTTCTTCCCGGCTCAAGGGAGCGGCCAGAGCCTCCCGCCCACGCCGCGACCCCGGCCCCGACCCCGGCTGGCCGCGGGCCCGGCCCCGGGGGCGGCGCGGAGATGGGGGGGATGCGGGGTTCAGGGAGATGCAGGGGCTCAGGGGGGGATGCGGGGCTCGGGGGGGATGCTCGGGGCTCGGGGGATGCGGGGCTCGAGGGATGCGGGGCTCGGGGAGGATGCGGGGCTCGGGGGGATGCGGGGCTCGGGGGGATGCGGGGCTCGGGGAGGATGGGGGGCTCCGAGGGGGGATGTGGGGCTCCGAGGGGGATGCGGGGCTCGGGGAGGATGCGGGGCTCGGGGAGGATGCGGGGCTCGGGGGGATGCGGGGCTCTGAGGGGGATGCGGGGCTCGGGGGATGCGGGGCTCGGGGGGATGCGGGGTTTGGGGGAGATGCGGGGCTCCGGGGGGGGATGCGGGGCTCGAGGGGGATCGGGGCTCCGGGGAGGGATGCGGGGGCTCCATGGGGATGAGAGGCTCTGGGGGGGATGCGGGAGGGAAGATGCGGGGCTCCAGGGAAAATGCGGGGCTCTGGGAGGATGCGGGGGCTCCGAGGGGGGGATGCGGGGCTCCGGGAGAATGCGGGGGGAAATGCGGGGCTCCGGGAGAATGCGGGGGGGAAATGCGGGGCTCTGGGGAAAATGCGGTGCAGGGAGAGGGGATCCCACTCTTGTTCCCGCTGTTGTACCCGGTACCGGCCTGGGGGATGCGCGGGGATGCGGAACGGGGGGGAGGCCTCAACCCAGGACGGATTTTGGGTAAAAGCTGATTGGCCCAGGACGCGGACGGCCGCTGTTGGCCCCGCCCCTCGGGCTACTCCCTGTCCCGCCCCGCGGGGCCGGGGTCGCCCCGTCCGGTCCGTGCGGCTCCGCTGGGCTCCGCTGGGCTCCGCTGGGCTCCGCTGCTCCGCTCGGCTGCTGCCGGTACCGCCGGGTTCCCGTGGCCGGTGTCGGGATGCGGGCGGTGCTGGCGCTGCTGGCGGCGCTGCTGGCGGTGGGGACAGCCCTGTCCCGCCCGGGGCTGCTCCCGCACGGCCCGGCCCGCGGCGATGCCCGGCTCCGGCCCGGGGATGACGAGAGCTCTCCGGGGCTGCAGCTCCGCAGCGCCCTGCGCCTCTACGGCCGCTCCGCCCGCCGCCTCTACGTGAGTCCCGGCCCCGTCCCCGCTGCCCTCTGCTTCCCTGCCCTCCTCCCCGCGGCCGCGCTTCCTCCTCTCCATCATCTCCCTCTCTCCCTCCATCTTCGCTCCGTCCATCTCTCCACCCTCCGTCCCTCCCTTCCATCTCCCCACTCTGCTTCCCTCCATCCCTCTGCCCCACCATCCCTCCTTCCTTCTGGCTTTTCACCCTTTCGCCTTTCCATCGTTCCTCCCCCTCATCCCCTTCCTCCCCTGCCTTTACACCCCCTCCTCCTCCTCCTGCCCGTCCATGCGCACCCTCGCTGTCCCACCCCATCCATCCATCCATCCATCCATCCATCCCTCCATCCATCCATCCATCCATCCATCCATCCATCCATCCATCCATCCATCCATCCATCCATCCATCCATCCATCCATCCCTCCCTCCATCCCGTCCATCCCGCGGTGTCCTGCCCGCTGTCCCCGGCTGCGGAGGAACAAGAGTGCTTTCTCCCCCGCAGCTGTTCCTCCCCCAGCAGCGGCTGCAGCTGGGATGGCCCCTGAGCCGCAGCTCCCTGGGGGATGGAGGAGCCCGAGGTCTTTGTTTTCTGCCCGGCCGGATGGGGCCACGCGGCCCCGGGGCTCTCAGTGCCCCGAGGAGGGGGGACAGGGCAAGGGGACAGCGGTGGTGGCACCTCTGCAGCTCCTGAGCCCTGCCCCGCTCTCCCTGCAGGTGGGGACCAACGGGGTCATCTCCACCCAGGATTTCCCCAGGGAGACCCAGTACGTGGATGACGATTTCCCCACAGACTTCCCCGTCATCGCCCCCTTCCTGGCCGACCTGGACACCTCGGGGGACAGAGGGAGCATCTTCTACCGGCAGGATGGCTCTCAGGACGTGCTGGAGCAGGCTGTGGGATACATCCAGGCTGGCTTTCCCCGCTCTGCTGCCGCCTTTGTGCCCACCAATGCCTTCATTGCCACCTGGGAGGACGTGGGCGCCTACCAGGAGCTCTCCCAGGACACCCAGCCCTCCACCAAGGTGAGGCCGAGGGGCTGAGCTTGGATACCCCTCCTGAGTGTCATGGGAGGATGGGTTTTTCTGCTGTGGTACCCAAAATGTTGAGTTTTTTTCTTCCTGAGCAGCTCCATCCACCCTTGGGTGAGCACCAGGAGGAACATGAGCTGTCCCCCTCTGCTCAGAGCTGGGGCAGTGGTGGGGCTGCTGGCCAGAGGAGGTTTAGAGGTTGCCTTCGTGGCTGCAGGTGCTTGAACAAGGACATGGAGTGTCAGGGATGGCTTCACAGTGCTTGGATCAGGTGCTAGGATGTGAGGGTGGGCAGGCCCTGGCACAGGGTGCCCAGAGGTGCTGTGGCTGCCCCTGGATCCCTGGAAGTGTCCAAGGTTGGACAGGGCTTGGAGCAGCCTGGGATAGTGGAGTGTGTCCCATGGGAGTGGAATGAGATGAATTTTAAGATCCCCTCAACCCAAACCATTTCCACTATTCTGATTCTCTTCAGACAAAGCTTTCCAGTGCTGGTAGCTCTGGCTTTGCAGGGCAGGGGTGGCTGGGGGGGCCCTGGTTTAGGTCACCCATTGTCCTCCTGACCTTTACTGGTGGCTCAGGGCTGGTCCTTCCTTCTGCCCCTGTGCTGATCACACTGGGTGAGGAACCAGCTCTGGAATTTCCACTGTGGGCTGATTTTTTGGAAAACAAGCTCGTAGGTGGTTTGCCAGGTCAGGGGGGTGACCTGTGCTCTCCACCCACGGGGCTGATAAGGCTCTGTCCCCAAAAACACCGAGCCATGAGCTGCCACATCAGGCTGACAGTGACCCTGGCAGTGCATGCACTCACTGAATAGGATGAGCTGCACCAGGAAATCTCTGGTGATGGATCCCCAGAGCTGGGTGATGGCTGAGGGGCTGGCATCCCAAGCCCAGCAGCAGCCACCAGGTCCCCAAGGGCCACCAGGAGCCATCCCCCCACTCCAGGGCCCTTGCAGAGGGAAGCCAAGCAAGGCAAGAAGCTGAGGCTTGGAAGGAGACAAGGCACATTTTTTCCTCTCATTTAAAAGTTGGGAAAACAGCTGAAGAGATGCCATCAGGGGCCTCACAGCGACCTCGAAAAAGCAGCCTCCTCTTCTTTTCTCTTCCCCTGTTGTGGTTTTTTTTTTTCCTCTCTGAGAAGTTTGGATCAGGCTTTGAAATGAAACCAGTCTCGTTTGGAAATGAGGAGCTCCAGGGAAAGCTCCTGAAATGCAGCTTGTGCCTGTGCTTTGCTGAGCTCCCCTTTCACCAAAACTGCTAAAAAACTCCCCAAACATCACTCCCTTACTTCCCCTGACCAAATGTGTTTATGGAAACGCTGCCCTCCTGCTGCTCAGAACCAGGACTGACTCCAAAGCCTTTCCCCCTGCCCTGGAAAGTCACAGCTAATCCCTTTGGAGCCCCAAAGGTAGAAAACAGGGTTAGGATGGGGAGCAGAGGATCCCCAGAGCCGCTCTTTGGGCTCCTGCTGGGGCTGGGAGGTGTGGCAGCATCCCCCCAGCTCCCTGGGACACGCTCCTGGTCCCTGCAGTGACATTTCCCGGCGCTGCAGGACGGGACCGGGCTGAGCCTGCTCATGCAGGAGCCAAACTTGCCCTTTGGGGCTGGAATTTGCCCTTTGCAGCCCTTTGCTGGGGGCTGCCCCCTCCTCCCGGTGCCAGCTCATGGGTGTCACCCGGCGTGTCCCCGGCCCCGAGCGGGACCAGCCCCGCAGCTGCTGCTGCGATTCGGTGCGTGGGGGAGGAATCCAGCCCCGGGGGCAGCGGGGTGACCCCACCCCCCCGCCGGCTTTTTGGCCGCCGTTTCGGGGTCTCTGAATGCCCGAGTGTGTGCGACAGGCACAACAAGGCTCTTTATGTCCCGCGGGGCTGCCAGGAAATGCAGCCGTGCTCCGGGGGCCCTGCGCCCCGAAATCGGGGAGTGGGGGTGGAGGGGGGGAGCCCCCAGCCTGCCTCCCGCTGCTGGGGGGGTGAAATTGAGAGTTGGATCGTTTTTCCAGCTGCAGCTCGGCGGGCAGGGCTGTGTGGGGCTGGGCTCTGCCTGTCCGCGGGCTCTCCCCGCCTGGCACAGCCCCAGGGCTCGCAGCGCTGGCAGGGCAGGCAGCCAGCCTGCCTATAGCGGGATGTATGGGAAGCTGGGGATGTTTTTTCCGGAGGAAACGGAGCTAAAATTGTTCTCAGGGACGAGCGGGGGGTGCGGGTTTTCCTCTGGAGCAGGGGGGACAGGGGTGAGGGGCTGCCAGGGCAGGGATGCTCTGGGGACAGCCTGGCACGGAGGGGGTG
The DNA here is from genome assembly GCA_034336665.1 of Luscinia megarhynchos. Lineage (NCBI taxonomy): Eukaryota > Metazoa > Chordata > Aves > Passeriformes > Muscicapidae > Luscinia > Luscinia megarhynchos. Next base: position 58,783,702 of record CM067568.1, read on the forward strand.
GCCTGGCTGTGCCGTGGGGCCCGAGGAGGATGCTGAGCATCTTCCCAGGATGTGGCACGTGGGGATGAGAGGCCCCAGCTCCTGCTCTTCCCCAGGCTGGTCCTGGAGTGGTTTGGGTTGGAAGAGACCTTAAAGAACATCCAGTCCCACCTCCTCTCATGGGCAGGGACACCTTCCCCTGTTCCACACTGCTCCAAGCCCTGTCCAGCATGGACAATTCCAGGGATCCAGGGGCAGCCACAGCTTCTCTGGGAATTCCATCCCAGCCCCTCCCCTGCCCTCACAGCCAGGAATTGTTTCCCAGTCTCCCACCCATCCCTGCCCTCTGGCAGTGAAGCCATTCCCTGTGTCCTGTCCCTCCATCCCTTGTCCCCAGTCCCTCTCCAGCTCTCCTGGATCCCTTCGGGCCCTGGCAGGGGCTCTGAGCTCTCCCTGGATCCTTCTCCTCTCCAGGTGAGCACCCCCAGCTCTCCCAGCCTGGCTCCACGGAGGAGCTCTCTGTTGCAGGGCGCCCTTTTGGGGTGTTTGCATGCCCTGTGGTGTGTGTGGGGCTGCCTCTCACATCCCTGCTCCCCTTCCTTCACTCTGCTGTGCTCCTGCCCCTCCATCCCACCCACGTGTGCCACTCTCCCTTTGGCAGCTCAACACCTTCCAGGCAGTCATAGCCTACAACGATGAGGACACCTACACCATCTTCCTCTACCCCAGAGGTGGCCTCCAGTTCCTGGGGACACGCCCCAAGGAGTCCTACAACGTCCAGCTGGAGCTGCCAGCCAGGGTGGGCTTCAGCTGGGGGGACGGCGACGACCCCAAGAGGGACGGGCTGTTCCACAGCCTGGCCAGCAGCGAGCAGGCCCTGAGGAGCCTGGAGAGGTCAGTGGCACCTGGGGGGCTGTGGGGTGGGCAGGGGAGCAGGGTCACCTTTTAGAGCTGGAAAAATTTGAGGAGTGAGCTGGAGGTGCTTGGCTGCACCAGGAGCTCAGCCCCACGTGCACGGGAGCTGTTTTGGGTGGGGCCACCTTTGGGTGGCATGGCTGTGATGATTTTTGTGTGTGCTGTGTCCCCAGGGAGAGCAACACGGGGATTCCTGGCGTGTGGGTTTTCCACGTGGGCAGCGCCGAGCAGGTGGAGCCGGGGGGTGGCGAGGGGGCCGTGCCCCACCCCAGCCCTGGCACTGCCACCTACCCCCACCCACCCTCCAGCCACACACCCGTGGCCCAGCGTCCCAGCCACGCGTCCCACAGCCCGCTGCTCCTGGGCTTTGTCCCAGGGGGGAGGAGGGACGGTGGCACCCGGCAGAGCCACTCTGCCACCCCCTCCTCCTACAGCTCCGGCCACCACGGCGTGGGCGTGGAGGAGGACGTGCATTTCAACCCAGATGGTGAGTGAGCACAGCCCCTGCCGTGGCACAGAGGGGACAGTGACCCCAGGGTGATGACCCAGTGGGGGACAGTGACTCACTGAAAAAAGTCCCTGGCTGGAGGTTCACCCTGTCCCAAGTGGCTGGTGCTGGAGGAGCCACTCCTGCAAAGCTGCTCACTGCTAAGCCTGCAGGGCTTTCCAAGGGAAAAACAGGAGCATGGGATGGGGTGGGATGCTCAGGGGACAGGTCACAATTGGCCTGGCCACCCTCCCTGCCACCGAGCCAGCTGTGGAGCCGCCGTGGCACGTGCCCAGGGGAGCAGAGCTCTGTCCACAGCCAACTGCCTCCCAAAAATACCCTCAGGAATGTGATCTCAGTGCCCTCTGTCAGATCTGCCTGAGATCAGGCAACAGGTTCCAAACCCTCCACCACCCCTCTGCATCCCGGGTATTCTTGGGAGCCGCCACTGCCAGCTGGCTCCTCTCCAGGCGGTGTTTTCGGGGCCAGGAAGGCGAAACCCCCACGCCCCGTGCAGGGTGGCTTTGTCACCGTGTCCCCACCCTTGCCCTCTGTCCCCAGCGTTCACCTACAGCGCAGCCAGCAGGGAGACGTGCGCCCAGCACCACGGGCGCTGCTCGCCGCACGCCTTCTGCACCGACTACGCCGCCGGCTTCTGCTGCCACTGCCGCGCCTCCTTCCACGGCAACGGGCGGCAGTGCCTGCCCGAAGGTACGGGGGCGGGCGGCGCGCAGGGCAGCCCCTCTGCCGGGGCGGCCGCTGCCAGGGGTGCCCATCTCCCCCCAGGCGCCGTGCACCGCCTCAACGGCAAGGTGAGCGGCAGCCTGGCCGTGGGCCGGGCGGCCGTGCGCTTCCAGGACGTGGATCTGCACGCCTACATCGTGGGCAGCGACGGCAGAGCCTACACGGCCATCAGCGGGGTGCCGCAGCCCGCCGCCCGCGCCCTGCTGCCCCTGCTGCCCCTCGGGGGGCTCTTCGCCTGGCTCTTCGCCCTGGAGGAGCCCGGCGCCGAGAACGGCTTCAGCATCACCGGTGAGCGGGGATGTCAGATGTGGGTGCCAGGGGAGCTCTGGGGTTTCGCCAGTCCCTCTCTCACTTTTTACTGTGAGCCCTCCTGGGTGTGCTGGAGTAGCAGGGAAGGACACTTTGGGGTTGTCCCTCTGTAGCTGCCTGGGCGAGGATGGTTCCAGCTGCAGCTGCTGCAGGAGTCCGGATGTCGCTGTGCACTGAGAGTCGTGTGTATTAACCACAGTGACTTCTTAAGTGTGAGAAGCACTTTGTTAAAAAACCAAACCATATTTATAGTGTGGTTCACAAGTCTCAAACAGGGCAGCAGTTCATTGGACAATAGGAGAAAACACCTCCTGTCACGTACAACACAAAACTGTTTCTCAGTCAACACCAGGTGTTACTCTCTGTTTATTAATTCCTTTCTGTTTAGCAGAAGGTTATCATCCTGGGAAAGGCTTAGGTTAGAAGTTGTCTCAGCCTGGGAAAAACTTCCCAACTGATGCATCTGGGTTGTTGCTTGGGGTGATATCAAAGGCCTTTGCAAGATTTTCACAGAGATGTTTGTTTCAGCCACAGATCTGCATCGTCAAGAGTTCAGGGGACAAAGCAAAGGGGCTTGTGAGGGTCCAGGTTTAAGTACATGGGATGAGCAGGGCAGGGAGAGCATCAGGGACCAATTACCAGGGGACATGGGGGTGGCACAAGGGTGAAGTTAGGGCAAAGGGCCAACAGGGAATCAGGGTGGGAGTGACCACAGACTGAGGCACAGGGAGAGGGGCTGACCCAGGGAACAGAACAGGAGTATCAAGAGAAGGCCGTGAGAGAGGCCTCTCATGTTCCCTAATTGGGAATGCCTTTCTGGGTCTCCACACCCAACCTGACAAAGAGAAAAAGAGCTCAGAACCTGAAAAGGGCCTGGCAAACTCTGCCTGGGCCTTCAGTGGTGTTCACATCTGGGTAGTTCCAGGAGCCCCCAAGGCAGAGTTCAGCTTCTCAGCTAGCTAGGAATGAGATCTTGGGAGTCACTGTAGAGGTTCTGAAGATAGCTTTATTTCTTCAAAGGGTTCTACTAGCAAAATCCAGATACGTAGCATAGCAAGGGGTTTTTATAGGGTTTAGGGTGATGGGGATTCTAACCAGTAAAATTATAAATTGAGAACGATCCAATTACTTTGAGATTCTAAGTGAGAAAAGACCAATCATTTAGTAAAGACCAATAGAAATCCAAAATGATAGCAGAGGTATCAGTAGGGGGTAACATTCCTCATGTATGGGTATGAGATCCCAGGGCCCCTTTTCAGGGACAGTTGTATCATCCACATCCCTTCAAATGGTGCCCGTTCCCTTTTCCTGCCCAGGTGCTGAGTTCACCCAGAGCCTGGAGGTGACATTTTCCCCTGGTGGGGAGACGGTCCAGGTCACTCAGACAGCCGAGGGGCTGGGGCTGGATAATTACTTAAACCTCAGGACACACATCCAGGGTGAGGTGCCGTTCCTGCCAGAGAACGCCACCGTCCACATCACTCCCTACAAGGAGCTCTACTCCTACTCCAGCTCAGGTAAGAGTGGTTCCTCGCACACCACCCTGAACAAACGCCCTGAGGCGCTTCTAACACCGTCTCCCCCATCCCACGGCGCTTGGCAGCCGTGACATCCTCAGGCCGGCGGGAGTACGTGGTGGTGGCGGGCGCTGCCAACCAGACCTTGTCCTACCGCCTGCGCCAGAACGTCACCGTGTCGGGGTGCCCGCACGCGCGGCCGCCGGCGCGGCAGCAGCTCTCGGTGGCGCGCGCCTTCGCGCTCTTCGACGGCCACGAGCACGTCCTGCGCTACGCCCTGGCCGCCCGCATCGGCCCAGCGCCAGGTGAGTGCCAGCACCATCCACTTTCATCATCTTCTTCTTCTTCTTCTTCTTCTTCTTCTTCTTCTTCTTCTTCTTCTTCTTCGTCTTCTTCTTCTTCATCTTCTTTGTCTTCTTCATTGTCTTCATCTTAATCTTTTTCTTCATCTTCTTCTTCTTCTTCTTCTTCTTCTTCTTCTTCGTCTTCTTTGTCATCGTCATCTTCTTCTTCTTAGTCTTCTCCTTCGTCTTCTTCTTCTTCTTCTTCGTTGTCTTTGTCATCTTCATCTTCTTCTTCTTCTTTTCTTCTTCTTCTTTTTCTTCTTCTTCTTCTTCTTCTTCATCTTCATCTTCTTCTTCGTCTTCATCTTCTACTTCATCGTCTTCTTCGTCGTCTTCTTTGTCTTCTTTGTCTTCTTCTTCTTCTTCTTCTTCATCTTCTTCGTCTTCTTCGCTTCTTCTTCATCTTCTTCGTCTTCTTCTTCTTCTTCTTAGTCTTCTTCGTCTTCTTCTTCTTCTTCTTCTTCGTCTTCTTCATCTTCTTCATCTTCTTTGTCTTCTTCATCTTCTTCTTCTTCTTTTTCTTCTTCTTCTTCTTTTTCTTCTTCTTCTTCTTCTTCTTCTTCTTCATCTTCTTCGTCTTCATCTTCTACTTCGTTGTCTTCTTCGTCTTCTTCTTGTTTGGGATTGAATGCACGAGAGAGACAGAATTTCATGCTCGGATTTAGAGGTTTATTAATTCTTGTCCATGTTATGGTGGGTTCTACAGCGCTTGTAACTAACAAGATAAAAATGGAGACCTGTCTCTCTTTCTACAAGGTCTTTTAAGGCCATTTTATGATCCAATGTCCAGGTGTGAAGGACAGGTGTCTGCCAATAAAGGCAGGAGCTTCTCTTTGAAATGGAGAATCTAAACCCCCTCCCTCCAAATTACTATTATAATTTTGAAATTAAGGGGCTCTCAGGCAAAGATAGGGGAATTAGGAATAACCGCTCTTTATTAGGAAAATTAAAATAGGAATGCAGTATTACAAAGAACAATCCCAAACCCTGCCAGAGTCAGAATCCAAGCTGACACCCGTCAGTCAGTCAGGGTGTTGGCAGCAGTCCCATTCAATGGTGGCTGCATCCTCCTGCAGGGGCAGATGTGGTTCAGCTGGAGCAGTGCTCCTGGAGAAGGTGCAGTTTCCTCTGAAGCTCCAGGGATGATGGGGAAAGGTCTGGTTTTCCTCTGGAATCCAGTGGAAAGAAGGTGCCTTGGTGTCCAAAATCTCAGTTTTGATCTGGGTAGGAGAGGCTTGGCTCCTGCCCTGGCTGGAGCATCTCCCAGTGGGATGATGGAATTTTATCAGCCATGCCCTGGGACTCACTGGCCATGAACAGGAGATATCTCCTGGAGGGAGGATGGGCTGTGGGAAAGATAAAGATAATTGCCCAGCTGGTTTAAAGCTGGCCCATTAGCAGATAATATATGCCATAGAGATCAGGGTCACTGCCCCACCCAGTTCAACAGATGGTGAGAGGATGCACATTTCTGGCCACATGAACCCAACACATCCAATTAAGAATGAACACTTAAATAATTTTTGCTTTTAACCCAATAACTAATTACCCGTGACCCTGCAATGCGGGTTTTGTTCTATCCATTCACTAAAAGTACTGCCTAGACCCATGAAGCAGAAGGTGAAAAAGACACTTCCACCCTAAAACCTCCATCTTGCTCTTGCTAGAATATATTAGAATATATAGTAGAATATTTAGAATATATTGCTATATTCTAAACCTTAGATCCTAAGTTTTCCACCATGTGATATTACAGACTTCTATTCAAACTACCCCTCTATTACTCAGTTTTGGAAGCCTTCTCTACGGCCTCAGGTCAAAAGCAGTGTTTTCTTGGTGATCAGTGCCTGCCACACAGAAAGCCTAAAATTCCCAGTTTCCAGGGTTCCAACAAGCACCCACCCCTGGGTTCCAATCCGTGTGCCAACCCAGGGTGCCAGCCATCAGCAGGGATGCCTGCTTGGGGTATAAGTGGGGATCATCACTCCCAGTGTCTCACAGATCTTTTATTCCCCCCAACACCCCGCTGTGCCCGCAGATGACGCCGAGAACCCCGTGGTGAGCCCGTGCCAGGACGGCAGCCACGCGTGCGAGGCGCCGGCGCGCTGCCAGCCCGGCATGGGCGCCCAGTACACGTGCGAGTGCCCGGCCGGCTACCGCCCAGATGGACGGGGCTGCCGAGGTCAGCGGGGCTGGGGGACGGCTGGGGGGTCTCTGCCCCATCAGCACCACGGTGCTCCTGGTATTTGGGGTGCTGGGATGTCACAGAGCTTCACCGAGCATAGGGGTGCATCAAGGGGGGAAGCTGAGGCAGGGTGCTGGAGGAGCCTGGGGAAGAGGAGGAAAGAAAAGGAGAGACAGGAAAAAAGCAAAACCAGTAGAAAAGTAATCCCTGTGTTTCATAAAATCCAGCCATCTTTGTTGTTGCTTTCTTATCACACCAAACTTCACATTGCAAATTTAGCTTCCAGATTTGGAGTCCCTTTCCACATGAAGCTGCCCAGTGCCAGTGATGCTGGTGCAGAATTCAAGGATCCTGCCTTTTGATAAGGAGCAGGTTTCCTTCTAAAATCCCAGGTTAAGTGACCAATCTGATCACTTAATTTCAGGAGAAGGAAACCAAGTTTTAAACCACAAATAGTTGAGAATATTGATATGCCTTGAACAAATGCTTCTTTATCAAAACGATCACTTTATCGCTTTGCCAAAAGCGATCTCGTTCTTTTTCCCTTTATTTTGAGCTGATTAGAAAGTTAATTTTGTAGTCGATTCAGTTCAGTGACAAACATGGGATGGGCAGCATGGGGCAGGATATTCCCTGCCAGGCCGTGAACAAGGGGGTGTCCCTCCACCATCGGGGTGTCCCCTCCTTTCCCCAGATGTGGACGAGTGCGCCGAGGGCCTGAGCCAGTGCGGCCCCTTCTCCGTGTGCCTGAACGCGCCGGGCAGTTTCCGCTGCGAGTGCCGCGGCGGCTACCGGCCGGCGGGGGACGGGCAGGCGTGTGTGCGTAAGTGCTGACCCCAGCCGGGGTGTCCTCTGCTCCTGAGCCCCAGGGACGTGCCCTGAGCAGCCCTGCCCTGTCCCCACAGCGCCGAGTGACCCGTGCGAGGCCGGGCGGCACCCGTGCGCTCCGGAGCGGGCGCGCTGCCTGGCCCGCGGTGACGGCCGCGCCACCTGCCAGTGCCTGCCCGGCTACAGCGGCGACGGCATCCACTGCTCGGGTAAGGTGGGACCCCCGCCAGCACGGCTGGGCCCGGCGGGGGTGTCCCTGTCCCCGCTGATCCCGTCTTGGCCCTGCACAGACGTGGATGAGTGCGCTGAAAGCCCGTGTCACCCGGCTGCCACCTGCTACAACACCCCGGGCTCCTTCTCCTGCCGCTGCCGGCCCGGCTACGCGGGGGACGGCTTCCAGTGCACGTACGGTGAGGGGCCCGCTCGCCCCGTGCCCCCTCTGCCTGGCACAGCTTCCCTGGCCTCACTCTCCTCCTCTTTTTCCCAGCGGTGGAAGGGAACCCGCAGCGCCTCACGCCCTGCCAGCACGCACAGATGTACCCGCGGGAGGTGCCACCCCTGGGGGACGGGCACGTGCCCCAGTGTGACGAGCAGGGCCGGTACCGGCCCCTGCAGTGCCACGGCAGCTCGGGGCACTGCTGGTGCGTGGACGCCGCGGGGCAGGAGATCGCCGGCACCCGGACAGCGCCGGGCACCACCCCGCCGCGCTGCGGGAGCCCAGGTGAGCACCACCCTCCAGGGGGAGGGAGCAGGGCTGGCTCCTTGGGCAGCTGGCTGGTGTCCCACTGTGTCCTGGTGTGAAGGACAGGTGTCTGCCAATCAAGGCAGGAGCTTCTCTTTGAAATGGAGAATCTAAACTCTCCTCCCTACAAATTATTATTATAATTTTGAAATTACGGAGCTGTCAGGCAAAGAGATGGAAATAGGAATAACAGTTCTTTACTAGGAAAACTAAAATAGAAATGCAGTATTACAAAGAACAATCCCAAACCCTGCCAGAGTCAGAATCCAAGCTGACACCCGTCAGGCAGTCAGGGTGTTGGCAGCAGTCCCATTCAATGGTGGCTGCATCCTCCTGCAGGGGCAGATGTGGTTCAGCTGGAGCAGTGCTCCTGGAGAAGGTGCAGTTTCCTCTGAAGCTCCAGGGGTGATGTGGAAAGGTCTGGTTTTCCTCTGGAATCCCCTGGACAGAAGGTGCCTTGGTGTCCAAAATCTCAGTTTTGATCTGGGTAGGAAAGGCTTGGCTCCTCCCCTGGCTGGAGCATCTCCCAGTGGGATGATGGAATTTTATCAGTCATGCCCTGGGACTCACTGGCCATGAACAGGAGATATCTCCTGGAGGGAGGATGGGCTGTGGGAAAGATAAAGATGATTGCCCAGCTGGTTTAAAGCTGGCCCATGAGCAGAGAATATGTGCCAGGAGATCAGGGTCACTGCCCCACCCAGTTCAACTGATGGGATAGAATTCACATTTCTGATCCCATCAACCCAGCACACAGTGGCCCAGCTAGCTGCCAGCCCAGCCACTGCGGGTGGAGGGGACCTATAAACTAAACAGGCATAAATTAAAACTTGAGATGTTTCACCTCAGCATGAGGAAGAATTTAGGAAATTCTGGAGCCCTGGAAAACCTACCCTGGGGAGTGTTTGGAGTCTCCCTCTCTGGAGATATTCCAAACCCACCTGGACACATCCCTGTGTCACCTCCTCCAGGTGACCCTGCCTTGGCAGGGAGGTTGGACTGGAGGATCTCCAGAGGTCACTTCCAACTCTAAAAACTCTGTGACTCTGTGACCCTCTCCCCAACCACACTTCTGGGGCTCCACTGAGGGCTGTTGAGTGGCTGCATCGAGGGGCTCAGGGGTGTTCAGGGTGCCCTGGCCCCTCGGGTGACAGTGGCTGTGACCATTGGGCCACCTCCTGTGTCAACCTGTGATGGAGGGAACAGCTGTGGGGGCTGCCCCAGAGCAAGGGGTGCCAAGCAGCTCCAGGTGAGCTGAGCGGCACCCCCTGAGCCCGGGCTGGGGGCGTTTGCTGCCGGCAGAGTCCATCCAGCAGCTGACGCCCTGCGAGCACGCACGGATGTACCCGCGGGAGGTGCCACCCCTGGGGGACGGGCACGTGCCCCAGTGTGACGAGCAGGGCCGGTACCGGCCCCTGCAGTGCCACGGCAGCTCGGGGCACTGCTGGTGCGTGGACGCCGCGGGGCAGGAGATCGCCGGCACCCGGACAGCGCCGGGCACCACCCCGCCGCGCTGCGGGAGCCCAGGTGAGCGCCCAAAAAACATCCTCAGGGTGGGGGCACAGAGGAGACACAGGTTGGTGACTGTCCCCTTCCCCCGGCAGAGCCCACGGAGCGGCCCCCCAGCATGTGCGAGCGCTGGCGGCAGAGTTTGCTGGAGCACTACGGGGGCAGCCCCCGCGGGGACCAGTACGTGCCGCAGTGCGAGCCCGGCGGCGACTTCGCCCCGCTGCAGTGCCACGGCGACAGCGGCTACTGCTGGTGCGTGGAGCAGAGCGGCAGGGAGATCCCGGGGACGCGCTCCGAGCCCGGCACCACGCCGCCCTGTAAGAGCCCCCGAGCGACCCTGCCGCGCCGGCACTGCCCCGCTCCGGGCGATGCCACCCGAGCCAGCTCTGTCCCTCCCACACGCCAGGTCTGCCCAGTGTCGCCCCGCCCAGCGTGCGGCCCCAGCCCCGGCCCGACGTGTCCCCCCCGGCCAGCGGGACGTTCCTGCTCTACGCCCAGGGCCAGCACATCGGCTACCTGCCGCTGAACGGCACCCGGCTGCACAAGGAGGCGGCCAGGACCCTGCTGTCCCTGCATGTACGGTACCCTCGGGCTGGGCATGGGCTGCCGCAGCGGCTTTGGAGTGTCTGAACCCCTTGTCTGAGCTGGCAGGGCTTGAGGGGTCGCCTCTTGAGGGTTGGTGTTGGTATTTGGGGGTGTTGGCGGTGCTGGCGGATTTGGTGGCATTTTGGACAAGTAGCAGGGCAAGGGGGAGTGGATTCCCGATGACAGAGGGCAGGGTTAGATGGGAATATTGGGATGAAATTATTGATTGGGGGTGGAGAGGCCCTGGCACAGGGTGCCCAGAGAAATTGTGGCTGTCCCATCCCTGGAAGTGTCCAAGGGCAGGTTGGAGCAGCCTGGGACAGTGGAAGGTGTCCCAAGGGTGGAACTGAGTGATCTTTAATGTCCCTTCCAAGCCAAACTGTTCTGGGATTCTGTGGGTTCTCTTTTCACCTCCCTCCAGCCATCCCCAGCAGCGAGACAGGTCCCAGACAGGTCCCAGACCTGTGACTGCTCACAAAGGGAAGGAGTTCAGGTGCTCCCAGAGCTCTCCAGGGTTGGTCACAGCCCAGACTTCCAGCTGCAGGGCTGGCCTTCCTTCTTTCCTTGGACTCCCTTGGAGCATGGCTGTGTTCCTCTCTAGCCAGCTCAGACCAAGGCAGAGGAGCAGGGAAATCTGAGCCAGGACCCTCCCTGGCCCCTGGGGAAGTGGAGGACCTTGCCAAGTATTCCCCCTCCCCATCCTGAAGGTCATTCCCTGGGCTGGCTTCGCTCTTGGAGCACCCTCTCCTTCAGGCAAAGGGGTTCAAATCCATCTGGATGTGGCTGTGAGCCTGCACCAGCTGGGCTGAAACCCTCTGCTGCAGGACTCAGCTGGGTTAAACCCTCTGCTGCAGGACTCATAAAACCCTCTGCTGCAGGACTCAGCTGGGCTAAAACCTTCTGCTGCAGGACTCATAAAACCCTCTGCTGCAGGACTCAGCTGGGCTAAAACCCTCTGCTGCAGGACTCATAAAACCCTCTGCTGCAGGACTCATAAAACCCTCTGCTGCAGGACTCAGCTGGGTTAAAACCCTCTGCTGCAGGACTCAGCTGGGGCTAAACCCTCTGCTGCAGGACTCAGCTGGGCTAAACCCTCTGCTGCAGGACTCAGCTGGGAGGATGCAGTGGGAACCCGCTGGAGCAGAGTTTTGCTGTGGGAATGGGGTTTGAGTGTCATTCCCCAGGCGGTCCCAGAGCTGCCTGACAGGGCTGGGGCTGCTCCCCGAGCCCCCTGCAGGGTCTCACTGTGTCCCTGTGCTGCCCCTGCAGGGCTCCATCGTGGTGGGCATCGACTACGACTGCAGGGACAGGATGATTTACTGGACTGACGTGGCCGGCAGGACCATCAGCAGGGCGGGGCTGGAGCCAGGCTCCGAGCCAGAGACCATCATCAGCTCAGGTGGGCACCTGTCCCCTGTCACCTGCCCACAGCCACAGCTGCTGCTCCCGTCCCAGCTCCGGGGCCTCCCACTGATGGGGGCCGAAAAACAGAGGCCAGACTAAATTAAGGGAATAAAAAGCAGTTATTATAAGATATTATTATGGTATTATAGCATATGATTATATTATAATATATTATTATAATATATTATTATGCAATACATAACATAACATAACATAACATATATTTTCTATATTATAATGTATATTATATATATTATAATAGTATTATATATTATATTACATATAATATGTATAATATATCATTGCATATATAATATATATTATATGATAATAATGCATTTTATTATTATATGTTATATATTGTATATATTATATATATATATAAATATAATATAATATAATATAATATAATATAATATACTAAATATAATATAATATATATAATATAATATAATATAATATTATAATATAATATAATATAATATAATATAATATAATTTAATATAATATATATAATATAATATAATATAATTAATATAATATAATGTAATTACATATGTTGTAAATTTAATATATATTATATATTATAAATTTAATATATTATATTATATATTATACATCACAGATAATATATTGTATATAATATATCATATATTATATATCATATATCATATATAATACATATTCTATATATTATATACAATACAAATATTATATTATATTATATTATATTATATTATATTATATTATATTATATTATATTATATTATATTATATTATATTATATTATATTATATTATATTATATGTGATTATATTATATTATATTATATTATATTATATTATAATATATTATATTATATTATATTATATTATATTATATTATTACTTGAAGGGCCTTCAGGTACATTTAGAGCAGACAAAAGTCCCCCCACAGAGCTACACCCAAAATTAGACCATGACTTTTCACACTTTTATAAGTTTGATCCATTTGTATATTAGGGGTTAATCTTCTAATTACAGCTTCAGGTAATGAAGTAATTATTGGAATTTGCAGCTCTCACCTCACTTTTGTTTACATTTCTTGGGGTCTTGATTCCCAGGAGAATGTCCTTGATTCCCTGGAGAGGAATTGTTTTGTCTGACCACAATGGGAAATCAGCAGCCAACAGTGAATATGGAGTTTAGAGTTATCCACTAAAGAATTGCAGTAGTACTGTAACTGTATGAAAAAATATATGAACATACAAATACATAAAATATATAAATATAATATAAACATAAAATCTTAAGGCATCACCATCCTTCAAAGGAGGCACAAGAGCACAGCTACAATCCATTGGTTGCAACCAACAAAGCCACACATATATATATGTATATATATTTATACATTTATATATATATTTTTAATATATTTTTATATATTTATATATATTTTTTATATATATATATGTATATATGTATATATATATACACAGATATTTGGGGTTAGGTCCAATGTAAGTGCAAATGATCATGGGTTAAGGCTGTGGGGGTGAGTAAAGAATCACCCCCAGAATCCTCCAGTTCTAATATGTTGATCATTGCCAGGAAGTTCTCTGCTTCCCTTGTCACCATTGGTTCCTTTTTGCTGCAATAATTTCAATATTCCTAATCGCCCTTCTTTACTGGGTCCCCTCCCTAAACTCCTCCCTAATTCCTCCCCTCTCCAAGTTTATAAACACCCTGCCACGCCCTAACACCTGCTTTTGGCCATTTGCTCTCATGGATGGACCAAGCCTCCCTGTCCCATCTTTCCCAGTTCATTCAGCACAAGCTGTTCGGGTTTGGGTTTGTTATTTTCTGGTATTAAAGTGTTTTAGCTCACAAACAATGGGGTCAGATTTTCTTTCTGCATAAAATCACCGAGTTCAGTGAAGCCACCGACCCTGACAGCTGGGCTAGAGAGGATTGGAGGCTACATATTTCTATTTCTATTTCTATTTCTATTTCTATTTCTATTTCTATTTCTATTTCTATTTCTATTTCTATTTCTATTTCTATTATTTCTATTATTTCATAGTTATAGTTATAGTTGTAGTTATAGTTATAGTTATAGTTATAGTTACAGTTATTTATAGTTATTGTTGTAGTTATAGTTGCCATTATAGTGGTAGTTATAGTTATATATTTATATTTATACTTATATTTATATATATTTATATTTATATTTATATCTATATCTATATCTATATCTATATCTATATCTATATCTATATCTATATCTATATCTATATCTATATCTATATCTATATCTATATCTATATCTATATCTATTTTTTTAACTTTTATTTTATTTTTACTTTTTATTTATTTGTATTTATATTTGTATTTATGGTTATGGTTATAGTTATTTATATATATTTATGCTTATGTTTATAGTTATAGTTTAGTTATAGTTATAGTTATTTATAGTTATTGTTGTAGTTATAGTTGTCGTTATAGTTGTAGTTGTAGTTATAATTGTAGTTATTTATTTTTATTTTTATTTGTGGTTATAGTTATAGTTATTTATATCTATATCTCTATGTCTATATTTATAGTTATATTTATAGTTATAGTTATAGTTATAGTATAGTTATAGTTATTCATAGTTATTGTTGTAGTTGTAGTTGTCGTTGTAGTTATAGTTGTAGTTATAATTGTAGTTATAGTTATTTATTTCTATTTTTATTTTTATTTTTATCTTTATTTTTATTTTTATTATTATTTATGGTTATAGTTATAGCTATTTATATATTTATATTTATATTTATACTTATATTTATATCTATCTATATCTATATCTATATCTATATCTATATCATCTATTTTTTACTTTTATTTTATTTTTACTTTTTATTTATTTGTATTTATATTTGTATTTATGGTTATGGTTATAGTTATTTATATATATTTATGCTTATGTTTATAGTTATAGTTTAGTTATAGTTATAGTTATTTATAGTTATTGTTGTAGTTATAGTTGTCGTTATAGTTGTAGTTATAATTGTAGTTATTTTATTTTTGTTTTTTATTTGTGGTTATAGTTATAGTTATTTATAGATCTATATCTCTATGTCTATATTTTATATTTTATTGTTATAGTTATAGTTATAGTATAGTTATATTTTTATTCATAGTTATTGTTGTAGTTGTAGTTTATAGTTGTAGTTATAGTTGTAGTTATATATCTATATGTTATAGTTATTTTTATTTCTATTTTTTATTTTTATTTTTATCTTTTATTTTTGTTTTTATTTTTATTTTTGTTTTTATTTATGGTTATAGTTATAGTTATTTATATAGATCTATATCTATATTTTTATTTTTATCTTATTTTTATTTTTATTTTTATCTTATTTTTATTTTTATTTTTGTTTTTGTTTTTATTTTTATTTTTATTTTTATTTTTATTTTTATTTTTTATTTTTATTTTTTATTTTTATTTTTATTTTTATTTTTATTTTCATATTTACTTTTCCTTCTGTTTCCCTCTCCGTCCTCCCGTTTGCAGGGCTGCTGAGCCCCGAGGGGCTGGCCGTGGACCCCGTGGGGCGGGCGCTGTTCTGGACGGACAGCGGGCTGGACCGCATCGAGCGGGCGCGGCTGGACGGCTCCGGGCGCCGCGTGCTCGTCCAGAGCCAGCTGGTCAACCCGCGCGCCATCGCCGTGGATCCCGTGCGGGGGTGAGCGGGACCTCCTCTGGGCTGTGCTCGGGCGCCTGCAGGGCTCTGGGACTGAGCAGCAGAGCAGCTGACAGCCAGAAAGGTTCTTTATCAGTGGGGAACTCTGCCTGGGCTGTGCTGGGCACCTGCTGCAGGATCTGGGACTGAGCAGCACAGCAGCTGACACCTAGAAACGTTCTCTATGAGAGGGGATCTCCGTCTGGGCTGTGCTGGGCACCTGCTGCAGGCTCTGGGACTGAGCAGCAGAGCAGCTGACAGCCAGAAAGCGTTCTTTATCAGAGGGGATCTCTGCCTGGGCTGTGCTGGGCACCTGCAGGGCTCTGGGACTGAGCAGCACAGCAGCTGACAGCCAGAAAGGTTCTTTATCAGAGGGGAACTCTCTGCCTGGGCTGTGCTGCTCAGGCACCTGCTGCAGGCTCTGGGACTGAACAGCAGAGCAGCTGACAGCTAGAAACGTTCTTTATCAGAGGGGATCTCTGCCTGGGCTGTGCTGGGCACCTGCTGCAGGATCTGGGACTGAACAGCAGAGCAGCTGACAGCCAGAAAGGTTCTTTATGAGAGGGGATCTCTGCCTGAGCTCTGTGCTCGGCACCTGCTGCAGGCTCTGGGACTGAGCAGCAGAGCAGCTGACAGCCAGAAAGGTTCTTTATCAGAGGGGAACTCTGCCTGAGCTGTGCTGGGCACCTGCTGCAAGGCTCTGGGACTGAACAGCAAAGCAGCTGACAGCCAGAAAGGTTCTTTATGAGAGGGGATCTCTACCTGGGCTGTGCTGGGCACCTGCTGCAGGGTTCTGGAGACTGAACAGCAGAGCAGCTGACAGCTTGAAACCAAGGGGGTGAGAGGGGATTTCTGCCTGGGCTCTGCTGCTCAGGGCACCTGCTGCGGCTCTGGGACTGAGCAGCAGAGCAGCTGACAGCTAGAAACGTTCTTTATGAGAGGGGATCTCTGCCTGGGCTGTGCTGGGCACCTGCTGCAGGGTTCTGGGACTGAACAGCAGAGCAGCTAACAGCTAGGAAGCGTTCTTTATGAGAGGGGATCCTTCTTCCTGGGCTCTGCTGCTCAGGGCACCTGCTCCAGAGTTCTAGAGACTCCTGCTCGCTCGGGTCATCCCTGAACGAGCAAAGCAGCTAATAGGTAGAAAGGTTATTTATCACAGAGCACATCAGTCTCAACAGTACATGGGGTGATCCCTGAGTAAGCAAAGCAGCTAATACTTAGAAAGGTTATTTGTTACAAAGGCATGACTTACTACAAAGCACATCAGTCTCAATAGTACATAGTTGGGTAATCCCTGAATAAGCAAAGCAGCTAATAGTTAGAAAGGTTATTTATCACAAAGCACATCAGTCTCAACAGTACATGGGGTGATCCCTGAGTAAGCAAAGCAGCTAATAGAAAGTTATATATTACAAAGCATGACTTACTGCAAACCACATCAGTCTCAATAGTACACAGATAAGCAATAGCAAAAATCAATGGCAAAAGGAATGGCAGCAAAGCAGAAAGGCAAGAAAGACAAAAGGCTGCAGGAGTCTTTGTGTCGGGATTGATGGTCGTCAGGGACAAAACTCAAGCTCTGTATAAGCTAAAAGTTCCTGTTCCATTTATTGTAAGAGTGAAAGTGCATAGAGTCCTGCTGAGTGTTGCCAGTTGTAGCACAGAGCAGGACAAGGAGTGAGAGGGGGTTAGAGAAAGAGCAATGGGATAAGAGGGTGAGGGGGTGAGAAGAGGAAGAGGAAGAGGTAAGAGAGGTAAGAGAGCGATTTCCAGTTTACAATACAATAAATTTTCTTCCATTATGAATATTCTAATTTCCACTAACCAATGTAATACAAGATACAAATTCTGTAGCATTTACATACAGCCTATAGGAACCCTTACATTACCATAATGTGTTATACTTTAAACTCTCAAAACTGCTCTTTGGACCCTGGCAGGGATGTCTGTGACCAGAGGGCATTGTTCTATCAAGAGGGGATTACCCCTAGCTGGCTATCCCATAGTTTCATGGTAATTCAGTAATTAAGGCTTGGCATCTCAAAAGTGGCTTTCATTTCAATCTCGTTCATGGTTTCAGAATCTGAGCATTCATATTTGTGAGGTTTCCCTGTTTCATCTTCCCCAGCAAAAGGCAAGTGGCTAAAAGCAGCAATGGCTCAAAGCAACAATAGCTCAAAGCAGCAATGGCTAAAAGCAGCAGCTCTCTCTATACATAGTGTTATATAGGATTTTTCTAGGCTAAGATGCAAACTCAGACCACCACTCCTTAACCTGTTAGAATTCCAGTTTCTTAGCACACCAGGTTATGTATAACACTACGCATAAGTTGCTGTAGAAAGGTTATGGAGCAGCAGGAAAAAACCCAGCAACAAGACACTCTCTTGGTGTAAGAAAGAACAATTTATTGAAGGAAGCCATTGCCTTAAATAAGGCAGTGCAAAACAAAGTACAAACAAATCATTGCTCAGAGAAAGAGACACCTCTTCTCCCTGGCTTTCTCAGGGACCTTGCAGGTGTTTATCTCTGTTATGATTTCTTTTCTCTTGTGTCTACAGTAAAGGAAAAGGCTCTAGCCTGGGAAAAATCCTGGCCAGAGCTGAGAAAGTTTCATGATCTGCAAAAGGCCTGGCTAAAAGTGTGCCTGGGCCTTCAGCAGCAGAGAATTTGTCTTGTTCTATCTAAGAAATGTCAGCAGTATTCTTACTAGAGCTCTGTTACGTCTCAGTCCTGTCTACAACTGTGGTTCTAGAGCCTCTACTGCAGATATCAGTGTTTCAACCTTCACTAGAACACTCACTGCTACTGTGGCATTTGAAACCTTTCACTCACTGAAAGCATTAGAGCTCACCCTAAAACTTATTCAATCCCTGCAGTCTGATTTCTCTCTGAAGAATTCAGAGAGACCCCAACTCATTGACTCCAACAAAATCCCACAGGGGTTTTTGTCATGGGGCTTTGCAAGGTGCAGAAATCCCACAGGGGTTTTGCCATGGGGCTTTGTAAGGTGCAGAAATCCCACAGAGATTTTTGCCATGGAGTGTAAGGTGCAGAAATCCCACAGGGCTCTTTATCATGGGGTGTAAGGAGCAGAAATCCCACAGGGATTTTTATCATGGGGCTTTGCAAGGTGCAGAAATCCCACAGGGGTTTTGCCATGGGGCTTTCTAAGGTGCACAGATCCCACAGGGGTTTTTGCCATGGGGCTTTGCAAGGTGCAGAAATCCCACAGGAGATTTTTGTCATGGAGTGTAAGGTGCAGAAATCCCACAAGGCTCTTTTATCATGGGGTGTAAGGAGCAGAAATCCCACAGGGATTTTTATCATGGGGCTTTGCAAGGTGCAGAAATCCCACAGGGATTTTTATTATGGGGCTTTGCAAGGTGCAGAAATCCCACAGGGGTTTTGCCATGGGGCTTTCCAAGGTGCACAGATCCCACAGGGGTTTTGTCAGGGGGCTTTGCAAGGTGCACAACTTGAACCCTGTGCTGTTGTTTAATAAGTTTAATAAGAAGCTTTTATAGATGTGTATGTATAATAGTGTCCTGGTTTAGGACAAATTTGGGAGAAAAGCTCTGAATGGGGTCCCCTCTAGGAAACAGATTCAAGCAGTCTCTCCCCCAGCAGGTTCAGGGAATTATTTCCTTGGAAAGAAGTGGAAAAAAAACACTATTTATTTAACAGGCAAAGCATTTCCCAGAAAAAAAAAGAAAAAAAAATCCTAAACAGCAAAACCTCTTGCTGCTATGAAGAGGTGGCAAATTCAGAAGAGTCTCTTCCATGGGTCACAGACTCACTCAGTTTATTCTCAGTCCCTCCAGAGTTGGGAAGTGTCACAGCCCAGTGAGCCACAGGTGTGAGCTCGCTGGTGCTCCTCTGGGTTTTCAGTCCAGAGCAGGTTTGAAAAAGGGAAAAAAACCCAAAAAACCAGTGCAGGGAGCTCCTTTGCCTCAGCTGTCCAGAAAAACTAACCAAGAGCAAAGGAGAGCTCTGTCCTGCTGCCAGCAGACAGCACAGACTGTGTAAGGATGAGGGGAGCAAGTGCAGACTCTGGTAACAAACTGCACCTCTGCTCTCCTCCTTCACTGAAAGCTGCAGAACTCAATATTCAACACCAACAGAACAGGGAATTTGGGAATACAACATCATAAAGTCACCCCTAAGACAAATAGAAAGATTTTTGAATGTAGAATGCAAAGAAAGAATAGAAATGATAGTAAGTTTTGATATAGAAGAATTGTTGAGCTAGTTTTATTAGATAACTAAGAAGTTAAAGGGTAAAATGAGTTGAAAGGGGTTTTTATGATTTAGAGTAAAGGATAAATTTATTTTAAACAAAAGATGTTTTTATTAAGCAAAAATAATTTTATGAGTTATCAAGAAAACCAATGTTGCAAGTAGAAAAAAAATCTCAACATTTTCCACTGCAATAAAACTGAAAAACAACCTTTAGCTTAAACTGGAACATGCTAACTTTTTGTAATTAAAAACAATAACATGAATATGGTAATGTTAGTAGTTATAATAAGCTATAAGTAATAGTAAAAATATCAGGTAGTTGTTATGTAATATGATATTTTGTAAAGAAAAGTATATAAAATATTGTAACTGGAACTAGAATGGGCTTTAAACAAACCTGCAGCTGATGCTGACCACTGTGGGCTTAACTCTTGTTACCCTTGACCTGTAAATTACTGAATCATCTGAATACAACAAACAGACCCCAAAATTTCTGAATCATCTGAGTACAACAAACCCCAAAATTTCTGAATCATCTAAATACAACAAACCCCTAAATTACTAAATCATCTAAATACAACAAACCCCTAAATTACTAAATCATCTGAACACAATAAACAGACCCCTAAATTACTGAATCATCTGAACACAATAAACAGACCCCTAAATTACTGAATAATCTGAATGCAATAAACAGACCCCTGAATTACTGAATCATCTGAATACAACAAACAGAATTTTTGGAGAATTTGGAGCCCCACATCCCTCGCTTCAGCTCTTACACTGCCCATTCTGTAGGAGGGATTGGCTCTGCTCCCCAGCTCTTCTTTTCATTTAATAATTCAAGATTTGGCTAAAAGTGCTGTTTTAGGATGCAGGTTATTTTGGAAAGCTGTGCCTCCAGGGTGCTGTTGGGATACAAAATCTGCTCCTCCTCAGACTCACCTTCCTCGAGGAGCTGCAATTTGGGTCATAAACATGTTTGGTATTGTTCTGCTTTGCTTGGAGAGGTTTTTTCTTAATCAAATAAAGATGGTTCAGGCACTGATAAGGGGAAAAGCAGGCCTTGCTCCTGGCAAGAAGCAGGATAATGTCCCACCACTCCTTACTGTGTGTCCTGTTTGTGCATTAATTCCCAAGCAACCTTTACTGGACGGACTGGAATCGTGAAGCTCCCAAAATTGAAACTTCCACTGTCAACGGAGACAACAGGAGGGTTCTGGTGCACACAGACATTGGTTTGCCCAATGGTTTGACTTTTGACCCCTTCTCCAAGCTGCTGTGCTGGGCAGATGCAGGTAATGTCCCCAAGGATGGATCAGGGAATGAATGTCACACTGAGCCTCGAGGGAGAATCCTGGCTGTCATCAGGCCTGTGGGTTGCAGTGTTGTGCCAGCTGAGGTTTGGATTGGATTTTAGGGAATAGTTCTTCATGGAAAATGGTGTTGCTCAGGGCAGTGGTGGAGTCTTGTCCCTGGAGGGATTTAAAACCTGTGTGGATGTGGCACCTGGGGACACAGAGCAGTGGTGGCCTTGGCAGTGCTGGGAAATGGTTGGATTGGGTGTAAGGGAGTTTTTCCAACTTGAATTTTATGATCCTACATCTTTAGGCTGAAAAGCTGTTTCAAAATGAAATGAATCAGGAAAAGGGGCTCTTCCCCCAGAGGGTGCCTGGGGAATGGTGACATCCCTGAGGCTGCCAGAGCTCCAGGAGTGTTGGCACAGCCCTTCCAGGGATGCACAGAGTGGGATTGCTGGGGTGTCTGTGATCCTTGCAAGTCTGTGAAACACAAGGAACACATTTGGTGTGGCATTCCCAGCGGGCTGGGGGATATTTTGTGTTTGAGCAGGCACCAAGCACCTGGAGTGCACATCCCCCGACGGCAGCGGCCGGCGCCTCATCCAGAGCAACCTCAACTACCCGTTCAGCATCACCAGCTACGCCAACCACTTCTACCACACGGACTGGAGACGGTGAGCAGGGCCAGCCAAACCAGCCTGCAGGGCTGGGAGGGCTCAGCTGCCCCCTGGGAGCCACCCCAGACCTGCAGAGCCCAGGGCTCTCCTGAGCGGGGCTTCGGCAGCACCTGTGGAAATCTCAGCATGGAGTTGTTTAGACACAAGCTCAGCTCGCTGGGAGGGACAGAAAAAGTTTGGGTTTGTTGGTTTTTTTTAAACTAAACTTGGCTCAGTCTCTGGATCTAGATTAGGTCCAAGGAAAGATCCTGTCCTCAGCTGTTCCCTTTGCCTCGGCAGCAGGAACTGGCCTCTCTTCCCGCTCCAGCTGGAAGCTCTCACTACTCCCATCCAGTCTCAGGTTCCAACAAACACTTAAGAGCTTGCCACGCTTGGAGGAGACTCTCAGGGAGATAATCTCTCCTTGGAAGGCTTTTTCTGTGGCTGCATCAGCAGAGAGAAATGCACTGACTGAGCTGGAGGAGGATTTACAGGGCAGATTTCATTCCACTTGTCCTGCAGGTGTTCAGACCAAGTTTATCAGCTTAAACATAGTAGGGGAAAAACTCAGTTTCATAGGTGAATAAAACACTTGTTCCTTTTTTCACCAGGGATGGGGTGATAGCTGTAAATAAAGAAACAGGCTCCTTCACTGATGAGTATCTTCCAGAGCAGCGATCCCACCTCTATGGGATCACAGCAGTGTATCCCTACTGCCCTGGAGGTAAAACCCACCCAAACGCCCCACCCCCGGGAATGCTGATGGCTGCTGCACACTAAAAATCTCCATTTCTCCCCACAGCCAGGAAATAGGAACTCCATTTTCAAGGAAACAACCATCTTTGCACCCAGAGGAATTTCAGACCCAGAGAACTGTTGCTGCATACAAGGGGGGAAATCCCTCCCCGAGGCCAATGAAGTGCCCTGCTTTCCTGCAAAAGATTTTCAAGTATTTTTTATAGTTATACCTCAAGACTTTACTACTGTATTTTTTTACTAAGTGGAAAATGTTGAGATATCACCAAAAAAAAAAGGGAAGCTCAAGCCATGACTCAAACTCTTGCTCATGCAAAATTTAAAATGTAGCTTTTTTTTTACTCCAGTGTTGTATTTTATTGGAAGAAGAATGGATTCATTTTTCATAGTTTTGACAATCTGACCAAGAGGTCCTTTTATCCAAAAAAAAAAAAAAAAATTAAGTGCCTGTGGGAAGCTGTGGATGCAGTAAATTATTGGGTCTAAATAACAAACAGCCCTGAAGACAGAGACTGTGTGTGCTCCAAAATCCTGCAGAACAGGGATGGGATGTGCCAAAGGCATTGAAGATTTTCCAGAGGATGATTCTGTGTTTTCACCACTGCCTCCATGCATGTCTTTTAGTATTTATATTAGAAGAATATGCTAGAATTGATCTGTTCATGCTTGTTGGGTCTTCCAAGTGCCTTCCTAGACCTACCCAGTGCAGAGCAATACATGTTCAGAAATACCAGTTACCTTGTAATGCTTCACTTTTTCTAGGTTACTTCAATAATTGAATAAAAGAGGTTGGTTTAAGTTTCCCTTTGGATTCAGTTTTTCACTGTTTCAGTAGTAGGGGAATAATATTTCAGCACAGGGAAGCAGCAAGCAAACCAGGAGCAAGGAAAAGATTTTATGTAACATTCCCCTCACAGTGAAAAAGAGACACATACACACAAAAAGTCCTATTTAGCAACTCAGGAGCTCACCAAAACAATTTGTCTGTTTCCCTCAATTTCATTTATTTAAAGAAAAAACCTGGTAATTCATCAGAAGTCAGGATTCAATTTCCTGTTTTCTCTCCAAACAGGCAAATTAATCCCGTTTCCAAGTGCATGCTGCAGTGGGAGCTGTGATTCCTAATGGCACTAAGCACACACAGGGCTCAAAGCTCTTCCCCCTTCATCTCCCCACTTTGCCCAGTCTGTGGTCAGTTTTGGGGTCAGCAATGATGGCCTGGACAGCCACAATGGCCTCGTTGATTTTGGTCTGCAGCTCCCGGAGCTCCTCGATGTGCAGCAGGCGCAGGATCTGGGCAGCCTCGTTGATGACAGCATCTGGGGAGGGGCAAGAGGAGCTGCAATTATTTATCCATCATTTTCAGCTCTGTTAAGAGCATTTTAATGCTCTGCATGTTGTTCCTGGTGGTGGTTTCAAAAAACCAACCAAAACCAACTTTTCCTGCTGCTGGAGAGGGATGAGGGTGGAGTCCAAACCTTCCCCACCATCCTGCAGCCCTGGGTCAGGGAATGAGGGAATCACAGGCTGCAAGGACCTTAAGGATCATCTCATCCCAACCTCCCACTCCAGTGCTGCTGTGAAACACTCCAAGCAGCCTCAGGTCTGTTCCTTACCAATAATCCATCCAAGCTGAGCTGCCTGGATGGGGCTTTAGGAAAAAAGAGGCAGCTGAAGTCCATGGAAGCAGCACAGCTGTCCTCTGCTGGTAGCAGCAGGATTTACAAACAGCAGGATGCATTCCTTGGGCTGCCATTAAAAGCTGTTGTTTAAACAGATTCCAAACAGCTTGGATGGAGGCTTTGCTGTCCCAAACCCAAAATGCTCAGGAGTGCTCATAAATAACCAGCTGGGAGGGAGGAATTCTTTCCACTCCAGGGTTTTTTACTGTCCTCATCAGCTCTGGATTTGACAGTAATAACTCTGTCAAAGGCAAACATTCCCATTTAAAAGTCACATTAGGAGCAGTGCTCACCTCCCGTGTCAAATCCAAGAATGTGCTTTTCCAGAGCAACAGGCAGACCCTGGAAAAGTTAAAAAAAAAGGTTTAAAATGTCATTTTAGATGTTTGGTAAATAAAATCAAGTGCTACAGCAGGTAACTGGAGGAGAAAATATGGGTTTTGCTTAGACAAAGAAGTGTGAAAAGATTAAACAACTCCCTTTGTGTCCCAAAACACCAAAGCCAGAGTGTTATTAAAGAAAAATCTTCCTGCTTAAGAATCCCTCACTGGATACACAGAGCCTGCATTCAATCCTTAAAAGGCAACAGCAGGACTGGGAGCCATCCCCAATCCAGCAGCTTCCCAGGAAAACAGAACTGGGCTTTCTTAGAAACTTCTGCCTTTCAACAGCTGCCAGCCTTTGAGCAGGGGCTGACTGCAAAGAGCTGCAAGAAATTCTCTGTAATCAAGTTTTGCTGAGCTGACAACATCCCCAGAAGCATCTGCTCAAAGTGTTAAGCTTGGGAATAAAGGAAAATATTCAATATTCTAAACATTTTCTCTATTAAAATGCTCCAGGGTAAAATTTATTAGTGGTCATTTCTAAGCATTGCTGTGTTTCCTCTGCCCTGACCAGCTGCAGAGGAGTGGTTACACTAAATCATGACTCAGGGAGCTTCAACATGCACTTAAAATTAGATTTAAATTCCCAGAATTCGTTTTTACTACCCTCAGTAAGTTTTTTCAACATTTGTCAAAAGCCTTGCATTTTGCACAACAAAACCATCAGAGTTCAATACCATTAATTTCTGCAGGGATGGGGTTGTAAAGCTCTTAGACAGTGAAAATTTCCTTTAAAGGCTTTTATACAGATGGAAAAAAAAAAAAGAAACTGAGTTGATCAAAACACATATTAAACACAAACTGGTGGCTGCAACTCATTTGCAAAAAATGGGGTTTTTCCATGGAATTTGTAGTAAAATCCAATCTTAAAAAATCCATCTGCACTGTTAGAATTGGTGATAAAAATGCCACTGAAGCCACTTCAGAAAGATTCCAGAAATATCAGACTTCCTACATGGAATTTTTTGTAAGAACTGAGGTTTGTATTTAAGGTTCCAAAGAGCTCCCTGCCAGCCTGGGGTGCTCTTGAGGAAAAATTGTCTTTTTTTGTCTTTTTTTTCCTCTCCCAGTTCTTTGTGGAAAAATTCCTTTTCCTCCCTTCTTCCCACACTCCCTGAGTTTGTTCCTTTTTGGGAATCTGCCTTTGGAATCCCCACAACAAGCTCATGATCCTTCAAATAGGGAATAAAGTAAAAAAAAAGAGCACTTTGACATCAGGAACTACACAAAACTTCAATTTCCAGCCTCATTGATTTATGAATACTGCACAAAAATTTGGCCATTTACAAATCAGTCAAAATGTGAAAAATAAATCTAATTTTCCTTTTTTTTTTTTTTTTTTTAAATTCCTAAGCCAGCCATCCTCTCTGCTTTGGTGATATTTTCTTTTTTTCCCCCAGGAAGATGCTGATGGTCCATCCTGGCCCAGATTTTCCTGCTTCCAATCACCCCCTTTTCTCCAAACCCCCTGGAATGTGGCATCCCTAAGGAAAATACACTCTCAGATTATTTCACAGAGACATCTCCTCTCTGCTGATACTCTGAAGATTTATCAGATATGAACAATTCCCTGGCAGGGAAAAAAAAATTCCCTGTTCCCCCAAGAAAATCCCATTTTGATGCCAACTGTGCAGCTATGAAAACAACAACTAAAAGCTGCTTTTTTTATTTTCCTGCTCTTTGAACAGTTTGATGGATTTGCAAATCCAGAGCTTTGATTTATCCTTATAATGCTTCTGCAATTTGCAGCAACTCAGAGCACCTGTGATTCCCACTTGGAAAACACCAGCAGCAGAGTGATGATAACAAAAAAACAACAACAACAACAAAAAAAAAAAAAAACAAACAAACAAACAAAAAAACCCAAAACGAAAAAAAACCCACAAAAACAAAAACAAAAAAAACCCCCTGTGATTCCCACTTGGAAAACACCATCAGCAGAGTGATGATAATAAATAAAAAAATAATATAAATAAATAAATAAATAAATAGATAGATAAATAAATAAATAACCTGTGATTCCCACTTGGAAAACACCAGCAGCAGAGTGATGAGAATAAATAAATAAATAAAGGATTGTTGTGAGCAGCTGCCACAAAAAAAATTTAAAAAAATTTAAAAAAAAGAATTTGGGCTCTTTGAGCAGATCCAGGTGCTTTAGCAGGGATACTCATACTCAGACACCTGCAGGGCAGGTGACGTTGCCTTTCCCAGCTTTTCCCAGCTCTGTTAAATGCTGGAGAAATCTGGACTGATGAGGAAATCAAAATTCAAAACCCACAGTCATCCCCTGGAACACCTTCCCAACAGACAGCTTGTGGTTAGTGAAGAATTCTGCAAAAATCTGAGTTGGAGGGCAGAAATTTCCTTCCCCACTCCTTTTTTTTTGGGGGAAGAGAGGAGGGAGGAGATGGATTTCCAACATCCCATTCCTTGAACATGCACAAAGTGCCCACATGAAGCAAAACACTCCACACAAGGAAATGTTTCAACCTCTTTATGCTAATTCCAAAGAAAAGCCAGCTTGTGCATTTCTCCTCAGGATAATCCTCTGGAAAAGAACTCAGGGAAGAGCTATCCCATAATTTCTCACCCAGGTATGTCTGTATTTAATTGGAACAAAAGCAGTTTTTTGTGTTCTGCTCCCCATCATCCCCCAGATCTGCTGCAATCAGGGTGGTTGGGATAAATGAAGCTTGCAGAAGCTTCTAAATGAAGTGTTGGAACAGAACTGGTTTTGATTGAGGGAACAGCAGTTAATCTGCATTAATTAAGATAATAATGAATAATTAAGCCTGGCCAGGGGTACAAACCTCCTTGGACTGGCTGGCCTTGGCTATGGCATCCTGTGTCAGGCGCTCCTGCACCAGAATCCGAATTGCCTGGCAAAAACATGGAAAGCAGCAGAAATTAATTAATATCTTGAAAAATTTATCAGTAATTCCAAAGGAAAAACAGCCAAAATTGTATCCTCACAGTTTTGTGAGTATTTTTTTTTTTGAAAACTCTTCCAGCCCTTAAACTTTTACATTTAGGAATAATCTTGGTATGTAGAATCCAAAGCTTAACCAGAAGTGACAAGGACATTGATTTCACACCAATAATTCTGCCACTCCTGGCACACAAGCTGCAAAAAGTGCAAAAAAATAGCCTGGAAAGCTTGGGATTTTTATCCTGGAGAAAAAGGAGGCTCAGGAGGGTGACAGGAGGGAGGAACCAGGTGGGGGTCAGGATTTCCTCACAGGGAACAAGAGACAGGACAAGAGGAAATGGCCTCAAGCTGGATTTTAGGGAAACTTTCTTCCTGGGAAAGGTGGACAGGCATTGGAAAGGGTTTCACAGTGGTGGAATCCCCTTCTCTGGAGGGATTCCAAAGCTGTGTGGATGTAGCACATGGCACTGGTGGCATTGGCAGTGCTGAGCTCCATGATTTAAAAGTTTTTTTCAACCTAAACAAATCCATGATTCCAAAATGACCATAACCCCAAAGCAGCAGCCACAATCTTCTTTCCCTGAATTCTCACACCTCTAACTCTGCAGCAAGAAATGCTGCTCTGGCAAGGAAATACTGACTTGGGAAGGAAATGCTGATTTAAGAAGGAAATGATGCTTTAGGAAGGAAATGCTGATTTAAGAAGGAAATGATGCTTTAGGAAGGAAATGCTGCCTAAGGAAGGAAATGCTGCTTTAGGAAGGAAATGCTGCCTGGGGAAGGAAATGCTGCCTAAGGAAGGAAATGCTGCTCTGGCAAGGAAATACTGACTTGGGAAGGAAATGCTGATTTAAGAAGGAAATGCTGCCTGGGGAAGGAAATGCTGCCTGGGGAAGGAAATGCTGCCTTGGGAAGGAAATGCTGCTTTAGGAAGGAAGTGCTGCTCTGGGAAGGAAATGCTGCCTTGGGAAGGAAATGCTGCTCTGGGAAGGAAATGCTGCCTTGGGAAGGAAATGCTGCCTGGGGAAGGAAAGGAAATGCTGTTTTGGGAAGGAAATGCTGCTTTAGGAAGGAAATGCTGCCTTAGGAAGGAAATGCTGCTCTGGCAAGGAAATACTGACTTGGGAAGGAAATGCTGCTTTAGGAAGGAAATGCTGATTGAAGAAGGAAATGCTGATTGAAGAAGGAAATGCTGATTGAAGAAGGAAGTGTGATTGAAGAAGGAAGTGCTGCTGGCAGAAACTTTTAAGGGATGCTGAACCACCTCCCATATGCACAGAAACCCAGAGCAAGGCATCCCAGGCAGGCTTGGAAAAGACTGAGAGCAGAAAATAATTAATTTTAGCTTTGGGGAACAAGAGCAGCCTTGACTTTGACAATCCTGGTGCTCATCTGTTTTCTCTGGCTCCAGCACATGGGGTGAAATCCTATCAGAGCTATCAGTTACTGATACCTACAGCTCCAAATGCCTCCAAAAATAACTGCAGAAATAGCAGGCAGATTTCCACAGGAAAGAAGAACTGGCTCTGTCAAACACATTGCTCAGACTCTCCCTGATGAGCAGCCAAAAGTGACAGAAGCAGCTCTGTGCTTCTCCCCCAGGATTCCTCCCAGTTTTGGTCATGATTAAAGTTGAGCTGATACCAGAAAGTTGTCACTGAAATACTTCTAGAAATCTGTCACTGAAGGAAGTGGCCTGGACAAAGGAATGGCTTGATGGGGAGTTGAATTCCAGCAGTGAAACCAGACCTTGGGAAGAGAATTCCAAGTGCCTTTGGCATTAGGAAATATCCAACTGTGTCCCACAGATGCTTTCTGACCAACTTGCCAGGTTGAAATGAAGAAAATGGGATGTAAATCTCTGCCCACCCTGGCCAGATGTCTGGTTCTCCCAAAACATTCACACCTGAGTGTCCAAGCCTGAACAGGGATCAGAAATTCCCTGCAAATGTTTATTGTGGGGGAGAATTCCAGAGTTTGATTGACACCTTCTAATATCATCATCTCAGCCCCAAAACCAGCTTTGCATTGTTCCTGGAATGTGGATTTTCACTGCAGGAATCCACTCTTACTGGAATTAAAGGCAAGAAAATTCAGGCTGGTTTTGCCCAAATCTGTCTGACAAAAAGAGATGTGGAAATAATGACAGAACTGTAAATACATTTATGCAGATTTTTACACCCAGTAAAGTTTGCCAGCTCTGGGAGAAGATCTGAAGGAATTTTGGAAAGACCTGAGCTCATTCATGTACAAATCCTAAATATCACCACACCCAGGGTCTCCTCTCCCTACCTGATATCTCTTTTCATTGATTTTTTTTGGGGGTTTTGAGGTGGTTTTTGGTAGAGATCTCCACACTCCTTAAAAATTAAAAAAGGATATTGTGGGAAGGGAAGGTAAGAAATCATACTGGAGAGAAGGAGAAAAAAAAAAAGAATGGAATAACTGCAGGCTGAGAATTCCTTAAGAAACCAAGTTACCATAATATTCTGCCAAGAATTACAGCCTGACCCTGAATAAACTTCATTACCCACAGCTTTTGGTTTCCCCAAAATAAGTTTAGCAAATATCACAACTATTGTCATGAATAGAACTTTATGGGGTTTTTTTAATCAATAAAATGCTTTTATTTTAATGCCAAACAAAATTAAGTTTATCCCCATTTTATGACATGATCAAGTAAGAACTTGGGATTTTGCATTCTCATCAATAATGCATTTTTAATTTAAAAAAAAACTATGGGTTTGACCCCAAATCTATAGAGTTCCACCAGAAAGTCAAAAATGTTCTTAAAGGCATAAAAAAGATGATTTAGAAAATTAATTAGCCTATTTAAGGCACTTAAAACTTGTAGTTAGTTGTCAAAACTAAATTAAACTGATTTCAGTAATGACAAGGAGTAAACAGTTCATAGGATCAAAAGAAAAAAGGAAACTTTTAACTGTAGCTCCTCCCTTGGATGTTGTTTTAAAATATCCTTGGCATCATTAAATTTCATTATTAAAATTGTAAAAAATTATTAAGAATTTATTAAACTAATTTAAATTTTATTAAAAATTTAAACTTCTAAATTTTCAAGTTTCTCTGAATTTTTAGCACTGGAAAAGAACATTCTCCTTTGAGGATGTTCCTTAAGGAACTCAGTTTAAAATTGTTTACCAGGATAATTCTCCCTGCATGAATTTCCATGATTCATCTTCTGTGTTCTAATCTGCTTGAAAAGACACTGAGATTTATTTTTTTTCCTACCTTTGCTTAAAAATTCATATTTATCAGCAACTGCACCTCAAGCTGTGAACACACACCAGGCACTGGGGGGAAAAAAAGGAAAAAAAGAGGTGGGAAAAGTGTGAAACTCACCTTGAGCATCACCAGGTAATCATCATGTCTCTGGATTTGAAGCAGATTAGCCAAAGCCATCACCCCAGCCTTGAAATCAGGATTATTCACTGGAAAAAGAAGGATTATCATTAAAAATAAATGATAATTTAAAAAAATTGGGCTACAGAGCAATCAGCACTGAGCTACATAACCAGGTGAAGTGTTTGAAAATAAAGCAAATTACAGGCAGATATTCTCTTCTGTACATTATTTTTATTATTCTGTGGCTTTTTATCTCTGAACAGCAGAAATCTGCTGCTGGTGAGGGCAGGATCAATCCCTGTTTCCTTGGGGATGGAGGAATGGAAAAGGTTTGAAAGATTTAAGTTGATTTTAGCACTTTTGATTTATTGTGACTGTGCCTAGCAGGAAAAAAATATTAAAATTATTATGACAGAACAGCTGGGCAAGACTGAGCCAACATGAAAATCCTGCCTTAGATATTTTTATTTTTTAAGGCATCTTGCTACTTCTCCCTCACCTACAATAATTATGATTTACAATTAAATGTTGAGCTCTGCATTCCTAAAGCTTTAAATTTATAAAAATATCAGCATTACAGGATTAACCAAATTCCAGTGTGAGGTAAGGAGCACATTCCCACCCAGGAGCTTTGGTGATTTAGGGTTGATTTTAGCATCTCTTTCCCCACTAGTTTTGATTTATTGTGACTGTGTAGCAGGAAAAAAATATTAAAATTATTATAACAGAACAGCTGGGCAAGATTGAGCCAACATGAAAATCCTGACAGCATAGAGGTAATTATCCTGCCATGATATTTCCTTAGATATTTTTATTTTTTAAGGCATCTTGCTACTTCTCCCTCACCTACAATAACTATGATTTACAGAACAAAACTGTCCATGTAAAGGTTGAGCTCTGCATTCCTAAAGCTTTACATTTTTAACAAAATCAGCATCACAGGATTAACCAAATTCCAGTGTGAGGGCACACAGGTATGGAGCACATTCCCACCCAGGAATTTGTGGCACACTCACCATCCAGGTTGATCAGTGGCTCTGCATTTTTTGCTGTGTTGTCAGCGTTTTTAGCACCATCAGGGGTGGAATCCTTGTATTTATCAGCTGCAGAATGAGGAGGCAAACACAAAAATCATCAGGAATAATGGCAGAAAGAGCTAATTCTAAGTTTGGAACAGAGCTGTGGTGTTACAGCTGGATTTTTGGGGTGTGGTGGTTGCACAAGAGCCTTATGGGTTATAAACTGATTTTTGGGTTTAAAAACTGGGATTTTGGAGCTCCCCAGTAATGATACCAAAAGCTGCCCATATGAGGGACTGAGAGCCACATCCCAGGTATTTATATCCCCTTCCTGTCCTGGGCAGAGCTGGAATTAATGGTAATGGAAAAACAACACTTTGGCTGTTGTTATTTTGCCACCAGTAATTACATCTGTATTCCCACTCTCTCTGCTGTGACTGGGGACATTGAACTCCACTTTTTCATAACCTTGCCCTAGTTCCCAAGGGCTCCACATCCACTCCTTATTAAAGAAAAAAAATAAAAAGGGGGGTCTAAGAATAACTTCTGTGAATAAATGCAGTACTAAATATAAAGCATTTAATACACTTCACAGGAAGTTCTCATAAAGGCAATCCCACAGGGGATAAATATCTGCAATGGGATTGGCTCTATCCAGAAATAAAATATAATAGCCAATGCAATTATGCTGCTCCAGTCCTGTGAGAGCTGGAAAGAAACAGAGTATGGGGTGGAAACAAGCACAAGAAATTTTGTTTTATTTTTTAAAGAAGTGAAATATATTTTTGACACTGTGTGATTTTGATGAAAACTCAAAACCAGTGTGAATTTATGCTAAGGGGAAGGAGCTGGTGGTGTGTGCCAGGGCATTGTGACATCACAGCACATTTGGTGACAGGGTGGGGGTGACACCTCAGGTCCCCAGGCTGCAGCTGCCAGCCAGGGATGGCCTGAGCAGGATCCCAGCAGGATGCCCAGCCTGGACCAGCTCCTGTTGGTGGCCCTTGGGCTCAGCTGCTTCTACTCTGGCAGCAGCAGCCGCTCCTGCCCGCCCTCCTGGGCCACCCTGGTGTGGGATGTGCCCCCCCTGGAGAAGGGCAGTGCCCACAGGGGCACCTCCATGACAGAGGTGCTGCTTTGGAGCATCTCAGCCCTGGGCCTGCTGCTCCTGGGGGTTCTGCTCAGCTGGAAAGCCAGGAACCGCTGGAGAAAGGTGAGGGAGGGACAGGGGCAGCAGGGAGGGGGGTGGGGGGGACAATGCCAGCAGGGAGGGTGGTGCCAGGTGGGGACAAAGCTTTCCCAGACTGGGCCCAGTGAAGAAAACTACACTGGCCACTGTGGAGAAAACCAGGACAGGTTTAGTATTCCATGAGATGGGTTTTAAAGGATTTTCCAACCCAAACCATTCCATGATTCCCACGCCCTGGGGCAGCCCAGCCAGGCCTGAGGTCCCTCTGTCCCTGTCACCATGCTGTCACCCTGTGCCTTTCCAGAGAGGGAAGCATGGATGTTCCTGCAAGACCTCCAAGCTGCTCTCCAGGCTGAAGGAAGATCCTGACTTGCTGAAGCACTACCTGAAGCACCTGCAGAAGTGCAGGGCATCCTTAGAGGAAGTGATGCAGGTCAGGCTGGATGGGGCTGGGAATCAACCTGGCCTGGGGTTGGACTGGAAGGTCTTTGTAGGTTCCTTTCAATCCAAATCTCTTTGTTTTTCTCCAGAAAAAATAGGAAGAAAATAGGCTTCAAGGAAGAGACAGCACGTTTTGCTCTTTGCCCATAAACTGCCAGCTCTAGCAAGGCTCCCAGGAGGGCTGGACAGGGCATGGAGCTGCCCCAAAGCACAGCTTTGACAATAAAGGTTGTAGGTGAAACTGTCTCCAAGGTAAATGGAACATGGAATGGATGCTCTAACAACAGAGGGAGTGACCCCACACTAGGACTGCTGCAAAATTCCTGCAAAGGGGAGGAATTCCTGGCTGGGAGGGAGGTGAAGCCCTGGCACAGGGTCCCAGAGAAGCTGTGGCTGCCCCTGGATCCCTGGAAATGCCCAAGCCCAGCCTGGATGGGGCTGGGAGCAGCCTGGGACAGTGGAGGGTGTCCCTGCCATGGATCTTTAAGGTCCCTTCCAACCCAAACCACCCTGGGATTCTGGGAAATTAATCAAAAACTCCAATTCCTCTCCCACTTTGGGATAGTAAACAGATTCCCTCATACCATTATCTCCATATTCCAGCCTCACAGCCAAACCAAGCAGCCAATCCACTGTCTCTTGTCGTTCCTGTATTTTGAAGGGGCAGTTCACATCTTTCATGTACTGGGGAGCAAAAAGAAGAGAAAACAAATGGATTTGAGTGACCTGGGTCAAGCAGTTGGGAGCACAGAACTGTTGTGTGAACAGTGCCACCTTCCCACAGGCCTCACAGAAAATATTAATTAACAAGAGGTGTCACTGTGAAATTCCTGCTGTGGCATCTGATCCGTGTTGGAGTGTCCCAGCCCACCTCTAGCTCTAGTCTGACACCTGCTAATGGAATTTTCATTTTAATTAATGTTTTTTAATTGTCAGACTGCACCCAGAGAAGCCAAAATGCCCTTGCTTTACTCTCTGCCCATGTCACAGAGCAAATGGAAC
The DNA here is from genome assembly GCA_034336665.1 of Luscinia megarhynchos. Classification (NCBI taxonomy): domain Eukaryota; kingdom Metazoa; phylum Chordata; class Aves; order Passeriformes; family Muscicapidae; genus Luscinia; species Luscinia megarhynchos. The sequence continues at coordinate 58,817,916 of CM067568.1, forward strand.
AAAGGAAGGGGGAACAAATTGGAACAAAGCCTTCCCACCTGGAATGAAGCCACCTACAGCTTCCACAAACCTGAGGATTCCCTGGAGCAGGGAATCAGCAGGACTTTAAAATTAGCAGAACTAATTTTCCCTTTTTTCAGGGGTTTTGTACAACAAGAGAGGATAAAAACAGGTTGAGGTTCTGTCTGTGCTGTTCTGAACCCAGAACATGAGATCCAACCCTGGCTGCTGCCAAGGATCCCAAAAACCAGGACGTGGTGACATTGTGCTGTGTCCCTTTGCTGCAGGGCCAGAAGTGCCACACAGCTGGGTAAAGGATGCCAGGGGCTGGAAAAGCAGGAATTCCCTGGGAATTATGGAGAGGACACTCTCACCAAGCCAGGAAAGGCAGCACTGCTGCCAGGAATTCCAGATATTCCCATTCAGGTTCTCCCTGAGCACTGCAACTCCTGGGCAGTGAGCAAAGCAAGAGTTTCCAGGAGGGGAAAAAAAAAAGTTGGGATGAATTGGGAATTCAAAGAGCAGGGAAAATGGGAACCAAGAAGAAAATCCCAAGAGCCTTGTGGTGGCTGGAAATGCTCAGGAGAACAGAGATCACCCAAAATCCATCTGGAATGACAGGAGGTGCAGGGATGAGCTTTCCCCCAAATGCTGGCAAAGCTGCAGGAGCCTCACCCACCTCCTTTTGGTACAGGAGGAGCATTAATGCAGAAAAAAATTGTTTATTTGCAGTCAGCCTTCCTTCTGCTTCAAGAGCTGAATCAAATCAGGCAAAAAAAAAAAATTATACTCCACCTATTAAACAAACAAAGCTGAAAGGAAAACTATGCAGAAAATTCTCCCATTGTAATAAACTCCCTCAGTTTGGCTTCAATAATTTACTGAAATTCCTAGAAATGGAAAAGGACAAATCTCCAGAGTTATTTCTGTGTGAGAAAATCATTTACAGCAGCAAGGAAATACCTTCTCAAAGGATTTGGGCCAGTCCTCACTGTGGATGTTCCTCAGATTCCCTCGGTCCTCGATCTTGTAGTGTCTGATTTTCTGGTCCTCCAGCCAGACAATGAAATTCCTGAACTCTGTTTCATCTGTGGGCAGGAGGAACCAAGGCAGGAATTTTAAGTTTTGATCCCATTCATACAAATCTGAGCACTTTTACCATTAAAACCCCATACTTATATATTAAAAAAACCATTAAAATTGTGCATTCTGTGACCAAAAATCGACCCTGAGTATTTTTTGTATTTAAAAAACATTAAATTTTGCATTCTGTGACCAAAACTCAACCCTGAGTATTTTTCATATTTAAAAAACATTAAAATTGTGCATTCTGTGACCAAAACTCAACCCTGAGTATTCTTCATATAATAAAACCATTAAAATTGTGCATTCTCTGACCAAAACTGAACCCTGAGTATTTTTCATATTAAAAAACCATTAAAATTGTGCATTCTCTGACCAAAACTCAACCCTGAGTATTCTTCATATAATAAAACCATTAAAATTGTGCATTCTGTGACCAAAACTCAACCCTGAGTATTCTTTCATATAATAAAAACCCATTAAAATTGTGCATTCTGTGACCAAAACTCAACCCTGAGTATTCTTCATATAATAAAAACCATTAAAATTGTGCATTCTGTGACCAAAACTCGACCCTGAGTATTTTTCATATAAAAATACCCATTAAAATTTTGCATTCTGTGACCAAAACTCGAACCCTGAGTATTTTTCATATTAAAAAACCATTAAAATTGTGCATTCTGTGACCAAAAATCGACCCTGAGTATTTTTCATTTCCCAAACTTGCTGTAACTGACTGACCTCATTAAAAGCATCAGCCAACAGATTATTTTTTATTGGGAATATAATTACAATTTCTGAAGCACGGAGAGAAAGGTGAAAAAATAACAGAAAATTGGAGTTTCTAACTGTGCTTTCAGCACAGAGGTTTTGATGGAATTATGGGATGCTTTGGTGGAAGGGACGGGAAAGTGAAGCCAAGCCCGTCGCAGCCGATCCCACCGCGCTCACCCCTGCAGTTGAAGCCGGCGGGGTTGTGGTAGTCCAGCGCCGAGAGCTTGCGGCGGAACATGGTCCCGGTACCGGAGCCGGCCGCGATCCCGACCCGGATCCCGATCTCGGTGCCCGGTGCCGCCGCCGCCTCCCCCGTTCAGGCCGCGCCGACGGCGCCGCACGGGCCGGAAGGGAGGGAGCGCCCGCCCCCCCGCGCGGCGTTCTGCTCGCTGATTGGTCAGCGTGGTGAGCGGCGCCCGCATCGACCAATCAGAGAGCGGGACGGGCCGCCGGAAGGGGAAGTGGCCGCCGTGCCTTGGGGATGGACGCGCAGAGGGGGCGGGGCCGGGAGGGGCGGGGCCAGAAATGGGCGGGGGCAGTGAGGGGGCGGGGCTTGGGCACGGTGCGCGCCCGGCGGGGAACTGGGGAGCGCTGGGCTGAACTGGGAGCGCTGGGCTGTACTGGGAGCTGTACTGGGAGTGGGGAGCTGCGCTGGGAGCTGTACTGGGAGTGCTGGGCTGTACTGGGAGCTGTACTGGGAGCTGTACTGGGAGCTGTACTGGGAGTGCTGGGAGCTGTACTGGGAGCTGTACTGGGAGCTGTACTGGGAGTGCTGGGCTGTACTGGGAGCTGTACTGGGAGTGCTGGGATGTACTGGAGCTATGCTGGGCTGTACTGGGAGTGCTGGGCTGTACTGGGAGCTGTACTGGGAGTGCTGAGCTGTACTGGGAGCTGTACTGGAGGAGTGCTGAGCTGTACTGGGAGTGCTGGGCTGTACTGGGAGGGGCACTGGGGTACTGGGAGCTGTACTGGGAGCTGTACTGGGAGTATTGGGAGCACTGAGCTGTCCTGGGAGCTGTACTGGGGGTTACTGGGAGTGCTGGATACTTTACTGGGAGCTGTACTGGGGACTGTCCTAGGTGCTCTGGGAGCTGCGCTGGGAGCATTGAGCTGTACTGGGGAGTACTGGGAGCTGTACTGGGAGCATTGTGCTGTACTGGGAACACTGTGATCTGTACTGGGCAGCACTGGGAAGCACAGAGCTGAACTGGGGAGCAGTGATCTGTACTGGGCAGCACTGGGGTGAAGGTTCCAGAAGGGTTTTTCCCCCGGAGCGGTTTTTCCCTGGGAAAAGCGAGGCTGCCCCTGTCCCCCCAGCCCCAGAGCCACTGCAATATTCATCAATGTCATCAATATCGTCAATATCATCAATATTCATCAATATCATCAATATCATCAATATCGTCAATATCATCAATATCATCAATCTCATCAATATCATCAATATCATCAACATTTATCAATATCATCAATATTCATCAATATCATCAACATTCATCAATATCATCAATATCATCAATATCATCAATATCATCAATATCGTCAATATTCATCAATATCAATATAATCAACATTCATCAACATTCATCAATATAATCAATATTCATCAATATAATCAATATAATCAACATTCATCAATATTCATCAATATCATCAACATTCATCAGCATTCATCAACATTCATCAATATCATCAATATCATCAACATTCATCAACATTCATCAATATTCATCAATATCATCAACATTCATCAATATAGTCAATATTCATCAATATCATCAATATCATCCACATTCATCAGCATTCATCAACATTTATCAATATCATCAATATCATCAATATTCATCAATATAATCAGTATTCATCAACATTCATCAATATTAATCAATATAATCAATATTTATCAACATTCATCAATATCACCAATATAATCAACATTCATCAACATTCATCAATATTCGTCAATATCATCAATATCATCAACATTCATCAATATCATCAATATTCATCAATATAATCAACATTCATCAACATTCATCAACATTCATCAATATCATCAATATCATCAATATCATCAACATTCATCAACATTCATCAATATCAATATTCATCAACATTCATCAATATTCATCAATATCATCAATATTCATCAACATTCATCAATATCATCAATATTCATCAACATTCATCAACATTCATCAACATTCATTAATATTCATCAGTATCATCAATATCATCAATATTCATCAATAATCATCAATATTCATCAATATCATCAATATAATCAACATTCATCAATATCACCAACATTCATCAATATCATGGATATTCATCAATAATTATCAATATAATCAATATTTATCAATATCATCAGTATTGATCCTGGCATTCCTCCTGCCAGCCCTGCCCAGCGCTCCCGCGGGCACTGGGATGGATCCAGGGGGCTCTGCCTCCTGTTCCCTTTAGGATCTTTCCCATCCCCTGGGTCTGCTCCAGCTCCTTCCTGGGGTGGTGTCAGCAGGGCAGGGACCCCCTGTCAGCTCAGGCTCCTCCAGGTTTTCTGGAATTCCACAATTCCAGCATGGTTTGGGTCGGGAGGGACGTTAAAACCCATCCAGTTCCCCTGTCCCAGGCTGCTCCAAGCCCTGTCCAGCCTGGCCTTGGACTCTTCCGGGGATCCAGGGGCAGCCACAGCTGCTCCTGGGCACCCTGGGCCAGCCCTTTCCAGCCAAAAATTCCATATAGCCGACCTAAACTTCCACTCTTTCAGTTGGAACCCATTATTCCTTGTTCCTGAGGAAGTGTCCCTCTCCCATGTCCCCCTCCCACCTGTGTTGGGTTGATGTGACCAGAAATGTGGATTCTGTCCCCATCTGTTCAGCCAGGTGGGGCAGTGACCCTGATCTCCTGGCACATATTCTCTGCTCATGGGCATCTTTAAACCAGCTGGGCAATCATCTTTATCTTCCCACAGCCCATCCTCCCTCCAGGAGATACCTCCTGTTCATGGCCAGTGAGTCCCAGTGCATGACTGATAAAATTCCATCATCCCACTGGGAGATGCTCCAGCCAGGGCAGGAGCCAAGCCTTTCCTACCCAGATCAAAACTGAGATTTTGGACAGCAAGGCACCTTCTTTGCACTGGATTCCAGAGGAAAACCAGACCTTTCCACACCATCCCTGGAGCTTCAGAGGAAACTGCACCTTCTCCAGGAGCACTGCTCCAGCTGAACCACATCTGCCCCTGCAGGAGGATGCAGCCACCATGGAATGGGACTGCTGCCAACACCCTGCCTGACTGACGGGTGTCAGCTTGGATTCTGACTCTGGCAGGGTTTGGGATTGTTCTTTGTAATACTGCATTTCTATTTTAATTTTCCTAGTAAAGAACTGTTATTCCTAATTCCCATCTCTTTGCCTGAGAGCCCCTTAATTTCAAAATTATAATAATAATTTGGAGGGAGGGGGTTTACATTCTCCATTTCAAAGAGAAGCTCCTGCCTTTATTGGCAGACACCTGTCCTTCACACCAGGACACCACCCCACAGCTGGAGCCACACCTGGGCCAGCAGTGACACTCAGCAACTCCAGCAGGGAGAAAAGCAGCTTGGCACCATCCCCAGGCTGTGCCCCCAAGGGTGACAAGGATGGAGCCAGTGAAACCTCCTGCCTTCCTCACCTTCCCAACCCATCCTTGGGTTTCACCCACACTTGAGAAAACCCTCCCTGCAGCAACACACGGGCCAAACCCACCCCTGGGAGACGAGCTGTGCTTCTCCTCTCCCTGCTGCCGAGCTGTGGGGCTTGCAGCTCACGCCTGCAATTAGTGCAGACGGGTTTGCTGTCACTGGGGAGCCGGGCAGGGCCCCACTCTGGCAGCAGCACCTCACCCACGCTCTCCCTGGAAGCTGCACAGCTCCTCCTGCTCAGCAGATGCTGCTGCTCCGAGGTGCTGCTGAGCCTGGGGAGGTGAGGATGGGAGGGAGGGAGTGCTGGAGCTGGAGGGGAGCCAGGGAGCAGCTGAGCTGCTGGCAGGCGAGGAGAGACTTGGCTCCTTCCTCCCCAGCCACTGCATTTTGCTTTGAAGCTGCTCTGATGGACAGGGAGAAGGATGGAGGGCTGGGAGTTGATCCTGATGCTCATCGAGGTGCTTGGGAAGCTGGAGGAGCAGCACAGACCCGTGCTGGTGGTTTTGTTTCAGAACCCACGGTGCCATCTTGTTCCTGAGGGTCCTGTGAAACTGGAAGGAAAATTCAGGATGTGGGGACTTTGCTCACAGCAGAGTAGGTTTGATTCTGTGATCAGGGAGTGTTTTGGTAGTAGAATGAGTAAGAATCATGGAATCATAAAATCCTGGAATGGTTTGGGTTGGAAGGGATGTTAAAAATCACCCAGTTTCACCCCATGCCATGGCAGGGACACCTCTCACTGTCCCAGGCTGCTCCAAGCCCTGTCCAGCCTGGTCTTGGACACTTCCAGGGATCTGGGACAGCCACAGCTTCTCTGGGAAACCTGAGCCAGCCCTCCCCACCTTCCCATTAAAATATTCTTCCTTATATCTGAGTCTGAATCAACCTTCTTTTCGTTTAAAACCCTTTTTGCTGTCTCTCCAGGCCCTATAAAAATCTATCCTTCCTTAAAAGGTTCCTTTAGGCCCTGGCAGGGGCTCTGAGCTCTCCCTGGAGCCTTCTCCTCTCCAGGTGAGCACTCCCAGCTCTCCCAGTCTGCTCCAGCCCTTCCAGCAGCTCCGTGGCCTCCTCTGGATTTGCTCCTGTGCTGAGTGCCAGGGCTGGGAGAAGAAAAGAGAAGGGATGGACAATAAATTGGAAATTTTAGATGTCTCTCAATTTTTGAGCAAGGAGCAATGTCCCACCTTGAACGAGGCAGTTCCCCTGAAACCCCAAGAGGCCTCGCTTCCCTCCCTGACAGGCACCCAAACTCCTGCTACACCCTCCCTGACAGGGAAACCCCTGGGAGCAGCATCCAACACAGCCAGCACGGGATCCCACCTCCCCAGGGGTCGGCAAGCACAGAGCAGCATCTCCAGAGGCTTGAAACAAATCCAAAAGTTTATTTCCAACGAGTACACAGACCATGTGGGATGGGGATGCGCTACACCACGACTGGCTTTCGCCTACAGCCACCCCCTCCCCAAAACCTGCTGTGCCAGGGTGGCAGTCCACAGGCAGACACCACCAGCAACCTTTGCAGACAATAAAAGTCCTTTTTCCAGTACTCCAGATATTTTTTTTCTTTAAAAGCCTGAGGGTAGTGGAATGTTGTTTGAAACCAGGCTGGAAATCCAGCATGGGGATGGAGGGATGGGTGGGATTTTTGTTGTGAGGAGGGGAAACAACCTTGGCAAGGTGATCTCTGCTTGGCTAACAAAGGCAGATCTGTGTAAATAGAAATACTGGGGTGAAATACCTGGCAGAACACCAATGGCAACACCACAACCAACAGAAAATCAAGCCCAGCAACATAAAACACTTTCAAGGAGTAGTTTGGGTTAATTCAAAATCTCCCCCTCCCCACTCCCCCATATTCATGCAGGTTTATTTCATCCTCTAAGTTATTAAGAATTCGAGTTGTAAAATAGGCAAGTCCTTAAAAAAATTATTACAAACCACTTTTATGACAGTGCTTGAGAAGGGGTGGGGTGGGAACCCCGGGTCAGACCGGCTGCACTTCACTCTCTGTGACAATAAATCAGATTAAAAAGAAAACACAAATCTCAGGATGGGGTTTTTACATCTCTGCCTGGCAACACCAAGAGTGAAACCAGCTGCAGAGCAAACCACTTCATCCACCCTTCATCCCAAAGCTAGGGGAGCTGTAGTAAAAACATCAAAATTGGAGGAATTAGGGAGGGCTGGGACCATCTAGGCTACTCGTGGCTTATAAACATTCCCAGGTGCCAAAAGTTTGGAGTCCAGTGTGACAAGAACTGGCCTTCTCTGTAGAAGAACTAGAAAAAGAGTATGAAAAGGTAGAAAAACCAAAAAGCACTTTTTTTTTCACGGGCTAGAAAGAGTTACCAAAAGGTACCTAAAGATTTTTGCCCTCCAGGATCCACAGGGATTTTTGAGCTCACTCCTGATTCAGAACTGGTCCAGCAGGGTCCCCCAAACCCCTTTGTGTCACTTTGTACACAAATCCCCACGTTGTGACTCCCAAAGTCATGATTCCCAAAGTTTCCCAGGAGGATGGATGAGCAGGGGAAAGCCAGGAGGTGTTTAGCAGCAGGAAGGAGAGACAAGCCACGTCCACAAAAGTAGGGAGGAGCCCAAAAAGGTGGCGTGTGTCCCCCAGGAGCAGATGGAGCAGAGCTGGGAATAACTCCCCAGGCTGGCAGGGAGCCCAGGCCGTGTGTAAACAGGGAATCAGGCACCTCTGGGAAGGGGCAGCCCCACGGCCCCCCTGGCCCTTCCCCACGTGGGGAGGGGGCAGCGGGAACGGGAGAGGGACGGGGGGCAGGAAGGGGCAGAAACATCCCAACAGAAAGCAGCATCCCATGGTGGGACAGCATCCCTTGGTGGGACAGCATCCCATGGTGGGACAGCATCCCATGGTGGGACAGCATCCCTTGGTGGGACAGCATCCCATAGAGGGAGCAGCATCCCAGGGTGGGACAGCATTCCATAGAGGAGCAGCATTCCATTTTGGAGTAGCATCCCACCATGGAGCTGTATCCTATCATGAAGCAGCATTCCATGGTGGAACAGCATCCCATGGAGGAGCAGCATCCCACCATGGAGCAGCATCCCATGGTGGGACAGCATCCTGTGGAGGAACAGCACCCCATTTTGGAGTAGCATTCCACCATGGAGCAGCATCCCATGGAGAAACAGCATCCCATTTTGGAGTAGCATCTTATCATGGGGCTGTATCCCACCAAGGAGCAGCATTCCATGAAGGAGCAGCATTCCATGGAAGAGAAACGTCCCACCATGTGGCTGTATCCCACCAGGGAGCAGCATTCCATGGAGGAACTGCATCCCATAGAGGAGCAGCATCCCACCATGGAGCTGTATCCTACCATGGGGCTGTATCCCACCAAGGAGCAGCATTCCATGGTGGGGCAGCATTCCATGGTGGAGCAGCATTCCATGGTGGGGCAGCATTCCATGGTGGAGCAGCATCCCGTAGAGGAGCAGCATCCCATTTTGGACTAGCATCTCACCATGGAGCTGTATCCCACCATGGAGAAGCATTCCATGGAGGAGAAGCATTCCATAGAGGAACACATTCCACCATGGAGCACATTCCAAGGAGGAAAAGCATCCCATTTTGGAGTAGCACCCCATGGTGGAGCAGCATCCCACCAGGGAGCACATTCCATGGAGGAACAGCATCCCATTCTGGAGCAGCATCCCACCAAGGAGCTGTATCCCACCATGGAGCAGCATCCCAGCACTGAACACCATCCCAGCAACATTCCAGAGCAGCCCCAAGGGAGGGAAGTGCTACCAGGAGCCAGGAAAAGAGCAGGACCGAGAGGAGGGCAGAGGCACAGAGGTGTGGGAGGAAAGCAAAGACCCGGAAAGAAGCGGTCAAACTTGGATTTTGGGATTTCTGGCTCGCCCTGCAGCTGGGCTGGCCCCTGCCCTGTGGCAGGAGGCATTTCAGGCACGTCTAAGGCATCTCAGGAGCTCTCTCTGCTTTCAGAATCGCCTCTGGTTCCTCCCTGCAGCTTCTTCCACCAGCACGTGGTGCCGAACGCTGGAAAAGAAAAGTCTGGAGCGGATGAAGGGAATTAAACTCTCATGCACTACCACTGAATGTCATCACAGGGTATGGAGCACCAAGCACGACACAGGAACCACTTGTACTTGCAGAACCAAAGCTAACCATAGAGAGGATGGGAAAAGTGGGGTTTCACTGGGGACACGGAGCTGCTGGTGTCCCCCCGACCCCCCTGCTACGCTACAGCCAGAAATGAAAAAAGCACAAGACCAAACACTGAGTAACAGCACAGCCACCTAACCTGTCGCTAGATATTTGACAAATCAAAAATATTAGCTTGGAAAGAAACCAACAATATCATTCCAAGAGGGTTACACACATCCCTAGCAGTTAACTTTGCTCAGCACAGCTCTGGTGCTTTAAATATGGAACAATCAAACAATTTTGTGAGCAGAAAAGTGACACAGATTTATTCTTTACATGGTTTTTTTTGTTGTTTTGTTTTTCTCTTTCTAGGCAACTCTACAGACTTCAGATCTTTTGCCTTGCAATGCAGATCATCTGATTCCCCCAAAGGTGGCCAGGTTCTTTAAACATGCACATCTCTGTAGCTTCCAGGCCGTGTTTTTTTTTTTTTTAAACTTATTTTTGTTTAAATTCTGCGGACCAGCAGGTCGTCTCCCATTCCTAAAAACTCTACATCAGTGTTCAGGGTGGCCTGAGTGCCTGTCAGGCTCCTCCAGGGTTTACAGGATCACACAGAAGAACTTCTTCTCTCTAAAGGGGTTTTCTGAGGCCGGGACTGGGGTCAATAGAGGGTCCTCCTTGGCGTGGGCTTCACAGTAAGCCATCAGGTCTGCTGCTGCTTTGGACACCTGCAAAAAGGAGCCATGAAATCAGGGGTTAACTGCACCACCTCGTTAGTGCCATGTGTCATTTTCTTCTGTCTTCACTCGGAGTCAGGATTAAAATGCAGGAGATGAATTTTCTCCTGTTCGGGCTTGGTTGTTTATGAAATCTTATCTAAAGTACAGAGAGTTCTGCAACACTTCCAGCCACCAGCTACAAGTGAGCAAAATGGAGATCAACTTAGCCAGTTACAAGGTCTTTTAAAGCTAAACAGTCCAATAGAGAATTAACACTTTTATTATTTATATTTTTGACCCAATAACCAAACTCTTGTGACCCACAGTGGAGCACTAACTGTCCAACCAAAAATGACAACCTTAAATCATGAAGAAGAAGGAAGAAGACAGAAAAAGACAACACTCAAAATCCTCCATCTTGTCCCATACCTATTACTATATTCTAAAACCTCAAATTCCAAACCCTTCACCATGTGACTCACACACTTCTATTTAACTACACACCTCTGATTTTAACTCCATCTCCCAAATTTGGAAGCTTCTCCAAGGCCTCAGGTCAAAAGCAGTGTTCTCCAGGGGGTCAGTGCAGAAAGCTCAAAAATCCAAATCCCAGATTTCTGGGTTTCCAACAGGGAGGAGCCCTGGGTTGGGGACATGCCACCTGGAGAGGTGACACCAGCAGGGAAGGGCTGGCAGCACCCTGGGCAGGGAACAGCAGATCTGAGATGAGAACCTGAGTGATGGTGCAGCAGCACATCCCTGCTGGGGCTGGTCTGGGCTGGTTCTGGGCTGGTCTGGGCTGGTTCTGAGCTGGTTCTTCACCTCTGGGCTGGTTCTGGGCTGTTCTGGGCTGGTTCTGGGTTGTTCTGGGCTGGTTCTGGGCTGGTTCTGGGCTGGTCTGGGCTGGTTCTGGGCTGGTTCTGGACTGGTCTGAGCTGGTTCTGGGCTGGTTCTGAGCTGGTTCTGGGTTGTTCTGGGTTGTTCTGGGCTGGTTCTGGGTTGTTCTGGGCTGGTTCTGGGCGGGTCTGGGCTGGTTCTGGGCTGTTCTGGGCTGGTTCTTCACCTCTGAGCTGCTCTGTCAGCCTGCATTCCCATTCCCAGCCTTCCCCCATCCCCATCCTTCACCTGACAAGCCTGACTTGAGCATCCCTGCTGCCCTCTCCCACGCATCCCTTGGCAGGAACATCCACAGCAGCATTTCCTGCCCTCACCCACCAACCCTGCTCTTTATTCCAGCAGAGCTCATCCCATCCCTGGAGCATCTCTCTCCCTGGATTTAAGTTCTCAGCAAGGAGCTGGGATGCCCTGGGGACAGTGAGTCCTTCCCACCACCCCACAGGGCTCCAGGTGATGCCTCTCACCCCTGGGAGTACCCAGGGATGGGATTGGAGCAACCTGGCAGGAGGATGGAACAAAAAGTGCTTTAAGGCCTCCTCCAACCCAAACCATTCCTGGATTCTCTGATCCCATCTCCACTGCCTTCAGCCAGGATCAATTAAAACAAGAGCATCCCCCACAAACACCACCTGGTGTACACCCCAGCTCTCTCTGGGCAGCACCAGCCACCTCCCAGCCCCCCAGGAGCAGCTCCCAAGGATCCCCACCTTTATCCTGTCGATGTTGGCCTCCATCTTCAGCTGCTCCACCAGCTTGCGGGCCTGGGCTATGCTAGCAGTGTTGTTGCTGGCCATGGGCAAGCCAGGAGCTCCTGGGAGGGGCTGCAGGCAGCAACACAGCAGGATCAGCAGCTGGCCTGCTCCCAGCCCTGCAAGCCCCCCAGAATTTAAAATCTTACAGGGAAAAAAAAAAAAATAGAGGATGGGAATTACAATGAATTAAATAAAAACCCGGCTAAAAATAAAAATAGGGAAAAGTAAGGGAATGAGTTAAAGAGAATAAAGATGGATGGCACAGTCAGAGTGTGTGTCTGGGGCTGCAATACAGGATGTGGCCAGAAATGTGAATTCTGTCCCCATCTGTTAAACCAGGTGGGGCAGTGACCCTGATCTCCTGGCACATATTCTCTGCTCATGGGCCATCTTTAAACCAGCTGGGCAATCATCTTTATCTTCCCACAGCCCATCCTCCCTCCAGGAGATATCTCCTGTTCATGGCCAGTGAGTCCCAGGCCATGGCTGATAAAATTCCATCATCCCACTGGGAGATGCTCCAGCCAGGGGAGGAGCCAAGCCTTTCCTACCCAGATCAAAACTGAGATTTGGGACACCAAGGCACCTTCTTTCCACTGGATTCCAGAGGAAAGCCAGACCTTTGCACATCATCCCTGGAGCTTCAGAGGAAACTGCACCTTCTCCAGGAGCACTGCTCCAGCTGAACCACATCTGCCCCTGCAGGAGGATGCAGCCACCATTTAATGGGACTGCTGCCAACACCCTGACTGACTGACGGGTGTCAGCTTGGATTCTGACTCTGGCAGGGTTTGGGATTGTTCTTTGTAATGCTGCATTTCTATTTTAATTTTCCTAGTAAAGAACTGTTATTCCTATTCCCATATCTTTGCCTGAAAACCCCTTAGTTTCAAAATTATAATAATAATTTGTAGGGAGGGGGTTTACATTCTGCATTTCAAAGAGAAGCTCCTGCCTTTATGGGCAGACACCTGTCCTTCACACCAGGCCAGTGTCGAAGGGAATGGCACATTCAAAGGGAAGGGAAAAGAATGGAGGCTACTCTGGCAGACATTCACATCTGTCCTGATTGGTGGGCTCCAAAAAATGTTTATGAGCAACCACCTACTAATTTTTAATTGGAGAGAGATTGGGAGGGAAGAGCAAATTAAAGAGGTGCTCATGGATATCACTCAACATTCTAATTCCCTGACTTCATCCCACAAATCATCCTGTGCCTCTGGGCCACAGACACAGCCTTGCCAGGTTGGTACCCTGCTCCCAGCCCTGCAGGCCCCCAAAGATGGGCTGGGGCTGCACGTGGGGAGTGTTGGAGCCATCAAATGAGGGGGTGAGGATGGGAGAGGCCAACCCTGGACACAAGAGAAAAGAAACAATGGGATGGACTCCACTGATTGATGAATGGAAAAGGGTATTTGCCTTTACAAACCAACTGTAGGTTTGCTGATAAAGGAAATTGGATATTGAAAGATGGAATTGGATATTGGAAGGTGAAAGAAGCAATGGGGGAAAACCATGAATTCCATAAGAATTAAAAATTTAAAGGGAAGGTTGAACATCAGAGGGGAATCTCAAGTGCCAGGTGTTTTGGGAAGTCTGTGCCTCTCAAGTAGGGAAAGAGAGAGGGAAATGCAGCCAGGAAATTGGGATAAAAAGGGAGGCTGAGTCCTCCCAAAATTCAACAGACCCCAGGGGAATGCCCCATGGCCTCTCCCTTTACTCACATAAAGCAAAAGGACTCCTCTGTCTCCTTTTTGGACATAAACCTCTGGTTTTCATGGATTAATTTTCCTGACAAGGGACATTCTTTAGGTGACACTGGGGCTGTCCAGAGCCCAGCAGCAGCAGCAGGAGCCCAGCTGAGCTGAGCTTTGGGGTTTGCTGTGCCATGAAAACCTGTGACAGCAACAACACCCAGGGGAGCAGCACTTCTGTGCCAGGCTCATTCCCTGCCCACCATCCAGCCCAGCGTGTGTCCAGCAGCCCTTGGCCTCCCTGGCTTTGTCCCTGCTGCCAATTTGCACATTGAGATGCTAAACAGGATGCTGGAGTTTCCTGTTTCTGGAGATTTCTCCCCCAGGCAGGGGGGGATGCTCATTAAGGCCAGGCTGGGTCCCGGATGTGTTTCTGGCACTTTCTACCAGCAGTGAGCTCTGGCAGAGGCAGCAGAGCCCCAGCATCCAGCTCCTGCCTGATCTGGGCTGCCTGACAGCTCCAAAATGGGGTTTTTTGGGATGCCCTGCAATAGCAGGGCACAGCAAGACCCCTGGGTGACGGGACAAGCCCTAAAATAAGGGAATTGTGGAGTTTTAAGGAAAATGTGAGGGCATGGCCAGCTCAAGCTCATCTTAGGGGGTTTGGAGAGAGGGATTTATGGAAGGAATCAACCTGGCACCGGTGCTGTGCCTGGAGGAAAGTCATGCCAGGCCAGCTGGGCTGTGAGGATGAGGAGGGGAGCACAAGGAGGGGATATTTCTTACCAGAAGCTGATCTCTCCAGTGATTTGTGCCTCTCAGGGAAGCTCTGCTCCTCTTGGCCCTTCACTGCCTTCAAATAAAGAGCACAGAAAACAAAACTCAGCTCCATGGGAGCTGCACTCCCAGCACCAGAGACCCCAGAGGTGCAGGTGCCACATCCCTGCACGCCCAGCCCCAGTGACACTTTCTGTTTGCATTCAGGGAGGCTCTCAGCACAGGAAGAGGTTTCAGACAGCGGGCAAGGGGCCCAGGGCTGCTGGCAACCCTGCAGCTGGGCGGGCTGGAGCAGGCACAGGGCAGGGCAGGGATCTGGGGCAGGGATTTGGGGGCAGGGATTTCAGGGTATGGATTTCAGGGCATGGATTTTGGGGCAGGGATTTCAGGGTATGGATTTCAGGGTATGGATTTTGGGGCAGGGATCTGGGGCAGGGATTTGGGGCAGGGATTTCAGGGCATGGATTTTGGGGCAGGGATTTCAGGGTATGGATTTTTGGGGCAGGGATTTCAGGTATGGATTTCAGGGCATGGATTTTGGGGCAGGGATTTGGGGGCAGGGATTTCAGGGTATGGATTTTGGGGCAGGGATCTGGGGGAGGGATTTGGGGGCAGGGATATCAGGGTATGGATTTCAGGGCATGGATTTTGGGGGCAGGGATTTCAGGGTATGGATTTCAGGGTATGGATTTTGGGGCAGGGATCTGGGGCAGGGATTTCAGGGTATGGATTTCAGGGTATGGATTTTGGGGCAGGGATTTCAGGGTATCCCTTTTAGGGCAGGGATTTTGGGGCATCCCTTTCAGGGTATGGATTTTGGGGTAGGGATTTCAGGGTATCCATTTCAGGGCAGGGATTTTGGGGCATCCCTTTCAGGGTATGGATTTTGGGGCAGGGATTTCAGGGTATCCATTTCAGGGCAGGGATTTTGGGGCATCCCTTTCAGGGTATGGATTTTGGGGTAGGGATTTCAGGGTATCCCTTTCAGGGCATGGATTTTGGGGCATGGATTCTGGGGCAGGGATTTGGGGGCAGGGATTTCAGGGTATCCCTTTTAGGGCAGGGATTTTGGGGCAGGGATTTCAGGGTATCCATTTCAGGGCAGGGATTTTGGGGCATGGATTCTGGGGCAGGGATTTCAGGGCATGGATTTCAGGACATGGATTTTGGGGCAGGGATTTCAGGGTATCCATTTCAGGGCAGGGATTTTGGGGCAGGGATTTCAAGGTATCCCTTTTAGGGCATGGATTTTGGGGTATGGATTTTGAGACATGGATTTCAGGGTATGGATTTCAGGGTATCCATTTCAGGGCAGGAATTTTTGGGGCAGGGATTTCAGGGTATCCCTTTTAGGGCATGGATTTTAGGGCAGGGATTTTGGGGCAGCGATTTCAGGGTATCCCTTTTAGGGCAGGAATTTTTGGGGCAGGGATTTTGGGACATGGATTTCAGGGTATCCATTTCAGGGCATGAATTTTGGGGCAGGGATTTTGGGGCAGCGATTTCAGGGTATGAATTTTCGGGCAGGGATTTCAGGGTATCCCTTTTAGGGCATGGATTTTGGGGCAGGGATTTCAAGGTAACCATTTCAGGGTATGGATTTTGAGGCATGGATTTTGGGTATGGGTTTTGGGTCATGGATTTCAGGGTATGGATTTCAGGGCAGGGATTTCACTGCCTGCTGCACAGAGCTCGGGGTGGGGTGGAAGGAGCATCTCCTGGGGAATGCTGCACCTGGCTGGATCTGCCCTGCTTTATATATACTTTATATATATATTTATATATACTTTATATAAAAAAGTATTGCCCAGAATGAGCAGAGAAAGCTCCAAAAACCCAGGTTTGTGAGATCCAACACAGACCCAGCTCTGTGCCATGGCTGGAGGCTCAGCTCAGCCCCTGCATTGTTTCCCTGCTGGCTTATCTCACCTCTCCTTTTTTTTATTATTTTTTTTTTCCTGCTGCCTGGTTTGGGTGGCACAGAGACTTTCCCCAGGCAGCAAGGTCACCCCTGGAGGTGTAAAAGTGTGTAGAGGTGGCACCTGGGGACATGGGTCAGTGGTGGGATTGGCAGTGCTGAGATCTCAGAGAGCTTTTCCAACCTAAACAATTCCTTCTCATACAAAGGACCTGCTCCAGTGGCAGGGAGTCACTTCAGGGATGTCATTCCATGTTTAGGATCCATGGGAGCAGGGAGGGCTGCAGAGAGCATCTGCATGGCTGTACAGCCCTGACCCTCGAAATAATTCTGTATATCCCAACCCTGCTGCCACCCTTTCAATAATTCTGTATATCCCACCCTGCTGCCACCCTCTAAATAATTCTGTATATCCCACCCTGCTGCCACCCTTTCAATAATTCTGTATATCCCACCCTGCTGCCACCCTCTAAATAATTCTGTATATCCCACCCTTGCTGCCACCCTCTAAATAATTCTGTATATCCCACCCTGCTGCCACCCTGTTAAATAATTCTGTATATCCCACCCTGCTGCCACCCTCTAAATAATTCTGTATATCCCACCCTGCTGCCACCCTTTCAATAATTCTGTATATCCCACCCTTGCTGCCACCCTTTCAATAATTCTGTATATCCCAACCCTGCTGCCACCCTTTCAATAATTCTGTATATCCCACCCTGCTGCAAGAAAACTCTCCCTTGTTCTCACCACAGCCAGCCTAGGGACACTAAAATGGGGAAAACAGCCCCAAAAATAAGGTGAGGGAAGGGTGGGAGGGCTGCTGGGACAATGTTGGGGACTCTGGGGCACCAGAGCCACCAGGAGCCACCACAGCCTTGGCCACACTCAGCTGCTCTGCAGGTGCAGAAACAAGAACCACTTTGGGGCCAGTGATGGTTTTGGAGCATTTCCACCCCTGGGAAGAACCTGGGGTGTTGATAAGATAAATAACAAAATAAAATAATAATAAATAAATAGCAAACTTAGAACAAAAATAAAACAGCAGATAACAAAATAACATAATATAATAATAAATAAAAATATAACAAAAAAAAAAGTAGCAGGTGACACTTCAAAGTGAGCTGGTGAATGTCCCACCTCAGAAAACAGTGGAGCTGCTCCCACAGGGCAGCCACAAAATCAGCTTTTAAATCCCAAAGAGAGGATGTACCCCCGGGAAGTTGTGGGACCACCAGGACTAACCCCAAAATTCCATGTTTTTTTTAGTTTGGATTGGATTTATCATAGAGAGATGGAATGGTTTGGGTTGGAAGGGACCTTAAATCCGATTTAATTAAAATCCTTAAATCCAATCTCATTCCACCCCCTGCCATGGGCAGGGACAATTTCCACTGTCCCAGGCTCCAACCTCAGTGTCCAGCCTGGCCCTTGGACACTGCTCTGGGCACCCTGTGCCATCCCCTCCCCACCCTCCCGGGGCAGAATTCCCAATTCCCAATCTCCCATCCCCTCCCTGGGTGCTGTCCTTGCCCAAAGCCCCTCTCCATCCTTTGCATCCCCTTTAAACAAACCCCACCCTTTGCACACACACAGCAAACAAATCCCAGAGCAGCCTGGCAGGGTCCCAGAGCTGTAATTACAGAGACAATACCCATGGCCTGGCCACCTCCAACATCATTAGCAGGAAGATAATGAGGGAGCACTCATTAACCTGTGGGCCATTACACCTGCCATGAAGTGAGGGAAATCAGGCTGAATTCCCCTGGGAATGCCACAAAACTCCTCTGACTGCAGGCAGAGCTCAGCCCAACCTGGGATCATGGGAACACCACGAAATTTGGGTGGTTTTTACCTTCATGCCTGGGATTTTTGCTGCCTAGGGTCAGGAGCTGAGCTCTGATGGGGAGGATTTGGAGATGAATTGGGATAATGGCATCACTCCAGTGTTGGGGAGGTAATATCAAAATTATATGAAGGTTTAGCAAGTAGTTTTAGAACAATAGATGAAATAGAGATGTTAGCAGTGTTTGACATAGACACTGAAAATAGTTATGTGAAGGTTTAAGTTTTCTTCTTTTGTTTAAATAGTACTAAATGCTACAAATATTAAAGAGCCAAACAGACATCCTGCTTTATGCCTGGCAGGAAAGGTCTCAAGATAAGGGTTACAGATAAAAAAGCCATAAAACATGGGTAATTTAGTGATTCCTATAGGTTGCATGCAAATATTAGGAAATTAGTATATTGTATTAGATTGGTTATTAAAAATTGTAATATTCATTAGCAAAAATACTTATTGTGTTGTAAAACAGAAAATCCCTCTCTTATCTCTCTTCTTCTCTTGCCTCTTGTCTTTCTTCTCTCTGTCTTGCTCTAATCTTTCTCTAAGCTCTCTCTTATACCCACACCCTATCATAAAATACTAACCTAAAGAACATAATATATATTAAGCTTTTAAGTCTGTCCTGCAACTGTCCAACAACATAAACCCCACACTCCAGCAGCCTGGGCATACCCAAATTCCCCAAATGGGGTCAGGCAGGGCTCTCTGCATGCCCCACATCTCCAGTCCTGGCTCTGCAAGTTCCCATCCCAGGGAGCTGCACTGCTGAGAAATACAATAAACTTCCCTCCAAATGCCACACTCAAAGATTTTGGCTTTTTTTCCTTGGATCTGAGGATATTTTACAGGGTGTTGTTGGGTTGACTGCAATGAGTAAAGAGGAGCTGGGGCTTGAAGGAGTGGAGGATGCTCCAGCAGCTTGGCTTGGCTTAAATCTGTTCCCTGTGGGGGTGGTGAGAGCCTGGCACAGGTTTCCCAAAAAAGCTGTGGCTGCCCCTGGATCCCTGGGAGTGCCCAAGGCCAGGCTGGACAGGGCTTGGAGGAACCTGGGACAGGGGAAGTGTCCCTGCCATGGCAGGGGTTGGAATAAAATGGGCTTTAAATCCCTTCCATTCTGGGATTCCATGAAAAACACTGGCAATAAAAGTCTGGACACAAAAATTTTGCTGCTGTTTTTTGCTGGTTGGGTCCCTAAGCTCCAAAAAAAAAAAGAAAACAAAAAAAACCCCCACCTCATTTGTTGCTGTCTGCTGAATGAAGAGCCTTTGATGCATTGGAATGACATTTTTTTTCTGTCACCCACCCCAAACAGGCACCAAAAATTGGGATTTAGGCAGGCAAACAGCAAGGCACACCCCTGATTCTGTGAATTCTGTGAATCCCTGGTGCAGCTGAGCCAGCTGTCCCAAAATCCTCTTTTATCCATTATTTGGAGCAACAAGTGTGGGCGTGGAGCAGCTTGTTGGATGGGATGGGGTTTGAAGTGTTAAAGCCAGGGACAGGCTGCATCCCAGTGCCATCCATTCCCACAGCAAATGGCACAAACAGCCCAAAAAGCAGCAAAAGGAGCATCTCAGGCCCTCCTGCCAAGCTGCCATCCCAGTGCTCCCTGCCAGCCTGGGCTCCTGGGGGCTCTGGCACCCCAGAGCTGCCAGCTCTGCCTGCAGGAGCCACCCAGGCTTCCTCTGCCAGCTCCTGCTGCTCTGCTCAGAGCCCAGGCTGAGCAGGGGCCTGGATCCAGCTCCAGCTCCGTGCAATCAGAGCTGAACCACCCCCAAAAGGGTTTGATCCTCTTTTTGTTGGGTTTTAGCTCGAGGTCTGCCTGGGTGGAGAGTGGAATTCTCCTGAATGTTTAAAAAATGGAATTTTCCCACCCCTGGCAGCGTCCCAGGCCAGGCTGGATGGAGCTTGGAGCAACCTGGGGTAGAGGAAAGTGTCCCTGCCATGACAGGGGGAGGAAAAAAAGATTTATTTTTTTTTTAAGATCCCTTCCAACCCAACCCATTCCACAACTTCATGATTTTAAGGCTGATTAATGAATGCAATCACCCTAAACAGGCACTGCCATTACAGAAAGGGTCTCTCAGAGCACATTTTGCACTGTCCCTGTCCAGACTCAGGGAATCATCCCTGGGAAGCTCTTCCTGACATTCCTGGAAATGCAAACAGCCCCTGAGTGAGATTTCAAGGCTGGTGTGAGACACCTGCACCCCTCAGGCTCTGAGAGACTCTTTCCCACCCAGCTCTGCTCCTTCCCAGTTCTAAACCAGTGGAACATCCTCTCCTGAGAGCTGGAATTGGCAGCCCAAGCACTGGAGGGATTTCAAATCCACATGGATGTGGCACTTGGGGACACATGGAATGACCTCAGAGAGCTTTTCCAACCTGAATGGTTCTAGCATTCAATTTTCCAGACTTTTTTTTTTTCTCTGCTTTTCACAAAATCCATCTCTCCCCTCTGAATCAAAAGGAAAAGCAGGAATGAAACAGAAAGTGCTGACATTGGCCAGGGTGAAACCTCTCTGTTCCCTCACACAACTGAAAGCAGCATCAGCCACCCCAAAAACTGCTCATTTGGGGGTGAAAGCAGCAGCTCCCCTGCTCCTTGCTTTCAAAAAAAGTCATATTTTCCATCCCTGATGCACCAGCATTTTCCACTCAGCTGTAGCAAAGTGGGTGAATCCCAGTAGCACAGCCAGGATTTTGGGGAGAGCAGAAATCAGGCTTGTTCCTACCAGGTAAGCATCACCCAGGGGGGTTGATCCACAAAAAGGGGAGATTTTTTGGACAGAAAAGGGGTTTTTTTGACAGAAAAGGGTTTTTTTGGACACAAAAGGGGTTTTTGGACAGAAAATGAGGGTTTTTGGACAGAAAAGGGTTTTTTTTGGATAGAAAAGGGGTTTTTGGTCCAGGAATGGTTCCAGGCTGGGTATTATAACAAAGAAATTTGTCCCAAATCTCATTCACACTGGGATTTCTCCATGTCCCTGTGCTTCCCTAGAGCTGAGCCCAGCAGGCTCTCCCAAAATCTGCCTTTTCCTCCCCAAAACCAGCCAGGTGCAGCATCCAGAAGGGATAAAAGGGAACAGGGCTGGAGTGTGGGAATCCCTCGTGAGGGGCTGGATGGCTTTGCCAAGCATCTTGTGGCTTTTGCTAAAAGCCATGGCTAAAAATAGGTGGCTCAGCTGAAAAAATATAAAAAAAAAATTTGCTAAATATATCCAGAAAAGTATAAAAATACTACAGGCAAAACAGAAAATAGCAGAGCCACGTTTTCCAGGGGGTGGGAGATGGGAGAGTCCCACTGATCCCAACAGGAGTTACAGATCTGGCTGGGAAAGGAGACTCAAAACACCCAAATTCCACGTGTTTCACTCTTTCCTTAAGGAAAGAAAATGCTCTGAGCTCGATTTGTGCCTGTGAGGCAAAAAAACCCTTCATCCTCAGTGGTGGTTCCAGCCACAGCTCCCAGGGAAGAATTCCCTTCCCTATTCCCTTTCCCAGCCATTTTTTTTTAAATCCTGAATGTCCAAAACAGTGTTTAAATCGCTGGGAATCAGCTTGCAGGTCAGAGATGTGCTGGTAGATAAAGAAATAAACAAATTGAAAGACAACAGAGTGTGAAAAAAAGAGAATGAGCCTGTTTCCATGGAAACAGCTTCCTTATCCCACAGCATCCAATCCCTCCTGCCAAACACCAGAGGTGGGGTGGGCACCCAGTTATCCATCCCAGAATATTTTGGCTTGGAAAGGGACCTTAAATCCCATCCAACCCCACTCCCTGCCATGGGCAGGGACACCTCCCTCCATCCCAGGCTGCTCCAAGCCCTGTCCAACCTGGATATTTCCAAGGATGGGAATTATCAAGGCAAAGCAAAGTGGGTTTTGGGGGTTTTTCCCCCCCTAATTTTGCTCTGAGGAAGAGCCCAGTGCTGGGATTGGCTCTGTCAGGGATGGGATGTGCCCTTCACCCACCTCCTGTGCCAGAGCTGGGCAGGACTGGAGTCCAGGTGGAGTCAGGGTCTCACATCCCTGCTCAGTCCCTTCCCCTGCAGCATCCCTGCCTCCGTGGAAACTCTGCTCTCTGTTTTCTCTCAGGCCCCTAACAGCTCAAACTGAAACAAACAGGAACCAACCTCGACTTCCTCTTCTTGTTTTTTAAGGTTTTTGTGGGTTTTTTAAAAAAGATTGCTCAGGTGAAGGACCAGCAGACTGAGACATCTCCTCTGGTTCTTCCTGCCACCATTCCTAGGAGATTTTTTGGCTCTCTCTCCATCCCAGTGCCACAGGGGGGGAGCACAGACCTGCTCCAGGGATGGAAAAAGGGTCCAGAACCATGGGAATCCCACCAGGGAATGCACTGGTGGTTGAGCAAACCCCCAGCCTGCTCTAGGGTTGTTATTTGGGGGAAAATCCTGGGAAAAAGTGTTGGTGCACAAGGGATAATCCCAGTGGTGGGAGCAGATCAGGCTCTGGGTGTTCCCTCACCTTGGCCAAATATTGGGAAATAAGAATGCCCAAATCCCAAGGAATATCATATCCAAATACCAGGGAACAAGGATGCCCAAATATTGAGGAATGCCCAGTTACTGGGGAGTTCAAGGATACCCACATAAGAGCAAATAAAGAATTCCCAGGTGCTGGGGAATAACGATTCACAAAGACTGAGGAATAAGGATGCCCAGATAAAGAGGGAAAAAAGAATTCCCACATTATTGGGGAATAAGAATGCCCAGATAAAGAGGGAAAAATAATTCCCACAATCTTGGGGAATAAGGATGCCCAGATAAAGAGGGGAAAAAAGAATTCCCATATTCTTGGGCAATAAGGATGCCCAGATAAAGAGGAATTAAATGTCCAAATATTGGGGAACATGGACACACAAATACTGGGGAATTAGGGATACCCAAGCACTGAGGAATAAGGATGCCCCTATAGAGGAAAAAAGGATTCCCAGATACCTGAGCAATAAGAATGCCCAGATACTGAGGAATAAGGATGTCCCAAATATTGGGAAATAAGAATGCCCAAATCCCAAGGAATAACATATCCAAATACCAGGGAACAAGGATGCCCAAATATTGAGGAATGCCCAGTTACTGGGGAATTCAAGGATGCCCAAATATTGAGGAATACAAGGGCCCACATAAGAGCAAATAAGGAATTCCCAGGTGCCTGGGGAATAATGATTCCCAAAGACTGAGGAATAAGGATGCCCATGAAGAGGGAAAAAAGAATTCCCACATTATTGGGGAATAAGAATGTCCAGATAAAGAGGGAAAATAATTCCCACATTATTGGGGAATAAGGATGTCCAGATAAAGAGGGGAAAAAAGAATTCCCATATTCTTGGGGAATAAGGATGCCCAGATAAAGAGGGGAAAATAATTCCCACAATCTTGGGGAATAAGGATGCCCAGATAAAGAGGGGAAAATAATTCCCACAATCTTGGGGAATAAGGATGCCAGATAAAGAGGGAAAAATAATTCCCACATTATTGGGGAATAAGGATGCCCAGATAAAGAGGGAAAAAAGAATTCCCACAATCTTGGGGAATAAGGATGCCCAGATAAAGAGGGGAAAATAATTCCCACAATCTTGGGGAATAAGGATGCCCAGATAAAGAGGAATTAAATGTCCAAATATTGGGGAACATGGACACAAATACTGGGGAATTAGGGATCACTGAGGAATAAGGATGCCCCTATAGGAGGAAAAAAGGATTCCCAGATACCTGAGCAATAAGAATGCCCAGATACTGAGGAATAAGGATGTCCCAAATATTGGGAAATAAGAATGCCCAAATACTGGAGAGCAAGGTTGCCCAAATACCAGGGAATAGGGATGCCCAAATACTGGAGAATTCAGGACTGCCCAAATATCTGGGAAAAAGGATGCCCAGATACTGAGGAATAAAAAAGCCCACACAGAGGGAAATACAGATTCCAGATATCTGGGAAACAAGGATGCCCAAATACTTGGGAACAAGGATGTCCAAATTTTGAGGAATAAGAATGTTTGAATACTGAAGGATAAGGATGTCCAAATACCAGGGAATAAGGATGTCCAAATATTATGGAATAAGGATGCTCAGATACTGGAAAATAAACACTGAGGAATAAGGATGTCCAAATTTTGGGGAATGGGGATGCCCAAATACCAGGGAATAAGGATGGCCAAATCCTGAGGAATAAGGATGCCTAAATACCAGGGAATAAGGATGCCCAAATACCAGGGAATAAGGATGCCCACATACTGAGGAATAAAGATATCCAAATTTTGGGGAATGGGGATGCCCAAATACCAGGGAATAAAGATGCCCACATACTGGAAAATAAAGATATCCAAATTTTGGGGAATGAGGATGCCCAAATACCAGGGAATAAGGATGGCCAAATCCTGAGGAATAAGGATGCCTAAATACCAGGGAATAAAGATGCCCACATACTGGAAAATAAAGATATCCAAATTTTGGGGAATGAGGATGCCCAAACCCTGGGGAGCAAGGCTGGTATCTCCTGCTGCTGTGACACAGAAGGGAAGGTGTCACATGCTGTGACACCCCAGATAAGGACACACATCCTGTCACACCATCCCCAGCTCCAACCCCCTGCTCTCCACTCAGCCCAGCCACAGCTGCACTTCACCCAAAATGAAAGTGCCTTAAGGTTTGATGGGTTTTTTTCACATTGGGTTGGGTTTTTAAGGTTTAATAAAATTGTTAAACAACCCCCAGAGGTCACTGGGAGGCTGGAGCACAGGGGAACACACAGCTTCAGAAACTCCCCAAAATTCATGGATGGATCAGAGTATCTCCAGCACACAGATCACAGAATTCCAGACTGGTCTGGGTGGGAAGAAACCTTAAAGCTCATCCCATTCCAGCCCCTTCTACTGTCCCAGGGTGCTCATCCAGCCTGGCACTGAGCATTTCCAGGGATGGGGCACCCTGTGCCACAGCCCCACCATCCCCAAGGAATTCCTTCCTTATCTGCTCATCCAGCTCTGAACTCCTGACCCTTAATTAAGGGAAGCAGCCAGCAGCTATGATTTAATGTTAATTAACATATCCAGTCATGGGTTTCAGTTTTTAACATCCTGCTCTTAAGTATTGGCCAGGGTCAAGATAAAGATCTTGATGGGAAGATGGGGAATGAGGATTGAAAGGGAAGATGAAGGGAGAGCTGCAAATTGAGTTGTTTTCTCCCAGGATTACATTTTCAGGAGGATTTTAAAAGGACAAACCCACCCTGAGCATCATGCAAATCACCCCAAATTCAAGGCTGGGGAATGGTTTGACCCCACCCCTCAGGGATCTTCTCCAACCTAAATAATTCCATGATTTACCAATTCCTGCTCATTGGAGTGGGGACACAGCCACCCCAGAGGAATGGGGACAAAACATTGCCCTGATTTGGTCACAAGATCCCATTTTAGGGGCACCCTCCACGTGAACACAGCAAATGGAAGGGAAAATGTGAATTTTGCCATGACTGGTGTCAGGTTGCTGAGCCCATCCCTCTGCAAATCAGTCTTCAGCTTAAACAAACCCCAAATCCCTTCTTTTTTTGCCTAGAGCCTCACCACTTTCCCCAAAAAACCTCCTGCAGCAGGCAAAGCCATTTCTGGGCTGCAGAAATCCTTGTGATGAGAAATCATCCTCCAATGATTTCACCCCGATCAAACCTTTATTAGAATTTTATTTTAAGTAACACTCACAGGGAGCCCAATGACCCTTCCAGCCTCTGGGAATCACCCAACAAGTTGCACCAGCAGAGAAACAACCCCGTTAAGCAGCCCCATTAATTTGAGCCCCCCCTCCCCTCCCAGGAATTACCTGAGACTGCTTTAATTAGGTATCCACCGTGCAAAAGAATTAATTAATTGGTGATAAGCACCTGAACCACATTACTCATAAGGCTCTATTTCAAGCTTCAAATACAGCAAACAGGTCACAGCCCAGCTGAGAGTGTAGGCAGAATTCCCAGGGCTGCTGCCTGGTATTTCTCTTCCCATCCTTGTCATGGAAGGAAAAAGGCTGGGAATTTTTTTTAACCTTTTTTTTTGGTCTTAATTTTCCTTCCACCCTTGGCCAAGCTGGACAGGGTTTGGAACAACCTGGGGTAGTGGGAATGGTCCCTGCCCACGGCAGGATGATTTCAAGGTCTGCTCCAACTCAAACCATTCAGGGATTCCATTTCTTTTCCAGGTTTTTCACAGCATCCAGAGCTGGTGCCTTCAGAACTACTCCAACAGTGGCTGCACCACATGGAGATGGGAGTTGTGTGATAATTTTGGGGGATTTGGTGCGTTCTGGGCGTGGGTTGTGGGGTAAAACCCCGTTACCTTGGGGCTGTGAGGGTTTCACATCCCGTGAAGGGAGTGAAGCATCTGCTGAGGGCAACAGCCCAACGTGCAGGTGGAGGATCCACATGGAACGGGGGAGGGTTTAGCAGGTTCCTGAGGGGGGGAAAAAACAGGAAAAGGAGAGGGAAAAAGGGTATAAAAAGAGGAGGAAAAAAAAAAAGAGAAATAAAGAGAGGGGGAAAAAAGTAAAAAAGGGAGGGGAAAAAAAGGAAAAAATTCCCCATGCATTCTGTATTTCCACAATCCATAACTTTGAAAAGGAATTTACTGTGGCTTGTGCTGGCTCTGATATTTCACAGCCTGGCAAAGCTGAGGATGTGAGGGGGGGTTCTCCAAGCCAGTGGGGATGTGAGCAGGGAAGTGAGCAGGCATGGAGAAAGAGATGTAGATGGGGATACAGGGATACAGGTGTGGATCAGGGCAGAAATACAGGCAGGGATGCAGGAACTGATGCAGGCAGGGATCTGGGCACAGATATGAGCAGGATGGGGGCAGGGATGCAAGCAGAAATGCAGGCAGGGATGTGTGTGGATCAGAGCAGGGATGCAGTCAGGGATGTGGAAAAGATCAGGACAAGGATGTGTGTGGATCAGAGCAGGGATGCAGTCAGGGATGTGGAAAAGATCAGGGCAGGGATGCAGGTGTGGATCAGAGCAGGGCTGTGTGTGGACCAGGCAGGGATGCAGGTGTGGACCAGGCAGGGATGCAGACAGGGATGCAGGTGTGGACCAGGCAGGGATGCAGACAGGGATGCAGGTGTGGATCAGGGCAGGGTTATGAGTGGACCAGGCAGGGCTGCAGGTGTGGACCAGGCAGGGCTGCAGGTGTGAGGACCAGGCAGGGCTGTGTGAGGACCAGGCAGGGCTGCAGCCCTGGCACAGCCCAAAGCAGGTTATTTGGGCTGCTGGCAGAATTAGGTTGTTGCCGCTGCCGCTCCCCTCGGTCGCCGGGCTGACCCATATTATCCCAATTAAATCCAGCTCCCTGCCCCTCTGCTGCCTCTCCCCTGTGCCCTGCAGCACTCAGGGCTAAAGTAGGCCCCGGTTAGGGAGGCAGAGGAATGAGGAATGAGGAGAGGAGGGCACGGCCAGCGTGGCAGAACTGGGGCAGGGACTGAGGCAGCAGCAGCAGCTTGTGCTCAGCACTTCCCCCTGCTCCAGGCCGGAGCCAGCTGCACTCCCCCTGAGCACAGAGCTCCTGCAGAGCTGCAGAACTGGCTTTTCCTCCCCAGCTGCTCCCTCTGAGCCTCCCCACAGCACTCCCTGCCCTGAATCCATCCTCACCCACAGGCAGCACCTCACCTTCCCCCAGAGCCCCAAACCCTGTGATGCCTTAAGATCCCAGTTTTCTGTTCTGCTTGGGTGTGCTGTCCGTTGTGTTTAGGGTGATAAAGGCCAAATAGTCTGATGCCAGCTATGGGCTCAAGGACAGTTTCTTCAGACTCCAGGCCCAAAGTATAAACAACGTGAGAAGAGGAGGGCAGGCCAGCCAGGAGAAGAGAAGGAGGACACCTTACAGTTTGAGACTATTAATGGGATGTTTGACTCCTGTATGCAAATGGACTGAAGTCTATAAAAATGTGAAATCAAGTGTCCAAGCTCTTTTACTCCCACCTTGGAGCCCCTCAGGCCGGGCACTGTGGCACTGCTGCTGCCAGGGTGTGGCCTTTGAAGGCCCTTCAGTAAATACCCATTTATCTCCCTAACTCTGTGAGATCTCTGCTCCAGCTCCTAAAGGCAGCCCCTGTTTTCCTCTCAGAGCATCCCCCAGGGCCTGCTGCTGAGTCAGGCCCTGCCTGTGCCGTGGATGAGGCGCTGGCACAGCCATGGCACAGAACAGCCCAGGATGGGAGCCCTGCAGGGCCTGGGTGAAGCAGCCAGGGCAGCTGGGCTCCTCCCTGCCCATGCTCCTTCCCTCATGTGCTCCCTTTTATTCCCCTCTGCTCACTGCCAGAGCTCTAGTCCTTCTGGGATCCCTGCCTTTGCACAAGATGCTCCACGGGCTGCCTTCCCTCAGCATTAAACACCTTGCCCTGCCTGCCTGCTGCTGGGAAATCTCTGTTCCAGTGGGTTTTTATAGTTTTCCTGCAAGCAGCTGCTCTTTGGGGGCTCTCAGTTCCAGGCAGGATGTAGGATTCAAAACCAGCCTAACTTTTACATCATTTCACAGAAACACTTACACAGGGCTTAGATTTTAGGCTTAAAAAAATAATAATCAGCACCTCCCTTATTTGCTGCTCATACCTCTCCTTAAGCCTGGCTCACTGCACTAAAATAATCTTTTTATTCCCTTTATTCCCCATTTTTATTCACAGTGTGGATGGAGGAAGGAGGAGGGAGAGTTTCCCCCACCACTGGCATTAAGTGGGGAGTGAGGGAAGCACCAGGGGTAGATACAAATCCCTGAGCAAGGATGTGAGGCTGAGCAATTATATTAAATCAGCTGATAAATAATGCAAGGGATTCTGATGGGGCCTGCCCTGCCAGCACCACACAAACACCACCAGGTCTCCAGGATGTTAAAAATCCAAGGGATGCAGCACAGGAACTGAACCCAAAGCCTTTCCCAACACCCACAGAGCTGCCCCAGGGCCCCACTGCAGCTCTGTCCCCACCAGGTTCTACACAAAGCCATGGAATCCACCAGGCCTGGCCAATGTTCAGCATTTCCCAAGGTGGGGAACCTCTGCTTGGGCACCTCCCAGCTGGGTCAGAGCTGCTCCAGCAGCAGCCACAGGGCTGGAGATGAATTAGAAGAGGATCAGAGAGGTGCTGATGGCTGTTCCCCCAACTGAGGAGCCCAAATTGCTGCAGAGCCAGCAAAGGAAATCCCTGAGAAGGAATGTGGAGAAGATCTGGCCACGTTCCTGCAGGACATCCTGGGGACACCTGGACCCACAGCACGGCCATGGGGACAGTTCTGGTGTGCCCTGAGTGCTGGGGGAGAGCAGGAATTCCCAATTCCCAATATTCCATCCATCCCTGCCCTCTGGCAGTGAAGCCACTCCCTGTGTCCTGTCCCTCCATCCCCTGTCCCCAGTCCCTCTGCAGCTCTCCTGGAGCCCCTTTAGGCTCTGAGCTCTGCCTGGATCCTTCTCCTCTGCAGGTGAGCACCCCCAGCTCTCCCAGCCTGGCTCCAGCCCTTGGAGCAGCTCTGTGGCCTCCTCTGCACACAGAGAATTTTTCCTGTCCTCAGACCAAGCCCTGCCTCTTTCTCCCAAGGTTTCTCCCAAGGTTTCTCCCTGGTCTCCTTTGCTGCAGACATAACAAAGCCCAAACCATGACAAATGTCACATGCAGAGGCAGGCTGGCACTGTCCTGCTCTCCCCAGGTGACAGTGGCACTGTGAAGACATTTTGCTGACTCCCAACACCTCCTTTATCCTCCTTCCCTCCCCTCCCTGCACCAAACCAAAACCAAAGAGGAATCAAATCAACCCTGAGCATCTCCCATCACTGACAGCTGGTGCTTTCTTCCCCCAAATGACCCCAAAACCTCCAAGCCCACAGAAATTCACTGCTTCAGGGAGGATTTTAAGACAACTGAAGCCTGAAGAATCCTTCCAGCATCCCCTCAGGACTCCCCTGAAGTGGATCATGCCCCAGGCTGTGGCTGTTGGACACCTGGCAGTGCCATCCCAGGGGGATGCTGCAACAGGTTAAATATTCCTGAATTTCATCCAGCTGCTGGTGACAGCTCAGATGGGAACAGGAGAGCAAACACAGCTCCTCCACATCCCTGCAGGCTGCACAGGGACACTGCCTGTCCCCAGGGAGCCACCACCATTCTGGCTTTTCCCTGGCTGCAGGGGCTCATTGGAAAAGGAGCCAGGAAAACAAATTATTAAAATTACTGGTGTAAATTGCACAGGAATTTCAGGCACTGGTGGAGTCCCCACCCTTGGAGGGATTTAAAAGCCCTGTGGATGTGGCACTTGGGGATATGGGTGGGAATGGACTTGAAGATTTTTAGAGGGATTTTCCAACCTGAACAATTCCAAGATTTTAAGCCTGAAGTTTCCAGGCACAGCACACCACAGGACCCGACCATAATGACCTTAATGACCATAATTAGCACATGGAGCCTCCCCAGCAGTGTCACCATCCTCCTACCCAGGCAGGTGCAGGAGGAGAGGGATCCTCAGCACGGATTTACCCTGGGCATGTGCCAGAATTCAGTTTGGTGGCACAGGGCACTGATGTTTCTGCCTGCAGGGATGGGCACAGGCAGCTCAAAGCACAGGAAAAGCAGGAAGCACCCCGGTTTTGGGCTGGGATTTATCCCCCTGGACACAGGATGCAGCAAACCAGTAACAGCAAGGAGTTTGCACTGGGAATATCCCACATTCCAAGGATTTTTTTTTCCCCTTTGGAGGGATCTCATGGACCCAGGAAGGAGCAGGGGCTCAGGAAAGGCAATCCCACCCCACACAGACCCCTCCTGCAGGTCCATCCAGAACATTTCCAGCCAAAAAAGCTGTTCCTGGGGATCCTCATGGGATGGACAGAGCCAAACTCCCTTCCCAAAGCCCTCGGGAGAGCAGGAGAGGGCAGGAAGATAAACCTGTTAAAATGAGACATCAGCTCATAAAGCAGCTTATCCTGCAGCACCCCTGGAACAACCAACCTGCACAGAACTCCAACCACCAGAGCTTCCCCTGGATAAACTCATTAACCCGGGTGCTAACGAGGATGATGATGGCAGACATCAGGGGAAGGAAACTGCTGAGTGAAAGGGCAGGGAAGGACGAGATAAGGTGCAAACTAATTGTGTCTGGGAGATCAGCAGGTCCTGGTGCAGCTCTGCCCAGGAATTATCCAGGGGGTCACAGCTGCAAGGTGCTGCATTTTAAAGGTCCAGTGTCAGCTCAGAAGGGATTTTTATTCCTGTATTCCCATGGTGCTTGGAGTGAAATGCAGATGAGTGATTTTAGACTCCTGGCTGTGTCCTCACCACCCTCTGAGATCCCTTCCCTGATCCTGCATCCACCCACCAAGCACCACGATTCCCTTGCACATCTCTAATCAAAGGCATCCCTCATTAATCACTGATTAATCACTGCCCTGATCCAGCATCCACACCCCACCAACATCATCCCAGCCACTCTGGGTGGGGTTTGGAGCAAGCCTGGCTTCTCCAAGGAGCCAAATCCGTGTTCTGCTGGCAGCTGGATCCTGTCCTGCCATCCCGAGCTCCCAGCAGCAGCAGCACCAGGAGACCCCCTCTGGGATTTTGGGTGGGCAGGGCCACTCCTGTGCCCTAAAGGGACTGGGTTTGGGGGGTTTGCACCATGCATGAGGCACCCAGAGGGAAAAATGCACGTGGAAAGCTGGGCTGGAAGCGAGCAGGGGGTAAAAATGCAAGGGCAAGAAAAAATCCCTGGGTGAAAAAATTCCTGGGTGAAAAAATTCCTGGGTGAGTCGGAGCAGGATGCACCCACATCCTTTTCCATGGAATGGGGTTTTATTTCCCACTGCTTTTGTCCCCATCCCTCCTCCTCACAAAGAGCCCAGAGAGGGAGAACAACTGAAAATCCAATCTAATCCTTCAGCTGGTTCCTGCCCCTTCCATGCTGGCTGTGAACACACATCACATCACATCCAGATTTCACATCCCCATCCAGGCACAGGAGGGAGACCCTTGGGGGAGTCACAGTGAGAATTGATGCCACTCGTGTCTAAAATGGTGTTTTCCCAAAATCCCAGTCCAAAACAAGGCAATCCCAGCCCAAATGGGGCAATACCAACTCAAAATGGGCAACCCCAGCCCAAAATGGGCAATCCCAGACCAAATGGGACAATCCCAGCCCAAAATGGGGCAATCCCAGCCCCAAAATGGGCAATCCCAGCCCCAAAATAGGGCAATTCCAGCCCCAAAATGGGCAATCCCAGCCCCAAATGGGCAATTCCAGCCCCAAATGGGACAATCCCAACCCAAATGGGACAATCCCAGCCCCAAATGGGACAATCCCAGCCCCAAATGGGGCAATCCCAGCCCAAAATGGGGCAATCCCAGCCCAAAATGGGCAATCCCAGCCCAAAATGGGACAATCCCAACCCCAAAATGGGACAATCCCAGCCCCAAAATGGGGCAATCCCAGCCCAAAATGGGCAATCCCAGCCCCAAATGGGACAATCCCAACCCCAAATGGGCAATCCCAGCCCCAAAATAGGGCAATTCCAGCCCCAAAATGGGACAATCCCAGCCCCAAATGGGACAATCCCAGCCCCAAATGGGCAATCCCAGCCCCAAATGGGGCAATCCCAACCCAAATGGGACAATCCCAGCCCCAAAATGGGACAAGCCCCAGCCCCAAATGGGGCAATCTCAGCCCAAAATGGGGCAACCCCAGCCCCAAATGGGACAATCCCAGCCCCAAATGGGGCAACCCCAGCCCCAAAATGGGACAATCCCAGCCCCAAATGGGCAATTCCCAGCCCCAAATGGGCAACTCCAGCCCAAAATGGGCAATTCCAGCCCCAAAATGGGCAATCCCAGCCCCAAATGGGCAATCCCAGCCCCAATGGGGCAATCCCAGCCCCAATGGGGCAATCCCAACCCCAAATGGGCAATCCCAGCCCCAATGGGACAATCCCAGCCCCAAATGGGCAATCCCAGCCCAAATGGGGCAATACCAACCCAAACTGGGACAATCCCAGCCCCAAAATGGGGCAATCCCAGCCCCAAACTGGGACAATCCCAGCCCCAAATGGGCAATCCCAGCCCCAAACGGGGCAACCCCAGCCCAAAATAGGGCAATACCAACCCAAACTGGGACAATCCCAGCCCAAAATGGGCAACCCCAGCCCCGTGGCGGCACCACTCATGTCCTCCTGAGCATCCCGCCCCCGGGCAGCGCTTTTTGGGGACAGGAGGGTCCCCAGCACCGTCTCTCCAGCCCTAATTACTATGGAAACAGCAGCGGCGGCGCCGGGCTGCCCTCCCCCGGTGACTCACCGGGATCCTGGAGCCCCTGGAATTCCAGCGGCTGCCAGGTGGGAGGGCACTGCCCCTCCCGGGAAAATCGCCTTTTTATCGCCTTTTCCACTTGCCACGGGGTGCCAAAGCAGCAGGCGGGATTGGGGGTCAATAACAGTAATAATAATAATAATAATAATAATAATAATAATAATAATAATAATAATAATAATAATAGTAGAGCTTCTTCACCAGCTCGCAGCCATCAATCCATGAGAATCCCTCTAGGACTGCCTGCTCCTGGGCTTGAGAACCCCCAAGCAGCCTCAGTTATCATCTCCCCCCCTCCCCAGATCCAAAATGTGCCCCCAGGAAGCCACAGCAAGGAGAAAAACCCCAGGAAATCCTTCCTGCTCCATTGGGAGCAAAGCTGGCAGCTCCCAGGGAATGTGGGAGAGAGGATGGGCAGCCCCAAACTGGGAATGTCCCATTTTGGGGGCCAGGCTGCCTCCAGGTGATGCTGAGACTGCTCGTGTTCCAGGTGAGCAGCAGGCAGCATCCCTGCCTCCTCCTTCAAGGCTGGAAATGCCTCCAAAAGCCCCAAAATTGGTGCCAAGGAGGGGCAGCACAGGAGCTGGGGTGGGATGGGCTGAGCCACAGCCCTGAATCCCCCAGCACAGGGTGAGAAAAGCCCCCTCAGAACCCCCCAAACCTCCTCCTGCAGAAAGGCTTGGCCCCAGGGCTTTCCTGGCAATAATTAATTGAGTCATATTTCAATCCAGCCAGCGGCCATATGGTAGGAAAGAGGATTAAAATCGCATGCTCCAGTTGCATCCAGGGAAATCCAGTTATAAGGAAAAATCCTCAATGCCTGGCTGCAGGCTGCTGCCAGGGGATGGGCTCCTGCCACCCATCCACAGCCCCAGCCCCTTTTCCAGGAGTGAGGAGCACGGGGTGAACGCTGAGGAGATGGATCAGGAGAAATTTGGGATGGCAGGAGGGGAAATGGGGGAAGAAATCACCCAGAGGCAGCAGCAGGGACAGCAGAGGCAGATCACTGCTGCTCCCAGCCCCTGCCCTTTTGCTCTGAGTTCATTAGGAGCTCATTAGTAATTGATTAACGAGGGGGTATCGCTGTGTGCCAGGATTCTCCTTAAATATAAATCATTTTCCAGCGAGGAGGTGATAATTATGGAATCACTGATATGGATTGGAAGGGTCCTTAAAGCCCATTCCACTCCCTGCCAGGATTCTCCTTAAATATAAATCATTTTCCACCGAGGAGGTGATAATTATGGAATTATTGATACGGATTGGAAGGGTCCTTAAAGCCCATTTTACACCTTCCATTATCCCAGGCTGCTCCAAGCCCTGTCCAACCTGGCCTGGAACAATTCCAGGGATTTGGGGCAGCCACAGCTTCTTTGAAAAACCTGTGCCAGGGCCTGCCCACCCTCACAGCCAGGAATTTCCTCCTAATATCTATTCCAAATCTTGCCCGTGTCAGTTTTTTTGCTGGATTCCCCCCTCCCACCGGGGCAGGAGAGCCCTGGACCAGTTTTCCTCGAGCTCATCTTTTCCCAGGAATCCTTCACCCAAAGCACTGCTGGGAAAATCAGGATTTTGATGGAAATGCCGGGAGAGGGACAGTGCTTAGGGATGGGCATCACCCCCAAATCCCTCCAAGCCGAGCTGGGGCCGATCCCGACCGCAGGGATTTGGGGTTGGGAAATTCTCCCTGTTCCCTCCTTCCCGTGATTAAAGAGAAAACCGGAGAAGAAAGAACACTACGCCTCATTCATGCAGGCGGAGAAAGCCCTGCCTGTGGCGGCAAATCAGCTGATGAAGGAGGATCAAAGCCCCTAAATCCAACCTTTGTTGGGAGGCTGAGCTGCCGGTGCGAGGCACCTTCCCGGGGAGCAGGGCGGGACCCCGGCCCATGGCCCCATGGCCCCCATGGCCCCCATGGCCCCATCGCCCCATCGCCCCCATCGCCCCCATGGCCCCCTTCGCCCCCCGGGGATTGCGGGGTTTGGGGTTGTGCCGGTCTAGGAGCGCCGGGTGCCCACGGGGGGGAGTGACAGGGGGTGCTGGGGTGGGCACTGCCCTGCCCAGTGCTCCCAGTGCTCCCAGTATGGCCAGTACCAGCCATCCTAGTAACCCCAGTGCTCCCAGTATGGCCAGTGCCAGCCATCCCAGTATTCCCAGTGCTCCCAGTGCTCCCAGTATGGCCAATGCCAGCATCCCAGTGCTCCCAGAGCGGGCAGTGCCAGCCCTCCCAGTACCCCCAGCACTCCCAGTGCTCCCAGTAAGGCCAGTGACAGCCATCTCAGTGCCCCCAGGGCGGCCAGTGCCAGCCCTCCCAGTGCTCCCAGTGCTCCCAGTGCCCCCAGTGCTGCCAGTGCGGCCAGTGCTCCCAGTGCGGCCAGTGCCAGCACTCCCAGCCCTCCCAGTGCCCCCAGCCCCGCTCTCCCCCCTGCCCGCCCGTACCTGGATGCGATGCCCCGGTCCCCGCGGGGCGGGCGGCGGCGGGACGGACAGACGGACAGAGGGATGGAGGGACGGAGGGCAGGATGGAGGGCGGGATGCAGGAGGGATGCAGGAGGGATGCAGGAGGGATGGAGGAGGGATGCGGCCGCAGCGGGAGGAGGAGGAGGGTGGTCAGCAGCAGCAGCAGCAGCCCCGAGCGGCGAGTCCCCACCCAGCTTTGTCTGCGCTCATCCCGCTGCTACAGGAAGCGGCTCAGCCCCGACTTCCTCCTCCTCCTCCTCCTCCTCCTCCTCTCCTCCCCTCCCCTCCTCCCCTGCTCTCCCTGCCCCGCCATCCCCGCTCCTCGCGGATCGCCTCTGCCCGGACCGCGCTGCCTCCCGCGCATCTCCCGTCCCGTCCCGCACGGCCCCGGAGCCTCCTCCGCCCCACCCCGCACCCCGCACCCGCTGCGAGCCAGCCCCGCGCCCCCCAGAGCCTCCCCCGAGCCCCCCCCAGAGCCTCCCCCGAGCCCCCATCCCTGCGCCCACACCCGCAGCTCCTACACCACCCCCATCGCACCCTCGTATTCACCCCGGACCCCCCCGAGCCCATCACAGACCCTAAAACACCCCCAGTACTACATTATACCCCCTGAACCCCCCACTGTACCCATCACACCCCCTAAAACACCCCCCTGTGCCCATCACAGACCCCTAAAACACCCCCCTGTCCCCATCACAGACCCCTAAATCCCCCTGTGCCCATCACACCCCCTAAAACACCCCCTGTGCCCATCACAGACCCCTAAAACACCCCCTGTCCCCATCACAGACCCTAAATCCCCCTGTGCCCATCACACCCCTAAAACACCCCCTGAGCCCATCACACCCCCTAAAATCGCCCCCTGTGCCCATCACACCCCCTAAAACACCCCCTGTCCCCATCACAGACCCTCTAAAACTCCCCCTGTACCCCATCACACCCCTAAACACCCCCCTGTACCCATCACAGACCCCTAAAACACCCCCTGTACCCATCACACCCCTAAATCCCCCTGTACCCATCACACCCCTGTACCCCATCACACCCCCTGTACCCATCACACCCCTAAAACACCCCCTGTGCCCATCACACCCCTAAATCCCCCTGTGCCCATCACACCCCTAAAACACCCCCTGTACCCATCACACGACCCCTGAAACACCCCCCTGAGTCCATCACACCCCCTAAAACACCCCCCCTGTACCCATCACACCCCCTAAATCCCCCCTGTGCCCATCACACCCCCCTGAAACACCCCCCTGAGTCCATCACACCCCCTGAACCCCCCATACCCATCCCTGCACCCACAGCCCCCCTAAACCCATCCCTGCCCTTTTCTCCCCCCTCTACACTCCTCCAAACGCCCCATTCCTGGATCCTTCCATGTCCCTCGAGCCCCCCCAAAACCCCAAATCCCTCCCAACCCTTCCCTCACAGCAGCCCCCCATCCCCCTGGCACACCCAAACCCTTCCCTGTCAAAGTTCCCATCTCGGGCACAGCTCAGGGGGATCACTCAGTATTTTATATTTTATATTTTCTGTGCAGTCAATATGAGCCCACCTACCCAATTTGGGGTATTCCAAGGGGAAGATTTTGGAGGCATGAGGGAGCTGATGGGGTTTTTATAAGGGATTTTTATTTTTATATTTCCCTTTCCTCCAGCTGTGTCCTCATGGAAATCCTTCCCTGTGAGGGTGGGGAGGGGCTGGCACAGGGTGCCCAGAGAAGCTGTGGATGCCCCAAATCCCTGGAATTGTCCCAGAGCAGTGGAAGATGTCCCTACCCGTGGTAAGGGATGGGATAATGGGATGGGATGGGATAATGGGATAGAATAATGGGATGGGATAATGGGATGGGATAATGGGATGGGATAATGGGATTTAAGGTCCCTTCCAACCCAAACCATTCTGGAATGCCATGATTTTATAAAAGGGGGTTACTGTGCCCCCCAGGCAGGGCTGGGGCAGGGGGCACAGCAGAGTTGGGGAGGGGCACAACCCCAAAACACCCCAAAAGAGCCCAAAAGAGCCCAGAAGAGCCCAAAAGAGCCCAAAAGAGCCCAAAAGAGCAGTGCCAGCGCCCGCGGCAGCAGCGGGGGATGCAGCTCCCTTTGGGAACGTCCCAAAAGGTGACAGCAGGAGCCACAGCAGGGGACAGTGGCTGAGTGCCACCCCTCCCGGGCCAGGCTCGGCTCCAGAGCCTCGCTGGCTGCTCAGCCCGGGTTTCCCCTGTTTCCACAGCAACCCCCGATGACTGATTTCCTTCCATGACCGATTTCCTCCGCTGCCCGGCACCGGGGGACATCACCCCGACACCCCAAAAACGCACCCTGAGCTGTCCCTGCACCCCCCTGGCACCCAGGGTCCCCCCACAGTGACCCACAGGGGTGCTGCATTAATTCAAATTAATTCAGAAATTCCCTAAAAAGCCGCCAGCAGCCGGGGGGGATTTTTTGTGATGATCACCAGTTAGTCACTGGTGCCTCACTGGGGTGGTGCTGGTGGGCACATCCAGCCGTGCTTGTTTTGGGAGTGCTGATAAAAAGAGGATGCAGTGCCAGCAGGAGAAAGCAGGGAGAGGAAAATTAATTAGTAAATTAAGGATACCACTGCAACATTTCCCTTTTTTCATCGTGCATTTTGCAGTTGGCTCCATAAAACTGGAATTTGCCCGTGGTCGCCCTACAAATCCCAAATCTGAATAGTGATGGGAGCTGCAGGATTTGGGAGCGAAGAGACGGCCCCGGGGCAGGTTTTTTGTCAGGATTAAATCCCTGGGGCGCTCAGGCAGAGCTGCAGGAGGGCTGCCAGCAGCAGGAGCATCCCGGGGAAAAGGGCAGCGCGGTGCCTGGGGACACGCCGGGATGGGAACGCCAGGACCTTTCCCTCCCCCGTGCTGAGATGAAGCAGGAACGGAGCTGAAATCATCAAAGGGAGGGGGATTCATTAAATCCATTCCCATTTAGCCTTTTCTAAGCACGGGGAGGGGAGAGCTCCCTCCCCTCCTCACCCCCCGCCAGACCGGTGCAGCAAACCCTTCCCCATCTGGTTTTAGGAAAATTCCGGGGTTTTATAGGGCAGGGATGAAATCTGGAGGCTAAACTTAGCAGCAGACAATGCAGTCCCCCTCCCAGAAGTGGCTCGTTCCCCTCGTGCTCCTCCCTCCTGCCCCGAAAATGTCGGGTGGGAGCCGAAATCAGCAATTAGAGCCCCGGCCATGGTCAGCGCCCGCCTCGCAGCGCCCGCGGGTATTTTTAGAGGACAAAGGGAATTTGCTGGGAACATGCAATTATTTCTGCAGCCTGTGGAAAAGGCACTGGATGCTGCTGGCAGGGGAGGGGGGCACAGCCCCACATCTCCATCCCTGTCCCTCTGCCAGGATTTGGAGGAGGGATGGACGGCAAAGGCAGGATCCAGGGGGAAACAGGCTCTTCATCATCATCTTCATCTTCATGGAATCCCAGAAGGGTTTGGGTTGGAAGGGACCTTAAATCCCATCCCATTCCACCCCTGCCGTGGGCAGAGACACTTTCCACTGTCCCAGTGCCCAGCCTGGCCTTGGGCACTGCCAGGGATCCAGGGGCAGCCACAGCTGCTCTGGGGGTCCCAGCCCAGCCAGGAATTCCCAGTTCCCACTGTCCCACCCATCCCTGCCCTCTGGCAGTGAAGCCATTCCCTGTGTCCTGCCACCCCACACCCTCTCCCTGTGAGAGGATAAATCCCCTTTTTATGGGCATCAAGAGATGCTGCAGAAACTGGAAATGGGGACATGGAAAGGCTGTGGGCGTTGGTACCTTCCACAGCTTTTCCTGGAGGTGCCAGGATCAGCAAACCTGGCAAAAATCACATGGAAAAGAACTGGCCAGTTATGTTCTGAGTTTAATTAGATGGGAGGGTGGGCCTGGCTGCTGTGGAAGAGAAATTCAGCACAAACCTTCCATCAGACACTGGAGAACCCAAAACCATCAGCTCAGGATCCTGCTCGGAATCACATCTTGAACCAACACTGAGGAGCTCCCTCTCTCGGGGAAAACTCACTGGGTGAGTTTTCCAAATCCCATCCCCCTGTCCCACTATTTGGGGTCCCAAATCCCATCTCATTATCCCATTATTTGGGGTCCCAAAACCCACCCCACTATCCCATTATTTGGGGTCCCAAATTCCACCCCACTATCCCATTATTTGGGGTCCCAAATCCTACCCCACAATTCCACTATTTGGGGTCCCAAATCCCATCTCATTATCCCACTATTTGGGGTCCCAAATCCCCACCCCACTATTTGGGGTCCCAAATCCCCACCCCACTATTTGGGGTCCCAATCCCACCCCACAGTCCCACTATTTGGGGTCTCAAATCACATCCCACAATCCCATTCTTTGGGGTCCCAAATCCCCTCTCACTATTTGGGGTCCCAAATCCCCTCTCACTATTTGGGGTCCCAAATCCCACTTATTTCAGGAGCTTCCCTGTGCCTCTCCCCTAATTCCAGAGTGTTGGGACTGGCTGGCACTTGCACAAAAATCCCCAAAAATCAGGATTGAAAGGCTCAGCCCATCCACAGCCCTGCCTGAGGCAGGATTTCCCTTAACCTGCTGCTGGGAGCAGAGAACACAACAAATGCAATATTATCCTTAAATTCAGCAGTGTTCCACCTCTCCCTTGAACCCGGGAGCATTTCAGATCTTCAGGAGTCCAAGTGATGCAAACAACTGTCACTTTATTGTCACATCCAGCCCTACTGCAAAAGGCACACAACAAACTTCATTTTGGTACAAAAGAATTTCTCTCTGGGGATTTTTCCACCTGATTCCATTTTCCTTGAGGTTTTTTTTTCCTTTATTTTATTTTATTTTATTTTTTTGCTCCTTTTGCAACACAGTCACTGGGCTCTCTCCCATCTCCCTGATGGGGAGATCCTTTCACAGAAAGGATTATTTTGTGCAGACAGACAGCTCCTTATTGCAGGGGGAACAGCCCCAAGGGCAGGCAGGCACGGCCACCTGCAGGAAAACTGGGAATAAATGGCACCTCTGTGTCCCCCACTGCTGCTGTTTGTAGGGACAAACTCCATCACAGCCCCCAGCACCCAGTTCCAACCCCATCACTCCACTGCAGCTCTGGCTGCAGCACAATGGGATAATTCCCTCCCCATTGCTGAGCATTTCTTTACACAATTTATCCCTTTTTTCCCCTCCAGCTCTGCAGGGTGCTCTCTTCAGAGGCTGGCAGAGGAGGGGAAGAGAGGCTGGGGATGAGTTTGGGGGATTTTCCTGCCTGTGCAGCATGGAAACTCACCCTGCTGGTGCACACACTGCAACCCCAGCCGTGCAGGGGGGGCTGGAGTCACAAATGGTATCCCAGAGCCCAAGGAGAGGTTTTTGGGGTGTCTGGTGGGGTCCCTGAGCCCCAGCAGCATCCCTCCAGCTGCCCTGTGTGGATTCAGGGAGATGCTTTAGCACCACCATCCTGCCCTGCCAACACTGGATTATTTCCCATAAAACCCCTCAGGCAGGGCCAGATCAATGTCTGCAGTGCCCACAGCAGCTCTCCCATATCCCAACATCCCAAGAGATTTTTTTTTTTTTTTGCACTGTGCCTATAGCTATGTTCCATTTCTTTTGGTACCAGCTCCCCTTTCTCAGCTCCCTCCCCCAACATTTCTTATAAAAATAAGATTGTGCTTATTTATAAAAGAATTACAATTTTTTTTTGGTTTGTTTTTCTAAGAAAAGCTTCCAGTTAAAAAAAAACAACAAACAAACAGTGGTGTATCAAAATATGGCAAAACTTTGGCTGTAAATGGCTAAACTCTAATTAAAAATATCCACTACAAAGGCATTGTGCTGTGATAATTAACTCCACAGTGCTTCACCCTCTGGTACTGACAGCAAATATTCCACCTGGGCTGTCTGGCTTCCCTGGGACACACTCAGAAACCACTCCTGGATTTTCCTAGCACGTCAGCATCATCCTCTGGCAGAATTATTCCAGCTGTAAGACACCTAAAGATGCATGAAAAGCCTTGGGAAAAGAGAGCAGAGATGCAGAAGGAAGAGCCACATGGACAAGGTGGTTGGATGCATGTTCTCCTCGAGAGGAAAGTCTGTTTTCTCACCTTAGTGCTTCAGAAAAAAATCAGGATTGTTGATAGAGTTTGTGAAAGAAAGGCAGATCCTTTGTATAAAAGGTGTTTCAGAGCAGGAGTAAAATGCAGATGGGTCTATAAGATCCAGACATATATAAACATACATACCTTGATATATTTATATATGTATTCTCTAGATATTCAATGTTTGGGATGCATTATTGCATTATCCTTATAGGGGATTTATTTTTTCCATCCTCCTTTGCTTTTTTTTTTTTTTTTTTTTTTTTTTGAGGGTGGGTTTTTTTTTGGTTTTGGGGTTTTGCTCTCCAAAAAAAAAAAAAAAGATAAAACCAAGTTGCAAATGGCTCTGAGAGCTTCCAGTCATCATCCACCTGGCTGGGACTGCTGTGGTCTGACCTCCAGCACGTGTTTTTTGGAAAAACTGGGATCATGCTCTGCCCCAGGAGCTGCTGGCCATGCCTTCCTCCATGGAACATCACTGTGCCTGGAGATCCCTGGCTGGTTATTGCTGAATCCTCCCTTCCCATACTGGCCTTTAGGGTTACTGACATTTCTTTGGCTTGGCTTGAACACAGTCTGGCATTTTCCAGCCACCCCAGAGTCACGAGGGGCAAGGAGGGGGAGAGGCCACCTGGCCACGAGGAGACTCAGGTGGGCTCAACTGAGCTGTGCTCCTCCCTGCAGGGACGAGACAACTTGTGTTTGGCACAAGCTGCTCTGGAAGCACTCTGTGCCTGGGGAATCCCCGTTCGGATCCGTGGTGTGCAGGGGCAGGGCTGGAGCCTGGCCACGCTCAGACCACGAACTCGGGGACCTCGTCGTGGCTCAGATCCAAGGAGAAATACTTGCTGGTTCTCTTGCCAGGGAAGGTGTCCTGGATGTTGATGCACTGCTGGGCCAGGCAGTTGCAGTAGAGCCCGTCCTGCTCCAGGCCGTGGGCGCAGCCGAAGGTGAAGCTCTGCGCCGAGTCCTGGCACAGCCTGGCCAGCTGCAGGAAGTCCTTCTGGTACAGCCTGATGTCATCCAGGCTCAGGCTGTGCCGGTCTGTCGACGTCCTGGGTTTCCTGGAGGATGTCTGGGGAAAGGCAAGAGGAGGTTCAGGCTCTGCCAGGGAGCCCCAGGGGGTTTGGGGGTCCCAAAGCCCCCCAGCCCACGTACCTGGGGCAGGGAGTCGGTGCTCTGCCCGCGCAGCTTCACCACCGTCTCCGAGGAGCTGGAGGTGGAGGAGCTGATCTCCTTCACGATCAGTCCTGCACAAGGGAGGGTGCAAAGGTTACTGTGTGTCACTGCCCCAGGTGTCTCCTTAACCCTGAGATCTCCTCAGGAGGACATGCAGTGGTTTAAATCCTGTTTTTCCCCAAAGCTGCCAATGAGAGACGGCAGGAGATGGTTTTCAGAGGCTCCAAGGATTGTTTATTGTTTCTTGTCTCAGGAACTCTCTGCCCAGCTAACAGCATCTTCTCAGCCAGGCACCCAGGATGGAATCTGCCTGCTGAGGGCAGGGCTGATCTTATATAGTCTAAATTACCTGCTAAATGTTTATAACAATTTTCCAATACAATACAGTCTTGTTAAACAGTCAGCTCTGACCCCTTTCAATCTGACAGTGCCAGCATGTCACCCAGCATGGATGGCACGGAGAAGAAGGAGGAAGAGGTATCCACACCCCAAATTCTCCATCTTGGCCACGTGCCCCTTATCACAAACATCCCCAAAAAGTCTATTTATCTACGTTCTAACAACCTAATTTACACTTTACTGATTTTGGTGGCTTGTTTCCATTCTCCCTCTGTGTTGGTAATTTCCCCCAGGGGTTTGAATTCAGCACCTGAGACACCAGGGTCTCACTCAGGGGTTTTTGAGACCCCCAGGGAGGCCAGAGGAATACTCTGGGCTCCCACAATTTTGGGGTGGCTCAGGTCTCTTGCTTTGTCCATGGGGACAAAAATTCCCTCAGTGCAATGCGGTGCCTTCAGCTCCACTGGCAACCAGCATTACCTACAAAGCATCCCAAATTTGCCCCAAAATGGAATCCAGAGCTGCTCCCAGGGAGCCTGGCATCCCCAAAGGTCTCCCAGTAGCTCCCAGCTCAGAGCTGGAAATGCAGGTGACTTTCTGGGTGCAGGCACAGCTCCAGAGAAGATCGTGGAGTCCAACTGCTCACCAGCACTGACCCCTGTCCCCAGGTGCCACATCCACAGGGCTTTTAAATCCCTCCAGGGATGGGGACTCCACCACTGCCCTGGGCAGTTGTGCCAGGACTGGACAAACCTTTCCATGAAGAAATTTTCCCTAATATCCAATCCAAACCTCCCCTTGCACAATTTGAGAGAGGTTCCTCTTTTCCTTACCCCATCTCTCCTTCAAACCATTGGGGTTTTTCCCAGCATTCCAAAAGGACACCTTGGGCTAACTCTGCTCTGCCAAACACCAAAGAAACACAGAATGACAGGCTTGGAAGGATCTTAAAGATCATCTCATCCCAGCTCCCAAAGCTGTGATTTGCTGTCCTAGGTTACAGTGTAAAGATGTGCCCAAAAGTATCTATTCTATCACCATCTGCTGAAACCAGGTGGGGCAGAGATTCTTTGTGGGAGATATCTTCTGTTAATGGGCCATCTTTAAACCAGCTGGGGCAATGTTCTTTATCTTTCCCACAGCCCATCCTCCCTCCAGGAGATATCTCCTGTTCATGGCCATTGAGTCCCAGGGCATGACTGATAAAATTCCATCATCCCACTGGGAGATGCTCCAGCCAGGGCAGGAGCCAAGCCTTTCCTACC
This sequence comes from Luscinia megarhynchos, assembly GCA_034336665.1. Taxonomy (NCBI): domain Eukaryota; kingdom Metazoa; phylum Chordata; class Aves; order Passeriformes; family Muscicapidae; genus Luscinia; species Luscinia megarhynchos. The sequence goes on from CM067568.1 coordinate 58,862,898, forward strand.
CAGATAAAAACTGAGATTTGGACACCAAAGCAGCCTTTTTCTATTGGATTCCAGAGGAAAACCAGACCTTTCCACATCATCCCTGGAGCTTCAGAGGAAACTGCACCTTCTCCAGGAGCACTGCTCCAGCTGAACCACATCTGCCCCTGCAGGAGGATGCAGCCACCATTTATCTGGACTGCTGCCACCACCTGAACTAGTGGGGTGTCAGGTTGTACTCTGTCAGTGTTTTTTTCTTTCATACTATTGCATGTATTTTATTTTTCCCTTTTTTCCTATTAAACTGTATATCTGACTTGGAGTCTGATTTTGCTTTCCAAACCACTGGACTTGCACGGGGGGATTTTGGGAAGAGCAGCAGCCAGCCCCTTACCCGAGTGCCCGTTGAACTTGCGGGACAGCAGCATGTCCTCGGTGATGTAGACGCACATGTCGGGGCTCACCTCCATCTCCCCCGCCTGCTCCAGCTCCCGGGGGTCATCCACCAGCATCTCGATTTCTGCCAGGCACCACAAGTCAGCTGTGCCCCTCCCGAGCAGACTCCAACCCCAGGGAAGGGAAACCCAAACCCCCAACGCACCATCATCCTGGGAATCCTCCTCCAGCCGCTCCTTGCCGCCGCTCTCCACGCCGGACGTGTGCGAGCTGCCGTGGCTGGTCATGGAGCTGCAGGTCTGCAGCTTGCGGTGGGCAGCGCCAGGGAAGCCGTCCTCGGGCCCCACCTCGCGGGGTTTGGGGTCGGCCTCGATGCCAGAGGTGTGGGAGCTGCTGTGGGAGGCCGTGGAGTGCCGGGACAGCCGCTTGTGCCGGGCACTGCCGGCGCTGCTGCCGCTGGCGCGCGAGCGCTTCTCCAGCTGCTCCATGTCCAGGTCCAGCGTGTCGCTGATGTAGGATTCCCGGTACTGCTTCTTCTCTGCAGGGAGGAACCAGCCTCATTTCCTCAACCCCCAAGAAAACTGGACACCCTGGAAGGGCAGGGGTGCCCTGGCACACAGAGGAATTGTCACCCGAGCCCAGCGTGGTGGCACTAAGGGAGGCGTTAAGGGAGGTGGGGCAGGAGCTCCAAACCTCCTGTGCTGGGCTGCTCCTCCTGCAGAGGAGTAGGAGGGAGAGGAGGAGGAGGAAAAGATGTCAAGGAAGAAGAGAAAGAAGACAGAAAATAAGGAGGAGCAGGAAAAGAAGAAAATAAACAAGGAGGAAGAAGATGAGGATAAGAAGGAAGATGAAACAAGGAGGAAGAAGATGAGGAGGAGGAAGAGGAAAGCAGACAATAAGGAAGAGAAAGGAAGATGAGAAGGGGAAAGACAAGAAAGAGGAGAAAGAGAAGGAGGAGGGAGAGGAAGAGAAACAAGAAGGAAGAGGAGGAGGAAAACAAAAGAAGAGTAGGATGAAGATGAGAAGGAGGAAGAAGATGAGTAAGACATGGAAGAAAAAGATGAGAAGGATGAGAAAGGAAGAAGTTGAGGTGGATGAGGAGGAGGAAGAGTGGGACAAGAAACACAAGTAAGAAAAGGAGGAAGAGGGGAAAGAGGAAGATGAGGAAGAGGAAGAAAACAAGAGAAGAGTTGGATGAAGACAAGGAGGAGGAAGAAGAAGGTGAAGAGGAGGAAGAAGAGAAGAGGAAAGAGGAGAATAAGGAAGAGAAAGGAAGATGAGAAAGGGAAAGATGAGAAAGAGGAGCAAGAGGAGGAGGGGGAGGAAGAGAAACAAGAGAAGAGTAGGATGAAGATGAGAAGGAGGAAGATGAGGAGGACATGGAAGAAAAAATGAAGAGGATGGTGAGGAGGAAGAAAACAAGAGAAGAGTAGGACAAAGACAAGAAGGAGGAAGAGATGAGGACAGGGAAGAAAAAATGAGGAGGATGGTGAGGAAGAAGAAGACTAGGATGAGAAGGAAGATGAAACAAGGAGGAAGAAGATGAAGAGGGGGAAAGAGAGGAAAGAGGAGAATAAGGCAGAGAAAGGAATATGAGAAGGGGAAAGATGAGAAAGAGGAGAAAGAGAAGGAGGGAGAGGAAGAGAAAAAAGAAGGAAGAGGAGGAAGAAAAGAAGAGAAGAGTAGGATGAAGATGAGAAGGAGGAAGAAGATGAGGACATGGACGAGAAAATGAGGAGGATGGTGAGGAGGAAGAAAAGAAGAGAAGAGTAGGATGAAGATGAGAAGAAGATGAGGAGGACATGGAAGAAAAAGATGAGAAGGATGAGAAAGAGGAGGCAGTTGAGGCGGATGAGGAGGAGGAAGAGTGGGACAACACAAGTAAGAAAAGGAGGAAGAGGGGAAAGAGGAAGATGAGGAAGAGGAAGAAAACAAGAGAAGAGTTGGATGAAGACAAGGAGGAGGAAGAAGATGAGGAAGAGGAGGAAGAAGAGGAGAGGAAAGAGGAGAATAAGGAAGAGAAAGGAAGATGAGAAGGGGAAAGACGAGAAAGAGGAGAAAGAGAAGGAGGGAGAGGAAGAGAAACAAGAAGGAAGAGGAGGAAGAAAACAAGAGAAGAGTAGGACGAAGATGAGAAGGAGGAAGAAGATGAGGACATGGACGAGAAAATGAGGAGGATGGTGAGGAGGAAGAAAAGAAGAGAAGAGTAGGATGAAGATGAGAAGAAGATGAGGAGGACATGGAAGAAAAAGATGAGAAGGATGAGAAAGGAAGAAGTTGAGGCGGATGAGGAGGAGGAAGAGTGGAACAACACAAGTAAGAAAAGGAGGACGAGGGGAAAGAGGAAGATGAGGAAGAAGAGAAGGGGACCGGGACAGGGCTGGCCGCCGCTGCCCGGCTCAGACGTACCCTCGCTCTCCTCCAGCCGGCGCACGTGGCGCAGCACGGGCTGCAGGTTCATGTAGAGCCGGTGGCTGCTGCTCAGCAGCTGCAGCAGGTGCCGCGAGCGCAGCGGGCAGCCCGTGTAGCAGGTGAGCTTGCGCGCCGAGGGCAGCCCGTCCGGCAGGATCTCGAACCTCTTGCCCTGGGGGAGGGCAGCCGTCAGCACGCAGGGGCTGCAGCTCTCAGCCTGCCCTGCTGCAGGGCCCCCAGCCCCGGGGTGAGCACCGCTGCTAAAGCAGCCCACGGCCCAGAGATGGGCTGGGGAGTGCGGGATCACAGAGTGCTTTGGGGTGCAAGGGGTTAAAGACCATCTAGGCCAACTCCCTTCAGCCCTCCAGTACCCCAGGGTGCTCCAAAGCCCACCCAGCCTGGCTGGGACACTGCCAGGGATCTGGGGCACCCACAGCTGCTCTGGGAATTCTATTCCAGGGCCTGCCCACCCTCACAGGGAGGAATTCCCAATTCCCAATTCCCAATTCCCAATCTCCCATCCATCCCTGCCTTCTGGCAGTGAAGCCATTCCCTGTGTCCTGTCCCTCCATCCCTTGTCCCCAGTCCCTCTCCAGCTCTCCTGGAGCCCCTTTAGGCTCTGAGCTCTGCCTGGATCCTTCTCCTCTCCAGGTGAGCACCCCCAGCTCTCCCAGCCTGGCTCCACAGGAAAGGGATGCTCCATGGAGCATCTCCATGGCCTTTGTACACCTGTTCTGTGCCCCCCAGAGCTGCAAGCAGCGCCCCAGATGGAGATGGTGGCACTCACCACAAAAACCAGTTTCCCCACGTTTGTCCATGGGAAGTCATACAGCAGCTGCTTCTCCTCATCCAGGTTCTGCAAAAGAGGAGAGGGAGCCATGGCTGAGGATTGTGGTGGGGGTGTGGAGGAGCTGAGCCACCACCTTCACTCAGTCACCCACCTGGAAAATCTGGATGCCCCGTGTTGTCAGCCCCAGAGTCAGGGAGGCCTCCACTTCCCTTTTGTCCTAAGGGGGGAAAAAATGGTTTGAAATACACAATTTGCAGCCTGAAGTGGATAAATCTGCCCAGGGATCCTCCCACAATCACCCCACTCACCATTCTATGATTCACTAAAAATGAAAATTAAAAATGGAAATTAAAAATGGAAAGTGACTTTGGACACAGGCAGAGAGTGACAGGATAAGGGGGAATGCTTTTAAACTAAAAGAGAAGAGATTTAGATTAGATGTGAGGACGAAATCATCCCTGTGAAGTGGTGAGGCCCTGGCACAGGGTGCCCAGAGAAGCTGAAAGTGTCCAAGGCCAGGCTGGATGGAGCTTGGAGCAACCTGGGACAGTGGAAGGTGTCCTTGCCATGGCAGGGGTGGGATGAGAGGATTTTAAGGTCCCTTCCAATCCAAACCATTCTGAGATTCAACAAAACACCTCAAACAAACTGCTTTGTTCCAGGAGAAAAACCCAGCATGTATTTCTCAGGGACAGCATTCCCAAAATCAAGATCCCAACAAGCCCAGGGCTCACCTTGTACAACCTGTAGTAGTGCACAGCCACATCATCCAGCCTGACAGCCTCCTTGATGTACTTGAGATGGGCTTCTGAGGCTGTCAGGGCAAACTGGTCCTTGTGCATGTTGGGCACGTGCTTCAGGATGTAATCCTTGCCCCTCTTGGCCACCACCTGTGTGGAGGAGGAGAGAAGCTTGTCCAGCTGCCCTGTGCTCGCCCAGGGCTGGCTGCCAGGAGGGGTGGTTTCAAATTGGAGCTTTGTTCTGGAGACCTCCAGGCACAAATGAAATAATTACAGCAGCCAGTGAGCTCTTGGCAGCAGGATTTCCTGCTGGGAGTGTGCTCTGTGTGCCCATGCCATGGTGGCACCTGTGCTGGGGCAGGGAGGGTCTCACAGGGGACATGGGCCCAGGGCCACCACCCCTCACTGATGTGTGAGAAAAGAGGAGAAGGGGGCAGCTTTTGGGACAAACCCCAGAAAGAGGTTGGGAAGGAGAAGAAAAGGCACCAGGGAGAGCTTTGAGCACCTGAAGGGGCTCCAGGAGAGCTGGAGAGGGACTGGGGACAGGGGGTGGGGGGACAGGACACAGGGAATGGCTTCAAACTGGAAAAGGGGAGAATTGGCTGGGATATTGGGAAGGAATTCCTGGCTGGGAGGGTGGTGAGACCCTGGAACAGAATTCCCAGAGAAGCTGTGGCTGCCCCCAGATGTGTCCAAGGCCAGACTGACAGAGCTTGGAGCAACCTGGGGCAGGGGAAGGTGTCCCTGCCATGGCAGGGGTGACCTCGAAGGTCCTTCCAACCCAAACCATTCTGGGATTCTGTGCCACCAGCCCCCAAAGGGCTGCACCTGATGGTGGTGGGGCAATTCCTGCAGAGAATCCCCCAGAAACTCCCAGGGAATCCCCCACACCAGCCCCAACCCGTGGCTGTCCCCATCCCGGGTTATTTATGACCAGGATTAAGTGGGATGCTCCAGGAGGCTCTGAGCAGCCCAGCATCAAGCTCAGAGCAGGGAGCACAGCAGGATTTCTTACCCAGGCAGGGAAATAAGCCTCAGGCTCGAAGTATTTCCCATAGTGCTTGTTCCTCTTGAAGTCCCCCAGGTCGGCTTGGAGGGCAAAGGCAGTGAGCAGGAAATAAGCCTCTTCCCTCAGCACACACTGGGAGTGCAGCACCTGCTTCCTCAGGTGCCAGTAGTAGTAGTAGCGAGCTGTCCTGTCACTGTGGGGACACAGGGGGCACTGAGCAGCTGGGAAGCCCAAAGGGGTTTTGCTCCCTCTTCACTGTTTGTTACAATTCCCACAAATGCACAGCAACTTCACCAGCCAGGTGGAATAAACCCCTCAAAAAGTCTGTGCAGACTGTGTCCCCAAAGCTCTGGGAATTGTTTTATCCCCAAAGCAGGAGCTGCAGCTCCCACCCTAGGTAAATTCAAATTGGGCTGTGCTGAATCCCTAAACACATTGTCCCCTCTCCCCAGAAGGATTTGTGATTGCTGGCTGGGGACAGTGTCCCCACCTGGCACTGGGAGAAACCACTGAGCACTCAGCCAGAGGCAGCCCCAGCTGATGGGATGTGCTCAGCACCCCAGAACACCCCGAGGCTGCACAGCCAGCACAGGAGGGGGCACACCCAGAACAGGGGATGTCCCTGGAGGGGTCACACCCAGCCCTGGAGGGGACACACCCAGACCTGAAGGGGACACACCCAGAACAGGGGATGTCCTGGAGGGTCACACCCAGCCCAGGATGGGGTCACACCCAGCACAGGGGATGTCCTGGAGGGGTCACACCCAGCCCTGGAGGGGTCACACCCAGCACAGGAGAGGGGCACACCCAGCACAGAGGGTGTCCCTGGAGGGGTCACACCCAGCACAGGAGGGGGACACACCCAGAACAGGGGATGTCCTGGAGGGGTCACACCCAGCCCTGGGGGTGTCCCTGGAGGGGTCACACCAGCCCAGAGGATGTCCCTGGAGGGTCACACCCAGCCCAGGTGGTCACTCCCAGCCCAGGTGGTCACTCCCAGCCCAGGGATGTCCCTGGGGGGTCACTCCCAGCCCAGGTGGTCACTCCCAGCCCAGGTGGCCACAGCTGACCTGATGAGCCGCCCGTTCTCCACGTAGTACTGCACTCGGAAGTGGATGATCATGGGGGGCCCAAACTGGTCGATGCCCTGGAGAGGAGCAGGTTTTCAGGAATCCCTGGGGATCCCAGCATCACAGCCCAGCCCCTCACCTCAGCCCTCTGGGGTCATGTCAGCCACAGCCACCCCTCGCCCACCCCAGTGGCATTTTGGCTCCTCAGTTAAGGGCTCAGCACCCATTTTCCCACACAAAATGCTGGAAATGAAGGGGATTTGGATTTTTAAAAAAGCAGGTGGCTCTGCAACACCTCAGTGCTGCTCTCAGATCATCACCCACCAGCTCAGTGCCAGCACTCTAGAGCCTGGACACCACCCCCTCAGCACTGAAAGAATGAAAAGGTGCTTTTGGGGGGAAAAATGCACAAAAAACAAAACCAAATTGATTTTTGAATTTGAAAGAAGGGGACCTCAAAAATTCTGCAGGATAAGGGAAGAGAGGAAAAACCAGAGGAAAAAGCCCCCAGAGCTCCAGGGATGGAGCATGGAGGATGCACCCCCAGCTGGGGCACGTGGTGGCACTGGAGTGACAACCCCAGGGGTGTGATTGTGCACACCCTCCCCCAGCCCCACAGAGACTAAGGCCCCCCACACCCCTGGCAGCGTTCCCGGGTCTGGAGTGACCTGTGGTGGGGACAGAGGTGGCCTTAGTGCTGTCAGCTCTCCATGCAAGACCTCACCGCTGACCTTGCTGGCCTCCTTCTTCCACTCCTTGGGGCAGTACTTGTAGAGCTTCTGGGCCAGGTCCATGTACACGTGCTCATTGTCTGTGAGGGACACAGGTGGCATCAGCATCCCACCTGTCCTCGTCACCAAAAGGGTTAAATTCTCACACTCAGCCCCTGACTTACTCTGGATGACGCTGAGCCCGAAGAGGTGACAATCCTTCAGCCTCAGGAGGTCACACACCTGCACCAGTAACTCTTGGCACAAAATCTTCACCTGTAAAACCAACCTGAGCTGAGCCCTGGCTGTATCTGTGCCCACCTGAGCCAGGCACAGGACCCTGAGCAGGATGGGGGGTGACAGGATGGGCGGTGGGGCTCAGCTGACCATGGGGAGCCCCCAAAAACCTGGGGTGCAGGAGCAGAGCTCTGCCAGGGCTGGGATGCTCAGAGGACCACGGGGCAGCTCTAGAGCAGCAGGTGGTGGAGGAATCCAGCACTGGGGAGAAATTTTGGGGGCAGAAATCAGAACATTCCCAATCTCGTTCCACCCTCTGGACACCTTCCACCATCCCAGGTTGCTCCAGCCTGGTCCTGGACACTTCCAGGGATGGGGAACCACAGCTTCTCTGGGAAACCTGTGCCAGGGCCTCCCCAGCCTCACAGGCAAGGATTTATTCCTATTATCTAATCTAAATCTTTCCTCTAAATTTAAAACCATTCCTCTTATCCTATCATTATCAGCCTCTTTCCAAACCATCTTTTTTATAAGCTCCCTTTAAGTTCTGAAAGGAATTTCAACATTTTCCTGACTCAAAAGCAGCATTGGGTAGGGGTGAATTAAAAAAAAAAAAAGGGGGAATTTCACATTCAATGCTCCATCCTAATGAGAGCCAAAGGACAACAAATCCTGTTTATTCCCTGGGCAAGAGGAGGCTGAAGTGGCATCCAGAAGGGATGAAAGCCTTCAGGGGTGTCTCGGGTTGCACCACAGGATGTGACCAGAAATGTGAATTCTGTCCCCATCTGTTGAATCTGGGTGGGGCAGTGACCCTGATCTCCTGGCACATATTCTCTGCTAATGGGCCATCTTTAAACCAGCTGGGCAATCATCTTTATCTTCCCACAGCCCATCCTCCCTCCAGGAGATATCTCCTGTTCATGGCCAGTGAGTCCCAGGGCATGGCTGATAAAATTCCATCATCCCACTGGGAGATGCTCCAGCCAGGGCAGGAGCCAAGCCTCTCCTGCCCAGATCAAAACTGAGATTTGGGACACCAAGGCACCTTCTTTCCACTGGATTCCAGAGGAAAGCCAGACCTTTGCACATCATCCCTGGAGCTTCAGAGGAAACTGCACCTTCCACAGGAGCACTGCTCCAGCTGAACCACATCTGCCCCTGCAGGAGGATGCAGCCACCATTGAATGGGACTGCTGCCAACACCCTGCCTGACTGATGGGTGTCAGCTTGGATTCTGGCTCTGGCAGGGGTTGGGATTGTTCTGTGTAATACTGTATTTCTATTTTCCTAGTAAAGAACTGTTATTCCTAATTCCCATATCTTTGCCTCAGAGCCCCTTAATTTCAAAATTATAGTAATAATTTGGAGGGAGGGGGTTTACATTCTGCATTTCAGAGAGAAGCTGCTGCCTTTATTGGCAGACACCTGTCCTTCACACCAGGAGAAGGGAACAACTCATGTGCATTTCCCCAGCAGGGCAAGCTCCAAACGAAACCCAGGAGCAGACCCAAGGTTTGGAGTCCTGGGGGGTGATGGCAATGCCAGTGCTGGGGGGTCCTTACATTAATGATGATGTTGAGGGAGTCGTCGTTGGGGAGGAAGATGCACACGCTGCGCCGGTCCTGCATGACTCTGTTGTTGTGGAAGGGCAGCTTGTTCATCGTGCTCTGGGCAGGGGGCTCGGGCTGGGAGGTGGGGGGCACCTCACCAGAGGGCCAGGGTGGCCTCAGGCTCCGTGGGTGCCATCCCTGTGGGAAAAAAAGGGGGGTGAGCCCTGGGAATGGCATCCTCAGCATCCTCATGCTTCCCACCCACCAGCATGTCCCACATGGTGGGGGCTCATGGCCCCAAAAAGCCCTGAGCACACCCCATCACAGCCACCCCCAAAAATCTGAGCCAGCAGTTTGGTTCTCCCATCTCAGGTTCAGAAAAAACCTCAGGAAAGGCTTTTCTGGCATAATTACAATAACTAGAAGTTTATCTGCTGGGAATAACCTGGCTGGGCCAGCAAGGAGCAGTGCTGGAAGCAGGAGGTTTCCCTGCCAGCCGTGGAAATGCTGTGGGGTCCCATAAAAGGATCCCCACATCCCTCCCAACATCCTTCCCCTCAGCTCACACTCTTTCTATAAAAAACAACCCAAACACTAACAGGGATTTGCAGATGGGAACTGCCATTCAGAGCCAACAAATCCATCCTAGCACTGACCCCAGGAAACTCTCATTTCCGAGGGTGAATATTCCCAAAGCACTCTGTGCCCACATTCACATGGACACGAATTCCCACGTGACACCGTGAGGATGGACTTTAAACTCTGACCTCGTTCAGCCTTTTCCAGCCCAGATTTAGGCTGGAGTGTCTCCCTTGTCACCAAATATTTGCTTTGGTGGAAGTGGAAGCGCCTTTGGCGTCCCAAAGCCTGGAACTGGTGCAGCAGCACAGGGGAAAGTGCCCCCAGGTGACTTTTTGTGGCGGCTCCTGGGGCTCTGCAGAAGTTGGGAAATCCCAATTCCCATGGCCAGGGCACTCTGGGACTGCACCACAGAGCTTGTGTCCGTGCATGGCACCCATGCATGGCACCCATGCATTGTATCCATGCTGTGCATTCATGCCCTGGGGTGGTGCATTGTGTATTGCACCCGTGCATTGCAGCCCTGCATGCTGGCCCTGCACTGCACCTGCACATTGCACCCCCGTGCATGGTGGGACATCACAGACTCTCTGTGCTGCACCCGTGCATTGAGCTGGAGCATTGTGGCACCAGTGCATTGCAGCACTGCATTGTGGCATCCGTGCATTGAGCTGGAGCATTGTGGCACCAGTGCATTGCAGCACTGCATTGTGGCATCCGTGCATTGAGCTGGAGCATTGTGGCACCTATGCATTGCATGCATGCAGCACAGACATGCATCCTGGCCCTGCACGGCACCTGCACATTGCACCCGTGCATGGTGGGACATCACAGACTCTCTGTGCTGCATCTCTGTGCATCACAGCCCTCTGCTGCACCCATGCACTGAGCTGGAACATTGTGGCACCAGTGCATTGCAGCACTGCATTGTGGCATCCGTGCATTGACCTGGAGCATTGTGGCACCAGTGCATTGCATGCATGCAGCACAGATGTGCATCCTGGCCATGCACTGCATCTGCACATTGCACCCATGCATTGTGGCACCCATGCATTGAGTTGGACTCTCGTGGCACCCGTGCATTCCAGCAGTGCATCATGGCACCTGTGCATTGCAGCACTGCATTGTGGCATCCATGTATTGGGTTGGAATCTCATGGCACCCATGCATTGTATATGTACAGCACAGACGTGCATCCTGGCGACACATGGCCCTGCACATTGCACCCGTGCATGGTGGGACATCACAGACTCTCTGTGCTGCATCTCTGTGCATCACAGCCCTCTGCTGCATCCATGCACTGAGCTGGAGCATTGTGCCACCAGTGCATTGCAGCACTGCATTGTTGCATCCATGTACTGAGCTGGAGCATTGTGGCACTGGTGCATTGCAGCACTGCATTGTGGCATCCGTGCATTGAGCTGGAGCATTGTGGCACCAGTGCATTGCATGCATGCAGCACAGATGTGCATCCTGGCCATGCACTGCATCTGCACATTGCACCCATGCATTGTGGCACCCATGCATTGCAGCAGTGCATCACAGCACCTGTGCATTGCAGCACTGCACTGTGGCATCCATGCATCGAGTTGGAATCTCATGGCACCCATGCATTGCATGCATGCAGCACAGATGTGCAACCTGGCCATGCACTGCACCTGCACGTTGCACCCATGCATTGACTTGGGAATCTCATGGCATCCATGCAGTGCAGCAGTGCATTACAGCACCAGTGCATTGCAGCACCCATGCATTGTGGCATCCATAAATTGCATTGGAACCTCATGGCATCCATGCATTGCATCTGAGCATTGCAGTAGTGCATCATGGCACCAGTGCATTGCAGCACTGCATTGTGGCACCCATGCACTGAGCTGGAACCTCGTGGCACCCATGCAGTGCATCTGAGCATTGCAGCACTGCATTGTGGCATCCATAAATTGTGTTGGTACTTCATGGCACCCATGCATTGCATGCGTGCAGCACAGATGTGCAGCCTGGCCATGCATGGCACCTGCACATTGCACCCATGCATTGTGGCACCCATGCACTGAGCTGGAACCCCGTGGCACCCTTGCAGTGCATCCCTGCAGCCCAGCTCGGGAGCAGGGCTGGGCTCAGGCTCATTACCGACCCCAGGCAGAACAGGCTGAAGGGATCTGGCACCGGTCTGATGTGCCTTGTGCGGGCTGGGCCGGGAGGGGCTGCACTCCCACCTGTCCTGGGGCTCCTCTGCACCCTCCTGTCCTGCTCCCACCGAGGGCTCCTCCAGCCCCAGGGCTGCAGCCAGCTCGAGACCCCAGCCACAGCCAGCACCCACTGCTGAGCGACTGGAGAACCCAAATCCATCACCTGATTCTCTCCCCAACGTGGGCAGGACACCCTTCACTACCCCAGGTTGCTCCAAACCCTGCCCAACGTGGAAAACTTCCAAGGATGGGGCAGCCACAGCTTCTCTGGCAGCTTGTGCCAGGGCCTCTCCTCCCTCACAGCCCCAAATTCTGTGCCAATATCCATCTAACCCTGCCCTCTGCCAGTTTAAATCCATTCCCTCGTGCCCTGTCACTCTCTGGCACTGTGGGGCCGTTCATCCCCACACCAGCCACTGCATTTCCTCCTCCTCCTGCAGCCTGGATTGGCCCCAGAGCAGCAGGGATTAAACCACACGAGCTGGCATCAGCAGAGCACGGACACCAGAGGGGAAAAACCCAACCCCAAACCGTATATTTTGGTTTTTGTATAGAAAACATCCCAGTTCCTGCTGCTGAATGGGAACATCCCATCAACCCACCACACAGGGATGGAGATCCCCTCAGCCCCAGGTGCCTCCCAGGGGCTCTGGGAGCTGCTGATTGCAGTGAGGGGACACACAAAGCCCTTTCCAGGGTGCTGTGCCTGCAGCAGCCCCAGCCAGACGCCGGCAAATTCTTTCCAAGCATCTGCTGCTCGTTCTGACAATGTGAGCTTTGATTCCTGCTGCCCTCACCCAGTCACTGCTGCTCCAGAGGAAGTGTTGAGAGGAGGCACAAACATGGAAGCATGGAATGGTTTGGGTTGGAAAGGACCTTTAAAAATCTAGCCCAGCCTTCCCAGTTCCAAACTGGAAAGATTCTGGATTGGAGGGAGAGCCCCCCTGGACTGCCCTGCAGCACAGATCACGCCACACTCCAAGCAGGAACCTCCACCCCAAGGGTTTTCCACCCCAAAGTCAGCTGGAAAAAACACTGGGAATGAGGACTCGAGCATGGATCAGCAGAGTGAGGAGATCCAGGTCTTCCAGCCCTGTTTTTCCTGCTATGGGGAAAATTAAAACTCCACAAACTGCTCGTGACTCCAGAGCCATGCCCAGAAATATTCCTCGATCCACTGTGTTTTCCAGGCCCAGGCTGCTGGAATATCACCTCCCTCTCTGGTGCTGATGCCATGGGATAAATCCTGTCACAAAGCTCTGCTGCAAAGAAAACATCCCACAAAAAAACCTGGGCAGAGCAGCCGGGGCTGGCGCTGCTGACTCGGCGAGGGATTTGCAAACACATCCGAGGGCAGGCAGGGCCTGGGACTGCTTCAGATGGAGCTGCTGGAGCAGGCTCTGGTCAGAAATAGAAATTTGGATGTAAATCCAGGCTGGGGATGGAGCATGGCTTGAACCTGCTGGCTGAGGTGGGGTTTTCTTCCAGATTCCGTGCATGTGCAGCGTCTGTCCCTCTCCGTGGGTTGAAATGGATTTAAAAGAAGTGGAAGAGTCTCCAGGCTCGTGGGTTTGGGTCAGGTTTGTCCTTCTGTGGTTCCCACCAGACATCCCAGTGCACCCTGTTCAACCCAGCCAGATCCATTTCTCCATCAACCAAATCCATCCCTTCTTACCAAAATATCCACTTTTCCATAGAATTCAGCCCTGCCAGGAATCTCCCTTCCTGGAGGAATTTAATTTCTCCATCAACCAAATCCATCCCTTCTTACCAAAATATCCACTTTTCTATAGAATTCAGCCCTGCCAGAAATCTCCCTCCCTGGAGGAATTTAATTTCTCCATCAACCAAATCCATCCCTTCTTACCAAAATATCCACTTTTCCATAGAATTCAGCCCCACCAGAAATCTCCCTCCCTGGAGGAATTTAATTTCTCCATCAACCAAATCCATTCCTTCTCACCAAAATATCCACTTTTCCATAGAATTCAGCCCTGCCAGAAATCTCCCTCCCTGGAGGAATTTAATTTCTCCATCAACCAAATCCATTCCTTCTTACCAAAATATCCACTTTTCCATAGAATTCAGCCCCACCAGGAATCTCCCTCCCTGGAGGAATTTATCAGCTGTGTGGCTGTGGCACTTGGGGACACGGGTTAGTGGCTTTGGCAGCGCTGGGGGAATGGTTGATTACAATCCCAGAGGTTTTTTCCAACCCAAATGATTCCATGATTGCCCTGATTCCAACCCACCACCAGGCTTTTGTTGCAGCCCTCCTGGAGCAGCCCAGGGGCGAGGGAAGGGACCCAGCCCAGGACCCACACGTAGGCAGGGGCCAGAGGCTGCCCAGAGCGCGGGGCGAGATGGGAAGATGAATTCACAGGGCAGGAATTTCTTGTTTTGAAGAGTCTGGAGTGGGTCTCACCCCACATCACAGGCACAGGTATGCACAGAGCTGTTATTACAAGTTTTAGGGCCGTCCCTTAATGCAGCTTCTCCAAATCCAAAAGTCAGATTAATTCCTGCTTGCGGTTGCCCCGTAATTAAAATCGTCTCCAATTCTTCATGAACTCAACAGTTTCCTCCTAATGAAGAGAGGCAGATGAAAGAGACCTTCACTGGGAAAAAGGACTCAGTTATAAATATTCCATTACTTCATCTGCCACAAAAGCTATTTGGATGCTGGAAACTCAGCCTGGGCAGCCGGGGGCCAGCCCCCACCAGCCCCAGCAGATGCCCCCGAGTGCTGGGGGGATCCAAAAAGCCTCTCCAAGGAAAGCTCCTTGTCTGTCTCCACCTCTTCAACGTTCCTCCTCTTCCTCATCCTCCTCCCCCTTGCAGTGGGACAACAGCCACGGGCAGGAATGGCTGGGCCACGTGGATCATCCTAAAAATGGGATCATCCTGCAAGGGACATCACATCCCATGGGGAAGCACAGGCTGAGCTCAGGAAACTGCTGCCCTGCCTGTTCTGTCATGCACAGAGCAGAATCCAGCCTGGAAGTGTTGATTTTCCACCCAGCCCACAGCAGAGCCTCCTCATTCCCTGACTTTGGAGCACTAAAATATAAATAAAGCATCTCAGCCTCCGCCAGGGATGGACACAGAGATGGATTTCCCCTGGCAAGAGCTCCAGGGAGGGGAGGGACATCGCCTGCTCTTCCTCTTCCCTCAGATTCCCCTTCCATCAGATTTCCTTCTGGGAAACTTTGGGAGCCTTTGGGATGGAACAGTATCGAGACTGGGCTGGGGAGGGCTGTGCACACGACATTCCCAAGCATTCTAGGAACCATCCCCCAGCACCAAGAAGCCCAAAGCTGGCAGAGCTCTGATCCCACTCCCGGGATGACAGGCATCACTCCCGAGGCTGCACACGGGTGTGGAGCACTGCCTTTGCTCCCCTCTCCGTGGGCAGGCTGCAGCCCACACCAGCAGCAGCTGCCATAAACCCCTTGGGATTTTGGCTGCAGGATCCCACAAAGCAGCCCCAAGGGCCAGAGTCACCATCCCAAATTCCTGCACCACACAAAGCACAGCCCTGAGTCTCCAAACCATTTAGAAATTAAAGTCGTATTTTAAATTTAATTAGCAATATAATATTATATAATTAATAACGCCACTCAAATATTAATATTAATAATATGCAATTACGAATATTTACATTATTCTCTATAACAACACACCCCCCCACGATGCTCTGACCCTGAGCAAACCCTTTCTTCCCAGCAGGAGGCACTTTTGGGGAGCCCCATTCCCAACATCCCGCTCACAGGCACCCTCTACGTGGGATTGGTGCCCAAACCCATTTCCCACTCTGGGGAATGTGCACACAGAGGGGAAAAAACAGGATGCCAAGTGCTCTGCAGACACACAAGAACCCAAAAACCAGCTCCATTTTATGCCAAAATACTCCAATCCATGCCTGGGCTATCCGGAGCTCCTGCTGCCCTCTGTGGCGTCCTCGCCTCCAGCTCCAAACCCAGCAAAGCAAAGCCAACCCAAGCTCCTGGTTTTTTTAATCCTGGGGTGGGCAGAGGGAGATTTGCCTTCCCTCAGCAGCGCTGCTCTCCAGTTTTCCAGCTGGGAAAGCTCCTCAGCCACGCCACAGCCTCCATCAACTTCCCTGCCCCGGCCACGATTCGAAGCTTTTTGGGAAAAATATCCTAACCCCACTTTTCAGACAAGGGGGGAAAAAAAAGCAGCATAAAACTCAATTAAGGAGCAGGCAGATATTTTAACCAGCGCCATGGTTTGTATACTCCATCTGGAGTCCAAAGGCTGCCGGGTGTTTTTTTTTAGCAGGAGGGAACTGACATCATCTTAATTTCAAATTCCCATTTATTTTTACATCTGGTCTGAATTAATCTTTCTCAGCGTCCTGACTTTCATGTAATGGAATAATTGCTTACAGACTCGGGGTTTAAAGAGCCTGAATAAACCCAGTTTAAAAAAAGAAACCCCTTTAAAAACCGATATAAAAATCCAGTACCTAGAACCAAACTCCAATAAGGCTTCGGGATTGGGAATTTTAAACGGAACATCTCTTTCAGGCAAGAGAGCTCGAATTAATCCAAGATTTCGGAGAGGGAGAGCGAGCCCTGTGGAAAAACACCAACACAGACCAGCCCAGAATTAGGCAGAGCAGCAAAGCTCCATCAGTGCCACGAGGAAGCATCTCTGGGAAAGCAGAGTTTGGCTCGGAGGGGAAAACATGAGCAGGAAGAGGATGATTCAGGAATGGGAGAGGCAGGGAGGGTGGAGAGGGGCCAGGGGCACGGCAGGGTTGGGATGTGTCACTCCCATGGGCCACTCAAAGGACACAGGACACCAAGGATGGTCCTGGCAAAGCTCAGCCCCAGTTTCCCCAGTGCCACGAGGGCACCGGGTCAGATAAAGCCTGGCTTAGGAGCTGCATGGGTTTAGCCTCACTGCTTCCAGGACGTGTCAGGGACAGACACATTCCCAGTGGGAAACGCAGAGGTGACAGCAGTGACACCAGCAGGGGCCAGCTGGCACCCCGAGCACCTCCACGGGGTCCCACAGGTGGCTGTGACCAGGAACAGGAGCATCCATGGATGGGAGGACCAGTATGGGAACCAAGAGATGATGGGAACCATGGTGGGGTCACCAGGACCCACGGAGAGCTGTCACAGGCACAGAGCAGCCAGGGCGAGGGGACACTCTGGGATGTGTGACCCAGAGAGAGGGGACACTCTGGGATGTGTGACCCAGGGCGAGGGGACACTCTGGGATGTGTGACCCAGGGCAGAGGGGACAGACTGGGGATGTGTGACCCAGGGTGAGGGGACACTCTGGGGTGTGTCACCCAGGGGTGAGGGGACACTCTGGGATGTGTGAGCCAGGGTGAGGGGACACTCTGGGGTGTGTGAGCCAGGGTGAGGGGACACTCTGGGATGTGTCACCCAGGGTGAAAGGACACTCTGGGATGTGTGACCCAGGGTGAGGGGACACACTGGGATGTGTGACCCAGGGCGAGGGGACACTCTGGGGTGTGTGACCCAGGGTGAGGGGACACTCTGGGGTGTGTGACCCAGGGTGAGGGGACACTCTGGGGTGTGTGACCCAGGGTGAGGGGACACTCTGGGGTGTGTGACCCAGGGTGAGGGGACACACTGGGATGTGTGACCCAGGGTGAGGGGACACTCTGGGGATGTGTGACCCAGAGAGGGGACACTCTGGGGTGTGACCCAGAGAGGGGACACTCTGGGATGTGTGACCCAGGGCAGAGGGGACACTCTGGGATGTGTGACCCAGGGGTGAGGGGACACTCTGGGATGTGTGACCCAGAGAGGGGACACTCTGGGGTGTGACCCAGAGAGGGGACACTCTGGGATGTGTGAGCCAGGGTGAGGGGACACACTGGGATGTGTGACAGGGGTGAGGGGACACTCTGGGATGTGTGACCCAGGGTGAGAGGACACTCTGGGATGTGTGACCCAGGGCGAGGGGACACTCTGGGATGTGTCACCCAGGGGTGAGGGGACACTCTGGGATGTGTGACCCAGGGTGAGAGGACACTCTGGGATGTGTGACCCAGGGCAGAGGGGACACTCTGGGATGTGTGACCCAGAGAGAGGGGACACACCAGGGATGTGTGACCCAGGGCAGAGGGGACACACAGGACAGAGGGGTGGCCCAGGGACAAGGGGCCCTGTGGATGCGAGACACAAGAGGGGACCCACGGGCAAGTGGCCCAGGGGACAAGGGGGATTCCTGGGCACTGTGAACCAGGAATGAGGGGACCTGTGGGCAAGGGGACCTGGGGTGAGTGTGATCCACGAGCAAGGGGTGCCACGGGTGAAGTGACCCAGGGACAGTGTGACCCAGGGACACAGGGGCACTGTGAACCAGGGATGAGGGGACCCGTGGATGATGGGTGACAGGACCTGTGGCTGAGTGTGACCTGAGAGCAAAGGGTCCCGTGGGTGCGGGGACCTGTGGCTGAGTGTCACCCAGGGGTGAGTGAGACCCGAGGGTGAGGGGACCCAGGGGCCAGGAGATCTGCGAGCCCCAGGAGCGAGGGGTCCCGCGGGTGGGGGGCCCGTGGGCGAGCGGAGCGGGTCCGGGCGGCCGTGGCCGTGTCGCGGCGGTGTCGCGGCCGTGTCGCGGCCGTCGGGGGCCGGGGGGGCTCCGGCAGAGCCGCAGCTCCCGCGGGCGGGCGGAGGAAATGACTCGCATTCCTGCAGCCGCGGCCGCTCGCACCGCTCCGGCTCCAACTCGCCCCCGAGCGCAACAAGCGGCCCCGCCGGGCCCACCGGCGGGGCGAGCCAGGCGCCGGGCCGGGCCGGGCGGAGCCGAAAGGAGCGGACGGAGCGGAGCCGGGCTGAGCCGAGCCGGGCTGAGCCGAGCGGAGCGCGGTGCGGGGCGCCGGGCGCGCACCTACCTGCGGCTGCGGGAGCGCTGCGGGCCAGCCGAAGCCGAGCCGAGCCGAGCCGAGCCGAGCCGAGCCGAGCCGAGCCGAACCCCGCCGTGCCGAGCCGAGCCGAGCCGTGCCGAGCCCAGCCCAGCCCAGCCCAGCCCGCCGCCCCCGCCCCTTCCCGCACCGCCCCGAGCGGCACCGGCGCCGCCTCCCGCCCCGGCGCCGCGCCGGGACAGCGGGGAAAGCCTCGGGAGCCGGCCCGGACCGCCGAGCGCTGGCCCCCGAGCAGCCCAGGAGAGGCTCGGGAGGAGCCGGGCGGCGCATCCCTTGGGATGCACACGGGCGCCGAGCGCGGCGGAGCGGAGCATCCTCTGCGGGCACCTCGGGGGGCTGGGGGTGCGCCCAGGGCTGGGGAGCCTCTGCTCTGGAGGGCTGGGAGAGCTGGGCGTGTTCGGCTCGGACTGACCGCTTCCAGCCGGGGCTCCGGGAGAGTTGGAGAGGGAGTTTGGGTAAGGGGGAATAGGTCCCCGGTGCCGGGGGACAGGGTTAGATTAGGTATGAGGGAGAAGTTCTTCCCTGGGAGGGTGGGCAGGGCTGGCACAGGTGCCCAGAGCAGCTGTGGCTGCCCCTGGATCCCTGGCAGTGCCCAAGGCCAGGCTGGACGTGGGGCTTGGAGCAGCCTCGGATAGCAGAAGGTGTCCCTGCCATGGCAGGGGGTGGAATGAGATGTTTTTAAGGTCTCTTCTAATCCAAACAACCCTAGGTTCTATGATCTCCCAAGGAAGGGACTCCCTTTTCCTCTGGGGTGGTCCTTTGGTAGGAGAACCCCCACACCCATCCCTGTATCCCCATCCCTGGCTGTAGCACTGGCACATTAAACCAGTTCTTAGGGTTCAGGTTGAGGCAGGAGCAGAATTAAACCCCATTCCCATTAAATCCCCCACTGATACCCCAGCAGCTGGGCGAGGGTGAGTGGGGCTCACTGATGTGAGGCCTGGCCACCCTTGGGAGCTGCTGCACACACAGATCGCTCTCCATAGGTGACCCAGGCCCGGAATAGCAGCAGCAGCAGCACCACAAATCAGCAGCAAAGCATCTCCGAGCTGCTCCTCCTTCAGAAGTGCCATCTGGCGAGATTGTTTTTGGAGTGGTTATTTATTCCTCACTTTTAACCGTCTCAAGGCGTTTCTTGGGCTGACCTGCCAGGCTGCCTTGGCCCCCACAGTCTCTAGGAGGCTCCTGGAGAGAGGAGCTGCTTGTTCCCAGCCCTAAATAAAGAGCAGCTCTGCTGTGAGCACCCTGACACTCCTTGCTGAAATCTGTTTGCAGCTCAACAGATCGTGCTGGGTAATTCCATTATGGGAGTGCATGGTACCAGGGCTGGGAATCCAACATGGAAAAAAACCAGCCTGGCTTTCTGCAGAGCTGGAAATCCCTTGGTTTTGGGCTCACTCTCATGCTCCTGTCCATGCCAAGTGGAATTGAGAGAGGGTTTCTACCCCACACCTCCTGCTCGAGTCCTTACAAAGCTGATGGTGCCACTGCCAAGGGCACAGGGAGCATCCTGCCCAAGCAGGATGTCATTCCAGCCAGAAATGTCTTTTTACCCCAAAAACTCCCTGTGGAAACACCCACCCTGCAGCCAACCCAGGGGGATAACCAAGCAAAGCCTCCCTTTGCCTCATTTATCCAAACCCACAGAACATTTCAGGGCTGTGGGGAGGCACAAGCAGGATGTGACCCCGTTACCACAGCGCTGAGGAGGACGAGTGGGTCCTGCTGAGCACATCCCAGCCCCATTCCAAGGCCTGTGGAATCCAGGGATCCAGGAACCCAGCGCCTGCCTTGCTGCAGAGGCTAAATAAAGCAGCAGGAAGAGCTCTGGGATGGCAGCGAGGCGATGGATAAACACGGCCGTGGATGGCGCGGCTGCCACGCTGCTCCAGAGCCCGGGGAAATACTCCAGAGCCCAGGGAAATAGCTCAGCTCATCCCTTGGGAGATGCTCCCAGGCTGGAGGAGATGCTCTGGGAAAAGCCATCCCAGGCTGCAACATGAGGAGAGATGGAGCTCAGCCAGTGTCCTCTCTGCCTCTCCTCTCCGGGAAGGAAAACCCAAAACTCCGGTGACATTTCTCTCACAGTTGTGGAATTAATCTCTCTCAAAGTCCCAAAGAGCAGAAACACAGATGGAAAATGGAAAAAAAAAATTGAATTCCTTTGAGGTTTGTTTCTTTTTTGTTTTTTTTTTGTTTTTGCTTAGCTAATGGCATCTCTAGGCCTATTTCAAAATAATAATAATAGTAAAAAAAAAGGTGGTGTGGTTGTGACTGAAAATACCATTCCCATAAAATACACGGATTTTTCTGGCACTGGATGTATTTATATGCAAAGGACAGGAAATAGCAGTGGCTCACTGTGATCCTGCATTATCACCAGCTGAGTGTCTCCCACCCCAGAATTTCAATGCTGGCATTGTCACTGGCAGGGATGGACATGGAGTTGTGGGAGCTCTCTTATCTCACAGTTTCCCTTGGATTTTGTTAATGGCGTAAAAATTATTCAAAAAACAACAAAATAACAACTAAATACATCCCTCTCTGCATCCCATTCCCTCCCAAAGGCTGATGGATCAGTTGTGGCAATCCAGGCTTGTTGCTTTCAGTGCCCAGCATCCATTTCTAGGGATTTTTGGGATGTCCTGCTAGGAAAATTTACCCTGGAGCAGCAGCACAGGGACCTCAGCACTGAGCACTTGTGGGGTGCATTTGGGGACAGGGGTGTCACCACTGCTCGGTGACACCTGGCACAGCAGCAGACTCGATGATCCTGATGGGCCCCTTCTCACCCAGCTCTGGCTGCAGCTGGGATTTAGAAATTCCTCCCTGGGCAAGAGAGGAAAACAAATCCCAGCTACTGCGAGCGGGGCTGTGCTGGGGCTGGGAAGGTTTCTCAGCCCATAAGGGGAAGAAATTAAATAAAGAAAGCCCGGCGTGGAGCCACAACAGCCGGAGCGTTGCTATAAACTCCGGAGGGGAGCTGGAGCTCGCTCCATTCCTGCATTTCACGGGGATTTCCGAGGGAGCTCTTCCTCCCTCCCTCCCCCTCTCCAGGCTGGGCTGGGTCAGCCCCTGTCCCGGGGTGGAGGGACCCCTCCTGGGCTGTTCAGGAGAATTCCGTCTGATTTTTGGCCATAAATGCCCAATTCACAGAGATCTGATCAAGCCTCTGCTTCAATTTGCAATGAAAAGCTTGAGCACGCATTGGGACCCCTCCTCGGGGGTTTTGCCCCTGGGTGTAGCCAGCTCCAGCTCCATCCATCCCAGCTGAATTTTGGGAATTCAGCACGGTGCCCAGCGTGCAGGAGCCAGCCCTGGATGGTGCTGGGGAAGGGGAGTGACCTGGGGACATGCCAGGTGGAGAGCAGGATGGCTCCTTGAGCATTCTGGAATTTTGGCAATGCCAAACCACCCCAGGAACTCGGGGGATGCTCCCAGAGGGGCTATTCCCATCAGATTTCACCTGGGGGAGGATGTTACCACATTAACTGGCCCCCAAAATCTCCCTCTGGATTTACCATGCCCAGGTTTTGCTTGGGGAATCAGCAAGGATGAAAACAAAAAGGAGCTGCGTGGGATTTAAACCCAACGGGGCTGGAGAGCGAAAAAACCCAGCCTGAATCCCCAAGTGCTGGAAAATCCAAGCGTGCATCCTGCAGGGCAGCATCCCCCGGCTCGGCAGCGCCGATCTCGTCCTGCTCCTCAGCCCAGCATCCTCCCCAGCACAGCAGGGATGCGGGAGCTCCCTCGGGATGGCCGCAGGGAAAGGCAGGATGGCCCCCAAACCGAACCCCCCGGGCACCAAGCTGGGCTTTGTCACCGAATTATTAATCCGGGCAGAGGTGGGCAGTGTTTTCTATGGAGTAAATCTGGTTTTCTCACGGCTCATTCCCAAATCCACTCAGCATTTTCTTATTTTAAAAGCCTCTTTCCCCCCTCCCACCGCATCCCTTCTGTTTTGTGGGGTTCCAAAGGGGTTTTTTCATGGCTCTGGGCCTGGGGGTTATTCCTAGAGTTCGCTCTCAGCCTGCCAGAGCTGCTGAAATCCCGTGGAATTGCGGTGTAAAGCAGGAAAGGGCGGCGGGGAGGAAAGATCACAGCAGCGAGCGGGGGAATATTTTTAGCCCGTCTGTTCTCGGGCTTCAACACCACTCCACGATCCCAATCCCATCTGACAGAGGGGCAGATGCCTCAGGGCTGCTGAAACAGGAGAGAAACCCCAGCCAGGGCCCCCTCAGGGGGGTCACCAACAGCTCTGACACTGCAAGACATCAGAGAATCCCCCTCGGTGGGGTGGGGAGGGAGGAAAACTGGGGAAAAAAAATTAAAAAAGTGGAATTTGGGTGGTGAAAGAGCCAGGGCATCCATCAGGGACCAGGGTGCTCCAAAGGAGGAGGGGTGGGGGGCACATTCCCCCCTGGCACCCTGGGGATGCAGCTCTGTGCTCACCTGTGTCCAGGTGTTTTCCATGGGTTTGGTTACAAACAGGAGCCGTGGTGAATCTGGGAATGGGGTCATGAAGCCGCAGGTTTTGCTCCAAGCCTGGTCCAGGGAAGTGTGGATCCAGGATAAATCTGGGATGAGGGGCCAGTGCCCAGCAGGGGAGCAGGGCTGGGTTTGCTCTGTGCCATGCAGGGACATCAGGAATGAATTGGGCACGGGGGTCACGGACCAGCACCACTGGGAGAGCTGGAGATCCTCCAGAGCACTGCCTGCAGCAAAACTGGCCAGACACTCACACCCTGAGCCAGTTCCATGAGGATTTTCCTGGAATTTAAACCCCAACCCCATCACAGAAGGACACAAAGGCTCCCACCCTGTCCCATCCCACTCCCTCCATGGCTTTCCTCGGTTTATAACAGCCCTGGTGCTTTCTGGGTGCTTTGGGAAGTGCTGGTGCTGTTCCCACCCCAGGGAAAGCAGGGACACCTTTGCAAACAGGGCAAAGGCAGCCCAGGCACCCCGGGGACACAGAGCCCAGGCAGCTTGGCTGTGCCCCAGCATCCATCAGCCACCCATCAATGATTTACTGCTGCTCTGAAGAGCTGTTTGTGCTCGGGGCTCCCCAGCCAAGGTCAGAGCTGCCTGTGGCAGGGGAAGGGATGGGAGTGCCAGGCAGGGAGCAGCAGAGCCCCCTTGGAGCTCATCCCGAGCATCCCTGCTCCCACCAGGAGACAAACCATGGAAATGTGGAACGATTTGGGCTGGATCTTCAACCCAGCTCGTTCCTTCACCCACTCTGCCACCCCACAGTGGTGCCAGCAGCCCCTGCCTGAGGTCTGGGTCACAGCAGGGCTGAAAATCCCCTTTGGAGACAGCAGGAATCACTTCCCACCAGGGTCACTGACACCACGGCCAGCACAGCCTAAAACCAGCCCCAGGAAGTTGGGGCTGGGTCAAAACAGGCACCTCACACCAGGGGTTCCAAAGGCAGGATTTGTGCAATTCCTCTGCTTTTTGAAGCTGCCGTGGCCTCTCCCCCACGCCTGCCCAGAAGCAAATTGATTTTTATGAAATGGACTGAGGTGGCCTCCAGGAGGATCCATAGCTGGGCTAATATTTGTCTAATGGCTCCCACAAATAGCTCGTTAATCCTTCTGTGCTCGTGAATGGCACACAGGAGCCAGACAGCTGCAGCTCCCTGTGGCCCTGAGCTCCCAGGGATCCCGAATTCTTGGGGTTTCCAAACTCCCCAGATCCCTGAGCTCCCAGGGACCCCAAATTCTTGAGTCTCCAAGCTCCCCAGATCCCTGAGATCCCAGGGTCACCGAGGTTTTGGGGTCTCCAAGCTCCCCAAACCCCTGAACTCTCAGAGACCCCAAATTCTTGGGGTTTCCAAGCTCCCCAGATCCCTGAGCTCCCAGGGTTCACCAAGTTTTTGGGGTCTCCAAGCTCCCTAGATCCTCCCAGGGACCCCCAGATTCTTGGGGTTTCCAAACTCCCCAGATCCCTGAGCTCCCAGAGTCCCCAAGTTTTTGGGGTCTCCAAGCTCCCCAAACCCCTGAACTCTCAGAGACCCCAAATTCTTGGGGTTTCCAAGCTCCCC
This sequence comes from Luscinia megarhynchos, assembly GCA_034336665.1. Taxonomy (NCBI): domain Eukaryota; kingdom Metazoa; phylum Chordata; class Aves; order Passeriformes; family Muscicapidae; genus Luscinia; species Luscinia megarhynchos. The sequence goes on from CM067568.1 coordinate 58,887,545, forward strand.
AGATCCCTGAGCTCCCAGAGTCCCCAAGTTTTTGGGGTCTCCAAGCCCCCCAGATCCCTGAGCTCCCAGGGTCATCAAGTTTTTGGGGTCTCCAAGCTCCCTAGATCCTCCCAGGGACCCCAAGTTTTTGGGGTGTCCATGCTCCCCAGATCCCTGAGCTCCCAGGGTCACCGAGTTTTTGGGGTCTCCAAGCTCCCCAGATCCCTGAGTTCCCAGAGTCACCGAGTTTTTTGGGGTCTCCAAGCTCCCTAGATCCTCCCAGGGACCCCAAATTCTTGGGGTTTCCAAACTCCCCAGATCCCTGAGCTCCCAGAGTCCCCAAGTTTTTGGGGTCTCCAAGCTCCCCAGATCACTGAGCTCCCAGAGTCCCCAAGTTTTTGGGGTCTCCAAGCTCCCCAGATTGCTGAGCTCTCAGGGTCTCCAAGTTTTTGGGGTCTCCAAGCTCCCCAGATTGCTGAGCTCTCAGGGTCTCCAAGTTTTTGGGGTCTTCAAGCTCCCTAGATCCTGAGTTCCCAGGGACCCCAAGTCTTTGGGGTCTCTAAGCTCCCTAGATCCTGAGTTCCCAGGGACCCCAAGTTTTTGGGGTGCCCAAGCTCCCCAGATCACTGAGTTCCCAGGCTCTCCCAAGTTTTCAGGGTTTCCAAGCTCCCTAGATCCTCCCAGGGATCCCCAAATTTTTGGGGTCTCCAAGCTCCCCCAGATCACTGAGCTCCCAGGGTCCCCAAGTTTTTGTCACCCCTGGGGCAGTCTGGAGCTGGCACCATGTCCCAAAAAGCCTTGAAACCCCACAGCTTTAGTCATGGATTGGGAATGTCTCCCTGCTGTTGCAGCAAACACTTTATTTATGTGTTTATTTGCTTATTTAGCTGTAAATTAATATCAGAGCTCTGGATTGTTCTTGTAAACCTGTAAGTGAGCAAATGTACTGGAGGGCTTGCAAAACCCTAAGTGTGTTTGTCCAGGATTTTGGGGTGCTCCTTGGGCAGAGAAGCCTGTGGATATGTGAATATACATTTTTATATATGTATATATAACATTTAGTCATTTATGTAGAAAACCTGAACAACCTGGGCTAGTGGAAAGTTTTCCTGCCCATGGCAGGGGTTTGGAACAAGATGTTTTTTAAGATCCCTTCCAATCCAGACCATTCTGGAATTCCATGATTCCATGATTCCCTCCCTTCTCTGCAGCAGGAAAAAGAATTTTGTTTTGGTTTGAAGGGCAACTTGCAGTGGAAACCTTTCCCAGACACTTCCCCAGGAAACAGCAGCTGTGGCACCTCCAGCTGCTTCCCCCTGCCAGCTCCAATCCGTGGCTCAGAGGAAAATCATGTGTCTGACTGGTGAAAATGTCATCCCCAGCTTTCACCCAGCAGGGTTGCCCTGCTCCAAAAAGGATTCATCCCTTGGGAAGCTGGTAAAGCCCCTCCTGCAGGAATGCTGCCTGCCAGACCATCACCAAATGGAATTTCTGGAAATGGCATCACTCCCTCATGTCTGGGATGGGCAGGACACTGAAAGGGTGAGGGGACACCAGGGCCAGGCCCAGGGATTGCCCCAGCCCAGCCTGCCCAGGGATGGTTTCCACCCTGCAGGATGGAGCTCCCAGGGCTCAGGGATTGCCCCAGCCCAGCCTGCTCAGGGATGGTTTCCACCCTGCAGGATGGAGCTCCCAGGGCTCAGGGATTGCCCCAGCCCAGCCTGCTCAGGGAGGAAGGGATGGTTTCCATCCTGCAGGATGGAGCTCCCAGAGCAAACCCAGTGCCCCAGCCCAGCCTGCCCAGGGATGGTTTCCATCCTGCAGGATGGAGCTCCCAGAGCAAACCCAGTGCCCCAGCCCAGCCTGCTCAGGGATGGTTTCCATCCTGCAGGATGGAGCTCCCAGAGCAAACCCAGTGCCCCAGCCCAGCCTGCCCAGGGATGGTTTCCACCCTGCAGGATGGAGCTCCCAGGGCTCAGGGATTGTCCCAGCCCAGCCTGCCCAGGGATGGTTTCCACCCTGCAGGATGGAGCTCCCAGGGTAAATCCAGTGCCCCTGCCCAGCCTGCCCAGGGATGGTTTCCACCCTGCAGGATGGAGCTCCCAGGGCAAACCCAGTGCCCAAGCCACCCCTGGTGACCTGGCAGCCTGTGGCTGGGGGAAGTGCTGATCCCAGCCTGGTCTGCACCTCCAGGAGGGAATTTGCTCCGTGGTCAGACCCCTCCCTCCCTTCCGGGCTCTGGGGAAGCTGGGATGCTCAGCACTGGTTCCATTACAGCAAACTGGGAGGGGGGAGCTGGCTCACCCTTCCCCAGGGCTGTGTCTGGGAGTTGGTGCAAAGCAGGAGGGAGGAATCTCGGCTTTGGGGATGGATCTGGGTCACCCCAAAAATGTCCCTTGCTGCCCTGGAAGCTCCCAAACCTCTGCCCCACCCCTGGGAGTGTCCAAGGCCAGGTTGGATGGGGCTTGAAGCAACCTGGGACAGTGGAATGAGTCCCTGCCCATGGCAGGGGGTTGGAACTGGATGGTCTTGAAGGTCCCTTCCAACCTAAATAATTCTGGGATTTTAAGATTCTACCCCATTTTGGGGTCCCACCCCAGCAGCGGGTGCAGCAGCCCTCTGCTCCATCCCTGGCAGGGCAGTATCAAAGCAAGCCCCAATCCCCAAAACCCCAATCCACTCTCCCATGAGCTCACACTTCCATGGCACCCCCAAAATCCCTGGGTTCCTACCCCAAACACCCCACAGCAGCTGGACCTGCCCCTCTCCACTTCCAACCCCAAGCTGTTTATGAGCTCTGTGAGCACAACAAACCAAAAGCAGCTGAGGCTACGACCTCCTTTTTATGTGATTCTTTTTTTCTTTTCTCCTTCCTCTGAATTTTTATGATCCAGATATAAAGCCCTGGGAAATAGATGTTTAAAGGAGAACCCTGACACCCATTACTGCAGGGGCATGAAATGCAGTGCCCTGACTCTCATCCATCCCAGGAGATTATTTCCAATGATTTTTTTTTTTTTTGGTAAGAAAATACTAAAAATAAAGCACTGGAAGATGGTGATGGGCAGTGAGGAAGAAATCCCAGGTGTTCCTGGTCCAGCCTTGTTTGCACAGCTCTGCCCTGTGCCAACATTTCTTTGTCAAGGATTTCCCTGGATGAAGAAAAGGGGTGAAGGATGCTGTGGGCATCCCAGGAAAACACTGGGAAATTGTCACCCCACTGAACATTAGAGCACCATTCCCTAGTGCTCCATCAGCACTTGCTGTATTTAAAATTAATGTTGTTTCTGCAGAGGAACCAAGGTCCTGTTTTATCCCACCCAATGAACCCAGTGCTGGCTCAGCCCAGATCCCATCCTGCTCCAGAGCCCAAGGACAGGTGCCTCCATCTCCAGCCACATTTTTCTGCAGCACAGGGCACCTCTGCACCTTCCCTGGTGCAAACTCAGCTCTTGTTCTGAAGGGATTCCCTAATTTTGGTGCTTTGCAGAGGGGAGTCCCCAAACTCAGCCATCCCAGCTAAACAAGCCCCTCCCAGCCAGCTCCCCTTGATTTATGGAATCCCAGAATGGTTTGGGTTGGAAGGGACCTTAAATCACATCCAGTCCCATGGCAAGGACACTTTCCACTATCCCAGGCTGCTCCAGCCTGGCCTTGGACATTTCCAGGGATCCAGGGGCAGCCACAGCTTCTCTGGGCACCTGTGCCAGGACCTGCCCACCCTCCCAGCCAGGAATTCCTTCCCAATATCCCATCTAACCCTGTCCTCTGGCAGTTTGAATCCATTTACACCCCAAAATTCTCCCATTTACACCCCAAAATTCTCCCATTTACATCCCAAATCCTCCCATTGCATGTGGCAGCACATCCCACACCCCTGATTTCCACAGACCCTCAGCACACACTTGGAGCAACTTGTTTTATGCCACCAGTGCTTAGAAAGATGCTGCCTTGAAGAAAAGAAGGATTTGGGCAGTCAGAGCAGGAATTCAGGGCTCTGCCCAGCCCCTGTGCTCTGGAGAGCCTGGAGGTCCCCAGGGCTTATCCTGACACCAACTGCTTGGCTCATCACCCCCAAACCAAAAATCCTCCCCAAATAAAATGACAAAAAAATCACAAAGTCCCCAATTTTGTGCTCTGTGTGAGGAAAGGAGGAGTTTCACTCCCTGGAGCAGCCAGGACTCCTGTGCCTGGCACAGGCTCTGCCAGGAAACTGCCCCTGGAGGAAGGTGGTGCCACCTCCTCATCCACCCTCACCACATGATTTTCCCTCTTGACAGCAATATTCCCTGTGCCTGAGGCTTTCCCAGGTTCTCAGGAACATGGAATGCTGCTGCAGACATGGATCTGCCCAGCCAGTGCTCCTAGGAGGATGGAAAAAGTAGAGAAAAAAAACACTCAGAGTTTCTCTTTCTGAGTATAAATCCTTGTTTTTCAGGTATAATCAGGCCAGTTTCCAAGGCAAAAAAAACCCTTTTCCATTCCTCCATCTCAGCAGACAGCCCTACCTGCAGAGCCAGCTTCGATTTATCACATTCCCATGGCTGTGTTTATGACAGGGCTGGATCTCAAGCTGTTGCATGAAGAACACCAGGCCTGTCCTCCCTCGAGCTAGGCTTCACACCCAGCCTAAATCTGAGCCTAAACCACATCTCATCCCTCAGACACCCCAAGTACCCCGTGCAGGGATTGCTCCCCTACCAGCTGCTGGAATTGTGCTGCCCCTTGGAGAGCTCCTTTCCTCCCCAGCCGTCCCAGGGAAGGACAGCACATCTGTGGGAGCAGCAGAATCCCACCCTGGAGCTGCCCCATCCAGCAGTGCCCCATCCCAGCAGCGTGGGAAGCTTCCCCAAGTGTCCAGCCCAGCCGGGTGGGGTGAGCCTGGAGAAGACATTTAATTACACAGGGCTGGGTGTTTTTCCAGTTGCAGAGGCCCAGCTGCACATTCCCTCCCTGTGCCAGGTGCCATTAGTGCTGTTTGACTACTAATTGGCAATTAATAACATCTTTGCATTATGCAAATGTGTTCTAAACACCTGCAGATCGATTATTTTTACACGGGAAGCACAGCAGTTTGAGGTTTTGGATGGTGGGGTGTTTGGGGGTTTTTTTTTGCTGGAAAAGTGGGTGCAAAAGGATCATTCCCACAGCACCCAGCACGAGTGGCCAGCCCAGGGAATGGCTGGCTGGGGAATTTCCCTGGCTGACCCACGGGATGGGTGCGATGCTGCGGGGCAGGGCTGGGGCTGCTGGTGCCCAGCTGATGAAAAGGGATGTGTCTGTCTGCCCATGGCCGGGCTGGTCCTGCTCCAGCTGCCACAGAGGAGGAGGGGATGACGCTAAAAACAGCCTCAAATCCCAACAGGAGCAGCAGCTGAGCAGGATCGAAGGCAGCATCATACCAAGGGAGCTTTGCTTATGTTAATGGGGGAGAAAACTGCAAAGGGCTCCAGGTGAGAAGATTGGGCTGGGATTTTCCATGGGCAGCCAGCCAGCCCCAATCCTTTTATCTGCTCTTGGGAATGTCTGATTCCTGGGGGGATGGCTGCCCCTCACCCTGAGGCTCTCCAGCATCCTTGTATTGCCCCATTCCCCAGGTTGGGGTTTTGGGGGGAATTTGGCTGCCCCTGAGCACCTCATTGCTGCAAACATCTGCAGGAGACTGGGGAGGAGCTGGATAAGCAGCACAGGGTCCACCCACGGTGTTCCAGAGGATTTGGGGTTATTTTGGGAAGGGCAAGGAACACAGCATCGTTTTGTTTTCCTGTTCCAGAGATTTTCATGCAGTGGGGAGATTGTGCAGAGAGATTTCCCCTCCACAGCCCCATCCCAGCAGGATCAGCTCCCTTGGGACAGCAAAAAAAAAAACCAAACATGGTGGTGGCAACCCCTCCTCAGTCATTTACCTGCTTTAAATCCATCAGGATACAAAGCTGAGGTGATTTTTCACAGCACAAGCTACTTACACTCCAAGCTGTGTTCCCACACTGTCATTCCCTTTAATTTTGGGGATCAGATAGTTCCTGTCAGCCCTAACTCTGCTGGCTGCCCAGCAAGTCTTGCTCTGGGTTTACAGAGGCATCTCTAGGAAAGATAAGCAAGATAAAGAGATTCCACACCCCAAAAGAAATGAAGAGGCTCCCCAAGTGCAGTGGGAACACCTGCCTGGAATTCTGTCTCCCTGCCTCCAGCGCTGGTTTTGCAATCAGATCTCCCAGAGTATGAATTCACATGAAGAACATGGAAAACCAGCAAAGGCCCCATTTTTCCCTCATCTGGGCAATTCCCAGAGACAGGTTTGCAGACCTGGAGAGCAGGAAAATATCAGTCACTGTGTGATGGGCTGTGTGATGCTGTCAAGTGCTCAGGGAGATCTTTCAGGGAAGGGAAAGTGAGTTGGGAGCAGAGCAAAAGTAATTTTTTCCCTGTTTCTGCCCAAAAGCTTTGCCTGACACTGAGCAGACCCTGCTCAGAGAACACCTCAATAAACATTTTCCTTCCCAGGCTACATATGAACTTCTCACAAAAAAAAAAACCCAATCTGTGTTCCTTTGATGAATCATTTGCATTCAAGGTAATTAAACTTTAATCAGCAAAGCCAAAGAAAATGAGATTTTATTTTTTTTTTCTCCAGCAGAGATGAGATAGAGCTGGACCTGATTCCTATCAGACCCAACTTGCCCCATTAACACTGCCCAGCTCCTCCAGGTCTCCCCATCTCCTGTGGGAAACAGGATGAGGAAGAACAAAGGGTATGGGAAAACAGCAGGATTATCCATGGGTTTTCCAAGTGAAATGGCAGTGCTGAGTTCGTGGGGATAAAAATTACCTGCTCCATCCTGTCTGCTTTCTGTGCCTCACTTGCAAACCCTCAGCGCTGGGAAACCCCTCCCCAGCCAGGCGGGGCAGCCGAGGGCAGGGAGCTGCTCATCAACCTGAGCCGGCAGCGGTGGGAATGCGGGAATGCGGCGGCTCCCTTTCCCTTTCTGCCCCTTCCCTCTCCCCATTCCCATCAGATTCCCAGCCCGATGCCTGCTCCTGCCCCCATCCTTATCCTTGTTCCCATTCTCATCCCTCTTCTCTGTGCTCATCCCTGTCCTTATGTTTGTCTCTGTGCCTATTCCCATCCCTATCCTCATTCCCATTTCCATCCCTGTTCCTTTTCCCATCTCTATCCCAATCCCTATACCTGTTCCTGTTCCCATCCCCAATCCCTGTTGTGTTTTATCCCTTTTCTATCCCAGTCCCTGTACCTGTTCCTATCCCCAATCCCTATTCCTTTTTATTCATTTTCCCATCTCTATCCCCAATCCCTATTCCTTTTTATTCATTTTCCCATCTCTATCCCCAATCCCTATTCCTTTTTATTTGTTTTCCCATCTCTATCCCAATCCCTATTCCTTTTTGTTTTCCCATCTCTATCCTAATCCCTATTCCTTTTTATTTGTTTTCCCATCTCTATCCTAATCCCTATTCCTTTTTATTTGTTTTCCCATCTCTATCCCAATCCCTATTCCTTTTACTTCGTTTTCCCATCTCTATCCCAATCCCTATTCCTTTTACTTCGTTTTCCCATCTCTATCCCAATCCCTATTCCTTTTAATTCGTTTTCCCATCTCTATTCCCAATCCCTATTCCTTTTAATTCATTTTCGCCTCTCTATCCAAATCCCTATTCCTTTTTATTCGTTTTCCCATCTCTATCCCAATCCCTATTCCTTTTTATTAAATTTCCCATCTCTATCCCAATCCCTATTCCTTTTTTTCCTTTTCCCATCTCTATCCCAATCCCTATATCTGTTCTTATCCCCAATCTCTATTCATTTTCCCATCTCTATCTCAATCCCTATACCTGTTCCTATTCCCAATCCCTATTCCTTTTCCCACCTCCATTTCCACCTTCATTCCTGTAACCATTCCCATCCCTTTCCCAGTGAGGGACAGACCCTCTCCTGTAGTTTTTTGAGCAAGCCCTGGTTTTTTATCAGGATTTCAGTTAAATTCCATATTTCTAGCTAAATTACAGCTTTTCTTAGTGAGGACAAAGCTGGTCCATGTGCAGGGCTCAGCCAGGCTGTGGGACTTCCCTAAGGGATAAAACTCTGGGAAGCAGAGATGGATGATCCTGATCTGGTGGGTCACATCCCTGCCCTTCCCACCCAAACCATCCTGGGATTCCAGGAGTGTATGAAGAGCATGGATATGGAGCAAAACCAGCCCTGGGGACAGTTTGCAAACCACCAAGAATTCCTCCTGTTCCGTGCAATCCTCAGCACACTTCCCCCTCTGCTAATAACTCATTGGGATGTCACAATAACAGCCTGCACCCTTCCTGTGTCATGGGGCACGCCAGCTGCTCTGCCAGGGGAAAAAACAACTTCACTCCTTACATTTTAGGGCTAAAATTGAGTCTCAGGAGGGAAAAAGCTGGGATGGATCCTGGATTCTCTGCTGGGAGCAGCGTGGGTCCCCCCTGCCACCCACTGCATGGACAGGGGAGAAGAGCTGAGCCTCTTGCAGGATGGTTTTGGAAGTGGGTGAAGGGGATATTGATGGGATGGAGGTCCCCAAAGTTTGCTTTGCAGGAAAGACGGGGGAGAGGCCTTGCTGTGAAGGGAAGGGAAGAGAGGAGGAGGAAATGCAAACTAATTAACTAATAAATATGCTGGGTTGGCTCGGGGCAGCAGGAGAGCAATCCAGAGGGCTGACTCACAGTGACTCAGGCACAGAGGAGTGGGATGGAATCTGCCTCAGGAGCATCTCCTGCCCCAGCCAGGCTGCCAGCACACAGGGACTGATCCCAAACCTGCCAGGGCCCAGCATCCCGTGGGGACCTTCTGCATGTGGGCTCTGCTTGCTTTGGAGAAATCCCTCTCTGGAGGGAAACAAGCTTAATTCACCAGCTGGAGCAAGCAGCTGAAATGGAGCCAGGCTTTTAGGATGCAATTCCCTGTCTCTCCATTTCCACCTTAAATCCAGGCCAATGCAGGACAGGTGGGGAATGTCCTTCCACACAGCCAAAGCAGCTGTGGCTGTGGGAGGAGGTGATGCTGTCACCAGTGCTGGGATCCCAAAGCCATCAAAAATGTCCAGAGGCAGCAGGATGACCAAAGGGATCAGGGAGTCATGGAATGCCAGAATGGTTTGGGTTGGAGGGACTTTAAAAAACATCTTGTTCCACCCCCTGCCATGGCAGGGACACCTTCCACTGTCCCAGGCTGCTCCAAGCCCTGTCCAACCTGGTCTTGGGCATTGCCAGGGATCCAGGGGCAGCCACAGCAAATCTGGGAATTCTGTGCCAGGGCATCACCCCCCTCACAGCCAGGAATTCCTTCCCAATATCCCATCTAACCCTGATCTGAGTGAAGTCATTCCCCCTAGTCCTTTTGTCCTGTCCCTCCATCCCTTGTCCCCAGTCCCTCTCCAGCTCTCTGGAGCCCCTTTAGGCTCTGGCAGGAGCTCTGAGCTCTCTCTGGATCCTTCTCCTCTCCAGGTGAATATTCCCAGCTCTCCAGCCTGGCTCCAGCCCTCAAAACAACCCCATGACTTTCTCTAGACTCATTCCAGCAGTTCCTTTCTGGAACATCTTTCTGGTGCTGGAGATGCCCCCCTGCATGTGGGGTCTCAGAGGAGGAGAACCCTCTCCCTCTCGCTGTGGGATCAGCCCAGCTCCCATGGGCTCACAAGCCCAAATGCTTCTCCTGAGTGCTGTTCTCACTGCACTCTGTGGTGCTGGGATGGCTCTGAAGGGCTGGAAGGAGCCGGGTTTGTGTGCAGGCCATGCCGGGCCCGGCGTGTCGGTGCAGGCCATGGGGAGGTGCTGCCTTCCCCAGCTCTGCTCGCCTGGATTCACCCTGTCCCTGCCCACGACTGGCTGGGATTGCTTCACCCCACACACTCCAGCCCTGGGGCAAACCCCCCTGGCACCCACTGCCTGCTCCCAGGGACAGGCCATGGATTCCCTCTGGTGCCACCCCAGGAACAGGCACAGCCTGTGTGCAGCCTGAGGTGTGCTCAACACCATCACATCTCTGCACCCCCACTTCCAAAAGGCTCTGATAACATTTTTGGAGGAGATGAGGCTCTTCCAGAAGGGACACAACCCTGATATTCTCCCTCCACCCCACAGCAGTGACAGTGCAGTGATGAGATGCTTTTGTCCACATCTCAGATCATTCAAATCCCCCATCCTTCCATCCATGGCTGTGCCTTCCCCCAGCTCTGCTCGCCCTGGATTCACCCTGTCCCTGCCCGTGACTGGCTGGGATTGCTTCACCCCACACACTCCAGCCCTGGGGCAAACCCCCCTGGAACCCACTCCCTGTTCCCTCTGGTGCCACCCCAGGGGACAAGGCACAGCCATGGATGGAGGGGATTTGGGTGTGGTCAAGAGCATCACATCTCTGCACCCCCTTTTCCAAAAGGCTCTGATAACATTTTTTTGGAGATAAGGTTCCTCCAGAGGGGCACAACCCTGATATTCCCCCTCCACACCACACAGCAGTGACAGTGCCGAGATGTGATGCTTTTGTCCACATCTCAGGCCATCCAAATCCCCCATCCCTCCATCCATGGCCATGCTCTGCTCGCCCTGGATTCACCCTGTCCCTGCCCACGACTGGCTGGGATTGCTTCACCCCACACACTCCAGCCCTGGGGCAAAACCCCCCTGGAACCCACTGCCTGCTCCCAGGGACAGGCACAGCCATGGATGGAGAGATGGGGAATTTGAGTGCACGGCCTGAGATATGGTCAACAGCATCACATCTCTGCACCCCCACTTCCAAAAGGCTCTGCTAACATTTTTTGGAGGAGATGAGGCTCCTCCAGAAGGGACACAACCCCAATATTCTCCCTCCACCCCACAGCAGTGACAGCGTGCTCTTGGAGAGACATAAGTTCAGTGATACAAGTCCTACCCTCAGCACAGGCACGAAGGAAAAGGGAAAGAAAAAAAAATTCTGCAATCAGCTTCGGTTTTTCCCACCCCCAGAGGCTTTTGCATAGACTGACTTGCTTTTTTTTTTAAATTTTATTTGTTCTCGCTCCCTTTTTTCTTTTTCAAAATATTTTCAACCGACGCGTTACTGAAGTCGTTTGCCTCCTGACAAAACCTGGGCTGCCTGCCAGCACATATTTCTGATAATTCATCCATTATTAAATGGAATCAAAGATACACATTTTAAAAAAAAAGCCATGGGAGTGTTTGCATCCGAGAGAGAAGCTGTTTACAGCTGGGCTGGGAGTTTCTTTCACGGCAAAAAGATCTCCCCAGGGAAAACCCACCCAAAATTTCTGCCCTGCTCCTCACACTGCAAACATCTCTGTGCAGCCATGCTAAAACCCAGGGATTCTACAGAGTTTTTCTGCCTGGATAAAGGAGATTCCATCCTGACTTGGGTGGGTGCTGCTGGATTTTCCCCTTCCTCAGGGAGAGCCTGCAACCCATGGCCAGAGACAGCCTGACTGGATCAGCCGGTCCTCTCCAAACCAGAGAGGAAAATCTGATGGAGAGGGAGGGGCCCAGCAATTACAGACTTTTCTCTTTAATAACCCTCGCTGCTTCCCCGAGTCCATATTTACATCCTTGGCACCAGAGTAGTAATTAAAGTCTCTCCACTCAGGTCTAAACAACAGCAGACCCTCCTGTCATTAAAAGCAGAGGCAAAGCTGGAAATAAACCTGGTTTTTATGGCTTTGGAGCCTCAAACCTCTCTCTATCAGCTGGCTGGGCAGCAGGTTTTAAGGTCACACATCAGTGCTTTGCTGCAACCTCAATAAGCTGCATCCATCTCAATGGAATACTGGGGGTAGAAAACTGTGTGGGAAACTTCTCCATGCCACTGGTGCCTTCTTGTGCCATTTTTTGGCCATTTCCACTGCCCATAAGGGAATAAATGGGCCTCAGGGTCTGCAGGCACCAGCTGAAGGACTGAGCTGTGGTCATGCCAGGAGCTGCTCAAACCCTCTTGCTGTAAAGAAGCTATCAGAAAAACCTGTGAGAAAATTAATTATTCACTAAGACTGCTAATTAAGTTGATTTGCTCTGTGAGGGCATTGAAGGAAATGAGCTGGAGAAGTTCTTAATTGTTTAAAAAAAGCCATCCTACAAATGCTCCTCCCAAGCTGCTGTGCTTGCCAAGAGAGCCTGGTCCTGTGTTCCTCTGGGTCCAGAGGAGCTTCATGGAGCCATGGAATGGTTTGGCTTGGAAGGGACTTTTAAAAACATCTTTTTCCACCTCCTGTCCATGGGCAGGGACATCTTCCACTATCTCAGACTGCTCCAACCTGGTCTTGGGCACTTGCAGGGATCCAGGGGCAGCCACAGCTGCTCTGAGCATCTGTGCCAGGGCCTCACCACCCTCCCAGTCAGGAATTCCTTCCCAATATCCCATCTAACCCAGATGAAGCCATTCCCTGTGTCCTGTCCATCCCTTGTCCCAGTCCCTCTCCAGCTCTCCTGGAGCCCCTTTAGGCTCTGCAAGGGGCTCTCAGTCCCCCTGGAGCCTTCTATTTCCAGATGAGCACCTCCAGCTCTCCCAGGCTGGCTCCAGAGTCCTGGAGCACCTTCATGGCCTCCTCTGGATTCACTCCAGCAGTTGGACACTATCGGTGCCAACATCAACCTTGCAGATGATTTCAAGTAAGGAAAGATCCACCACAAAGCATAAAGCACTCCTGAGCCCTTGTCCCCAAACTGTGTGACCCAATGCAATGCAGAGGGGATCCCTGCCAGAAACACTCAAGGAACACCTGCCACACACAAGTATAAAACCCCAAAGGCCACGGGCAGCTTGGAATTCAGCAATCCCAGCTCGTTCCCCAGGCTGTGGAGGCTTGGAAGCAGCAGGAAGCAGGATCCCAATGCAGACCCTCTGCCCAGAGCACCCTGGGGTGGGTGGCTGTGCAAGAGCAGCTCTGGATGCCCTGTCCAAGGGAACTGGATCCCTGCCAGCTTCTGGGTGCAGGGTGGGAGCAGAGGTGCCCCCAGGACCTCACCCAGCCTCCCACAGCAAGGAGTGGCCCCCTGCCCACACCCAGCCTTGCCCTCCCAGCCCCAGCGCTATTTGCTTCGATCCCACTCCAGCAGGACCTTCCCTTCTCATCGTGCAGGGGCTGGTGGAGGAAAACTCCCCGTGTCACGTGGCACAGAACAAAAGGAGCTGTTTGGAGCCGAATGGATTCATTTCTGACAAGAACAGGGCGATGCCACCCCAGCCTCGCCTCTCCCACAGGAATCAGAACAGCACAGACGTGGTGGGTTTGCTGACAAGGAGCACATCCCATCCCCTCCAACCCTTCCACCTCTGGCGCTGCCAGGATGGGACAAATCTGGGGCTGGGTGCAGGCAAAAGATGGAAATCACACCGACAAAACCAAGGGAAAAACCAAGATCCAAGCAAATTGCATTGCACTGGGGTTTTCCTGAGACCATACTATCCTCCACAAGAATTCCCAGCCATCTTCACCCTTCCTGGCACAGCTCTGGTGCCAAAATACCGTGCTAAAGGAAAAACATGGCCACAAGGAGCATGGCTGCCAATGCCTGGCCAACCAAGGAGAAGGCAAATCTTTCCAACACCCTGAGATCCTCTGCTGAGTTCCCAGCAGGTAGGAAGGATTTCACAAGCCGTGGCAAACACCTGGATAGGCACCTCTGAGTCAACACCACATCTCCCATGTCCCCACCAGCACTCCCTCCCATGCCCAGTGCCATTAAAGCATTTTCCTACCTGGTGCTGGGAACATCTAGGAGCCAGGCTCCTCCAGCAGCTCCATGGCGAGCTCGGGGCTGTCTCAGCACAGCTGGAAGATAAAGCCACCAAGAGAACAGCTCAGTGTCCCTGCAGAGGTGGGTGTTCAGGGCAGGCTCCTGCTGGGTGGCTGCTGGGAGCCCATCCCGTGGGGCTCCCCACGTCCTCCTGGGCTGCTGGGGCACCAGGGTCCCTGGGAATTGTGCTCTGCCTGGAAGGACCTGCCCTTTTTGACTGCTGGCCAAGCCCAGAGCGCATGTTCTTACCTGCTGGGTGGAAGGCAGAAGGCTGGACCACCTTTCTCAGAAACACATGGATCTCAGCAGGGTGTGGATCTCCTGCTCCTCACCCAAAGGCTGTTTGGGAGAAAAGGGGGCTGAGGAGTTGTGGGAAGCTGGAGAAAAGAGGTTGGAGGTGCAAACAGCCCTGCAGCTGGTGCCAGCACAGCTCTGCTGGTTGGTTCAGAGCAGAGCTGTGAGCAACAGGGATGGGGATGTCAAGCTGGGACTTGTCTCCTCAGCAAGGAGAGGGAACAGCAGAGATTACTAAGCAATGCAGGAATGTGGTTTGTTTAATATGAGCCATCAACACAGAAGAGTAAAATAATGACAGATGTGTAATCACATTTCCTGAGTCTAAAACCATGAGATGGAGAATTTAAACACCACTTTTCCCAAGATCAAGAAGAGGAGCCGTTTGGCTGAGAACTGATTTGGTTGCTAATTTCCTCAGCATTAAATCAGCTGTTTCCCCAATCTCCTGACAAGCTTTGCTCCAAGGACAGGGCTGGTCCCTGGCTTGCTTTGATGTGAGGGTAAGCAGAGAGAGGAGATGCTTTGGAAACAGGGATTCACCAACTGACCCAGCTGGCCTGGATCAGAGGCTCCTCAGCATTGCTTAATTGGTTTATTTTAATGAAAGATGGCCAGATAAATTTCACATGGATCTTTATCAGGGGAGACAGAAATCCAGAGTGGGCTTAAGCCAACCTTCCAAGGGTAGGATGGGGAAAAAAAGGGAGGCCTTTTCCCAGCATGGAAAGCCAGAATTCCTGCAAGGTTGGATTGCAGAGGGCACAAGATTGGGGGATGAAATCCCTGCTCAGCCTTTTCCCAGCATGGAAAGCCAGAATTCCTGCAAGGCTGGATTGCAGAGGGCACAAGACTGGGGGATGAAATCCCTGCTCAGCCTTTTCCCAAAGGTCAGGGGTGCAGGACCTGGAAGGGAGTGGTTCCATGGTGGGGTAGGGCTGGGAGGGAACGGTGTCATTTGCTTGTCAGATGTTTCCATTTGTCTCTTGAGATCAAAAGTGGGAAAAACACAAGTAGGGAAGGTGCTGCTGGCACAGGAGCTGGCCTTAGAGGGAATCCAGTCTGCCTCTCTCCTGGATTTGGGAAGCATGTTCCCTCTCCAAAAGAAAAGGCTGAGGGACCAGGAGGTGTTCACCTGGAGAGGAGGCTCCAGAGAGCCCCTTGCAGGGCCTAAAGGGCTCCAGGAGGGCTGGAGAGGGATTTGGGACAAGGGATGGAGGCACAGGACACAGGGAATGGCTTCCCACTCACAGATGGGATACTGGGAGGAAATTCTTCTTCTAGGGGCTGGGAAAGCCAAAAAAGAGATCCCCAAGGATGCAGGACCACTCTCACAGGTCATGGGAGACACAGAGGACTTTTAAGGCCTAAAAGGGAGGATAAAGAACAAAACATATGAATTTATTTTGTGTTTTCCTTGGAACTCACTGGTGCTGGTGGGCTTCATCCCTGCTCTCAGCTGGAAGATGAGGTGCCATCAGCTCACACCTCCCTGCTGTGAGCCTGGGAATGTTCCCACATTTCCAGGTACTTGGACAAAAGTGGTTCCTCCCCTGAAGGTTCTTAACCAGCAGTGTTCCTGTATCCATGCTCTGCTCCCTGATTTTATTAGAGCCCACAAAGCTGCTGTCTCCTGCCATAGGAAAGGCAGCTGCTTCCCCTAAATAGACTTTAATTAGTTCAACTCCCTGCTAGGAGCTATTTTGGTGACACCCATGCTCCAATAAAGTCATGGTTTCACCCCAAATTGTGCAGAACTTGGAGGTGACTGGGACCATGTCCAGCCTGGGGAGCTGGGCAGCAAATGCCCAGTGCTGGGGTGGTATTGCTGGTCATTGCACAGGATGGTTTGGGTCAGAAGGGACGTCAAAATCAGGAATCCCAGGATGGTTTGGGTCAGAAAGGACCTCCAAACCAGGAATCCCAGGATGGTTTGGGTCAGAAAGGACCTCCAAACCAGGAATCCCAGGATGGTTTGGGTCAGAAAGGACCTCCAAACCAGGAATCCCAGGATGGTTTGGGTCAGAAAGGACCTCCAAACCAGGAATCCCAGGATGGTTTGGGTCAGAAGGAACCTCAAAATCAGGAATCCCAGGATGGTTTGGGTCAGAAGGGACCTCCAAACCAGGAATCCCAGGATGGTTTGGGTCAGAAGGGACCTCCAAACCAGGAATCCCAGGATGGTTTGGGTCAGAAGGAACCTCAAAATCGGGAATCCCAGGATGGTTTGGGTCAGAAGGGACCACAAAACCATCCCATTCTTCCTCCTGCCATGGGCAGGGACACCTGGACACCAATCCAACCTGGCCTGGAACTCTTAATGTGGCCTTGAACTCTCATGATGCAAAGAGATAAGAAACACAGAAAAAACATCTGATGCAGTGGGTTTGGGAGCCTGTGGAAGCACCCATGGAGCAACCTGCCCGCCCTGCCCGGGGCACTGCTGGGAGCCTGGTGGCCTCTGCTCAGAGCTGCCATTCCATTGTCCCTCAGAGTCACCCCAGAGGAGGGGGATGCTGCAGATGGGCTGAGTCAGCCCCTCCCAGCTGTGCACGGAGTCTAGACGGCGGCTGCTGCAGCAGAGACATCTCTGAGATACCTGTGCCTCATCCCACATCAAAGTGCTCACTCAGCGTGTCATTAACCCACCCCAGGGCAGGAGTTTCCCCCAGGGCTGGCTGATCTCCCTCCGTGGTGGCCTCTGTCACCCTCCCAGGGGGATTTGGAGGCCGTAGCAGGGTCTCTGCTGTCCCACAGCTTGTGGCTGTTCCATGCTGACCCTGCTCTGAAAGGCAGAACCCAAAACATTTTCTGAGCCAACTGTGCTCTGCTCCAGCTTCTTGGTTCTTGCACAGAGCTCTATGCAAAGACAGAGGTGTCAGGAACTCCTTAAACTCTTTTTCCTGATAAAAGCCAAGGAACAGCCTGGGCAGACTCTGGGAAGAGCAAGAGGAAGCTGAAACCCTGGAAATCCTTGCAAACACCACCACAGCCTGCCAGCCACTCACTCCATGGGTGACTGAGCATTGAAATGCAGCAGGATGCAATTTTCAGTTCAGGAAGAGTCCAGGAAAGCAGACACATAACCAAAGGAACCAGCTGTGTGTCACTCCTTGATGTGAAAAACATCAAAATCTCGTTTTTTCACCTATGCAAAAAGCCCCAAGAAACCCAATGCCTTGCAGGTGGGAGATGCAGGATGGTGTTTCCCCCTTTCACTGTTGAACAGAGCCAGCTGCTGACCACAAAAAAAAAGAAGAGAAAATTGGCACAAACAAGAATTTAAGCTCTGGTGGGCAGGGAGAAAGGATCCCACCATGGATTGTACCTGCAGCACCAGCAGGGCCGGGTGTAACGTTGCCTTGAAAGGGAGGGAGGGGCTCCTCAGCTTGCTGTTAAAACCTAAGCTCCATAGAATATCCATGAAGCTCACATTAAAGGATTAAAGACTGGCAGGAAGATCCCAGGAGGCAGCTGTCCTTCAAAAAAAAGAAAAAAAAACCAGCAAAAAACAGAAGGAAAAAAACCCCAAAAAACAACAACAAAAAAACCCAAACCAACCCACCCCATGAGGTAGAGAATTGCTGCTGTACTCTAAATTACAAACCTAAAGAAAATCATGTATTAAAAGGTGGGTTTCATCCACCCAGCTGCCTCTGCAGATGGATTACCCAACAAAAGGGGGATATTTGGTAGGGTGATGTTCTCCCCCATACATGACTTCAACCATCTGAGCCTTAAGTGATGTGTCACAGAATCCCTGAACGGTTTGGGTTGAAGGGACCTTAAAAATTGTCCAGTTCCACCCCCTGTCCATGGGCAGGGACACCTTCCACTATCTCAGGATGCTCCAAGTCTCGTCCAGCCTGGCCTTGGACTCTTCCAGGGATCCAGAGGCAGCCACAGCTGCTCTGGGCACCCTGTGCCAGGGCCTGCCCACCCTCACAGGGAAGAACCAAAGCTGTCCTGATGGATTCATGGTCATCTTCTCTCACCCTGGAACTGATTTTCCCCTCTGTTTTTCCTCTGTTAAATCCAAATTTAACTGTGAATGGGATTTGGGCTCCTGCAGCTGCACAACAGCTTCATTTCCCAGCAGAGGCAGCCAGGGAAGGCTTACCTGGGAAGCGTGGTGGGATTAGAAAAGAACACCCCTTTGAAATGTGGAAACTCATTTTAAGCTGGGTAAGGATTTAAGGTGAGGAATATTCTAGGAGTGAGCCAATGCAAAGTGACTTTTATGATTCATTCTGTCTCCGGCCTGATCTGGAAGTCACTGCAGATGTAAATGGTGGGTGACATTGAGATGAGAGGGACAATGTAGATACAAAGAGAATAAAAGGTGTAGTGACCTGATTTTATGGGCTAGATAATATTCTACAGGATATAATAAAATGGAATATGAATTTATCCCCTGCCCAGACAAGAGTTCACTCATGTGTTCATCCCTTGGGATGCTGGACAAAAAACGAGAGCTGGGCATCAACTTCCCTTATCCAGGAGCACAAGGGGCCAAGGGGCAGCAATTATTCACTAATTATTCAATTATTTCCCTCCAGAGGGTGAGCAGGAGAACCTCTGGCCCGATGCTGTGCTGCCAGAGCCATTGCCCTTCCTCCCACAGCTTTTGCAGATCTGCTCCTCATAGACGAGCAAAACACCAGCTTGACTTGGAGGCAGGAGGAGTTACCCAACCTGACTGCCCTGAGCAGTTCCAGGGCACTGCAAATGCAGGAGCTTGCCAGAGCTGCAGTTGATTTGCAGATTATTTATTTGCTTATTAGATCACATTTGGCTGATGGCTGCTGTGATGCTCTGAGCACGAGCTCAGAGATCTTCCCTGGAGACCCACCAGCGTCTGGCTGGATGGCCAGCTCCAAGGCATCCCTAATTAGCCAGTTTTGCCTTTCTAATTGAGCCCTGGAAGCCAGCCAGCAGCAGCAAGAGGCGTTCACCTGGCTGCCAGCCTTTGGTGACAGCGTGCAGGTGAGGAGGAGGTGCTGGCCTGCCTGAAGCTGTGCCGTGTGTCCTGTCACAGCCCTGACCTGCTGACACCTCCTGTGGGGCCAGAGCTCAGCTCAGCCCGGGTGGGTGTGGTGGAAAAATGTCCTTCATTGCTATCCCACCGCCTCTCCTGGCGTGGGATGGGGTGGAAGGGGCTCTCAAGGTGAGCAGAGTTTGCACAAAGTGTCACCCCAGTGTTTGCCAAGGGCATTGCTTTGTGTTTATTCTGGTGGGGCGTTCCAAACTCTGCCTGCATCAGAGCTGTTGGACAAAAGGAGCGTCCATCAAGTGCCTGGGAAAGCTTTCCCTGCCTGGAAAAGTCTGTCCACCTCTCTGGTGTATCAGGTACTTCTTCCCAAGCCACCTTCTCCCCATGGCACTAACAGGCTCTTCTCCAGGGACCTGACATTCCTCCCCAAACCCTGCTCTTCTCATTTCACCTTTCCCCTGCATCAACAGGCTCTTTTCCAGGGACCTGACATTCCTCCCCAAACCCTGATCTTCTCACTCCATCTTCTCCCCATGCCACCAACATTCTCTTCTCCAGGGTTCCCATGTTCTTTCCCAAATCCTGTTCTTCCCACCCCACCTTTTCCCTGCACCACCAACAAGGACCTGACATTCCTCCCCAAATCCTGCTCTTCTCATTTCTCCTTTCCCCTGTACCACCAACAGGCTCTTCTGCGTGGACCAGATATTCCTCCCCAAACCCTGCTCTTCCCATCCCAACTTTTTTCCTGCACCACCAATGGTATCTTCTCCAGGGTTCCCATGTTCATTCCCAAACCCTTCTCTTCCCATCCTACTTTTTCCCTTGCACCACCAACATTCTCTTCTCCAGGGACCAGATATTCCTCCACAAATCCTGCTCTTCTCATTCTTTCTTCTCCCCATGCCACCAATTTTTGATGTTTTGATGTTCTTTCCCAAACCCTTCTCTTCCCATCCCATCTTTTCCCTGCACCATTAACAACGACCTGACATTCCTCCTCAAATCCTGCTCTTCCCATCCCACCTTTCCCTTGCACCACCAACATTCTCTTCTCCAGGAACCAGATATTCCTCCCCAAACCCTGCTCTTCCCATCCCAACTTTTTTCCTGCACCACCAATGGTATCTTCTCCAGGGTTCCCATGTTCATTCCCAAACCCTGCTCTTCCCATCCTACTTTTTCCCTTGCACCACCAACATTCTCTTCTCCAGGGACCAGATATTCCTCCCCAAATCCTGCTCTTCTCATTCTTTCTTCTCCCCATGCCACCAATGGTATCTTCTCCAGGGTTTTGATGTTCTTTCCCAAACCCTGCTCTTCCCATCCCACCTTTCCTCCGCACCACCAACATTCTCTTCTCCAGGGAGCAGATATTCCTCCCCAAATCCCACTCTTCCCATCCCAACTTTTTTCCTGCACCACCAATGGTATCTTCTCCAGGGTCCCCATGTTCTTTCCCAAACTCTGCTCTTCCCATCCTACTTTTTTCCTGCACCAACATTCTCTTCTCCAGGGATCTGGCATTCCTCCCCAAACCCTTTCTCTTCCCATCCCATCTTTTCCCTCACCACCAACAAGGACCTGACATTCCTCCCCAAACTCTGCTCTTCCCAATCCACCTTTCCCTGCACCACCAATGGGCTTTTCTCCAGGGATCTGGCATTCCTCCCCAAATCCTCCTCTCCCCATCCCACCTTCTCTTCATTCCACCAATGGTATCTTCTCCAGTGCTTTGATGTTCCTTCCCAAACCCTGCTCTTCCCATACCAACTTTTTTCCTGCATCACCAATAGTATCTTCTCCAGGGTCCCCATGTTCTTTCCCAAACCCTGCTCTTCCCATCCCACCTTTTCCCTGCACCATTATCAAGGACCTGACATTCCTCCCCAAATCCTGCTCTTCCCAATCCACCTTTCCCTGCACCACCAATGGGCTTTTCTCCAGGGATCTGGCATTCCTCCCCAAATCCTCCTCTTCCCATCCCACCTTCTCTTCATTCCACCAATGGTATCTTCTCCAGTGCTTTGATGTTCCTTCCCAAACCCTGCTCTTCCCATACCAACTTTTTTCCTGCACCACCAATGGTATCTTCTCCAGGGTCCCCAAACCCTGCTCTTCCCATCCCACCTTTTCCCTGCACCATTATCAAGGACCTGACATTCCTGCCCAAACTCTGCTCTTCCCAATCCACCTTTCCTCTGCACCAACATTCTCTTCTCCAGTGACCAGATAGTCCTCCACAAATGCTGCTCTTCCCAATCCACCTTTCCCTGCACCACCAATGGGCTCTTCTCCAGGGACCTGACATTCCTCCCCAAACCCTGCTCTTCCCACCCCGCCGAGCCTGTGCTTTGTCTTGTCCTGCCCCTCCGAGGCACGCACCCCTCTGGCACAGGGAATGCCTCTTCTTGACACAGCTCAAGCATTGCAGGAATGCATCCTGGCTGGCTGGGGCTGGGCCAGCAGCAGCCGTGGGCAGGCAGCCCAAACCCGCCATCCCTCGCCCTTCCTCGCCTCCCTCTTCCTCTCTGCTCTCCCCCGCCCGTGGAACAAGAAGGCTTTGTCTGCTCTCCCCGTTTGGAGCAGCACTGAACTTTCCCTGAGTGAGTTTTTCCCCTCCAGCAGGATTTTGTGCTGTGCCGATGCCAGGGATTAACTAAGAGCATGACTCAACGAACCAGTTCAGACCAAGCAAGAACAACCCTTCATTTTTCTTCCAAGCCTCTGGCTCAGCCCAGCACAGGCTGTTCTGGAGCATCAGAAAAGGGTAGTTAACTTGAAATATGACTTTTTAAACAGTTTATTACTTTTCCTGTCCTTTGTGTTGCAGCTGGTATGGGAGGATGATGGAAATACAATCAAGCAGATCATTGCAAGGTAGTTTTTCCATATATTTTCTGTCTGATTTCAAGGTTTCCCTGTGAGATCCTGGCATGTATTTCACAGAAGTGACACGTGCCAGGGGATGGAGATGAACATTTTCAGGAAGGATGAGATCCCCAGTTTTGTTTCGTAGAATCATGGAATCATTAAGGAAAGATCTGTAAGATCAATGAGTCCAATGTCAACCTAGAAATAACCCACCACTAAACCCCATCCCATGTCTGGGCAGGGCCACACCATGGGGCTGCAGCTGCCCTTTGGGAAGGAAGCTGCCATTTCTCATGGAAAGCACCATCAGTGTTGTGTTTTTCCTTGCTGTCCTAGAGCTGCTTCCAAGCCTGAGAGCCCCAGTGCTGCCAGGAGCTCAACAGGAACAGCCTGCACTGCTTGGGATTGCCCAGCTGGGATCCCACCTGTGCACTGCTCATCCAGGGTGAGAAACATCCAGGAGACATTGCTGAGGCCATGGCACAGGTACCCAGAGCAGCTGTGGCTGCCCCTGGATCCCTGGCAGTGTCCAAGGCCAGGCTGGATGGGGTTTGGAGCAGCCTGGGACAGTGGAAAGTGTCCAGACTCAGGGCAGGGGGGGAAACAAGATGAGCTTTAAGGTCCCTTCCAACCCAAACCATTCCACAATCCTCATTCTGTCTCTCCCTTTGCTTTCCTGTGGATGACATGGAAAAAAAGAAGGAGGCAAAGCAGGAGAATGGGATGTGAAGCAGAAGTGCCCAAGCGTGGGGCAGGAAAGTCTCCTCAGGTTTGGGAACACCAGGGATGGACAAGGGGTTGATCTGGAGCACAGGAGGTTTGTCCTGCCCACAGCTCAGACATTTGGAGAGAAGGAAACCAGCAGGTACTTGAAGGAAACCTGACATCTACAGCCAGGAGAAATCCTGCCCTCAGCTGGGACTGTCCCAGCAGGGAAAGGAGCCAGACCTGCTGTCCTGGTTTGAAGGACAGGTGTTTGCCAATGAAGGCAGGAGCTTCTCTTTGAAATAGAGAATGTAAACTTCTTTTTTTCAAATTATTATTATAATTTTGAAATTAATGGGCTCTCAGGCAAAGAGATGGGAATTAGGAATAACAGTTCTTTACTAGGAAAACTAAAATAGAAATGCAGTATTACAAAGAACAATCCCAAACCCTGCCAGAGTCAGAATCCAAGCTGACACCCATCAGTCAGGCAGGGTGTTGGCAGCAGTCCCATTCAATGGTGGCTGCATCCTCCTGCAGGGGCAGATGTGGTTCAGCTGGAGCAGTGCTCCTGGAGAAGGTGCAGTTTCCTCTGAAGCTCCAGGGATGATGTGCAAAGGTCTGGTTTTCCTCTGGAATCCAGTGGAAAGAAGGTGCCTTGGTGTCCAAATCTCAGTTTTGATCTGGGCAGGAAAGGCTTGGCTCCTGCCCTGGCTGGAGCATCTCCCAGTGGGATGATGGAATTTTATCAGCCATGCCCTGGGACTCACTGGCCATGAACAGGAGATATCTCCTGGAGGGAGGATGGGCTGTGGGAAGATAAAGATGATTGCCCAGCTGGTTTAAAGCTGGCCCATGAGCAGAGAATATGTGCCAGGAGATCAGGGTCACTGCCCCACCTGGTTCAACAGATGGGGACAGAATTCACATTTCTGGCCACATTCTGTATTGCAACTTAAGACACCAGCTCAGGACTGAGCCAGGCTGGGCACAGACCTGCGAGTGCAGCACAGGAAGAGCAGCTCCAAAGTGCCCTGGACAGGGAAATCAGCTCCTCGTGCACCTGCAACAGGCTCCAGAGCCAGGAGTGTCCAGAGAGGGGCTCTGGAAGAAGTGTCCTGAGGATGGGCAGCACACAGCTCTGTGTGCCTTTGGGAATTCCGTGTTGGAATGTCCCCAGCCCCTCTGGAGCCCGAGCAGGGCTGTGTCACCACCCCACACACAGCCTGTGCTGCTCTTCACCCAGCAATCAGATGGGCTGGGAATTGCCTCCCCTGCAATATTCCATGGGGAGGGACCATTCCAGAGCAGGGCTGCCTGAGCTGTGGCAATTCCAGCCCCGTGTCCCTGATTCCCTCTGTAACACCTGCAGAGCTTGGAGCCTGGGATGGAAAATCAAGGTGTCACCTCCACTGCCATCAAAAACCACCTCACTGGGCTCCCCAGGGAGCTGATCAGGGACTGAACACACTCCAGGTGGGTGCTTGGCAGGAGGGGGAAGGTGCTTTGGGGTCTGTGCACCCCATTCAGGGCAGGGGGACAGGGACCAACCATGGGTTTGCAGCACCAGGGATTTTCCACGGGGAGAACCAAGCAAAGGGTAGGAGGGAAGATTTCCCAGCTCTGAAATGTTTCATTTGGATGTTTTTCTACAGGAAACTTTCTGCTTCCAAACAACTGAGCTTTCTGTTCAGCAGTGACCTCAGTGGGAAGAAAAATTGCTGCACAAAAGGGGCTGGGAGCTGACGCCAGGAGCAAAACCTCAGTGCTGGTCCCACGAGCAGCTCTGGGTGGGTCCAGACAAAGCGTTTTTCAGAGCTTTTTGTAAAAGCTGTGGGGTAAAAATCCCTCAAAAATCTGGCTTTTTTGGTTTTTTTTTGGTTTTTTTTGAGAAATCTAGAGCATAGTTGCTTTGGACCCCCTACACCAGAAGCTTCCCAGATCTTTCCCATTTCTTCATCTCTCCAGGCTCCTTTTGCTCACTCATGTTAGTTGAAAAAACAGCACCCCAATTAACAAACCCTGCAAGAATTCTTCCCTGTGAGGGTGGTGAGGCCCTGGCCCAGAGCAGCTGTGGCTGCCCCAAATCCCTGGCAGTGTCCAAGGCCAGGCTGGATGGGATTTGGAGCAATCTGGGATAGTATAACGTGTCCCTGCCCATGGCAGGGGTGGAATGGACAATTTTTAAGGTCCCTTCCAACCCAAACGATTCAGGGATTGTGTGATGTTGATCCACTCTCAGTGCATTAGTCTGATTTTATTCCTCTTTCTGCATTTTTGACTCCTTTACTTCAGTGGGAATTGGGGCAATTTTTATTCATATATTCATCTATTCATATATTCAGGGGAGCAACTGCATTTTTGTGACTACTGATGGCCTTTCCCAAGAAAACCTTCTCCAGGTGGAAGAGATTTCCCAAAAGATGCTTCACTATTTTGACCCCTGAGCAGTTGATTTGGGTGAATTTTGCTCTCCAGAGAAATCCACCATGGATCACATCCATGATATGAAACACCCAAGACAAATTTCCCACTGCAACAGCCAACAAAACCAAGCCATGGTTTGGCAAACTGCGCACTAAAAATGTCTCAAAAAGACTTTTGGACTAAAAAGTCCCTTTTTTTTCTGTATGTTTTACAACTATTTCCCTCCAACACTGAGCTCAATTAATTCCAGAGCACACTTGAGAGAAGAAAGGAGAGAAGATGAAACCTGCTCTCTAATTTTCCAGAGCATTAGGCCTGTGGCAAAACACATCTCAGCTAAGCCATCCATGAGATTTCCTTCCCAATCCCAGCCCAGGGAATTTTCCAGAGGACACATGGGCAAGGAATTCCAGCCTGGGAATATCACTGGGATTCAGAGTTTTTGAATTTGGGAGTTTTGAATTTTCTGTTCTTTCTGACACTGAACCCCCAGGAGAACACTGCTTTTGGAGAAGCTTCCAAATTTGAGTAATAGAGTTAAAATTATGTGTGTAGTTTAATAGAAGTATATAATTTCACATGGTAAAGGTTTTGAATTTGGGATTTTTAAAATACAGTAATAAATATGGGACATGATGGACATTCTTGAGCCTTATCTCTTTCTTTCTTCTTCCTTCTTCTTCATAATTTCAATTAATAATTTTTATATTAAGTAGTACCACAGTGCAGGTCACAAGTGTTTGGTTATTGGGTAAAAATTATAAATAATATAGATGTTAGCTCTTAATTAGATAAACAACTTTTAAAAAACCTTGTAACTAACTAGAATACACCTCCATTTTCTCACTTTTGGCTTAATAACTAAAAGTGTTACAAAACTCTCTGTACTTGAAAAAAATTTAATATATAACCAAGTCCAAACAAAAAAATCCATCTCTTAAATGTTCAATCCTAACTTTAAATAAAAACAAACAACAGCAACAAAAAAATTAACCACTTTCAAGAGTGGCTTTCCAAGAAAATGCCAGGCAGTTGCTTTTCCACCATCTGGGTGTTTGGTGCATCCAGGACTGGGCCTCTCCAATTCCCCAGTTGCTGCCATGACCTCATTTCATTGTTTTAATTTGTGATATTTTCCACAATTTTGTGTGGATAGAAATCCCAGCATCTCCTGCTGGGGATCCATGATGGAATTTGAAGGAGTTAAGGTTGGAAAAGTCCTCTAAGGTCTTCAGGCCTTAAAAGCCTTTAAAGCCACCCCAAGTGCCACATCCACAGGGATCTGTAACCATTTCCTTCTCCACTTTTTTATCCTTTTTTTTTTTTTTTTTTGGCAGAGCTGAACAACCAACATCAGCTTTTTATCTGGGAAAAAAAAACAATCAAAAACCTCTGGGAGAGGATAAAACAGGGGAAAGCACCTTGCAAAAGAAGATTTCCATCTCTGTGAGGAGCCCACAACTGAACTGTTGCAGGTGGAGGGTTTTTCTCCATGCCTTGGGTTTCTGTGGGATGGTTGGAGCTGCTGCCTGCCAGGATTGCTGGGAGTGCACTCCATGTTTGCAAACTCATTTCAAAACACCTTGGAAACAAAACTCCAGAGATGGGATGAATCTGAGCCTTTCATTGCAGCTCTGATTGAAAAGGATAACCTGGCTTGTCGTGGGGAGGGAAGTTTTGTCCCCAAGGGAAATTCAAAACTTGCCCTTGTGAGGAGGGTCAGCCATATTCCTACAAAACACCTCGTTTTGGATGGAGTCATCCTTCCCTGCCAGGAAAATTGCTTTATAACCAAACACCAGCCCCTGGGAGATAGGATGTGTCACAAACCATCCATCAGGATGCCAAGGAGGAGCTGATACCAGGAGATTATCCCAAGTTTGGCTCCAGAAGACCCTGCATGTGATCCATGTGTCTCTGAGCTGACATTTAAATTTGGGAGGCTCTGGCTGCAGAACTCTGCTCTAATTCCATCCCATCTCATATTTTCCCCGGGAACAGTTGTGTTTTGGATCTCCTCCTTGTCAGAGTTTGTCCCAGGAGGGCTTTGAACCAGAAGGATTTTTTTTTTTTCCAGTTTTCAGGACTCTCAGTGACCTCATCGTGTTTTCTCGGCGCTGATCTGAAGTTTAACGTCGAGAAAAATCAAAGTATGAATCCAAAGATTCGCACAGAGAACATGGAAAAGCAGCAAGCTTGGGAAAAACAAGACATGAGAATATCAGCTCAATACCACAAGAATTAAAAAAAAAAAAAAATCTCAACCCACAGACAACCTCCCCCTCAAAAAAAAATGTGAAGAATTCCCACTGCTTCACAGGAAGTTTGTTATGCTTGTTGTTTTCTCTTCTTCAGACTAATATTTTGATTTTTAGAACTTCTGTCACGAGCACCAAGCCACCTGCTCCATGCCCAGGAACAACCAGCTGGGTTTTGGGTGTGACCCTTTGGATGAGCCTGGTTTTGGCAGCTCCAAACCAACTCCTTGGCTCTGCTGAGATGGGCACAAGGCAGGAAGGGTTGGGTGGTATCAGCATCCAGGTGCTGATTCGGGCTGGAAATTCAGAATTTTTTTTGTGGAGCAGCACAAATTTTCACCCCAGCTATCAGCAAAGATGCTGCCTCTGCTTCTGCTCAGGGTGGAGATGGCACAAACACCCCTGGGAGGATCTCAGAAGTCAGCTGGGGCTGTGCAAAGCTAAGCTCAGCCCAAAAAGGGGTTTTTTAAATGTTTCTTTCTCATTGCAATGCTCTTCAGCACCAGCAGAGCAGGAGCAGGGGCTGCTTTTCCCTCCCCAGTCATCTCAGTGGCATCCATCTCCCAACAGTTCGTTTTAATTATGCAATTACAGTGTGTACAAAGCTTTCTGTGAGCTCCAGTGGATAATTAAAACAGATGGGGAGCTTAATGGGACCAACTCCTTTTTCTTCTTGTTAATTAATGTGTTAACAGTTTATGGGCCAGCCTGTGGAGATCTGCTCATCACACCTCTGGGGGGTCCACAAGTGTGCAGCCCTGCCGTGGGGGTGTCCCAAAGGGGCTGGTGGCCTCCAGAAGGTCCCCAGGTGCCGAGAGAAAGAGAGAAAGAGAGAAAGAGAGAAAGAGAGAAAGAGAGGAAGGGAGGAAGGGAGGAAGGAAGGAAGGAAGGAAGGAAGGAAGGAAGGAAGGAAGGAAGGAAGGAAGGAAGGAAGGAAGGAAGGAAGGAAGGAAGGAAGGAAGGAAGGAAGGAAGGAAGGAAGGAAGGAAGGAAGGAAGGAAGGAAGGAAGGAAGGAAGGAAGGAAGGAAGGAAGGAAGGAAGGAAGGAAGGAAGGAAGGAAGGGAAGGGAAGGAAGGAAGGAAGGAAGGGAAGGAAGGAAGGAAGGAAGGAAGGAAGGGAAGGAAGGAAGGGAAGGAAGGAAGGAAGGAAGGAAGGAAGGAAGGAAGGAAGGAAGGAAGGGAAGGAAGGAAGGAAGGGAAGGAAGGAAGGAAGGAAGGAAGGAAGGAAGGGAAAAGAAAGAAAGAAAGAAAGAAAGAAAGAAAGAAAGAAAGAAAGAAAGAAAGAAAGAAAGAAAGAAAGAAAGAAAGAAAGAAAGAAAGAAAGAAAGAAAGAAAGAAAGAAAGAAAGAAAGAAAAAGAAAGAAAGAAAGAAAGAAAGAAAGAAAGAAAGAAAGAAAGAAAGAAAGAAAGAAAGAAAGAAAGAAAGAAAGAAAGAAAGAAAGAAAGAAAGAAAGATGCATTTGGAGAGCAGCTCCCAGTCCTGGGGGTGGCTGTGGGGATAAATCCCAGCACCTGGATGAGCTTCCTGAAAGAACATCACTTTTGTGGGAATGATCCCTGATCACAAAAGTGCCACTTTTTTTTTTCCCCCCTGCCATTTAACAGGAAAACCTCCCTGCATAGGTTTGCTTTGCCCAAGCCCTGATGCTCCCACCAGGAGCTCCCACACCAAGATTTTCCTGCCAAAATCATGGCTGAGGGATGAGCAGGGCTGGTCTGAGCCAGCTGAAAAAATAATCCCATGGTCAAGGGGAAAGCAAGGAGTGATTCCTGAGAGCCCCGGGGTGTTGTCTGGATGTATTTCACAATTTTGAATGGCAGAGTGGCTCTGCAGCTCCGTGGAGGATCAGAGGTGCAAGATGAAGGCTGAGCTGCACTCAGGGCTGCAGGGACAGGGACACACACACAGATGCTGCAGGCTGGCTTCTCCCACATCTGCAGCCCAGCTGTTGGGCCACAGCTCAGCATTGCTCAGCTCTTCCAGCTGAAAAATGTTCACAGCAGGGAGAGGGACAGCTCAGTGGGGAAAGCACAGCTCAGCAGCCACATTCCAGAAGGTCTGCATGGCACTGGAGGCATTGGGGTGCTGGGGAATGGGCTGGAAACACCCAAGCCTTCCCACAGGGATGTTCTCAGCCCTGCTGTCACTCAGCTGGGCCAGATCAACCATCCTGTGACATCCTGTCCCCATCCCAGTGTCCCTGTCCCCCTCCTGCCCCTCTCCAGCCACAAAGAGCTCGTTGCTACAACAGGAATTGCAAAAAAAACCCACAGAAACTGCTTGTCTCAGCCAACCCCAAACTCCACTGTACACACAGCATAAAATTTAGTTGCTTTAAACTTGCATTTTTTGGCTCAACCCTCCTGGCCACATCCTGAGCCCGAATGGATTGAATTACTGAGCACAAAATAAATTCCATCTGAGCAGGCTGCAGCCCTTGTCTCCCTGAACAAAGGCTGAGGTGTTTGCTTTGCCTTTTTTTTTCTTCCTTTTTGGAAGAAAAGGAACTGATTTTGTCCACGTGGAGGGAGAGGCTGGGACTCTGGGAAAAGCCATGATTCCCTGCCACCAGCCAGAGCTGGAGAGACACCATCCACTGCCTGTGGGTCAGCCCAGGGCTGTGATGCCCCTGCCTCCAGTGCCACCCTGATGTGGCAGTGCCACCTCTCTCTGTCCCCTTCTGGGGCAGGCACCACAAAGGACTCAGAGAGTTTGGGAAGGAGAACAGGGCTGTCCGTGTTTTGTCTTTAAATTGGGCAGCAGAGTGAGGAGGAGGCAGAGGGGAGCAGAGAGGGGTGGTGAGGAGCTGCAGGGGAGCTAAACCCCCCCAAGCAGCCTCTGCCAGCCCAGGGGTGACTCTGAGCCCCCCAGGCAGACACTGCACACAGAACCTGGGCAGGGAATGAGCCCAGAGACCCCAAGGGGCTGGGAGGGGCAGGAGGGGCTTGTCTGCACCCCAGCTGTGGGATGGGAGATCCAGCAGGGCAAGCAGAGCTCATCAGCTCATCCTGCTGATCCCAGAGCTCATCAGCTCACCCTGCTGATCCCAAACCCAAACCCAGGCAGATGCTGTGGCCAGACTAGAAAGGCTGACCTGGAGCAGGGACTAGGCAGAGCTAAATGGACAAAATGGGTATTTATTGTTTATTGAAGGGCTTTAAAAGGATGCACCTTGGGCAGTGCAAGAGCCTGGATGGGGCTACACCCAAATCTAATCCCAGATGGATCCTGGTCATGAATTTTTATAGTTTTATAAGTTTTGGTTCATCTACATATTGGGGTAAATTATCCAACCACAGCCCCAGGCTGTGAAGTCTCAGCCCTTGCCTCCCTTTCTCTTGCTGTTATTTCTGATTTTTGGGTACTGGGTGTCCTTGATTCTCCAGCTGGGAAGGAATTATTTTGTCCAACCACCCTGTGAACAGAACTCACCAACACCTAAAATGAAGTTTGATGTCACAGGCTGAGGTGTCTCCTTAGACCCAAGATCACCTCAGGAGGACATGCAGTGGTTTAAATTCTGTTTTTTCCCAAAGCCACCGATGAGAGATTGCAGGAGATGGTTTTCAGAGGCTCCAAGGATTGTTTATTGTTTCTTGTCTCAGGAACTCTCTGCCCAGCTAACAGCATCTTCTCTGCTGGGCACCCAGGATGGAATCTGCCTGCTGAGGGCAGGGCTGATCTTATACAGTCTAAATTACCTGCTGAATGTTTATAACAATTTTCCAATACAATACAGTCTTGCTAAACAGTTCAGCTGTGACCCCATCCAATCTGACAGTGCCAGCATGTCACCCAGCATGGATGGCACGGAGAAGAAGGAGGAAGAGGAATCCACACCCCAAATTCTCCATCTTGGCCACGTGTCCCTTATCACAAACATCCCCAAAAGTCTATTTATCTACGTTCTAACAACCTAATTTACCCTTTACTAATTTTGGTGGCTTGTTTCCCTTCCCTCTGTGTTGGTAATTTCCCCCAGGGGTTTGAATTCAGTGCTGAGACACCTGGAGTCTCACTCAGGGGTTTTGAGACCCCCAGGGAGGCCAGAGGAATACTCTGGGCTCCCACGGTTTGAGAGTCACGGCAGAGATGCGAAAGGCACAGAAGCCAGCCCAGGGCAGGGAGGGAGGGCAGAGGGCTGAGCAGAGCCCGGCTGTCCCTGGGCTGAGCAGAGCCCGGCTGTCCCGGGGATGAGCAGAGCCCGGCTGTCCCGGGGCTGAGCACAGCCCGGCTGTCCCGGAGCCGAGCACAGCCCGGCTGTCCCGGGGATGAGCAGAGCCCGGCTGTCCCGGGGATGAGCAGAGCCCGGCTGTCCCAGGGCTGAGCACAGCCCGGCTGTCCCGGGGCTGAGCACAGCCCGGCTGTCCCGGGGCTGAGCAGAGCCCGGCTGTCCCGGGCTGAGCAGAGCCCGGCTGTCCTGGGGATGAGCAGAGCCCGGCTGTCCCCGGGCTGAGCAGAGCCCGGCTGTCCCGGGGATGAGCAGAGCCCGGCTGTCCCGGGGATGAGCAGAGCCCGGCTGTCCCCGGGCCGAGCACAGCCCGGCTGTCCCCGGGCTGAGCACAGCCCGGCTGTCCCGGAGCTGAGCAGAGCCCGGCTGTCCCAGGGCCGAGCAGAGCCCGGCTGTCCCGGGGATGAGCACAGCCCGGCTGTCCCGGGGCTGAGCAGAGCCCGGCTGTCCCGGGGCTGAGCACAGCCCGGCTGTCCCAGAGCTGAGCACAGCCCGGCTGTCCCAGGGCCGAGCAGAGCCCGGCTGTCCTGGGGATGAGCACAGCCCGGCTGTCCCAGGGCTGAGCTGTCCCGGGGATGAGCTGTCCCAGGGCTGAGCTGTCCCGGGGATGAGCAGAGCCCGGCTGTCCCGGGGCTGAGCAGAGCCCGGCTGTCCCGGGGATGAGCACAGCCCGGCTGTCCCAGGGCTGAGCTGTCCCGGGGATGAGCTGTCCCAGGGCTGAGCTGTCCCGGGGATGAGCAGAGCCCGGCTGTCCCGGGGCTGAGCACAGCCCGGCTGTCCCGGGGATGAGCAGAGCCCGGCTGTCCCGGGGCCGCTGAGCAGAGCCCGGCTGTCCCAGGGCTGAGCTGTCCCAGGGCTGAGCTGTCCCAGGGCTGAGCTGTCCCGGGGCCGAGCACAGCCCGGCTCTGGAGCCGGACCCGAGTCCGCCGTGGGAGGCGGCTGAGCCGGCTCTGCCTGTCCTGCCCCACCCGCAGCCCCTCCCGGCTGCCCCCGCACACCACCCCAGCTCTCCTCCCGAAAACACCTCCGCAGGGTCTCAGCCAGAGAGCCGCCAGCCCCCGGTCCGTGCTGCAGTAAGCACACCCAGAGGTGTGACCCCAAACCATCCCCCAGAGTGTGCTGTGGGCACCCCCAGCGCTCATCTCACAGCCCTGCAGAACGATTTGGGAAAGGAATCTCTGGCTGAGCCCTAATTTGCTCTGAGGAACCAAAATATTTTGTGATTTGTGCAATTAATTCTCTGCTGCTGGCTCGTGGACCCCTCAAAACCTGGAGCATGTGCCTGCCCAGCATCCCTTGAGGGTGTTATTTATTGACTTTACTTGTGTGGCAAGTATTTATGTGCTTTGCTGTTGTATTGTAGCCCCTTTTGGAGGGCAGGAAAAGCCCAAGCAGGGCTGGCACTGGCACCGTGGGGTTTGTGCTTTGCCATGGTTTGGTGTCACCTCCATCTGTCCCCACTGCCACTGCCCAGAGTCAGCTGGGAATAATGGGACAGCAGCTGAGGATGTGGGGATGGTGTTCTGGGATCCATCCCATCCTGTCTGGCACAGGAATCTCCTCAAGGACAGTCTTACCCAGAAGTGAGGGATGCTTGGAGCAGGAGCCATCCAAACCCTCCTGGGGCTCAGCCACGTGGGGTGGGTCCTTCCTCACACCTGCTCAGGCCTGGAATGCAGTGAGGGATTAATGAGCACTTAATGAGCTGCACACACTCCGTGGAGGTGGAGCAATCATCACCCAGCTCCTTTATCAAAGCCCACATCTGGCCAGGAGGGTTTGGCACAGCTGTGGTTTGATCCCAGCCCCTGTGCCTCCCTGCTGTGCCATGGGGTGATGAGCAGCTCCCAGTGAGCCCTTCCCAAATCACAGCCCAGCAGTGGCATCACCACTTCCACAAAAATCACAGAGTCAGGAAGGGTTTGGGCTGGAAGGGACCTTAAATCCTCCCATCCCCCAGGATGTTCCAGCCTGGCCTGGGCACTGCCAGGGATCCAGGGAGCAGCCACAGCAAATCTGGGCACCTGTGCCAGAGCTCACCACCCTCACACCAGGGATGCTTCCATATATCCAAGCTCAATTTCCCATCTTTCAGTTTAAACCCATTCCCACTTGTCCTATCCTGATGAGGAGTCCCTCCCCAGCTCTCTGGAGCCCCTTCAGGGGCTCTGAGCCCTCCTGGATCCTTCTCCTCTGCAGTGAGCCCCCCCAGCTCCCAGCCTGGCTCCACTGGAAATGCTGCCCCAGCTCCTGGAGCATCTCCACGGAGATTTTCTGCTCCAACCCCTCTGTGGTGAGCAGGTAAGGCTGGAGAGAGGATGTCTGTGAGAGAAAAAATATTGGGAACAGCAGAGGGTTCCCTCCTGCTGCATTGAATCTCCTTTTGCAAGTGGTGCAGACCTGTCCTGTAGAAGCCCAGCAGGGCTGTCATTACAGAAAATGAGTTTGCAAACAAGGATGAGAAAAACAAACGAGGGCCAGCCCTCCTCCTGTCAGGGAAAGGAGGAAAACAGCAGCTCAGTGTGGCCTGTGGCCTCCATCCCAGCCCCCTGGAGCCCACACCCAGCATTCCAGCAGCTCCAGCTCTCCCAGAGCCCTGCCTGCCAGGACCCACCCCAAAATCCGTGCCTGGTGCCCTGCAGGGCTGCACAGGCTGAGCTCCAGGTCAGCAGCAGGGTGGGCAAATCCCCCATGGAAGGGGAGGGAGGATGAGGGACCTTCTCAACAGGGGAGGTTTCCAAAAACATCAACACAATCAAACACCCACAGCCAAAACATCAGCCCACAGCCAGAATTTTGGGATGAAATGGAAAATTCACCCATTGAATAATGGGATTGGCCCCTAAGGAGAAGCAGTGTGGGGTTTCCTCTGTCCCCACAGCCAAAACATCATCTCACAGCTGGAATTTTGGGATAAAATGGGGAAGTTCACCCATTGAATAGTGGGATTGGCCCCTAAGCAGAGGCAGTCTGGGGCCTCCTCTGTCCCCACAGCTGGAATTTTGGGATGAAATGGGAAAGTTCACCATTGAATAATGGGATTGTCCCCTAAGCAGAGGCAGTCTGGGGCCTCCTCTGTCCCACAGCCAAAATTTTGGGATGAAATGGGGAAGTTCACCATTGAATAATGGGATTGGCCCCTAAGCAGAGGCAGTCTGGGGCCTCCTCTGTCCTCACAGCTGGAATTTTGGGATGAAATGGGGAAGTTCACCCACTGAATAATGGGATTATCCCCTAAGCAGAGGCAGTCTGGGGCCTCCTCTGTCCCCACAGCCCTGGGGCAGATTTGTTGTCCCCAGAGCTTGGCTGTGCCCCAGCCCCAGCAGAGGACACAGCACGAGGCCAGGATGCACCCCAGGAATCTGGGAGCTGGGGAGTTACAGAGGAAAATGTCCTGGCAGCCCCAGCAGGAGGGAGTGAGGGAGCTGCAGCCACATTCTGAGCACACAAAGCATCCTCCTGACCCCTCACCACCCACCTCTGAGGAGCTGCTGCACATTAAAATAATCCCTTCAAAGAGAGCAGAGGAGAGGAGCACTGAAGTATTGATGAGCCAGGCTGGCACAGGGATTGATCTTGGTGGGTTTGTGAATTTTATTGAGCACTTTAGAGAGGACACCCAGCACACAGACACATCCCCCTCGCTGGGTTCTGAGGGCTCCCCATCCCAGGACGAGCCAAAGCTCCCCTGGTCCCACCCCAGGCTGCTTCTGCCTCCTCTGGTGCTCTCAGAGCCTTGGAGACAGGGGAACAAACAAGAGATAAGGGCAGAATTTGATGCTGCAGATAAACAAAAAACAAAATCAGAGCAGGGAAAAAAGCAAAGCCTCAGATGAGATTCCAGCTCTGCCTGCTCTGGGCTTTCTCAACACCATGGAAATCCCCCACATTCCCTGCTTTGTGTCTCTTCCCCTCCTAAAGCCAGGACAGCTTTTGCTCCAGCGCCCAGGAGAGGCTCTCACCACTCCAGTGCTGACATTCCCGAGGCTGCCAGAGCTCCACGAGTGTTTGGATGCCCAGGGCTGGGAATGTTGGGGGGTCTCTGCAGGGCCAGGAGCTGCTCTGGGTGATCCCTGAGGGTCCCTTCCAGGTGAGGATATCCCACATTCTGTAATTCCACAGTTCTGTCACCCTGACCCAGCTCAGCTCTGCTCTGCTCCAGAATTCCTGTCCTGATAGAGATCAGAGAGTTCTCAGGGCTCTGCTGTGGGGCCTGCTGTGTCCTGTTTGCAGGCTGGGCTTCACAGGAAAGCCAGATGGACATCAAGGAGGGTGTGAAGTGACCCCCAGCCCTTCCTGCAGCCCAGCCAGGGGCTGTGGGGAGAGCACTGCCAGCCCTGGGCAAATCTCACTGAAATATCCTGACAGACATCACTGAGGTCACTGAAAACTGCAGCACGAGCCCAAATCACTTCATGTGCCCCTTTCAGGAGCAGCTGCAGGAATCCCTCAGGAGCCTGGAGCAGGATCTGCCCTCCTTGTGCTCCTGCCCTTTCCATGGACTCCTCTTTCTCCCCTTGCCTCCCCACCCCACATTTGGGAGGATAAGGAGGCAACAGAGTAATACCCATTATTTTTATGATCTCTTCATTGTCCAGATTGTTCTTTTCTCCCCCTATTTTTTTCAAAGTCACATCTCCATCTCTCTTGGCTCCTTGGGGCAAAGCTCCTCCAGCAAAGCCAAGCCTGGTTTCCATGTAGGACACCCCAAACCCCCCAGAGCTGCAGCCCCCCAGTTTATTATCTGCTGACTCCTTCCAGCTCCTTACCCAGCCTCTGATCCCTGTCCTTGTAAATCCTGGGAATGCACACAGGGAGCAACTGGAATGTTGCCCTCTGGGGCTGCTCTGACTCTCCAGAATATGGGACCAGCCCAGTCCCACCGTGAGCAGGGATTTACAGCCTGGCTGCTGCTTGCTGCCAGCTCCAAGGTGACTCTGTCTGTGAAGGGAGGAGATTTGCAGGGCCAGAGCTCTCTCCTCCCACCCCTGAGCTGTCCTGGGGGTGACACAGGGCTGGCAGGGACCTTAAATCCCACCCAGTGCCACCCCAGGGACACTTCCACTGTCCCAGCTGCTCCAAACTCCAACCAGCCTGGCCTTGGGCACTGCCAGGGATCCAGGGGCAGCCACAGCAAATCTGGGAATTCCCAGTTCCCACTATCCCATCCTCTGGCAGTGAAGCCATTCCCTGTGTCCTGTCCCTCCATCCCTTGTCCCCAGTCCCTCTCCAGCTCTCCTGGAGCCCCTTTAGGCTCTGCAAGGGGCTCTGAGCTCTCCCTGGATCCTTCTCCTCTCCAGGTGAGCACCCCCAGCTCTCCCAGCCCCTGGAGCAGCTCTGTGGCCTCTCCTGGGCCCATCCCAACCATTCCCTGCCCTTTGTAGGAGCCTGTGGTGCATCAGCCCCAGCTCATGGCCATGGTCTGTCAGCTCCCAGCAGCGTGTCACATTCCCAGATGTGGATTCCTCTCCCCATTCCATGACTCCCTGACTCCTCCTGGGCTGCATTTGAACCCCTCAGCCCTGGGGCCGTGGATTATGCAGTGACTCAGATCCCAGGATCAGGACTCAGAGGGAAATCTGCAATTCAGAGCAGCTCCAAGACTCTGAGAGTCTCAAGTGGGCAAAACTGTTCATCAGTGACAGGGACAAACACAACTTGGGGTGTTCAGCCATTGGATGCAAAGCAGTGACACCATCAGAGCTTCATCCCACCAGGAACTCACCTCCACGGGGATGATGCTGGAGAGGATGTGCAAAGCTGGGAAACCTTTTCTTAGATCAACCTCCAGCCCCCCTGAGGATCCCATGGGATGCTGGAGAGTTTGGCTGGGGGACTCAGAGTCTTGCAGGAAAACCTTCTGGATAAAGCCAAGCTCCAGGAGCTCCACCTGGCAGCACTTTTTGGATTCACTGATGAAGGTATCCAGGGAGAAAAGATCCCCACCAAGTGCTGTTTCCTCACCCTTGAAGAAAATTATTGCAAGAACGAGTGAGCAGACCTGAGACAGGACCAATTAATTAGGGAGATAAAGTACAAGGGGTGAGCTCTAACGAGGTGAGGAGGAGGGTGGAAGTGCCAGCTCCCTCGGGGGCGAGGGGTGTGACAGACCAAGGGAGATGAGGTGGTTTCATCCAAAAAGGAGCAGTGACAAGCTGGTCATGAAGAGGAAAGGAGAAACAAGATGGGAGGCTCCAAAACCCAGAATTTCTCGTGAGTTTGGTTGGGGATGAAGGGGGAAAAAAACCAAAAAACAAACAAAAACAAACCCAAAAAAATCCAAAAAAACCAACAAATCACAGAAGAAAAATCTACTCTTATCAACACTTTTTTTTTTTTCCCCCACTGCCTGGGGTGGCCCCTGCACAGGCTGGGAGCAGGGTGAGGGAAGCAGTGCATGTGTGGTTTGGGAATGGCCGTGGCACAGAACTCGGTCTGGGAACACCAGGATGAGCTCAGCCTTGGACAGCTGGTTCTGCTGGTGATGGTGCTCCAAGGAACACAAAAAAATTGGGAATGAGGTGGGGATGTGCTGATTTGTAGCTGTTCCAAGAAGAAAGGGAGAGCAGATTCTTATGGAATTATGGAATTGTGTAGGTTGGGAAAGCACTTAAAGATTGTTGAGTCCAACCTTCCCCAGCACTGCCAAGGCCACCACTGTCCCCAAGTGCCACATCCACAGGGCTTTGAAATCCCTCCACTGTGCCAGGGCTGGACAACCCTTTCCATGAAGAAATTTTTCCCAATATCCAATCTCAGCCTTCCCTGGAGTAGCTTAAGAATTTTTCCCCTTGTCCTATCCCTGGGAGCAGAGCTGACCTTGCTCCTCCCTCCTGTCAAGGAGCTGTGGAGAGTGAAAAAACCCCTGAGCCTCCTTTTCTCCAGACTAAACAACTCCAATGGCTTTGACCAGCCCAAGTGGCATCACCTGGAGGGAAATTCCTGGATGTTGTTCCAGCAGCAGTTTCCTTCCCAGCAAATCTGCTGTCACCTGCCTTCCCAAATGCTCCCAGCACCTGCTCAGAGGGGCTGGGAAAACAGTTTGGGTTCTGTCCTGGATGAAGGGCAGGTGTCTGCCAAGAAAGGCAGGAGCTTCTCTTTGAAATGGAGAATGTAAACCCCCTCCCTTCAAATTATTATTATAATTCTGAAATTAAGGGGCTCTCAGGCAAAGATATGGAATTAGGAATAACCGTTCTTTACTAGGAAAATTAAAATAGAAATGCAGTATTACAAAGAACAATCCCAAACCCTGCCAGAGTCAGAATCCAAGCTGACACCCGTCAGTCAGGCAGGGTGTTGGCAGCAGTCCCATTCAATGGTGGCTGCATCCTCCTGCAGGGGCAGATGTGGTTCAGCTGGAGCAGTGCTCCTGGAGAAGGTGCAGTTTCCTCTGAAGCTCCAGGGATGATGTGGAAAGGTCTGGTTTTCCTCTGGAATCCAGTGGAAAGAAGGTGCCTTGGTGTCCAAATCTCAGTTTTTATCTGGGTAGGAAAGGCTTGGCTCCTGCCCTGGCTGGAGCATCTCCCAGTGGGATGATGGAATTTTATCAGCCATGCCCTGGGACTCACTGGCCATGAACAGGAGATATCTCCTGGAGGGAGGATGGGCTGTGGGAAGATAAAGATGATTGCCCAGCTGGTTTAAAGATGACCCATGAGCAGAGAATATGTGCCAGGAGATCAGGGCACTGCCCCACCCTGGTTCAACAGATGGGGACAGAATTCACATTTCTGGTCACATCGTGTGTTGCAGCCCCAGACAGGTTCCCTGCTGCCAAGGATTCGGGGCAGGAGGAGTTTCTCCCTGCTGGAACCAAGTGATGCTGATCTTCCACTGATAAACTGGATCCAGGAGCAAGGAAACGAGCTGTGGAGAGCCAGGCTCTGTGACTCTGCAGTGCTTGTTCCAGTGGGTGTGGAATTTGGGGGAATCAGGGCCCAGCAGGGACAATCCCTGTGTAGCAGTGGTGGGAGTTTTGCACCACTTCATCAGTGGTTTGTCTCAGTCTCTTCTGCCTTCACTCAGAGCAAGGATTAAAAAACACACAAAGGAAATGGATTTTCTTGTGTTTGGGCTTGGTTGTTTATTAAATCTTATCTAAAAGTACAGAAAGTTCTTCAACACTTCCA
Source organism: Luscinia megarhynchos (assembly GCA_034336665.1). Classification (NCBI taxonomy): domain Eukaryota; kingdom Metazoa; phylum Chordata; class Aves; order Passeriformes; family Muscicapidae; genus Luscinia; species Luscinia megarhynchos. Next base: position 58,927,209 of record CM067568.1, read on the forward strand.
GCCACCAGCTAAAAGTGAGCAAAATGAAGCTGAACCTAGCTTGCCACAAGCTAAACAGTCCAATAGAGAATTAACACCTCTATTACTTATACTTTTAACCAATTACTAAATTCCTGTGACCCTCAGTGTGACACTGACTGACCAACCAGAAACTGCCTGAAACCACGAAGAAGAAGGAAGATGAACACTGAGACACCACCCCAAGTTCTCCATCTCATTCCATACCTATTACTCTGCTATAAAAACCTCAAATTTAAAACCTTTCACCATGTGAAATCACACATTTAACTATACACCCGTGATTTTAACTCCATCACCCAAATTTGGAAGCCTCAAAAGCAGTGTTCTCCTGGGGGTCAGTGCCAGAAAGCACAAAAAGCTCAAAACTCCCAGATTTCTGGGTTCCAGCATCCCTGCTCTGGCATCCACTGGATCTGTTAATGCCACACCTAGGAGCAGGACTCTTGTGGGAAAAGCTGATGATGGGATAAGAGACAGAGGCTGACAACCTCTGCTGGTTCCTCATGGACTCAGTGGTCTTCAAGGTATTTTCCAGCCTTAATGATTCCCTGATTCTCCACTTTCTTCACAAAAAATGGAAATTTGCAAACGTGATCGCTTTGGTCTGAAAAATGAAATAAATTTTAAAATAAAGCAATTCAGCACTAGTCTGGTTTAATGTATTAGCACTGACAGTGCTGATGACAAATGTGATTATTCCAAAGCTCCTACATATATCAGGGAAGTGAAACTGCAGAAATTGGCAACCCTTGGGCATTCTTCTTTTCCACCTGCCATTAAATCAATTTAAAGTTCCCATCTCAATCTATCAGAATTAATTATGTGTTTTCAGGCAGCAATTACTGGAAGAAGTCCTTCATTTTGGGATTGTTCCAACTCCAGGGCCCACAGCAGAAGGGGGATGCAGGGATCAGGGTGTTGGGGGGTGGATTTTGATCACTCTGGGGTTACTTTTGCTCAGGAGGGTCTGAAGGTGCTCCTGGACTCTGCCCAAAACAGGGCACTGAGCATCTCTGATCCACAGCAGGAAGGGACCTGTCACAGTCATCAAATCCAACAGCTTGATCACCTCAGGGCTGACCAAAATTAATTATTGAGGGAACTGTGCCTCTTAAACATCCCTGGAAACGTTGGATGGGGCTTGGAGGCACCTGGCCTGGTGGAAGGTGGAATGAGATGATTTTTAAGGTCCCTTCCAATCCAAACCACTCTGGGATTCCATGGAATTCCAGGCTCATTAAGGAGCTCCCTGAGCAGCTTCTTTTCCCTGCACACAGCAGAAGTGGAGTCATTCCTGCCCAGAAAAATTCCATTCCTGGTGCACTTCCAACCCATGTCATGTGCTTTGGGGTTTTTGTTGTTTGGTTTGGTTTTTTTTTCTCCCTGCTGCCTATTTTTTTTTTTTTAAACAACCAAGTTTGGAAAGACGCAGGAAATAAAAACAAGAAATTGCTGACAAGTGTCCCACTGTAATTGAGTGAGAACACAGAGCTCAGCTCTATAGATTCCCAGAAATACAGTCCAGATGTGGCTCTCCAGGGTGGCTCAGCCAAACCACAACCCCTGAAATGACATCCCCAGGACTGGGAAACTTCCCCAGCGCCCCTTCCAGCCACCACCACTAAAGCTGGTGCCCAAAACACGCCCAGCCAGAGATCTGGGAAAGCACAGAGCTGGCAGCAGAGCCTGGAGGGGCCCCAGTGCTGAAGGTCTGCAGTAGGAATTATGAAAAGGTTTGGGTTGCAAGGGATCCTAAAAATCATTTTGTTCCACACCCTGACATGAGCAAGGACACTTTCCACTATCCCAGGTTGCTCCAAGCCAAATCCAACCTGGCCTGGGACAATTCCAGGGATTTGGGGCAGCCACAGCTCCTGTGGGAATTCTATTCCAGGGCTTCCTCACCCTCCCAGGGCAGAATTCCTTGCACTGCTCTTCCATGGCAGAGGGATATGTTTGGCAGTGTCCCAGCCCCACAAAAAATGGGCAGGGGGGAATTGTCCCCTGTCCCCTGCACCCTCCCATGGGACATCACAGCCCTTTGGTCTGTGTCTGCCAGGGCTCATCTCACCAGGATTTAGCTGAAATGTGAACTCTGCTCTTCCCAGAAGGATGGGAGAGGTGTCCACTGACCCTCTGAGTGTCCACTGACCCATCTGAGTGTCCACTGACCCTCTGAGTGTCCACTGGCCCATCTAAGTGTCCACTGACCCTCTGAGTGTCCACTGACCCATCTGAGTGTCCACTGGCCCATCTGAGTGTCCACTGACCCTCTGAGTGTCCACTGGCTCATCTGAGTGTCCACTGACCCTCTGAGTGTCCACTGGCCCATCTGAGTGTCCACTGACCCTCTGAGTGTCCACTGGCCCATCTGAGTGTCCACTGACTCATCTGAGTGTCCACTGACCCTCTGAGTGTCCACTGGCTCATCTGAGTGTCCACTGACCCTCTGAGTGGCTTTTGGAGCTGTCAGGAATCCAGGTGTGTGGGGTTGGGGCAGCCAGAGCAGAGCTGTGCTGCTGAGGGACATCCCTGCAGTGCAGGCTGATGGTATTGCTTCCAAATTAAATAATGGAGGAGCATCCACTGGTTTTGGTAAGTTTTTCACCCAGAGTGGTTCGCTGAGCATGGTGAGGAGAGGGGGAAATCCCACCACACCCCACAAAGGAAATGAGAAATGCCTCAAGGGTGTGCAGAGGAATCTGAAAGCACAGAGTCAGGCAAGGCTGGGCAGATCCCGTTGGTGACAGCACCATCTGTCCCCACGATGTGATTTGTACCAGCCTGGTGGTGTTTGCAGAGCTGTGCTGCTCGCCCATCTGCTCTGCAGCACAGGGAGTCGTCCCCCCTAACCTCAGGGCTGTGCTCTTCATGTTCAACATCGGGGAAGAAAGCAATTCTGTGATTTGAGGAGGCTGCACCCACCTCCCATCTCCATGTGGAGCTGCAGGGCAGAGCACAGCCTGGCTGCTGGGTTTCCAGGCCCTGAGGGATCACTGCAGCCCCACCACGTGCACTGGTTTGAAAGCAAAACCAGTGAGAGACTCCAAGTCAGAAATACAATTTAATAGGGAAAAAAAGAGAAAAATAAAATACATGCAATAGTACAAAAGAAAAGCACTGACAAAGTCAGAATACAACCTGACACCTCTCTAGTTCAGGTGGTGGTAGCAGTCCAGATGGAGTGATCTTGTTGAAGTGGTGATCCTGTAGAATGGTCTGGTATCTCTTGTCCTCTGGAATCCAGTGGAAAAGGCTGCTCTGATGTTCCAAATCTCAGTTTTGATCTGGGTAGGAAAGGCTTGGCTCCTCCCCTGGCTGGAGCATCTCCCAGTGGGATGATGTAATTTTATCAGTCATGCACTGGGACTCAATGGCCATTAACAGGAGATATCTCCTGGAGGGAGGATGGAGAAAGATAAAGAACATTGCCCCACATGGTTTTAACAGATTGCCCATTAAAAGGAGATATCTCCTGGAGGGAGGATGGGTTGTGAAAAGATAAAGAACACTGTCCCATCTGAGTTTTTAACAGATGGCCCATTAACAGGAGATATCTCCCACAGAGATAAGAATCACTGCCTCACCTGGTTGTTAATAAAAGGCCCATTAACAGAAGATATCTCCCACAAAGAGTCGCTCCCCCACCTGGTTTAACAGATGGTGATACAATACAGACTTCTGGGCACATCTTTCCATTGTAACCTAGGACACCACGCCACTGCAACCCTCCTGAACGGGGTCACACACTCTGGGTGGCTGCCACTGAAGACGTTAATTTGGAGTATTTGATTGTAAATAACCCAACACTGCCCAGGTGTCCCAGCTGTGCATCCTGAGCCACCCCCAGTGCCCTCAGCACAGGCAATGGATGGAGAGCTCAGCCTGGTGTAAAAGGAGAACCAGGAGGTGCTGTCAGGACAAAACAGTATTAGTATACAGTATATTTTAAAATATTGTGTATATATATATATATATATATATATTTGGGGGTTTTAATAATAGTATATAGCATATATTTTAAAATATAGTATATATTTTTTTATATATTTATAAAATATTATTTATATATTATATAAATAAATATAAGTATACAATATATTTTAGAATATAGTGTGTATATGTATATATTTGGGGGTTTTAGAATATATAAAATCAGAAGCCTGGGAGTTTTGAGCTTTCTGTACTTTCTGACACTGACCCCCAGAAGAATATGGGGTTTGTAGAATATAGTATATAATAGTATCGAGTATATAATATATTTTAGAATATAGTGAATGTGTATACATATATATATATATATACACATCTCTATTTTTATATATATAAATATACGAAATATATAGGATATTATATATTTTTATAAAATTATATTATATATTTATATAATATTATATATTATATATTACATATATTATATATTATATATAAATGTAAATATATAATACATTTTAGAATATAGCGTATATGTGTATATAAATATATATATATATATATATATATGGTATATATATTTAGGGTTTTTAGAATATAGGAATCCTGAAGCCTGGGAGTTTTGAGCTTTCTGTGCATTCTGACACTGACCCCCAGAAGAATATGGGGTTTTTAGAATATAGTATATAATAGTATCTAGTATATAATATATTTTAGAATATAGTGTATGTGTGTATATATATATATATATATACACATCTCTATTTTTATATATATAAATATATATAATATATAAAATATTATCTAAATAAATATTTTATATAAATATATTATTATATTATATTATATTATATATTATATTATATTATATTATATTATATATTATATTATATTATATTATATTATATTATATTATATTATATTATATTATATATAATTTATTACATATAATATATTATATATTTTATATATAAATAAATGTAAGTATATAATACATTTTAGAATATAGCATATATGTGTGTGTATATATATATATATACACACACATATGGTATATACATTTGGGGTTTTTAGAATATAGGAACCCTGAAGCCTGGGAGTTTTAAGCTTTCTGTGCTTTCTGACACTGACCCCCAGGAGAATTTGGGGTTTTTAGAATATAGTAATAGGTATGGGACAAGATGGAAATTCTTGAGAGTTGTCTCTTTCTGTGTTCTTCCTTCTTCCATGATTTAAGGTTGTAATTTTTGGTTGGATAGTTAGTGCTGCACTGCAGGTCATAGAGGTTTGGTTATTGGGTTAGAAGGTTAAATAATACAGGTGTTAATTCTCTATTGGGCTGATTAGCTTTAAAGGACCTTGTAACCAGCTCAATTCAGCTCCATTTTGCTCACTTTTAGCTGGTGGCTGGAAGTGATGCAGAACTCTCTGTACTTTAGATAAGATTTAATAAACAACCAAGTCCAAACACGAGAAATTCGTCTCCTTTGTGTTTCTAATCCTGACTCTGAGTGAAGGCAGAAGAAAATGAAGATGAGGTGCAGCTACCCCATTCACTGCAGGTAACAGCACCAATGATTCTCTGCAGCTGATGTGATCCTGCTCTGGCAGGCACTGGGATGCCAGTTTGGTACTGTTTGATTCCCAGTTTCCAGGACCTGTTTCTCCTGGAAGACCCCCAGCTCTCAGCTAAGCAGGAGTTCCCAAATCAAGAGTGGGTGAACCCTCCCCTGCCCTCAGAGCCAAACCCCCTCCCTGCAGTCCTGCAAGCAGCTCCTTCCACACTCCAGCAAAATTATTCCCATCCTGCTCACTGAAACACTTAACTCCCTGCACAGCAGAGATTTATTCCCTATATTCCGTGGGAGAGATTATCTCCAGCTGCTATTATTCCCTTATCAATAATTCACCATGCAGCCACATTCAGCTCGTTCCCGACTGCTCGGGAGCAATCCCAGCTCCTGGGATATTGCTGTGCTCTCAGCCAAGCAGAGACCACAGATGAGTCACAGCCTCTGGAATCTTCTCCTTCCAGCCTCCACAGAAGGGCTGCGAGCCCGTGGTGCCGAAATAAATAAATAAAGGGGAGATAATTAAACTCTGTATTTCAATCTTGGAGGAGGAGCTCATGAAAAAGGGACTCTTCATCTGGAAAATGCAATACAATGAGGTGATTAAAGGAGGAAAAGCAGACATGGAACTCTGTGAATACAGAGCACAGGCTGAAGCCTTGATCAAGACTCCCCTGTTAGGACAAGCTCGTTGCCATTCCCATTTATCTCCCACAGGATAACAACTGTGCTGCACAGGGCTGGGGATTAAACCAGAATCATTTCCTTGGATTAATTTATCCCACACCATGCACAGCACAACTGCCTCGTTTCCCACTGGGGAGATGAGCATGGGGACACGAGCTGGGAAAACTCCACATTGGGGAGATTTACAGCTCTGAGGGTGCACAAGTGTCATCCCTGACTAAAGCAGGCCCTGGGGGAGAGGAAAGGTGATCTCCCCTCTGATCTCCCCTCTGCAGCTGTCACTGGGAGGTTCCACAGGCACAGCTTGGATGGTCCCTCTCGGATGTCCGAGACATCTGTGCAGGCACTGGCTGAACCTTTCATCTTCCAGGCTGGCTTTGCTCTGGAGCCTCCTGCCAGGGAGCCAAGCCAACAGCACTTGAGAGCTCTTTGATCCAGCAGGTGGATCTGTCTCCCAGGGATTTACTGGCACATGGAAGAAATGCTTCCCATTTCTCTCTTCACCTGCACGTTTCAGTGTGCTGCCTCACAAATCACAGGATCCCCGAGTGGTTTGGGTTGGAAAGGACCTGAAATCCCATCCCATCCCATCCCACCTCCTGCCATGGGCAGGGACACCTTTCACTCTCCCAGGCTGCTCCAAGCTCCATCCAAGCCATCCTGGAACACTTCCAGGGATCCAGGGGCAGCACAGCTTCCCAGGAATTCCTTCCCAATATCCCACCTAGCCCTGCCCTCTGGTAATGGGAACCCATTCCCTGTGTCCTGTCACTCTGTGGGACTGCAGGATGCTCTCCAGAATGGTTTGTGCCAGGCAGAGGACAAATGGTAGGAATACAGAAGTTTGGAGAATGCCAGTGCCACCAGCACATGTGGGTAAAGGTGAAGAAACAAAACCCAAAAGGTTGGATTTTATCTCTTGAAGGGAGCTTTAAGACACCTGGAGAGGGACTTTGGGCAGGGCCTGGAGAGACAGGACAAGGGGGGATCCTTAAGCCAAAGGAAGATGGATTTAATGGGTATTAGGAAGAAATTAAAGTGCCCAGCAGGGAGTTGGCTCCAGCAGCTCATCCTGGGCTCCACACAGCTGGACAGGCTGATCCCAAAGGAGATGCTGCAGGACCCAATGCACTGCAGGGGCTCCGAAGCTCGTGGATAAGGCTAAAACCAGTGTGACCAATGGGATGGGTCAATCAGAGAAGAGAGAAAAGGAGAATAAAAATCAAGGCTTAGAGCTTTTAGCCCCTGGGATGAGAGAAAAGGGGGGTCCGGGTGTCCAAACATAGAAATGAGGAGAGGTTGTGGAGATGCTCCTCTGCTCTGGAGCCAGGCTGGGAGAGCTGGAGAGGAGAAGGATCCAGGCAGAGCTCAGAGCTCCTGCCAGAGCCTAAAGGGGCTCCAGGAGAGCTGGAGAGGGACTGAGGACAAGGGATGGAGGGACAGGACACAGGGAATGGCTTCACTGCCAGAGGGCAGGGATGGGTGGGAGATTGGGAATTGGGAATTCCTGGCTGGGAGGGTGATGAGGGCACCAACCTCATGGTGCTTCCAGCATTTTGGGATAGTTGAGGTTTTCTGGATGGTCACTCTGGAGAATGTGAGTGGGGGACAGTGGCTGTGCCACATTCAGGATGGAGGAAGGCTGGAGGAGGATTTTTTGGGATTTATCTGCTCTGTGGGCAGGTAGTGAAGGAAGACAGAGCTGGGGCAGCCCCTGGGGCTGTGCCAGTGCTGCTCCATGGGTGGAATTGTGCCAGGTTTTCCTGAGGTTCTTGGCAGAGGATGGAGCCAGCACGTTGTGAGTGCTGCACTCGATGCCCAGTGGTGCTCTGTGCTGATTCCAGCCCAAAACTTGGGAAATTATTTTCCTCTGGGCTTCTCCCACCTCCTCCTGCCCCTCCTACATCCAAGGGCCACAGGGATGCAGCTCTGTGGGTGCTGGATATAGGTCCAGAGCTCACCAATGACACTTGGGGATGGCAGCACCTCCAAAATGTGCCTTCAAAACTCAAAAATCAAAAATAAAAAAATAAAATCACCCAGTTAAATCAACTAAACACATATAAACCCCTGAACTGATACCACTTCAAAACAGCAAGCACCTCTCCTAAGCACAGCTCTCACCCCAGGGAGGGAGAAGTGCCAGAAATCACCTCAAATCACAGTTGATTCTCAGTGGAATTCAGCTGCTCTGCTGATAAGCAGCCATACACATCTCTGAGCTGGAGAGGTGGATCATTAAGGAGAAATGTTTGGAGAAATTAAGTCCTTTTTTTCTGCTTCTTATGCTAATAGGGAAAAGCAAGCTGATTTGCAGGAGGACAACATTCAGCAAAACCAAATTCATCAACCTCCCCATCTGTTCCCATTCTTGTGCTGACTTTGTCAAAAATCAGCTTTCCTTCAACCAACACCCACGTCACTTGGAGCCAGTTCTGGGCAGATTTGTAAATAAACCACGTCTGCAAAGCCAGCCAGGCAAAAAAAAATCCAGGGGAAAGGCCTGATAAATAGAAATTCATGTTGGGATTGAAGGGATTGAGGAGATGGCCAAGAGACTGAAGGGACAGGGAATGATTAATCAGCCCAGCTGGGAAAATAACCCAGAGGGCAGTGGAGGGTTAATGACAGCAGAAATGGGAAATCTCAAAACAGGATCCTGCAGCTCTGCCTCAGCTGCTGCTGTTGCTCCTGGAGGGAGCAGGATCAGGGAACAGCTCCGTGTGCAGGGACCAGCAAGCTCCTCCTGCAGCTCCTGGGGGTGTGGAAAGATCTTCTGAAAATGGCACAGAATCACAGAAAAGAGTCACAGAGTGTCCTGAGTTGGAAGGGACTCACAAGGATCACCAAGCCCAGCTCCACGTCCTCCTGTCTGTTCTGGGAAGCAGCATAAACTGGTTTGTGACTGTTCTGCCTATTCCCAGTCACTGGAGCCAGCAGATGATCAATGCAGCTGATTCATGCCTAAAACACTATGGAGAAAGTCTTATCTCAAAACTCAGCAACGAGGGGTTTCACAGCCATAGAGCTTCTGGGATTGGCAGGGAGCTTTAGGAACATCCAGTTCCACCCCTGCCATGGCAAGGACACCTTAGGGTGCTCCAAACCTCATCCAGCCTGGCTGTGGGCACTGCCAGGGATCCAGGGGCAGCCACAGCTGCTCTGGGCACCTGTGCCAGGCCTGCCCACCCTCACAGTCAGGAATTCCTTCTAATATCCAACCTACATCTACCCTTTTCCAGCTTGAAGTCATCCTCCCTTGTCCTGTCCCATGCCTTGTCCCCAGTCCCTCCCCAGCTCTCTTGGGGTCCCTCCAAGCACTGGGAGGGTTTTCAGGTTTCCCTGGGTCCTTCCCTTCTCCAAACTGAAGTACCAAGCCTGCCCTCCCATGTTCTCCTCCCAGGGCAGGATTATTCCCTGTGCTCCCACATTCCATTTCTTTGGCAACCTGACCAGTGCAGGCATTTCCAGCAGCTCCAGCTGCCAGGTGGGCACATCCCCACGGGTCACACCTGTGCCCCTGGCACAGGCCAGGTGGCACCAGGTTGTTGTGCCCCCCCAGGACATGCAGCAGAGCTCAGCCCTGCTGGGGATCCTGCCAGGACATGCTCACCAGGTGTGGGCACCTCGTGGATTTGGCTCCCGGCGCCGCAGCCAACGGAGGGGAAAAAATCCCAGAGAGAAAACTGGGTTTGTGTTCATTCACAGGGCAGAAAATGCAGATCTGCAGCTGCAGCACAGGCAGAGCCCCAGGGCAGGATTGGGCTCTGCTCACCACCTGTCCATTCCAGAGCCTTTCCTCCCTTCCCAGCACTGCACAGCCACAGAATTCCAGCGAGGAGCACACACAGAGCAGCCAAAACTCCTCCTGCCCTGGAATTCTCCATCTCCTGCCCCACAGAGCAGCTCCAGCAGCCTCCTGCCTTCCCACACCCCCTCCTCTGCTGGCTCCCTCTTCCTGATCCAGCACAATATTCAGTGGGAAAAGTCAGGAGCAGGACTGAGCTGGGCAAGGGAGATCCCAACAGGTTTTGAGGATACACCTGCCATGGAGGACAGCAAGCTCTGGACAGCTTCCATGGAATTGTGGAATTGCTGAAAAATTGGGGAAAAAAATGCTGGAATTGCTGCAAAAATCGGAATTGGAAAAGCCCTCCAAGACCATCGAAGTCCAACCATTCCCTCAGCACTGCCAAGGCCACCACTGTGTGTCCCCAAGTGCCACATCCACAGAGCTTTTAAATCTCCAGGGATGGGGACTCCAGCACCTCCCTGGGCAGTTCCAACGCTTGACCATCCTTTCCATGAAGAAACTCTTCCTGATGTGCAACCTGAGCCTCCCCTGGCATCACCTGGGGCTGTTTCCTCTCATCCTGTCCCTGTTCCCTGCCAGAATCCCACCTGGCTGCCCCCTCCTCTCAGGGCAGTGTGAAGTCTCTGCTCAGCCTCCCATTGTTCGCTCCCAGGCCTGGAAATCCAAGTGATGATCTCAATCTCCACAAAACAAATCCATCTGTGGAAAGCCCAGTGCAGGAGTTGGAGATTTCCCTGTGCTGTTGTTACCTCAGCCAAACCCCATCCTGCTGCCAGGTGCCTTCCCACTGCACTTCCTCTGGCTCAGCCTTCATTATTCATTTCCTGACTCCTTTCATTCAGAAAACTCTCACCAACCCATAAAAACTGCTTTTTCCACTTGTTTGGTCCATGCCACGGTGAGCATCCACGGGAGTCAGGTGACACAGCTGAAAATATTTACATTTCCTGCTTTTACCACCCTCTTTGAAGCCATGAATTGGCTTCAGGTGTCTGTGTAGAAGTGAAAAATCCTCCAGGGAAGCACAGCAATCCAAACAATCCTTCTGTAGCATCTCCACGTTGCCACCACGTGGCCGGATGGTTCCTTTCTCTTCCTTTTCTTCTGGCCTCACCTCTTCTACAACTCCATGGAGTTAAATTGGAGCAGCCCTTTAGGAAATGCACTCCAAAACTCCTTAAAAAAAAAAAAATCTATTTAAGCACAGCCAGGTTTGAAGCAGCGTGAGGAGCAGTAATTATTCGTCCTAATTACCCTGAACTCCTAATTATGCTAAACAAAAGCAAAGAGTGATGTCCCGGGGCTGCTCCCCAGGCAGAAGAGGGAGCCCCACCTGCACCTTCCCCACCCTGAGCTGCAGCCAGAGCCAGCCCCAATCTCACCGGGCTCCACCGGCTTCTCCCTCTCCTGGAGTGCAGGAGACAAACGAGGCATTTCCAGCAACCACAGGAGGGATTTCCAGCAGGAAACCGTGCAAAAATACTGATTTTAAAGGTTTTTTATGGCGTTTCTGCGAGCCTCTGCTCCCAGCGAGGTCTCACTACACCACCCCATGGTGGTTGGAGTTTCAGTCCTGGATGCAGAATTCCAGCCGAGCATCCCAACAAACAGCTCTTCCCCCGGGGCCAGCAGCTCCTGGCACGGCTTGTTGTTGTCTCTCACTGCTTAAGAAAACAGGGCGGGAAACTGCAGGGAAAGCTCGGATTCCAGGCAGAGGGGGATTGGCTGCACGGCGCTGGGAAAGGGATGGATGGGAAAGGGATAAATTGGGAATGGGATGGATCAGGAAAGGGATGGATGGGGAATAGGATGGATGGGGAAAGAGGATTAATCGAGAAAGGGATGGATCGGGAAAAGGATAAATGGGGAATGGGGTGGATGGGGAAAGAGGATGGATAAGGAAAGGAAAGGGATGGATAAGGAAAGGAAAGGGATGGATAAGGAAAGGAAAGGGATGGATAAGGAAAGGAAAAGGATGGAAAAGGAAAAGGAAAAGGGATGGATAAGGAAAGGAAAAGGATGGAAAAGGAAAAGGAAAAGGGATGGATAAGGAAAGGAAAAGGATGGAAAAGGAAAGGAAAGGGATGGATAAGGAAAGGAAAAGGATGGGGAAGGAAAGGAAAAGGATGGAAAAGGAAAGGAAAAGGATGGATAAGGAAAGGAAAAGGATGGGGAAGGAAAGGATGGGGAAGGAAAGGGATGGATGGAGGAAGGGGATGGATTAGGAACAGAAAGGGATGGATGGGGAAAGAGATGGATAAGGAAATGGATGGATGGGGAAACGATTGGGAAAGGGATGGATCAGGAAAGGAAAGGGATGGATGGGAAAGGAAAGGGATGGATGGGAAAGGAAAGGGATGGATCACCCTCGCTGAGATCTCTAACAAGTGATCCCTCAGCCTGCCAGCTCCCTCAGCAAGTTGTCACCACACCCATCAGCCTGGCCGAGCTAAAAAGCACCGGGATTCCACCCAGAGTGTCCTCCCTGAGCACCAGAGATTTCAGGAATGTTCGGGTTTCATTCCTCCTGACGCAGGGATTTCATGGATCAGCTCTCAAATTGTAGCATCGCTGCTCTCCAGATCCTGCAGCATCTCAAAAATTCTGGAGAGACACATGTGATGTTTTAAGGTGGGCACAGGGGGTGTCATTCCTGCTCCTGGGAACGCACAAGGAAGGAAGGAAGGAAGGAATCTAGTATAGGAAGACCACACTTCAAATACTTCCCAAATATTTGACAAGGGGATGAGATTAGAAGAGGGAGAAATGGCTACTTATCCTTGGAGAACCATTTATCCCAAAACCCAGAAATCTTTACTCCAAACACACCTTTTCCTGGATGCTTGATACCTCCACCTGCCAAGGAATTTAAAGGAAAATTCAGAGAGAATCTCCCTGAGGAACCAGTAGTTACATAAAAGGAGAAAAAAGGGCATTGAGGTCCAGGCTGTGCAAAACAGAAAGACTCTGGAAGGAAAAGCACAGCTGAGAAAAATATTATCTTTAATAGTGACCTTGCATTGATGGTTTCTCATTTTGCACTTTAAGAACTCTTTGACATAGATTTAATTTAGGAAAAAACCTTTTTAAGACACACAGATTTCACTGGTGCTTTTTCCCCTCTGATGTTCACAGGGATTTCAGAACCTGTCCTCACTTCACACATCAGCCACATCCACCTCAACCCCTCCTGCCCAGGATTCCTCCTGGTTTTTGGGAACCCACCTGGGACAGGCAGAATTCCAAGGACCTAAAAGTTGTCCTTTTGGAAAAGGGAATTTCTGTAAGCAAAGCTAAATGGGAGTGAAATTTGTGGCTGGGAAGTTTCAAGGAAGGAAAAAGGAGGGAAAAGGGCAGGTTCAGGCAGAATCTCTTCTAAAAGTCAGGATTAATCAAGGGTGGGGAGTTTGGGAGGTAAAGCAAAGCTGGTCCTGGTGGGGAATCAGCCATGGAATAAACCCAGGGAAGGGCCAAAGGTGATGTTGTCCAGCTCAAACCAAGAACTCCAAGGACAAGACACCTGCAGGAGACACAATTCCCTCTTCTTCAAGCACAGAATCCTTAAATTTGAGATTGTATCTGGTGTTTCTAAACCCAAATTGATGCAATTTCCCCATCAATCATTATCACAACTGAAACCACTGATTTCCAAGCCAACCTTTGGCAACCTGGCAAACACCAGCAGCCAGCAATTCCCAGACTTTTTTTCCATTCCCAACCATTTTAGTATCTATAAATACTTCTGTTTGACTTTTCCCTTGGATTATTTTTCCTTCTGTTATTATTTCCTGTTGGCTGTAACACTGAGTGAAGAGGGGAGTGAGGTTTGCATGAGCACCCCCTGAGCTCCTGTGGGATTCTCAGTTCCTTGCTGCTGTCAGGGAGGTGCTGAGAGCATTATTGAACTTTTCCAGAAAATTCCAGAAAATTCACAGCTAGCAGATCCTGAGCAGCCATTCCCAAGGGCAGATGGAGGGAAGGGAAGAACAGGCAGTGCTCCAAGCATTCCTTGCCTGGATTTGTCTTCTCCACAAAGCTTCTTGCACAAGTTGGAATTACCTTCCCACTCCAGGATTAATCCCCCAGTGTTGATCCCTTCAGCTGCTGGGGGTGGATGCAGTGGGAGGGCCCATCTGTCCCTCCCACATCTTTTAGGCCACCAGTCACCAAAAAAATTAATTTTAAACATCATTTGTCAGCCCCAGCCTACATTTTTTGCTACACAAAACCATATTTTATTACCATTTCTGGCTAAGCCTGGCAGGAGTGAAAGCTCCTTCCCAAACCAAAAGACCCAAGTCAATTTTGACTAAAAATCACTCAGTGCAGCTTTACTTTATTATTCAAACCTGACTTTTCAAAAATACATTTTTTAGCTTCAAGGGTTACCATTTTTATCCATGGAAGCAGCTGTTTTGTCACTAAGCAGCAAGAACCTGACCAAGAGAAAAAAAAATAAAAGACACAAACACAGAAATCCAAAACTGGGGTTTTGGTTGGTTTTTTTGGTTTTTTTACTTGAAGACTCTCTAAAAAACAAAATTATTGTTACAGGTCATTAATTCTTTCTGGAGTGAAACAGGCCTGGTCCAGGTGATATGGAAAGGGCAGTGTGGTTTTTACAAAATTGATATTCAAGCAACATCAAAACAAACAAAGGACAGGCTCTTACACTCAGGTTACATTGCTCAGCCCCAGTAAACATCTTTGGAATAGAGATTTTTAGAACAAAAATAAATCAAGGAACTTAAATATTCACAGGACAAAACCATAACATGATGCAAAATGTGAAGGGTGAGATTAGCAGAGATCAGCAAACACAGGATTTGGATTGTGGATAATCCAAGCAGGAGTTACACACAGGGGCTGCAGGTTTGGGATTTGGTTCAGTGCCCAAGGCAGGGAGAATGAGCAGCAGGCAGAGAAAAAAAAAAAGTAAATTCATGCTGGAAGTTCTTGTCCAAACAGGAGCCCACAAGTCCAGCACAACAAAGGAAAGGTTGGGTGATTTTTAAATTAAATATTAGCCCAAATCAGCAGGGTGTCCTCTCTATATTGCACCAAGTTTGGCTGTGAAATTGAAAAACTAGAAAAGCTACATTTCAATATATCCCAAGTGGAGGGTGCAGAGTTCAGATTTTAAAATAATTCAGCACTTTTTCCTACCAGCTGCTCCATTTCTGTCTTTTCAAGCCTCTCCAAACTGAAAAACTGCCACTGCTCAAACACAGTGCTACTGCTTCTCCTCAGTTTATTTATTTATTGCTTTATTTATGAGTGACAAAGGCTAAGAGATGGAAATTTATAGAGGATTTAAGGCAATTCCACAAAATCATCACTTTAAGGGTAATTCTGGCCTTCATCCCAAAACCAGGAGAGGTTTTATCTTCAAAAAAAAGGACAGGGACACTCAGATTTTAGCCAAAAAGACCCTTTTAAATATCAGTTTATCTTTCTAACACACAGCACTGAAGTCAAGTCATTCCAGAGCACCAATGTAGAGAAAAGAAAAAAAAAGGGGAAGAAGTCAGATGAACAATTACAAAAAAAACCCAAACTAAATTACTACAAATAAAAACTAAACACTAAAAAACCTAAATAACTACAAAAAAAAAGGCTAAAAATCCATAAAGCTAAACAAACAAACAAAATATCAGAAACAGGCTTGTAAAAAAAAAAATCTAAATGTGCTCAGTATTAGGCTCATCCTTCCCCTGCAAAAATTTTGGAATTTAATTAAAATTTAATTTAATTGAAAGAATATGGAAAACTCTTTACAACACTGGTCCAATGGGCATGTGCATTCTTTTTATTTCTATACAGAGTGAAAACAAACACCATACAGAGAAGGGTAAACTACTCTTTTTTTTTTAAAAAAAAAAAAAAGGAAAAAAATTCAGGTTTAATGTTAAAAAAAAAAAAGGGTTCTGTGAAAGAAATAAAGAAATAGAAAAGAGTTATTTTAACTTCAGGCCAGGATTTGAGTAAGAAATGATGGATTAAAAACAAGCAGAGTCCTGCTGGCAGCCAGGAGGAGGAATGGAGAGGATTTGCACAGAGAACCTTGTGTAAACTTTTCCCACATGGAGTTACAGACACAGACAAGACTTCAAGGTGCTGCTTGTCACTTGCTCCTAGAGTAAAAAATATTTTGCCAAGAAGCTCAGAGAGTTTTCTACAGCTTTTTCTGGAAGAAATTGCTGCAAGCAGCAGGTTTCTGGTCAGCCAGAGGATCCCACTGCAGAGTGCTTGTGCTAAGTTCCAGCTCTTTGTAAGAAAAAAAAAAAAGGTTTGGGGAGGTTTGTAGCACTCATGGTCATAGCAAAAAGCAGGTTTTGTCATGTAAAAAGCCTAAACTAAAGGAATTTTAGTTCCAGAACTAAAGGAACTTTTTCCCTCAGCATTTCTTCAGGGCACAGCTGGAGAGATTTATACTGAGGAACAGTACAAGGACAGGGAAGCCTTTTGGGAGGTTTCACCATCCACCAGGTGAGTGCATTTTCCCTGCTAATGCTCCCTAATGCAAGAATGACTCTGGTTTACCCTCTCTTCCAAATAATCCCTAGGGAACAAATCATTCCAGAAGCCACAGCAATCTTCCCTTGGCACTTCTCTGCACACAGACAGGAGAAGTTGCAGCCATTTGCAACAGCAAGATTTCCTTTGGGATACCTTGGATCCTTTGGATGCCTTTTTTTTATTATTTTTTTAATTAAATTATTATTTCCTCTGAATTCAAGAAATGCAGCAACGTTACCAAGCCAGGAGTCATTCTTCTCTTCAAGCTGCAGGATCTGCCATGATCTCCCCAGTGCTGATGGAAGTGCAGCTAAGGTTTCTCCAGGGGAGCAGCACTGGGCACGGGGCGCTGCCGGACGCCGCTCGGGGCCGAGTCCCTCCTGCTCCCCTCCTTCCCCTCTGCCTCATCACCTGAGATATCTCCCTCATCTGCTTCTTGCTCTTCATACCTGGTGTTCAGTAGATGAGCTGACTCTGGACCCTGTTTCCCTGAAGGAGAAAGGAAAAATTCACAAATTAATACCACTCCCAAGTAAAATCCATTTTTTTAACATCACGGGCAAGCACAGCAACACTGAGAGCTCCACTCAATTTTCTCTCCCTGCCCATGTGGAATTTCATGTTCTTGCAGGCTCTCAAGATTTTTTCCATCCCTAAAACCAGTTTTAAAAATACCTCAGCTTTACTGAATACAAAATGCCAACTCCCTATAAACCCTAAGGGTGAGACATCAACCCCAAATGCAAAATTCCACACTCCACATCACATCCTGCAGACTCCAGGATTTCTTTAGCATTTTCTATAAATGAGATTTACCAAAGAGCTTCACTGCATTGGAAGTTTGCTGTGGGCTTACTTGGCTGAGGCTGGAGCTGTGGTGGTCTGTGCCTTTTGGAGGGACAGATGCAGTCTGCCAGAAAAACCATCATCTGCAAAAAAGAAACCCAAGCTGAAATTCCCAAACATTCTGCACATTGGAACTGTTTAGGCTGGGAAAGACTTTTAAGATCAAGTCCAACCATTTACCCTCAGGTGGATCCCATCCATGGATTATGGGGGCTCCATCCTGCTCCCCATCCCTGTGTTCCAGCTCAGGATACCCCAAAATTCCACCCCAAAACTGAGGTGGAGGCAGCACGAGTGTAACAGTCACAGCCAGCCCCAAGCACTTCACTTACAAGTCCCAGGACCATTCCTAAAAACAGAGTTGCCAATCCAAACACAGCATAGGAGCCCCAGACTGGTATTCCAAGGTTTTCTGTTAAATAGCCATGGCCATGCTGGAATAAAAGAGAATCATTTCAGCAAGAGCTGAATTTCATAGTGAGGATAAAATGAAGTAGAGATGTAAGCAGATACCCTGATCCACATGGACAGCTTGAACAAGGCTGACATGCTGCTCATCCTGAAACAAAGCACAGAAGAGGAACTGAGAACACTTTGAAATCAGCTCAAACCTGTGTGAAACACCCTCAGCTCATACAGCTATAAATCCCCAAATTTCTTTAACTTGGATCTGCTGACATGTGAATTTCAAGTTGCTTTTCTGTTCTATCTGGATCTGTGGTCTGTGAGAAGCCAGATGGAACTCCAGTAAAGATATTAAGAAAGAAGAATCAGGAGGTTTTATAAATAGAAAAAAAATAAGCTTTTAAAAGAAAATCAAGTTGTAAGAGCTGAGACATCTTCAGACACTTAAGTTTGGTGTCTGAATACAGAAAATAATAGAGAACTTGTTAATGGTAAGTTAAATATCCAGCTTCACACACTCCTTGGTGTGGGATAATACTTTGTAAGAGCACCACCCTCACAGCCAGGGAATTCCTTCCACATATCAAACCTAAACTTCCCTCTTGGCACTTTGAACCCAGTCCCCTTTTCCCTGTCAGCTCCTGATGGAGAATCCCTCTGTGATTTCCTTCCAGACAGTGCAAGAAATTTCCTAGGATTTAACTGGGCAAAACCATCTCAGTGCCACAGAAACCAAAGAACTTCAAGAGTCAGCAAGGTACCAAGAGTTTAGGAAACTAAACTTGTGCAGTCACCACAACCTCTTCAAGCCTTAAAGTAAACTTTGGGGACATCTCTACTATGGTGACAATGCTCAGGTCACCTCTCCCACAGCTGAGGAAGAATTAGGACACCCCTCCTGCCCACACAGAGCTGGGAACAGGGAGCAGGACACACCTCAGGACATCTGATAATGAATTCTTACCAAAAGCAGCCCCAAACTTACAGGAAAGAGGAAGGACCAAACCAGGAGGACACTGGCTCAATGGATTTCCATTCTTCATCACTGATGAAATTAATGAAGGCAGCTTTGGTCCTTGCTCCCTGGTACCTCCTGAACTCTCCATCTTTGCAGCTGGAAAACAACAACAACATCCTTTATTTTATATGATCCAAGCACCAAGTGCAGCATTTGTTTCCATCCAACAAATCCCCTCCCATCACCTTGTTCATTTTTACACATTGACTTTTTCAGTGTTAATTTTTTTAGTTGATATTGCCTCTAAAAAATATTTCCCAAACACCTGGATTAACTCCAACTTATTTCCAGAACACTGGCTCCACAAATACCTTGGCTAGCTTTAGGCTGTGATTCCATAAAATAAATTTTTAAAAAAAAGATAATGATCTTCCTAAAGCCCTTGCCACACACCTGCACTGAAGATCAACCTACAGAAAAACGATTGCAAAACAGAAACACCCATGAAAAGGCAGAATAAATAAGGCCTGAAGGGAAAGGAAAAGAAATCATGTGGCAGCACAAGGTCAGAGCAGGTGAGACAGTGGCTGTCAGTGAAAAGCAGCTCCTATTCTTAAAGAGCATAATAAATCTCATTGATTTGTCCCAAAAAAAGAGGGAAAAAATGCCCACTGTCACCCCAAAAAAATCCTGCTGTGTTGTGTACTTACTGATAGATGGTAGGGAGGGCTGTGATGATAAATCTTCCACTTAACCCTGTAAGAAAAGTTATTTTGAGAGTACTTTGAGTATTTTTACGGAAAAAAGAGGCAAGAAATGTTGTAACACCCCAAAATACAGCAGCAGGATCAAGTATAATTTTTTAATGCAATCCAACACGACCTTGTGCATGTCAAAGCAGCACAAAAAAACCCCAAAAAAAAAGTCCCTGGACAAAGAGTAAGGAAATTTTTCCATGGGGAAAATGAGATATCCAGGGATAACTTTTGCTTTAGCTGTTTAGAGGGAGACCCTCTCCTTTGCACATGATCTGCAGCCTCCAGAAACCCTGAAGAAAATAATCCAAGTGAGGCAAGCTTCAAAAGTAAAGCAATTCTGGAAAAAGAGATCAGCACAGGCCAGGTTTACAAACCCCACACAGACAGCAGAGTTTCAGCAGAGGGAGAGCAGATTGTCTGCACTCACTTCTACCAGCCAGAGGGACTGGAATGGCAAGGCTGAAACTTTTTTTGCTAAAAAACTATGGCAAAAAATCTCCTTGAGATCATGCTCTGGAGAATACTTCTATTATAGTATATCCATTTTATTTATTTTATTTACTGTCTGACACTTGGCACAGGGTGCTCAGAAAAGCTGTGGCTGCTCCTCGATCCATGCAAGTGTCCAAGGGAGGCTGGACAGTGGAAGTGAGGTGGAATAAAATTATCTTTGAAGTCCCTCCCAACCAAAATATTCTGGGATTCTATTAAGCAAGATCAGGGCGTTTAGTTAGAATTTGGTAGAGATGAGCGAAACACTTTTATAACCCCTATTAGTTCGCTTCCCATTGGAGATGAGCACGCCCGAATTCGCTCAGCTCCCCAAAATCCCGCAAGGGCTCCGGATCGCTGCCCAGCCGCTCTCACCCGGCTGCTCCGTGACATCCACTTTGGCCACGTTCACCCCCAGGTCCTCTCCCCACTCGGCGAACTTCTCCCACTCGGGCTGCAGGTTCTCGCAGGCGGGACACCAGGGCGCGTAGCTGTGGGAGCAGCACAGCGCTGTCACCCCACACACCCCCCCACACACACCGCACCCCCAGCGCGCCGCTCCCCACTCACAACTCCACCATCCACTCGTCCTGCAGCAGCTCTCGCCACATGCCGTCCGACAGCACCTTCACGGGGCTGGGCTTGCCGCGGGCGGCGGCCGCCAGCGCCAGGCACAGCAGGGCGCAGAGCGGAGCCCTCAGCGCGGCCCGGCGCTGCGCCGCCATCTTGGCCCCCCCCCCCTTCCGCCTTCCCGCCGCGTCATGGCCGCGCCCGCCCTGAGGGAGCGGAGCGGGGAGTGTCGGGCTGCGAAATGTGGTCATTGTAGGTGATTCCTGTTAATCTTAGAAGTTTTGGAGTTTGTGTAAACCGGAATGCTTCAAATAAGGAAAGAACATGGACCTAGATAAAGGGACATATATGATTAAACCCACTCTGTTTAAATCCCCGCTGTTATGACTATTGTGTATACCCGCTTGTAAAAGAAAAAAAAAGGTGTTTTCCATAGTTTGAAAGGTTTTTTTGCAGAATCAGATTTCCTGCCCTTGTGTAGTCAATCACAAACTATCTGCTAAAGATCAGACTTCCCCACTTCTGCTGTTTTATGTCTCCCAAGACCAGATGGTTCCATGACAATTGTCCCAAGAGCTGTCCCACGGGAGTTTGGAAGTTTCTTCGAGCACCACTGCTTACCTGGCAGAATTCCTACAACAAAACAATAACAATTATTGGTTACTACAAGGAAAACCATCCTATAAAAGGGAGCTGCAAACCAAGTTCGATGGAAGTGTGGAGTGAGTGGTGACCCCTCACGTTTTTCCCAGCGCTGCTTGCTCTGTCTATATAAAATAAAGCAATTTAAATTTTGCTGAATATCGAGACTTCTGTTTCTCATTTATAACACCGCCATGGGCAGGCACATTTAGAGAGAGCTGCTCCTAGCCTCGCTCCAGCCGGGCCTTTGACACTCCCAGGGATGAGGGTGCAGCCTGTGGCCTCACAAAGTTTTATTCCATACAGCTTAAGTTTCCCTTTCCATTCAATTAGCTCCCGTTTTCTTCAATTTGCTCCCATTATTCCTTATCACAGTATCATTGAGGTTGGAAAAGATCTCCGAGGTCGTTGAGTCCGAGCTGTGCCTGATCCCCACCTTGTCCCCCAGCGCAGAGCACCGAGTGCCACATCCAGGAATTCCCTGGACATCTCCAGGCATGGGGAATCCACCATTCCCTGATCAACCCCTTCAATGCTTGATGTTATAAATGAGAAACAAAGTCTCGATATTCAGCAAAATTTAGATTGGTTTATTTTATATAGACAGATCAAGCAGCGCTGGGGAAACCGTGAGGGGTCACCATTCACTCCACACTTCCATCGAACTTGGTTTGCAGCTCCCTTTTTATAGGATGGTTTTCCTTTGTAGTAACCAATAATTGTTATTGTTTTGTTGTAGGAATTCTGCCAGGTAAGCAGTGGTGCTCGAAGAAACTTCCAAACTCCCGTGGGACAGCTCTTGGGACAATTGGTCATGGAACCATCTGGTCTTGGGAGACATAAAACAGAAGAAAGTGGGAAGCCTGATCTTTAGCAGATAGTTTGTGATTGACTACACAAGGGCAGGAAATCTGATTCTGCAAAAAAAACCTTTCAGACTATGGAAAACACCCTTTTTTATTTTTTTGTTTTACAAGCTGGTATACACAATATTCATAACAGAGGGGATTTAAACAGAGTGGGTTTAATCATATATTTCCCTTTATCTAGGTCCATGTTCTTTTCTTATTTGAAGTATTCTGGTTTATACAAACTCCAAAACTTCTATGATTAACACGAATCATTTATCAATTATCACAATATCCAACCTGAACCTTCTTTGGCTTAACTGGAGGCCATTCCCTCTCCTCCTGTCCCTGTTCCTGGAGCAGATCCCAAATCCCCCCTGGCTGTCCCCTCCTGGCAGGGAGCTGTGCAGAGCCACAGGGTTCCCCCTGAGCCTCCTTTTCTCCAGGCTGAGCCCCTTCCCAGCTCCCTCAGGAATTCTCCAGCCCCTTCCCAGCTCCCTCAGGAATTCTCCAACTCCTTTCTCAGCTCCCTCAGGGATTCTCCCAGCTCCCTCAGGAATTCTCCAGCCCCCTCCCAGCTCCATTCTCTGCTCACTCTCCAGCCCCTCAGTCTCCTTCCCAAATTTAGGATGTTGGTTTCTGGGCTGGGATCACACACTGCTGGCTCATGTCGAGTTTGGCATTAACCATCACCCCAATCTTTCTCCACAGAGCTGCTCTCAGTCCCTTCTCCATCCAACTTGTGTATTTGGGACAAAGGGCAGCCACAGCTTCCCCCTGGAAGTGTCCAAGGCCAGATTGGATGGGGCCTGGAACAACCTGGGATAGTGAAAGATGTCCCTGCCCATGGCACAGGGTGGAGCTGGGTTGGTTTTAAGACCCCTTCCAACCCAAACCATTCCATGATTTTGTGATCTTTACTTATGGCAGAAAGAAACAGCACCTGAGTGCTTAATTCTCAAGCACAAGTCATGGAGAAGGTCAATGTTAATAAGCAGATAAATCCCACATCAACTCACTCCTGACTCTCAGCACCTGAAGCATTTCCAGGGCAGGAACCTCTTTTTCCATGTGCACATACTTTCTTTAACACAATTTTTTTCCCAGCTCCTGTGATAATGTAACCTTCCCTTTCTTGCCTGGAAAGGGAATAATAAGATAAAAGATAATTTCTTTGCCTGCCCCTTTGCCATAATTTCATATCCCACAGTTCAGAGAGTTGGCAGCCATTGAGCTGTGCAGGGAAAAGAGAATAAATCAGCATTTGGGTTTTTTTTAAAATTTTATCTTATTTTGGCAACTTTTCTATAGTACAACGTGTATGTTCCTGTCTCTAGGAGAACAGGCATTATTAAGGACTTGTTATTCATTGATTCAGCACTCAGGAATAAATCACTGCTTGCAGCACTCTGCTGACTGCTGTTTTAGGCATAATTGAATTTTTGAAATTTGTTATTGATAATCCATGAATATTCTGTTCTGCATCAGCAATCAGGTGAAATGCAGAGAGCTGTCTCTGGGTAACAACTGGACTCAATGATCCTGAAGGTCTTTTCCAACCTAAACAGTTCTGTGATTATCCCTGATAATTTGAGACATGTTGAGGAATAAGTGCATAAAAACATGTTGTGTAACCATCTGTAAATAAATTTACCACTGTGAGTAAAACACTTTTTTCAAAGGCGCCCTGAGCTCCCTATGGGAACAGCTTGAAAGACCCTGAAAATTATGACTTCATACCTCCCCTGCTTGGTTCCAGGAATTATTTTAAGTGTGATGACTGCTCTAAATTACTTTTATCTCTGTTATTGCATTGACATTGTCTTGTTTCTTTGTAAAGTTTTCAGAACAAGAAAGCCTTAACCTTATCTGTGAGGCATCTTCCTCCAGCCTGTTCCCCTCAGCCCTCCCAAGCTGACAGGAGAAATATCTGCCTCATCTTTCAAGGTTCATGGCAGGATAAAGAGAGTTAATAACAAAGTGACCTTAAGAAAGAAACACATCATTCTTTTTTTCCATGCTCTTTTTCAGTGCTGCCACACAGAGGCAGAGTTGAGGCTGCTTCCAAAGGGAAAGAGTGAAGGAGGAGAATTCTTTTTGGTTAGAAATTACCTGGATTTCCTGCTGGGGACACCCCATCACCTTTCAAGGCTTTTTCCTTGTCCAAGAACTCGTGGTTTAGGCTGTTTTCCTGAGGTAAAGGGGATTTTCTGGTCAGTTTAAACCTTCCCATCAACACATAACCACAAATTGATTGTGGTTACAAAAATACCACCACCAAAGGGTTTCATGAAAAGAATTGTGAGCAGCAGTGATGCACAGGAAGAAGCACAAGCCCAGATAATTGTTTGACAGAGGGAAAATTATGAAATCTTCATCTGGTTCAGTGCAAGATGTCACTGCCCATAGCAGGGGGGTGGAACAAGGTGGACTTTGAGGTGTTTTCAACCCAAACCATTCTGGGATATTTTCTCCTGTCCACTGAGCTGTTGGGGTTAGGTACAGGATGGAGGATGATAAAATAAGAGAGTCATCAAGAAATCATCTTTTCTTGGTGATGTCTGTGCCTCATAAAATCAGATGCTGCAGGTAGGAGTGGAAATGGAAAGACTCAGCTCCCTTTGGGCTTTGCTTTCTACTGAGCTGAAAATAAAAATACTCAAACACTCAAATGCCTCAATGTTGTCCCCAAAGCTAAAACCACAGAGATGAACAAATTCTACAGACTCACTCCATTCTGTAAGTGCTCAAAACCACTTCAAAAAATTGCACACAAATTGACTCACTGGGTTTATTTTTTGCAGAATGTTGATTCATTTCTATTTTAAATTGGAACAAATTAAAGCAGGTCCTTTTTCCCTTATTTTATATATTTTTTTCTCTCTATTTTTTAAGCACTTTTACGTGTCCTGAGGATGAGCTGAACACTAAACCAGATGAACAAGCTGCAGGAGCCCAGCACTTGCCCACCTGGGGCTGACCTTCTGAAGGATCACTTGAAGAGAGCAGAAACTTGGCCAGGTGATGATTCCAAGCTCTGCAGTCCCTGGATCAGGTACAGCATCAGAGCCCTGGCCTCATTTACAGCTCCTGCATTTCTGAAATGCCAAGAGATGATGCAGAGAGCTTTCCTGAGTGTGATCATGTGAGGCAGGAGACATGAAATCATCCTCCTAAAGCCCAAGGTGAAACCAGGCTGTCCCAAATAGTCCCAGCCAGGCCTGGAGCTGCATTTTGTGGTGCTGCAGGAAGAAAAATTGATCCTGGCTCATTTTTTTCTAGGTGGTTTTGCTAAGGTGAAGGGGATTTTGTGGTCACACCAACACACAACCACAATTTGAGCAAGGTTGGGGTTATAAAAATACCAAATGTCTGTGAATTTCATGAGTTGTCCAGTTAGAGTGAGCTGTTTCCTGGCTTCATCCTTTTGGGAATGTTGCCATCTAGAATTCCACTCAGAGCAGTTTTCTGGGCATCAGCATTAAAAAAATAAAAGTCAAGATGTAATTATTTCTCTGTGGCTCGGGATTTCATTCCAGGAACTCTATCCATACATGAATGCTTTTTTCCCCCTACAGAAAAATCCTGTATTTCACAGGAAATAATTCATCCTGGACTGAAACCCCCAGAGATTTCAGTGACTTCTCAGGAGCCACACTGAGTTTGGTGCATGTGAACTTTCCCCCACTGTCCATGTCTGGGAAGGATTAACAGAATCTCCTCCTCCTGCTTGGGAAAAAAAAACCAAAACGTGGAAAGCACATTCTCATCCAATTTTCATTCCTTCTGCTGCACAGCACCTGAGCTGCCTCAGCCAAGGGCCCACAGTGTTCAAGGGTTCAGGTTTTTGGGAGCAGAGAGTTTCCCACCTCAGCTCTGCCTTTACACAATCAGTTTGCTGCTTCCCACTTTGAAAAACCACTTGGAAGACCTCAGAATTATTCTCCCAGTCCTCTCTGAGCTGAGAAACCCCAGTAACTGCTAATTATTCAGTAATTAATTGTCTCTCTGGGGTTGTGAGTGTGGCCTCTCTCCATCACTGTGTGCAGCAGTTTCCTCAATGCCCAAACAAATTCTCTTTCCCATTTGATCAGATTACAAAATTGCTTTAAACTCAGTGGAGATGATTAGGGAAAGTGTGGTTCTGCACAGGAGTTACCATGGGAACTAAAGTAGGGAGAGATCTTTGTAAACCAGAAGTCAAGCAGATTGTGTTTCAGACAATTAATATTGTCTCATTCATTAGCTTTAACTCTTCTGTGCTCTGTTCCAAAGTAGTTTAGATCTCTTTTTCCATATCAAATGCTGTGTCAGAGAGGTTCTGCTCCCCTGAAGGCTCATCCCTCATTCTCCTGCAATGCCACCTTGCAGCCCTGCTTAGTTTCAGCTTCCCCTTCTGCTGTGCCTTTTGGGGCTGGGGACATCTGTGGGGGCATGCAGGCAGGATTTGCTTTGGGGCTGGGACAGACATGTGGGCACAAGTGTCCAGGCTCCCATCCTGTCCCTGTGCCCAGGACTGCTGGCTGAGCTGAGCAGCTCTCATGCTTCTGCTGCATGACCCCTCTGCTCTCTTTCCTAACACCTTGGACTCCTCAAATCTTCTTTTCTTCTAATTCCATGTTTGGCACTTCAGGGAGGAGCAGCTGGAACTGACCCAGAGCCAGTAGCTGTCCCTCTGCTCTCCTCTCTTTCCAAACCCTCTTTTTTCCAGCTCTCAGCCCCATCCCATCTCCTGACTTCTCTCCCATTTCCCTGCCATCCTCTGGCTCTCCCCTCTCTGCACATGGATCACACTTAAAAATAATCAGCAAATTAATGTCCTTTTTTTCCTTCAGACCTCTGCCTGACTCTGTGAACAGGAGGAATTCCCCTCCCAAGGGAGTTCAATATTCATGTATTTAAAAAGCAAACTCCTCCTCAGCCCCCTCCCCTGTGTGCTGCTGACCTCCTTGTGCAGGATGCAGAATTACTCATTTTCCCAGGGGCTGACCCATCACTTTGTTGTTTCAGCTCTTCATGAAACAATATTTCTGTCCAACCAGAGGCAAAAGCTGAGTTCAGCACAAAACTACCTCATTTTCACAGGGCCTTAATCCCACTTTTTCCACCATCATCACCTTGGAAAAGGCAAGAGCCAA
This sequence comes from Luscinia megarhynchos, assembly GCA_034336665.1. Taxonomy (NCBI): domain Eukaryota; kingdom Metazoa; phylum Chordata; class Aves; order Passeriformes; family Muscicapidae; genus Luscinia; species Luscinia megarhynchos. The sequence continues at coordinate 58,954,411 of CM067568.1, forward strand.
ACACCAAATTTCCAGTTTCTAATCAAAATCAAGGAAGAGTGAGACAACCTCAGAGAAACCTGGGGGAGAATTAGCATTGCATGAGGCAAACCTCCTCCTTTCCCCAGCTCCAGCCTCCAACTGATTTTGGCAGAAACCTTGCAGAATATTTGTTCTGAGGCAGTCTGGAATACGTCAGTGGGTGAGATTTCAGCTCAGGGAGATGAGATGAGAAGAGAATGGAAGCAGAGGCTTGCAGTGGGAAATGTTGTGCAGCCAGAAATTGAGGTGTTGGCATTTCCTCTGCAGATTTTTCTGCAAAATATGAACAAACCAGAGTGAAAAACATGGGCTAAGGACTCTCTCACACACCCACCTGCAGAGCCAGATCAAAATGACCACCTGCTGCCCTCCAAATCCTGCTTTGTCCAGATGTAATTCCCTTCTGACCTGCTGGTTTGCCAACCTGGGAGCTGCTCTTGGTTCTGGGAGCCAGCAGATGTTGTGCTGGCTGAAACCCATTTTGCTGTGTTTTAGTGACAAGAAGCCTGTTGCCCTGAGGCCAGCACAGGAATCTGCCTGAGGCTGGCCAAAGACATGGAGGAGGAAATGGAATTAAAGCTGTTTCCTTGTAAAATGTCACTTTTGCAGGAGCAAGGTCTGGGGAGGTATTTTTGTGCTGATTTAGGAGCTCCAGCAGATCATACAAGCACAGGCCTTGTTCAGACAAGACCAAAAATAGGCCACATTGAACTCCACAGCCCATAAAAACATTCCAGTTAGGTCCAGCTTCTATCCTTAAAAATCCACAAGGCAGGAGGGATGTCTGCATGCATGGAATTTCCCTCTCACCATGGAGAAGGACGCCTGAGAAGCTGGAAAAAGGACCAGAAAGTGCTTATTGTGGCCAGTGGTCCATGTGGAAGCATCCCTGGGTGCCTGCAGACAGTCCCAGCCTTGTGCAGGCAGAAAAGATCAAACCTGTGTGTTCACTGCAGTCCCTGAAGCTGGAGGGATTTTTCTGGGAAGCTGGGAAGGAAGTGATGCTGCTTTTGAAGCCAAAAAAAAATTCTTTCAGATGACTTAATCTGTAGCAGGCCCTTTACTTCAGTCTCAGATAATGCTGATGAGAGGCAGGTCATGACCTTCTGGAAGATTTTGTTGGATTATTAGATCAGATTAAATTAGATTATCTTCCTGGATATTGAGGTCACAAGAGGAGAGAGGGATAGGTTGGTTTTCCACATATCCCCAAATGCTCTTCATGGGGAATCACCTCACTCCTCTTTTCTTTACATGCCTATTCAATTTACTTCTGTCAGGGAATTGATGCCAACCTCTTTCTAGCCATGTCCTCACTGCTGGGATCAAACCCACAGTGCCAGGCAGTGCCACAAAAAAAGCCCTGGAAGCATTTGTGCCCTCAGAGAGAGCCAGGCTGGCTGGCTGCTGGCAGAAAGCCTCATTTTAAAAAGGGATTTTAAATCAAATTGGTGGTTTGTTGGTTTTTTTTCTTTTTTTTTTTTTCTTTAAACAAGACAACTCAAATGCAGAGCTCAGCTTCAAAGAATCAAACAGAGCAGCACAGAAACAGCTCCAGAGCATCTGAGGAGGCAGAGAATGACACTCCTGACCCTGGTGAGGCCAGCAAGGCACACAGAGCTCCCAAAGTCGTCAGCTTTGAGCACCAGGGAACATTTCTCTTTGTGTCTCTTCTGTTTTCCAGCAGAAAGAGAAGCCCAGTGGCAGCATGGCAAGAGAACAAAACTGTTCTTCCAGAAGGAACCAACATGTCCAGCCAAAAATCCCCTCATTGACACTGGTGGGCTCTGAGTCAGGCTCACAGGAGGATGAACAGCACAGAATTTTCCATGGAAAATTCTCCCCTGATGGATTTTCACTCTCCTGAGCTGGGATTAGGATGGTAGGAACTTGCTTGAACCCCAAAAAACCATCCAAACTCCCTGAGACTGGAAGAATTTAGATCTAATTGTGGCCTTTAATATTTACATTTGTTTTTTCCTGGCCACGTGATTTTGCCTTTTTACAGTGGGTGTGAATTTGCCACACTTGTTCTACCAGACAGCTTGTAAAGGTTTGCTAAAAACTTCTCCTGCTATTTTTATAACTAATATTTCCTTTGTCTCCGTGGGGATTGCAGTCCCAGGCCCCAGGGAGCTGCAAGGCACCAGCTGTGATAAGGGTGGACGTGCTGGCTCACTCACAGGGGGCTGGTTTTGTCACACTGTCCCTTCCTCTGCTGCTGGCACTGAGGGCCTCAGGGGTTACCTGCAGAGAGGAGCTGGCTGAGCTTTATGTCCTCTTGCAGATTCAAATGGAAACCTATTTTCAGTAGCAAAATATGGATTTATTCACTCCTCTGCAGTAAAACACAGTCACTTTAATCTGCTTTCAGGGCATAATTGAGTCAGTGACTCTGTAATGAGAGCTCTGTCCCCTGTTCCTCAGAGGGGGTTCTCTCTGGCACATTTATCCACATTCCTGCTGGGAAGAGCCCTGAAGGAGCTGCCCACGCTGGGACTGCTGTGTGGGCTTATGCAAAATGTTCCTTCACCCACCATCCCTACCTGCCTTAAATGTCATTGACAAACCAGCCCAGAGTCCAGGGTTAGTGGAGAAATCTCTGCTCCAGCCTGGACCTGCTGACCTGGAGGTGGCATCCCCAAATCTGCTGCAGAGTTTGAAAAGTGATGGGGGGTTTGTTGGCATTCAAAGGAAGGGCATGGGGGACACCTGGTTGTGTGAAATCATAAAGTCACTGACTGGTTTGGGTTGGAAGGGATCTTAAAGGTCACCTTGTCCTGTGACAAGGGACACCTTCCACTGTCCCAGGTGCTCCAAGCCCTGTCCAACCTGTCCCAGGGATCCAGGGGCAGCCACAGCTGCTCTGCTCCAGTGCCTCAGCACCCTCACAATAAATAAATTCTTCCTTAAATCTAGATTGAACCAATCCTCTTGTAGCATAAAACCATCACAAATTCTGTCCCTGAACACCCTCACATCCAGGAATTCCTTCTCAGTATCCCCTCCATCCCTGCCCTCTGGCAGTGAAGCCATTCCCTGTGTCCTGTCCCTCCATCCCTTGTCCCCAGTCCCTCTCCAGCTCTCCTGGAGCCCCTTTAGGCTCTGCAAGGTCTCCCTGGAGCCTTTTCTTCTCCAGGTGAGCACCCCCAGCTCTCCCAGCCTGGCACAGGAGTTCCAGCCCTCCATGACCTCCTCTGGGCTCACTCCAACAGATCCTTGTCCTCCCTGTGCTGAGGAGCCCAGAGCTGGGCTCCATATTCCAGCAGGGTGAGCTCAGGGCTCCTGCCCCACAGAAACAGAAGATGCAAATGATGGCAGAGAGTCTGAAGGTCAAACATCAAACCCAGGAAAAGTGGGCACCCAGAGGTTTCTATCAAACATCTAACTTGGAAGCTGGAGCCAGGAGGAATTTTGATAGAATGGGTCCATAAAGGAGCAGCTTTTCCTAGCACTCAGGCTTGCCTCTCACTTCCATTTATTTCTGCTTTTCCTCACATCAGCAGCAACCCCATGTGCTTTGGAATCAAACTGAACCTCCAGACAAGCAAACAAACAGGCAATAAAACCCTCCCCAGGAGAAAGGGGTTCATTTTCTGGGTACATAACACAAGGCAGCGATGGCAGGGAGAGGAACTGGCACTGCCATGCAGCTGAACTCTGCTCTTTAGCAAAATCCATCCCTCCCTTCCCTCTCAGTGCCTGGGCAGTCCCAGGAATGCAGCACCTCCTGCACAGAGTGTCTCATGCTGCCTCTTCTGCAGCCTCTCCTCCTGGCCTGTCTGCCAGCTGCAGTGAGACAAGTCAGCTTTCATCACTCCCAAGTCTTACTCATCCAGTGTTTGGGAGGCTGCAGCAGCAATTTCGTGCAGATCAGTAACTCCTGAACATTTTAAAAGTGTTGATTTCACTATGGTTATAATAGAATTAGAGAATCATGATATCATGGAGTGGTTTGAGTTGGAAGGGACCTTAAAAACCATCTGCCATGGGCAGGGACACCTTCCACTGCACCAGGTTGCTCCAAACCCCATCCAGCCTGGCCTTAAACAGGTGTCAGATGGCAGGGGGATGGTTTTAAGGTGGAAAAGGTGGATTTAGGTTGGATATGGGAAAGGAACTCTTCCCTGTGAGTTGGAGAGGCCCTGGCACAGGGTGCCCAGAGAGGCTGGGGCTGCTGGAAGTGCCCAAGGTCAGACTGGACTTTGGGCAGCCTGGGATAGTGGAAGGTGTCCCTGGCATGGCAGGGGGTGAAATGAGATGATCCTAAAGGTCCCTTCCCAACCAAAGCATTCCATGGTTCTGTAATTCTGTAACCTCAGAGCCTTCCAGTGCCCAAATGGAGCAGGAGAGGGACTTGGGACAGGGGTCTGGAGTGCCAGGACAGGGGGAATGGCTCCCCAGTGCCAGAGTTCAGGGCTAGATGGGTTAAAGCTGGAGATTTCCAGAGTGAGACGGGGAGAGGAGACAGCTGGGACAGCTGGGGGAGCAGCACAGGTCACAGGAGAGCCGAGAGCACAGCCCAAGGTGGGACACCCTGCTCTGTCACCTTGTCACCCCCACATTCCCAGGGACTGCTCCCTGATCCATTGTCACCTTGTCACCCCCACATTCCCAGGGGCTGGTCCCTGATCCCTTGCTCCTCACAGGCTCCCTGCAGAGAAAATCCCTCCTAATGAAACGCTTCCAGCAGTAATTGGATTCCCACTGCAAACGAAGTCATTATGCTGATTGTCCTTGTGCTTTTGCAGATGAGACAAGTGGCAGTGAGTGGCAGCTGAGGCTCATGGAAAGTCAAGTCAGGAGAGGAAGAGCTGGTGTGTGCTCCCAAAAATGGGCTGGAGGAGAGGCTCTAAAGGGGACAGGGGACTTCCAGGAGTGCCCTCCCTGTCCTGGCTGAGTGACTTCCCAGGCTGTGACTGCAGAGCTGCTCAGGGAAGGGCTGGCTGTGTCCAGTGCTGGGAATGCAGAGATCTCCAGCCCACAGAATGGTGGGAGAAGGAGCAGGGGAAGGATGGGAACCAAAAGTGTGTGTCAGCAGCAGAGGTGAGCTCTGAGCTTCTTGATTTTGGAGAGCTTGGCTGAGCTGGTGCCAAAAATCTGCTCCTGGCTGGTGGAAAAGAGGTGAAGGCAATTTTAGGACACTCTTGGAACAACCAAGACAACAACAATTCCAGCTGGGGCTTCAGCAGGGATTTGTCATCGTGGTTTGATCAACAGCACATCTCTGCCTGTGCCACCTCCTCCCTCTTTTGTTTTTCAGGTTCTTTACTCACATAGGGAAATGTCAGGCTTAAAAAAAAACCTCCCAGAACAAAATCCAAAGCCCAAGTGAAAAGGAAAATACAGCTGCAATCTTTCTGGTTGGTTGTGACTGAAATCCTTCCAGCAGTGCCAGTAAGCCACACAAAGACAAAATGCCCTTGGAAATGGAGGTGCCTGGTTGGATTTGGGACTGGTGAAGATAAACACATAGCACAAGAGGGAATGGCCTCGAGTTGCACCAGGGGAGGTTTATGTTGGATATTAGGGGGAATTTCTTCATGGGAAGGGTTTTCCTGCCCAGGGTGGTGGTGGAGTCCCCACCCCTGGAGGGGTTTTAAAGCTGGGTGGATGTGGCACTTGGGGCCATGGTTTAGTGGTGGCCTTGGCAGTGCTGGAATAACAGCTGGACTCGATGGTCTCAGACCATTTTTCCAGCCCAGAGCTGATCCCAGTTCCCAGGGAGGAGCTCAGTGCTGGTTCCCATCCCAGCTCTGGGATCATTCTCCCTCTTCCCTTGTGTGCCCATGGCCAGAGGCCAGCAGGAAGTGCAGAAACCTGCACAGGGCTGGCTGGCAGCTGGCAGGAGCTCCCCAAACCCAGAGCACACAGACAATTTATTGCATGTCCAGCCCAGTGCTGTGAAGGACCACGTCCCTCTGGAGCTGGGGCAGAGCCAGGCTCACTCCTGTGGAAGCAGCAGGCCAGCCCTGGAAAAGTGTGGCCTGGGAGATTTGAGTGCCTTAGATGGGATGTGGGGCTGTCTAAACCCAGTTTTGAGAACGAGCAGGAGCAACCTGGAGATGTTGTGTCCTTCCTCTGGTGCTGCAGGAGCCTGTGGTGCAATGTGGAGCAAACTGGGGAAATCCCCTCCAAAGACCTCTGGGGAAGCCAAAAGTTGAGGAGAGAGGGCATGGAAGGGAGAATTCTGGAGACTGTCCCAGCAGATAAATCACATACAGCTGAGGAAACACACAGGTGCTGGGAGAACACAGAGAATAAATCAAAAATATTGTCCTGCTGTGACAGCATCATCCTGATCAGAGGGAAGGAGCACCTCTGCTGTGAGGAAAGGCTGGGAGGATTGGGATTATTCAGCCTGGAAAAGAGATGGCCTAAGAGTGACCTAATCCTGGTCCTCAGGTACCTGAAGGGAGCCTACAAGGAGGATGGAGAGGGACTGGGGACAAGGGATGGAGGGACAGGACACAGGGAATGGCTTCACCGCCAGAGGGCAGGGATGGATGGGAAGATTGGGAATTGGGAATTCCTGGCTGGGAGGGTGGGCACAGGTGCCCAGAGCAGCTGTGGCTGCCCCTGGATCCCTGGAAGTGTCCAAGGCCAGGCTGGACATTGGGGTTGGAGCAGCTGGGACATGGGAGGTGTCCCTGCCATGGCAGGGGTGGAGTGAGACTTTAAGGTGTCTCTCACCCCAAAGCACTCTGGAATTCTGTGATGGCAAGCAGACATCTGGAGACATGAACCACGTGCACCAGCGTGGCCATTCCTCTGATCTTACCCAAATGTGGCTTAGTTGAGACCTGCCTGGAAATTCAGGGGAAAAGAGAGAGTTTCATACCCACATTACCCAGCAATGCAGAGGCAATGCAGCCCCACTGTGCTGTTCCCAGGGGGAGAGGTTAGTGCTGGAGACCCTTTTGATCTAATAAAAACAGTGCATAATGATACCTAATGGCAAGGAGCTCGAGTCAGAGAAAAATTCTGGCTGGAAATGAGATTCACATTTTTAAGGGAAGGCAATGAATCACTGGAGCAGCTGGCCCAGGGGTGGGATAAACACCTGGATCTCAGAGGGAGAGTCTGTGTGGAACCACCAGCCAAGTTCAGCCACGTCAAAACTGCTGCCCTGAAATCTGGGATGTGTGTTTTTTATGGAAAACAAGCCATAGGGTCACAGGTTTGTCTTGGAAAGGATCTTAGAGCCCATCCCACCCCTCCCCTCCATGGCAGGGACACCTTCCATTGTCCCAAGTTCCTCCAAGCCCTGCCCAGCCTGGCCTGGGACACTGCCAGGGGTCCAGGGGCAGCCACAGCTGCTCTGGGAATTCTGTTCCAGTCCCTCCCCACCCTCCCAGCCAGGAATTCCCAATTCCCAATCTCCCACCCATCCCTGCCCTCTGTGTCCTGTCCCTCCATCCCTTGTCCCAGTCCCTCTCCAGCTCTCCTGGAGCCCCTTTAGGTGCCCTCAGCTCTCCCTGGATCCTTCTCCTCTCCAGGTGAGCACCCCCAGCTCTCCCAGCCTGGAGCAGAGGGGCTCCAGCCCTTGCAGCACCTGAGGCACACCCCCTTGTTTTTCCATGCTCCATTTCCATACCCCATTTCCCTAACACTTCTCCTGGCTCCCCACACCAGCACAGGATGTTGCCCCACACTTTGACCCCTGGATTGGAAAAGAAGGGGCTGTGTCCACCCAGCTTGGGTCAAATTGACCACCAAGTCACGTTCCTGTTTGCTCAGTGACCCAAGATACCAAATTATCACATCTTAATCCAGCAGAACACAGGCCCAGGGAATACATTTGTAACACTTTCACTTAATTTATTCACACAATCAGATTAGTAAATGAATGTGTGCCGAGCCCTGTCTCTGCTACTGTCCATGGATATTTCTCCCTGCATCTGGATGTCTGACAGTTTGTTTACATGATCACAGACATGAATAACTTAAATTATTTGGCTTAGCATCCTGAGCAGCCTCTATTTTAGCTGCCTGCAGTGGCAGCTCCCAGTGAATTTTAATAAGCCATTAACAATATGTGCAGGATTTGTTGTTGTCAGCAGAAGGAGGGGCTGGGACAGATATTTCCTGAGGGGTACAAGAGGATTAATAATTTCTTTTCCTGTATAGCTGAGCTGCCTGGCAGGGTGGGTCATCCCCAGGCCAGAGCACAGACCCTGCCCTGACTCCTGAGGGAATGGCTGAGCCAGGGGAGGTTTGGGTTGGATTTCAGGAAAGGTTCTTCCCTCCCCCAGAGGTGCTGGCACTGCCCAGGCTCCCCAGGGAATGGTGACATTCCCGAGGCTGCCAGAGCTCCGGGAGAGTTTGGACACCAGGGGTGCCAGGGTGGGAATATTGGGGGTCTGTGCAGGGCCAGGAGCTGCACTCCATCATCTTTGTGGGTCCCTCAGGATGTTCTGTGGTTCTATGACCTGGCAGGAGCTGTGCTGTCACCTCTCAGCTTGTTCTCTTCGAGGAGACTCATGAAGGAGAACAGGGATCATGGTCACTGCCCAGATCCTTCCCATCCTCCTGGCAGGTTCTTCTCCAGCCCTGGCTGATGTTGCCCACAGTCAGCTGTCAGGAATTCCCTGGTTTGGAGCTGAACCATCCCAGCCATGATGTGTCCCTGGGGCTCTGCCAGCAGCATTTCCAGCAGCTCTGAGGCTCCCCAGGGCCTTGCTGCAGCCTTGGGAAGAGCTTGGCTCCAAACCCTCTGTGCAGGAGGGTTTGTGGCCATGGGGAGCCACACATGGTGGTGCCTGAGTGCCCTGAGGAGTTGTCTGCTCAAAAAGAGAGAAAAGCAGCTCCAGGTGTTCAGCCCTCAGCTGGGACTGGGTTTGTGCTGGTCCCAAGTGTGGGAGAGGCATCAGGGGCACATCCCTGTGCTCAGGATGGAGCAGAACTCCCTTTTCCCAGGCAGCTGCCTCTCCCCCAGTCTCCTCCCAAAATCAAAGATCATGGGGAGCTCCCACATCCTGCAGATCCTGGACAGATCCCAGAAACCCCCAACTCTGTAAGAGGAGCCCAGCACCAATTAAAGGGACCCCCAGGTCCCTGCTGATCCTTCCCTGCTCTGTTCTGTGAGGAGCTGTAATTAGGAGGGAAATGGGCTCAGTTCCAGGGTCCTCCCAGGGGGACACTGTGTTCACATGGTCCTGGAAGCTGCAGGGAATGCTGGCACAGCAGGTTAGTGAGGAGTGACAGAGCATGTGTGGGTGGTGGGAAGGTCTGCTTGGGAGTTTGGGCTCTTCATCCCATCTGATGGGCTCCAGGAGAAACCACAAAATCATCAGAGGGCCAGAGCTCTGCTCTGGAGCCAGGCTGGGAGAGCTGGGGGTGCTCCTAGAGAGGAGAAGGATCCAGAGAGAGCTCAGAGCCTAAAGGGGCTCCAGGAGAGCTGGAGAGGGACTGGGGACAGGGGATGGAGGGACAGGACACAGGGAATGGCTCCACTGCCAGAGGGCAGGGATGGGTGGGATAGTGGGAATTGGGAATTCCTGGCTGGGCTGGAATTCCCAGAGCAGCTGTGGCTGCCCCTGGATCCCTGGCAGTGCCCAAGGCCAGGCTGGACACTGGGGACTGGAGCACCTGGGACAGTGGGAGGTGTCCCTGTCCATGGCAGGGATAGAACTGGATGAGTTTTAAGGTCTCTTCCAACCCAAACCATTCCATGACAGGCAGGGATGGCAGAATTTGTCTCATGGCCAGATCAGACAGCACCAGACCTGGAGGACAGGATTTCAAACAGAAAGGCATCCCAAAAAAAAGGGATTTTATTAGAACATCTCACCAGGGAAGTTTTCACCAGAACCAGATGCAGAAAGGACCCATCCAGTTTTCCCCAAGCCCAGGAGCTCCTAAAACACCTTTTACAACCAAATCCCTGAACTTGAGCCAAGCCGCATCTCACCCTCACTCCTTCCAGCACGGCGGTGAGTGCAAAGCACCATCCCCGCAGGAAAAGCCCCAGCCGGACGCGGTGACCCGGGGGGTGGCGGGTGTGAGACCCCCGGGCTGTGCCGCGCTGAGCGGAGGCGGCAGGCGCGGCTGGAGCGCGATGTGCGCGCTCCCCGTTTTTTCGGCAGAGCAGCGCGTCCTCCCGGGCTATTTTTATCTGTTGCATCCCCGGAACGCGGCTCCTCCCGCAGCATCCCCGCTGTGCCCCGGGCCCCGCGCCGGGACGGGGTTTGCAGAGCTCGGGGAGCGCCGGGAGCGGCGTCCCTGCGCTTTGTGGCGTTCGGGGTTTGAGCTGCTTGCCCCGCAGAGATGCAGCAATCATCCTCCTGAGTTTCCCTTCACTTATAAAATCCTTGGGGATGATGGCAGAGCCGCCTGGGACTTCAGCCTGACTCAGCTTTCCCTCCTGCCCTTCAGAGCATCCCTGGAGGTGGCACCTCCTGCTGGGCCCCTTCCCTTTCCTAGCACCACATCCTTCTAAAAGCATTTTTGGGATGGGATCAGCTGAGCTGCCTCGGAGGCAGGCTCAGGTTGGCAGCCTGTGGGAAGTGCAAAAAGTGGTTTTTAAGAATTAAAACCACCACCAGTGGGGCCCTCTGACTTATTCCTCTGCCTGGAGATTAAAGCTTGTTGGGGCTGCTTGAAATTTTGCCATGAAAAGTAATTTCTCCTACAAATACAATGAGTCAGTGATGCCTGGGAATTGTTGTGTGCAAGAGCTTTCTTACCTCCAGAGTCATCTTCTTTTGAAAAGGCAAATGTCTTGTTTATTCCTTACTTGGATAAAGGTTTTTCTTTACCATTTATTATTTCCTGTGAGTCAGGGCACCTTGTAAGGTTGTGTCATGCTCCAGCTGGTTTTTTATGTAAGGCGTAGATAATGACAACCATTAATTGGGAATTAAGGAATTGTGTTCAGTCCCCAAACAGCTTTTTTGCTGCACAAAGGCAGAAGCACAGCTGTAATGAGCACAGGAGAGAAGTTCCTCACCAGGGCTACTCAGGGCTAAAGAAACATCCTCAAAAATCGAATTAATGGCCTGTTTGGAAGTGTGAAGGTGATTGAAGCAGTTCAGGCAGAGCTCAGTGTCCCACAGAGCCTGGCCAAACCTTGGAAAATTATTTTCAAAATACAGATTAAATGAGGGTAACTTATGAAATCTTTTCAAAACCATAAATCCTCGCATGAAGGATAACAAACGTTGCCCAGAGCAGCTGTGGCTGCCCCTGGGTCCCTGGCAGTGTCCCAGGCCAGGCTGGACAGGGCTTGGAGCAGCCTGGGACAGGGGAAGGTGTCCCTGCCCATGGCTGGTGGTAGAACTCTGTGGGTTTTAAGGTCCCTTCCAAACCATTTCAGGATTCTATGAAACCTTTTCCATTTTTGCTCTGTTTAGATAAACAGTGAGGCTCTCCTTAGCTTGTAGGATTTTTTTTTTCCACAGCCAGGCAGCATTTGCAGTGTGGGGACATCTGTCAAAAATGATTCATTCCTTCCCCTCCTCTCTCTGCTGGTATTTTCCTCCCAGCCATAATAATACTCATTTTTCTCTCCTAATCTTCCTCACATTTCAGTGTTTGGGGTGTTCCATGGCCCAGGAGGGATTGGTGAGGAGAGAAATGGGTCCCCCTCAAGGGAGGGAGACCAAGAGCACGGCATGGGGACATCCTGACAGCCACCTTCTCTCCTGGAGAGCACAGAGGAGAGGAATCCTGGAATGGTTTGGGCTGGGAGGGACCTTAAATCCCATCCAGGGACACCTTCCACCATCCCAGGCTGCTCCAAACCCCAATGTCCAGCCTGGCCTTGGGCACTGCCAGGGGTCCAGGGGCAGCCACAGCAAATCTGGGCACCTGTGCCAGTGAGGAGCCACAGCCAGCCTGGCACTGCCTCCAGCCCTGTGTGACCAGCAGGATGCTCCCAACCCAGCACAGATCTCCTCTGATATTATCACTTGCAGATGTACACAAAAGTGTTCTGAGAGCTGGGTTTCCTCTGCTCTGGAGCCAGGTTGGGGAGGCTGGGGAGGAGAAGGATCCAGGCAGAGCTCAGAGCCCCTTGCAGAGCCTGAAGGGGCTCCAGGAGAGCTGGAGAGGCACTGGGGACAAGGGATGGAGGGACAGACACAGGGAATGGGACACTGCCAGAGGGCAGGGATGGGTGGGAGATTGGGCTGGAATTCCCAGTGCAGCTGTGGCTGCCCCTGGATCCCTGGCAGTGCCCAAGGCCAGGCTGGACAGGGCTTGGAGCACCTGGGACAGTGGGAGATGTCCCTGCACTGGCAGGGGGTGGAACTGGATGGGCTTTAAGGTCCCTTCCAGTCCCAACCATTCCATGACTCTCTGATATTTAACCCCTCCCGTTCCAGCTGTGGAATCTCATCCCCAGAGCCCCTCAGCCCGCGTTGGAGTGAGGTTCAGGAATCTGCTGAGCAGATCTAGCAGGGAGCTTTTGGCTCCTGTTTCCAAGAGCACAAGGCAGAGCCAGGGTGCTGCTAAATTTTCCCGAGCTCAGTGACAGAGAAGACAATGCAGGAGATCTCAGGCGCTGCGATCCCACTCTCTATTCTCTGCCTCGCTGATTTCTCTGCCCACCTCCTGCTCCTCCTCCAGCAAACCCCCGCCCCGGGCGCAGATGGAGCTGGAGGGTTGGGAGAGAAAAGGAGCTGGGAAGGCGTTCTGCTGCCTGCACACCCCTCCGGGGAGCGGGGTGCTCCGGGGGAAGGCGTTCGCACCCAATCCATGCCGCCCCTTCCGCAGCCCTGGCCGCATCGCCGCGGGGTTTTCAACCAAACTCAGCTCAGATCCCAGTCCCTGAGCACAGGGCTGCAGAAGGGTCACTCATTCCCTTTGTGCTCGCTGCTGGAGACACTGGTTGGGAGGGATTAGCAAAATCTATATGAGTGCCTAGCAAGTAGTTCTGGAACAACAGATGAAATAGAGATGTTGGCAGTGTTTGACATAGACACTGAAAATAGTTCTGTGAAGGTTTGAGGCCTCTTCCTTTGTTTAGATGATGGCAAATGCCACAAATACCAAAGAACCAACAGACATCCTGTCCCAAGCCTGGCAGGAAAGGTCTGAAGATAAGGGTTACAGATAAGCCATGAAACATGGTGATTTAGTGATTCCTATAGGTTGCATGCAAATATGAGGAAATTAGTATATTGTATTAGATTGGTTATTGGAAATTGGAATATTCATCATGGGAAAATACTTATTGTGTTGTAAATGGAAAATCTCTCTCTCTTGTCTCTGCTCTCTCTTGCCTTCTTGCTCTAACCTCTCTCTCTAAGCTCTCTCTTATACCCACGCCCTATAATAAAACACTAACCTGCAGAACAGAATATAATGAGCTTCTGAGTCTGTCCTGCGACCATCCAACAACCCAACCCCCACAGGCACTCCCAGCCCAGGCTCCACACCCATGGCCACCCCTGTGCTCCTAAATGGACACTGCTCCCGTTCCAGAGCATCCTTCCCAAAATCCCTCCCCTTGTTCAGTCCCACATCAGCAGCTGCTGCTCCTTTTGATGCCCATTGCAGATGAGATCATTTGATCTCCAGATTTCTCAGTGCAGCCAAGTCGGAGCTTGCAATTTCCTTTCAGCCACATTAAGTTCCTGCATAATTTGCAATTCACTCCTCTTTTGTGGGGGATGAATAGAGAAGGGTGTTCTCTGTCAAAGAAGGTTTATTAAAATGCAAATAAACTTCAAGCTGAAGGTCCATTTCCACTGAAAATCACTTGCATCAACAGGGAATATTATATTGGGTCACAAGAGCTGAGAAGCAGAACAAGGAGGGGACAAAATCATCTCTGCCACTAAGGGACTTTTATCTGTGGCTTGAGGCATCACCCCAAACTCCAGGCAGCCAGAGCTGGCATTTCCCATGCCAGGTTCCCACCTGTCTCCTTGGAAAAGTTCAGCCAGGCCAGCCACAATGAAAGCTGCAGGGCAGGGTGGACAAGTGCATGGGTGGGGACTCTTGGGAGAATTGCTAAATTCAAGCAGTGGCACCTCCCCAGCCATGGCCAAAGCTGCCCAGAAGTGGCACCCAACAGGCTGAGCAGGGGGGGAGAGAGACTCTGGAAAAGGGATGGAGGGACAGGACACAGGGAATGGCTTCACTGCCAGAGGGCAGGGATGGAGGGGACAGTGGGAATTAGAAATTCCTGGCTGTGAGGGTGTGAGGCCCTGGCACAGGGTGCCCAGAGCAGCTGTGGCTGCCTCTGGATCCCTGGAAATGTCTGGGTTGGATGGGGATGGAGCAGCCTGGGATAGTGGAAGGTTGCTCCACACGGCAGGGGGTGGAGCTGGATGAGCTTTAAGGTTTGCAGAGGCTGCTAAAATGCCAGGAAGATGAAAGGTCTGTGGAGTTCTTTGCTGTGGCTGCCCCTGGATCCCTGGCAGTGTCCCAGGCCAGGTTGGACAGGGCTTGGAGCCCCTGGGACAGTGGGAGGTGTCCCTGCCATGGCACAGGGTGGGACTGGATGAGCTTTAAGGTCCCTCCCAGCCCAAACCACTCCATGATTTTATGATTTTATGGCACAAAGACCCAATTCCTGCCATCCCAGGTGGCCACAACCCAAAATAAGCCCTCAAAGCTTTCCAGCACCCAGTGCTGGAGGATCCACAGGGAGGAGGGAGAAGGGAGCACATCCACCTCTCTGTGCTGGGGATGCAGCACAATCCCTGCCTGCAGGGACATTCCCAGCTCTGCCACACCCCAGGGAGCTGTGTCACTTGTTGATTGATGTCCCTGTGGCCATCTGCAGCCAGGGAGGCCAAAGCTGTGACCAGAATCCATCCAGGTTGCCATGGCAGCAGGAACAAAAAATTAAAAAAAAAAAAAATAAATAAAAACAAGAAAGAAAGAAAAAAATCTTATGTATTGGAGAAGGAATCTCCAAGAAAATAAAAAGCCAAGATGATCTCAGCCAACACAGACCTGGTGGAATCTCCTGGGAGAAGAGGGAGGTGTGCTGGCACAGGGCTGGATGATGGATGGATGCAGGGCAGTGGTGGGAGGAGGAGGAGGAGGAGGAGGAGGAGGAAGGCAGGTGCAGCATCACCAGTTTGTCACTCTCCTTCAGGGAGGAAAAATACCCTTTAGAGCCTTATGGGATGTCTGGATCAGGTGGAGGCACTGCCAGAGCCCAAACACTCAAAAATATTCCCATTTTTACAGACAGAAATGCTGCAGTGTTTCCTTGTTCTTTTCCTCTTGTGCTTCACCCCTGGCTCTGGGCACCCACTGATTGAAAGAGCCCATCAAAGAGGATTTGTTCCTTACCTGGACTTTTCCAAGGTCTAAAAGGACTGGACTGACTCATTTTTACCCCTCTATTTTTGTTTTTGGGTTGATTTTTTCCAGTCCTGTTCCCCACACCCCTCTCTGCTCCCAGCAGTTCTGCACTAAGACACAAAATCATGGAATTAGAGAATGGTTTGGGTTGGAAAGGACTTTAAAGTTCATCCCATCCCACTCCTGCCCTGGCAGGGACACCTTCCACTGTCCCAGGCTGCTCCCAGCCCATCCAACCTGGCCTGGGGCACTGCCAGGGATCCAGGGGCAAAGAAGTCCTCAGACCTTTCACTGTCCTGGAATTCTGGCAGCCTTTTCAAATTGAATGGTTGTGGTTAAAGTCTCCACACAAATTGTGCCCTTTTTGCTTAGCTGGAAAGAGCCTTTGGAGTTTCTTTCCCAAAAATCAAAGCCAAAAGCAGGGATGAAGAATAAGAGTCTTCAGGAAAGTGTCCAGCACATCCCAGGGAGCACTGATGTCCTGGTGTCCACATTTTCCTCTTTCCATGGTCCAGACCTTGCTTTCCTCTCATCTCCTTGAGGTTGGAGAGCTGCTTCAGCTCCAGCACAGCAAAGGCAGTCAGGGAAAGAAAAAAAAAAGAAAAAAAAGGAAAAAAAAATGTTTTTTCCTTCCCACATTCTCTCCTCTTCACCTCCAGCATCACCTTTCACCATGTCTGAGCCAGATGGGATGCACCTCTTCCATCCCTGACCCCAAGCTGGATGCTTGAGTGGCAGACCCCCTAAATTTGCAAGGGGTGTGCCTGTGGTTGGTACTAACACCCCCAAAAATGATTTCCTGTTGGAGGCAGTGAGTCAGGGCTCTCTCTGAGTTCTTCAGAGAGAAATCAGAGTGCAGGGATTGAATTAAATCAGCTTATCTTAAATATATCATTATAAGTTGTAGATTTTTTTCTCATTTCTGCTCTTTTGGCATAATATTTTCCATGCTCCTTATTTTTTTGGTTTTTTTTTAATTAACCTTGGCAGAGCAGGAGGTTGCAGTGGTGAGTGAGATCAGCAGCCTTGGCTGTCCATGGACACACACAGTGGATGTTGCTCCAGGATGACCTGAGATCAAACCACAAACCCATGGAATATCTCAATGTGCCAGATTCTCCGTGTTTTGCCCTTTTATTGAGATTCAATCTGCTGCTTTGCCAGCCAGAGGTGGGCAGTGAGGAATGGGAACAAGCCTGGTTTGCTTCCCTCACATCTCCTGAGCGCTTCCACCACCACCCCCAGATTCCTGTGAGTGTGTCACTGCAGGCAGCAGCTCTGGGAACACCCACACCCCAAAACCCAGGCTGGGAACGGGGGGAGACGTGATGGGAAGCAGAGATTGCTCTGGGAGGGGGGAGGGACAGCAATCCCACCCCTCCCAAAGGGGCAGCTGTGGGTTTGGGGTCCTTGCTGCTGTTTCCTTTCATTTGGGAGGTGTTGGCTCCATGGCAAATCCATAGGGGAGGGCTGATCCTGTCAGGTCAGGCCAGTTTTTATCTGCCAGGACCTCACATCTGGCCACCAGACCTGGATCTGGCTGACCCCAGGACATCCCCTCTCGTCACCCCTGTGTCTTTGCTGCCTGGAAAGGCTGAGCTGGAACAGAGACCAGGCAGAGCAAAAGGAATAAAATCAGTTTTTATTGAAAGGATTCACCTTGGGCAGTGCAAGAGCCCGGCCAGGGCTGCACCCAAATCAATTCCCAGATGGATCCTGGTCATGAGTTTTACACTTTTATAAATTTTGGTTCATCTTGGGCTCAATTGTCCAACCACAGCCCCAGGCTGTGAAGTCTCAGCCCCTTGCCTTGCCTTGCCTTGCCTTGCCTTGCCTTGCCTTGCCTTGCCTTGCCTTGCCTTGCCTTGCCTTGCCCTTGCCTTTGCCTTGCCCTTGCCTTCCCTTCCCTTCCCTTCCCTTCCCTTCCCTTCCCTGAAACTTCCCTGTAAACCTTCCCTTCCCTTCCCCTTCCCTTCCCTTCCCTTCCCTTCCCTTCCCTTCCCTTCCCTTCCCTTCCCTTCCCTTCCCTTCCCTTCCCTTCCCTTCCCCTTCCCTTCCCTTCCCCTTCCCTTCCCTTCCCTTCCCTTCCCTTCCCTTCCCTTCCCTTCCCTTCCCTTCCCTTCCCTTCCCCTTCCCTTCCCTTCCCTTCCCTTCCCTTCCCTTCCCATTTTTCCTGATTTTTGGGTACCAGCTGTCCTTGATTCTCTGGGTAGAAAGGAATTGTTTTGTCCAACCACCCCGTGAACAGAACTCACCAACACCTGACATGAAGCTTCAGAGTTACACACCAAGCAGCAGAGATTCTGGAAAATACAAAAGCTAAAACCCAAGGCATGATTCTTCCTGGTGAGAATCCTCTCCCCATGCTGGGGATCCTGGAAGAGAAATCTCAGTGGCAGGAGCAGCAGGAAAGCCAGGCCAGGCTGGATGGGCTTGGGGCAGCCTGGGCTGGTGAGGGGCTGGGGCTGGACTGGATGGCCTGGGAGGTGCCTTCCAACCCAAACCACCCTGACATTGCATGGAGCTCAGCGTGGGGAATGGTGGCACCTGTGCTGGCCTCGGCAGGACATCCCCACCTCTGGTGCAGGCTCTGCAGCAGGGGAGGCTCCTGGGCCATTGGGAGCAGCAGAAAAGCCCATCCCATGGAATCCTGGAATCCTGCCAGCATCCCATCCCAGCTTCCCTCAGGGTCTGGGCAGGTCTCCCAGGCTCCCTCCCCGAGGCCCTGCCTGATCTCAGCTCTGTGATTTGGGCAGAGGTGATGGAGCAGGGCTCCTGGGCTGTCCCCCCAGGCTGGCTCTCCAGGCTCACACCTGCACAGGATTTCCCAAGGTGCAGGTTTGGGGCTCAGGGCTCTGTCTGGTGGCCGTTCCCAGCAGGTGACACTGGTGACACAGAGCCCCGGCAGGTGCTCACAGCTGCTCAAGCACCTCATTCCCACCAGGAATCCCGAAGAGCACAGGGCAGCAGGGTGACTCCCAAAGTCATGCAGAGCATCCAGCCTGGAGCCGATTTCCCTGCCTTTAGGGGAGTGCTAAGCACTGTTACATAATGGTCACAGATTCCAGGTCAGATCCCCCCTACGTCACGGCAGCACGGGGCGTTTTGACATTTATGGCAATGCTTCTTATTTTTAGTTAGTTTGGTTGCCAGGCAGCAAGAAGAAATGTGCACCAGCCTCAGCCATACATTAGATTTGAGCCTCCCACTTGATACATCCAAAAAAGTTTTTGGCTGTTTTATCCCAAAGTTCTCAGCCAGGAGCTGTGAGGGGTGGAAAGAAAAATATCCCACTCCATCAATTAATGGGAAAGCTGCTCCTGAAGGCTTCTCTAACACCTGGGTGACTGCAGGCACTCATCAGCAGATCCAGTTTTATCATTATAGTTAGATACAATTTAGAGTTGAGAATTTAAAACTTTATAATTTAGATTTTTTTTTAAAAGAGATGTCTGTACTGCATAAGCTAGGAGATCATTTTGAATGACAGTTTTCTGCTCAAAGGAAGCACAAATTCTCTGAAAATGGGAATATCAGAGAATCTCAGGATGGTTTGGGTTGGAAGGACCTTCAAGCTCATCTCATTCCAACCCCTGCCATGGGCAGGGACACCTCCCACTATCCCAGGATACTCCAAACCCCATCCAGCCTGACCTTGGGCACTTCCAGGACAGGTCAAACAAGCCTTGAGTTGTTTGTGAAGCCAATAAATTTTGGACAAATCTTCTTTTTCAATGCTGAAGACACAGGGAATGTCTCACCTTCAGCACATCTGAACCACCAAATGTTCCAGCTGAGTCTTTGGGCAGCAGGGAAAGGAGGGTGGAGACAAACTGGCTGTGGGAGGAAGGACAGATTTTTCTGGTGGGATGAGTTTAATGTTGCTGCTCTCCACAATGAGTCACAAGCTGGAGAAGTGGGGCATTAATCCCAGAGGGGATGAGTAAGTGGGCAGGCTGGTCAAAGGAGCATCACAATTTAGACTTGAAGCTCTGCTCTTCCCATCTATTAGCAATGGTCTCTGCTCTGTTCTGATAAAAATCAGAAATTTTCCACCAGCTCCTGGGAGAGAGAAAAAAATCATAACTTAAAAATAAATGATACCACCCTTGAAAGTAAGCAGCACATTGAGATTTACAGGGTTTTTTCAGTACCTCTCACTCTGAGGCATCATTTGAGCTTAACTCCTCTTGCAGTCAGACATCCCCAGATCCTGGCACCTTGCCAGCCTGGCTCCTACTGGATGGAGCAATTTTGCCACCTTATTTCCAGAAGTGATTTCCAGGAGAGGTTTTTGGGAAGCATTATCCCCTGTCAGTGCCCATGGTCACAGCTGGAATTCCTCAGGGGAGAACAACCTCCTCTGACACCTGGGGGTTTATCCTTACCCTGTGCCACTGGATTTAATTTGCAAAATGTGTGCTCAGCAGTTGTAATTAAAGTCTGGTAGAGAAAAAAAAAATCATTAAATATTTCAATCAACTACACAGTTAATGCTGCCATTAGTGTTTCTCAGACCCAGCTCCCTGTGCCAGGGCCAGGAGCAGCCTTGGACCCCTCCACAGTCCTTGGGAAGGGCTGGAGCATGGGAACAGGGGTGGTTTCACACCCACCCCATGTGGGGGGTGATGAGCAGCTTTGCAGGTGTGGCTCAGCAGCCAGACAAGCCCTGAGTGTTTGGGAAGAGAGGGAGGGAGGCAGAGATCCCTGAATCCTGGAATGGTTTGGGTTGGAAAGGATCTTAGAGCTCATCCAGTTCCATCCCTGCCATGGCAGGGACACCTCCCACTGTCCCAGGTGCTCCAACCCCAGTGTCCAGCCTGGCCTTGGGCACTTCCAGGGATCCAGGGGCAGCCACAGCAAATCTGGGAATTCCATTCCAGGGTCTCCCCACCCTTCTAGCCAAGAATTCCTTCCCAATATCCCACTTAACTCTGTCAGTTTACATCCATTCCCTGTGTCCTGTCCCTCCATCCCTTGTCCCCAGTCCCTCTCCAGCTCTGCTGGAGCCCCTTTGGGCTCTGAGCTCTGCCTGGATCCTTCTCCTCTCCAGCTGAGCACCCCCAGCTCTCCCAGCCTGGCTCCAGCCCTTGGAGCATCTCCTCCTCTGGACTGGCTCCAGCAGCTCCACATCCTCCTTGTGCCCAGCCTCTTTGTCTGCCTCCTACACAGCAGGAAACATTCTGGCTGTGGTGCCATTGGGAAGGTTTCCTTTAGCTCCCATAATCCATCTAACCCCAGGAAACCTGACTGCTCTCCCAGGAAGCTGCAGCTCCCTGCCAGCAGTGAGGCAGCAGAGCTGGCACTGCTTCAGCCTGCAGCAGCTCAGAGTGATGGGAAGGAGCTGTCCTGGGAAAAGGGAAACTCATTCTGGAGAACTGGGCATCAAAATGTTCAAAATGCCCAAAAAGTGGAAGGTCTGGCTACAGGCATGAAGGATTTCCTGGATCCTTCATGTTTGTGACACTGAGATGAAATGGGCCAAGGTGCCACCTGCACTCAATGGAGTGGATCAGCCACAGAAACCTGGCACTTCTCCTTGCAAGGAGGAGACCTCAGAAAGAAATGGGAGGGGTTTTTAACTTTCTGAGCTGCTGAAATGGTGCTTGGAGCAAATGATGTCACCAGTAAGGAGCTCTGGAGGTTGTTGTGGGATGCAGCTCCTGCTGGAGCAGCCCTGGAGCCTTTCCAGGCACGGTGCCAGCACTCCTGACCATGGTCTGGGCACAGAGAGCAGAGTGAGCTCAGCAGCTGTCCTGCTGCCAGGAGTGTCCCCAGGACAGGGACATCAGGATGTGCTGGAAGCTCTGGGTGACCTGGGATGAGCACAGGGACTGTGCACACAGGGGCTCGAACAGGAGCAGGGTGTGTTGGTGGTGACAGGGTGAATGATGAGCTGCCAGTGTCCTGGAGTCAGAAATGCAACTCCAAGCTCTGGCTGCATCTCTGAGATGTTCCCAGAAAAGTGTTCCAGCACCGTGGGCTCCACAGGAGCAGCAGAGATCCCCAGCAGGGACAAGGCACCACATGTGGCACCTGCAGGCACAAGGGCAAACACATTCCCAGAGCCTGAGGGAGGTTTCCCAGGTGCCAGTGGAAGATCTGCTTGCATCAGACACCTGAGACCTCTCCAGCAGCCTGGGAACACCTCTGGAAAGGTTCTGGTGCTCCCAACCCTCTCCTCTGAGGAGTTCTGAGCCCTTGTCCCCTCTGATTTATCTCCTCAAGGTGTTCTGGGCGTGGGATGAATAAAGAGACTGCAGAGTTGTTGTCTTGGTTCATTTTTCTCTTTTATTTATGAGCTCTAGCCCAGCTCAGATATTTATTACAATTCACCAAGAGGATCCAACAGCACTTATAGAGTCTAAATTACTTCCATTTATCTCAGCCCAGCAGTGGCTTCCACAGGTTACAACAGGAGATGCACCAGCAGCAGGAGATGGAGCTGCTTGTATGGCAGGAAAATCCAGGAAAATTTTCATCATGGAAGGGGTGGTTTGGAATCCCCATCCCTGGAGGTGTCCAAGGAATGGTGGATGGGGCACTCAGTGCTCTGGGCTGGGGACAAGGTGGGAATCAAGGCTGGGCTGGATGATCCCAAAGATTTTTTCCAATCCCAATGATTCCATCATCAATGATCCTGTGTGAAGGTGAGGCTCCTGGCAAGAGAGAACAATTTCTCCACCCTTTCACTGATCACAGCCATGTCAGACAAATGGATGCTGAAGCTGGGTCAAGCAATGATTGCAGGTCCAGAGCTGTGCAGCTCTGGGGGCAGTGACAAGTGTGACAGTTGTAAATAAAACACAGCCAGAGCCTGAGCAGCACTCGAGCTGCAGTGCCAGGAAGAAAACAGCTCAATGTTTATGAGCAAGGGCTGCTTCCAAAGGCACTGGCTGTGTTCCTCTCTCTGCCCATTTCCATGATCTGCAGGATCACTCCAGCAGAAAAGGCAATCCTAGACCTGCCAGGGTGAAAAATGGCCACAGGAAACGAGAGGCAAAAAAGGAATGATGGTTTTATTTTGGCAAAAGGGCAGCTCGAGGAGGGAAAACAGGAGGAAAAAAATGATCAGCTCTGAGCAGAGACAGCAACAGGGAGCTAATGAGGAATGTTCAGCAGAGACCAGGGGAAGCCACAGTCAATACAGAGCCAACAGGAGCCTGAGGAAGCAGAAAGGGAAGAACAAAGCACGCTGGAATGGAAAAGAGAAGCACTGAGAAATTCCTTTTCTCCTCCTCACTTGTCCTTCTTGTCAGGCTGGGAAATGGTGGTGCCTGCCTTGGGCTCCTGGGCTTCCCCCCTGCCTGAATGTCAGTGTGGGAGCTTGGAATTGCAGCTGCTCCCTGAGTCCTGCATGGACCCACTGCAGAGGGGCAGGAGCCCCTCGTGCCCTGTCCAGCAGGGGACTCACAGCTCTGGTGTCCCCAGTATTTTTGTCATCTCCCCCCATGGAAATGGTGCCATGGCAGGGACACCTTCCACTGTCCCAGGTTGCTCCATCCAGCCTGGCTGGGACACTTGCAGGGATCCAGGGCAGCCACAGCTGCTCTGGGCAGTCTGTGCCAGGGCCTGCCCACACTCACAGGGAAGAATTTCTCCCTAATATGGGCTCTAGATCTTCCCTCTTTCAGCTTAAATCCATTCCACTCCATCCCCTGTCCCCTTGTCGCTCATCCCTTTCCCTCTCCAGCTCTCCTGGAGCCCCTTTAAGCCCTGGCAGGGGCTCTGAGCTCTGCCTGGATCCTTCTCCTCTCCATGGGAACAGCCCAGCTCTCCCAGCCCTTGGAGCATCTCCATGGCCTCTGGACTCACTCCAGCAATTCCACATCCTTCTGACATTTGGGTGCCAGAGCTGGACACAGCCCGAAGCCACCACAGAGCCGGGCACCGAGGGGCAGCCCCAAAACGAGCGGAGACAGAGGGAAATAAGATAACCCAGAGACATCCCAAGCAATCCTATTTTCCCATTGGCTGTGCCGCACTGTTGCCAGGAGAGTTTAAGACCTCGGGCGACCTTCGGAGCGAGCAGGGCTGAGAAGCCAAGCCCGGGGAGCCCCTGGGGCTCTGTCGCCGCTGTCCTTGGCGGAGCGCGTCCCCGCGGGGGCGTCCCAGCCTCAGGGACCGCTCCCCACGCGGAGCATCCCGCAGCGGCATCCCCCGAGAGCCGGAGCGCCGCCGAGCGCGGTAACTACAGCGGAGCCTGAGCGCCGCATCCATCAGCATCCATCAGCATCCATCCATCAGCATCCATCCATCCATCCATCCTCGTGCGGCCACAGGGGAAAGCGCAGCAGCGCGGGGAGGGGATGCTGCGGGCACCGCGGGGGTGTGGAGCCGGGGAAGGGAAGAGCAGCGGGGAAAGCAGCGGGATAAGGAGCGGGAAAAGCAGCGGGATAAGCAGCGGGCACCGCCGGGGCAGCGCCGGGGCAGCGCCGGGGCAGCGCCGCTCTCCCGCACCGACCCCGCAGCGCCGCCGCAGCCCCGAGCGCAGCCCCCGCAGCGCCGCCGCCGCGGTGACGGACAGGCGGCTCAGCCAATCACAGCGCGCAGCGCGCCCCCCGCGCCGGCGGCGGGCCAATGGCGGCGCGCGGGGGGCGGGGCCCGGCGGCGCGCGCGGCGGGCGGGCGGCGGGCGGGCGGCAGTCGGCGCTGAGGCGCGCTGCGGTGCGGGTCGCTCGTGGGGCTCCTGCCGCGGCCGCCGCCGCCGCGCCGCCGCCCCTGCTTCCCTCCCTTATGGAAGAGATGGAAGAGGAGCTGAAATGCCCGGTGTGCGGCTCCTTTTACCGGGAGCCCATCATCCTGCCCTGCTCGCACAACCTGTGCCAGGCGTGCGCCCGCAACATCCTGGTGCAGACGCCGGACTCGGAGTCTCCGCAGAGCCGCCGCGCCTCGGGCTCGGCCGTCTCCGACTATGACTACCTGGACCTGGACAAGATGAGCCTGTACAGCGAGGCGGACAGCGGCTACGGCTCCTACGGGGGCTTCGCCAGCGCTCCCACCACGCCGTGCCAGAAGTCGCCGAACGGGGTGCGCGTGTTCCCGCCGGCCGCGCCGCCCCCCCCGGCCGCGCTGGCGCCGCCGCCGCCGCCGCGCAACGCGTGCCTGACGTGCCCGCAGTGCCACCGCAGCCTGGTGCTGGACGAGCGCGGCCTGCGCGGCTTCCCCCGCAACCGCCTGCTCGAGGGCGTCATCGACCGCTACCAGCAGGGCAGGGCGGCGGCCCTGCGCTGCCAGCTCTGCGAGAAGGCGCCCAAGGAGGCGGCCGTCATGTGCGAGCAGTGCGACGTCTTCTACTGCGACCCGTGCCGCCTGCGCTGCCACCCGCCGCGGGGCCCGCTGGCCAAGCACCGCCTGGTGCCGCCGGCCCAGGGCCGCGTCAGCCGCCGCCTCAGCCCGCGCAAGATCTCCACCTGCACCGACCACGAGCTGGAGAACCACAGCATGTACTGCGTGCAGTGCAAGAGCCCCGTCTGCTACCAGTGCCTGGAGGAGGGCAAGCACTCCAGCCACGAGGTCAAGGCGCTGGGAGCCATGTGGAAGCTGCACAAGGTGAGCGCAAGCCAAGCCGCAGGGTGGGAGCATCCTCTCCCGTCCTCTCCCATCCTCTCCCGTCCGCTCCCATCCTCTCCCGTCCTCCTCCATCCTCTCCCGTCCTCTCCTCCCATCCTCTCCCGTCCTCTCCCATCCTCTCCCATCCTCTCCCATCCTCTCCCATCCTCTCCCATCCTCTCCCGTCCTCTCCCATCCTCTCCCGTCCTCCTCCATCCTCTGCCGTCCTCTCCCGTCCTCTCCCATCTTTTCCCATCCTCTCCCGTCCTCTCCCATCCTCTCTCATACTCTCCCGTCCTCTCCCATCCTCTCTCATACTCTCCCGTCCTCTCCCATCCTCTCCCACCCTCTCCTGTTCCCTGAGAGCAGCGTGTCCCCTCCGTGCCGGTGATGCTCGCTCCCCGTGCGTCCCCAAGTCCAGCCCTGCCACCCGGACCCGGGGGCGGATCCGCGCCGCGGAGCTGGGAAAGCAACAGGGAGCGATGGTTTGGGGAGCAGGGAGGTGCAAAACGCACCTTGGGGCTGTGGGAGCGGGGAGCCGGTGCTGCCAGCGCCTGCCGCACACCGGGAGGAGGAGGAGGAGGAGGAGGAGGAGGAGGAGGGGTGGCAGCCAGGAATTCTGAATACTGTCCCTGAATGCTGCTCAGAGCGCTCCGTGCTGCAGGAGGGTCCCAGCGCTTGTGGCCACCATCAGCTCCATCCCTCCTCCCTGCTCGCAGCAGGAGCTGGGGCAGAAGTGACTGGGACGCGGGCGGGCAGGGCAGGGCCGTCATTGCCCCCATGGACATCGGCGTAACTGGCGGGTGGGGGAGCCCTGTGACCGGTGTGAGCCCCGGTGCGCTGGGAATGTCTGCTTTCCGGGAATATCTGCTTTCCAGGAATAGCTGGCAGGTTGTGTGGCAGCATGTGGTCTGTGCAGGACGGAGATCTCCGGGCTGGAGCTCTGCCCCCCGGACTGGGTCAGTCAGTGCATGCAGGGACAAGCTATCACTTGTCACCATGCCCCAAAAAGTGGGGTGACCACGTTATGCTGTGGGGAGAAGGGTTTGGTGGTGCTTGTTCCTGCTAGGGAGCAGGAACAGCTCCTCCCTGGATTTTCAGAGATGTGCCAGAGCAGTTTGATGCCCCTGTCCCTATCCAGGGGTGCAGTCGCTGATCCCAGCAGCAGGAACATGCCCAGGATCAGGATGGCACAGGCTCAGGATGCTCAGGCACAGGGATGGAGCCTGCCTCTTGTGATGTGGAGCAGGTGGATGAGCAGCAGCAGGCGGAGTTTGGAACACAGGGAGAACTTCACTGCTTGGCAGGGCTTGGAGCAGCCAGGTCCAGTGGGAGGTTGGGCAGTGGGGTTGGAATAAGATGACCTTTAGCTCTTCCTTCCAAATCCCTTTTCCCGGGGGAGAGCTTTAGCCAGGCACTGTTTCATTGATGTAGCTGGCAGATGTGGAGCTGTAACATTATTTCAAATGATGATTTTCGTGCAGTTACTCTCGGAGTTTCGGAAATTGAACAGTGAAGTTTCACCTGCCTTGAGAGAATTGCATTTCTGCAGGGGTTCACTGGTATTGCCTGGTGCTGATTTGGTTTTTAGGGGGGAAGAGTCTGTGGAGTTAAATGTGTTAAGGAATAATTAAAGGAGTATTTATGAGCCAGGGCTTGGATTGCTCCTTGAGATCCCATCCAGCAAAATGAGGGGAAGAGATTATTTACCTTGAATTTTGTTACACACAAAAAAAAACAAATAATAAAAAAAATCAATACCCATGATTTCCAAGCTTGATCCTGGGCATTAGGAACCAAACCACCTGTGGGTTGGAGTGGTGATCCTCTTGCAAAAGTGTCTGGTGGTGTCATTTTTTGAGAGCACAGGCCCTTGATAGTGGGACAGATTTGCTGAAAGGGTGACTGTCCCTTTTTGCCTGATCTTTTCTGTGTGATGAGCAGTGTAATGATACCTTCAGCTCCCAGGAGGGAATCATGGAATGGTTTGGGTTGGAAGGGGCCTTAAATCCCATCCAGTCATGGGCAGGGACACCTCCCACTGTCCCACTGCCCTGTCCAGCCTGGCCTGGGGCACATCCAGGGGCAGCCACAGCTTCCCTGGGCAGTGTGTGTTGTGTCACCCCTCCCCACCCTCACAGCCAAGAATTCCTTCCCAATACCCCATCTAAATCCACCCTCTTAATTTCCACCCATCAGCCAGCTCCTGAATTCTCTTTCACCATTCCAGCACCTCCTGGTGTGGATATTCTTTGGGATGCTCTTCCCTTCTGAGGCTGTGATTGTCCCCACAGCCTGTGCTGACATCCAGGAGTGCCTGGCTGAGCTGTTGTTCACTCCTCAGTAGGTGATTTCCAGGCTCAGGGCAATCAGTCCCTGTTAAATGCAGCATGCTCCCCTTGGAACCAAATCCAGGGGGGATATTCCCAGCCCTCTTTGGGAGCTGCCCCAATTTTCCCTTTCCTCCCTGAGGTTCTCCCAGCTGATCATTTAAAATAATCTGTGCTGAGGCACAATCAATTGCCGTTCAGGGAGCTGGGATTTCTAAGCTGGACACAGATTGTGGCAAATCCTCACTCTCTCCATCTTCCTTTCAGCTGTTGGGAGCAGGGTAAACATTCAAAGAAACTCAGAGGGAAAAGGGTTTTTAATCTGAATTGTCCCAGTTTTGCACAGATATTGCAGCTGTCTGGGTTTTTATCCTGATGAGCTGGAATGCTGCATGGCATGCCAGGAGCAGGAGCACAAGATGGAGCTGAATCATTTATTCCTCACACATCTGAGTCCCTCTTATCTTCTGCTGGGGGTGTGTGGAGAGTGCAGGCTCAGCAGCTTGATGATGGGATGGATGGATGGATGGATGGATGGATGGATGGATGGATGGATGGATGGATGGATGGATGGATGGATGGATGGATGGATGGATGGATGGATGGATGGATGGATGGATGGATGGATGGATGGATGGATGTGTGTGTGGGAGGAATCTCCAGGGGCTCTGCTGTCTCCCACAGCCCTGAAATCCCAGCCACTTCATCAAACTCAGTCTTCAAATTCATTTTGCTGTTGCTGGCACAGGTTACAAAGGTCTCCCAGAAGTTTGTGGATTCTGGTAGCAGATTTTAAGCAGGTTTGAAAATGTTCTGGGTTGGGAAATGAGAGGCAGTGATGCAGGGCAGTTGTTCCTGCCTGTCTCTCAAATACTGAGTTCTTACCTTCACTCTTGTGCCTGGCTCTGGAGTCCCTGGCACCTGTCACCTCCTGGCTGGACACCTCCCTGGGGGTGGGACACACCTGCAGCAGCTGCTTTTGTCTTTGCCATCCACATCCCAGCTGCAGCAAAGGTGAGCCTGGATTGGCCATGCACTAAAAAAGAAGCTGGAGAGGTCAGGGTGAAAATCTGCTGCTTTTGGGCAGTGCAGGAGGAAGCCTGGGGCTGGGGTTGTGGGGCTCTGCCTCTTCTCTCCACTCCCATCCTCATTCCTTCTGTTTTCTGCATCCA
Source organism: Luscinia megarhynchos (assembly GCA_034336665.1). Taxonomy (NCBI): domain Eukaryota; kingdom Metazoa; phylum Chordata; class Aves; order Passeriformes; family Muscicapidae; genus Luscinia; species Luscinia megarhynchos. Next base: position 58,982,752 of record CM067568.1, read on the forward strand.
AGGGAGGGCAGCAGAGCTGGGGAAGGCTCTGGGGCACAAGTCCTGTGGGGAGTGAGGTGGAGTCCCCATCCCTGGAGGGAGTTAAAAGCTGTGTGGATGTGGCACTTGGGGACATGGGGAGAGGGTTGGACTCAGTGATTTTAAAGGGCTTTTCCAACTTAAATGATTCCAAGATTCTAAACCAAGACTCTGAGCTGGGACCACTCTCTCCTTGAGGAGGTCAGGCTGCATGTCCAGATCCTCTTGGAGAGAAGCAGAAATAAATCTTGACTTCAGTGGAAGGAAAACACTGCTCCTCATTTTAATTTTACGTGGGATTTAACTGCCTGGGATGGGATTGCCCAGGCTGAAGACATGAGCTGTCCTCAGATTGCAAATCCCTGCAGATCCCAGCCCAGCCCTGGGAATTTCCATCCCACACTCTGTGGGATCAGCAGTGATGATCCAGGTGTCACCTGGAGCTCAGCTCCTCCTGTCCCAGCACAGATGGAATGAGGGATGCAGATTCAGAACCAAAAATCACACGCTGAGACTTTATCCCAGGGCTGGGAAACACTGCAAGGGCTCCTCAGTTTGTGCCCAGGGGATGCCAGAGCCAAGACAGGGATGAGCAGAGAGGATTTTCCCTTGGCTCACTTGGCCAGGGCTCTGTGTTGGCTGCCAGAGGAACTTTTGGGGGGAGGTTGGGACACTGGGAATGTGTCCATGGGAATTCCTGCAGCCCACAGCACTTGGGGAAGTATCCAGGGAGTTGCTGTAGGACCAAGATCTGTTTGCATTTGCAAAGTAAAATATTTGCTGTTTCAAGAGAAGCAGGAGGAATCCTTAATGTTTCCCAAGCCTTGCTGTGATGGCTTTCCTGAATCCCATTTTCCAGCTTTTTTTCCATCCTCTTCTTTTCCAGCAGTGCCCAACACCCTTCCCACCTCCTTTGTTCCTCTGGGGCCAAATCCAGAGGGGGACAAACAGGCTGAGAAGTCAGAAAATGCAAAGAAATGTCAGGATCTGGAGCAAAAATCTGATGAGGAGAGGCTGAGGGAGCTGGGAAGGGGCTGGAGAATTCCTGAGGGAGCTGGGCAGGGGCTCAGCCTGGGGAAAAGGAGGCTCAGGGGGGCCCTTGTGGCTCTGCACAACTCCCTGACAGGAGGGGACAGCTGGGGGGATTTGGGATCTGCTCCAGGAACAGGGACAGGAGGAGAGGGAACCACAAGTTGTGCCAGGCTAAGTTTAAATTGGATATTTGGGAGAATTTCTTCATGGAAAGGGTAGTTGGGCATTGGAAAAAGCTTCCCAGAGGAGTGCTGGACTTTTATCCCTGGAGGGATTTTAGTGCTGTGTGGGTGTGACACTTGGGGACACAGGGGATTTCATGATTTAAAAGTCTTTTCCAGCCTAAGTGATCCTGTGATTGCCAGCAGCCTGTGCCTGCCCAGGATCCAGAGGTGATGCTGCCTCCTCCTGTGAGTTTATTTGGAGAAAAGCTTTCTGTCAGGTGGCTCTTGGCTTTGCACTGACTGCACTTAATGGAGCAAGGAGCAGCCCAGACACCCTGCTAATCAGAGGTAATGTGGGGCAGCAGGTTCTCCCAGGGGTTCCTGGAGCCCAGGGGGCAGGAGGTGACCTCTGAGTTATTTGCAGATGGAAATGGGCCCAGGGTCATCTCAGAGTGAGTGTAAATCATTTCAGCTTTTACTCCAGTGAAGTGGCAAGTTTAGATGAGATACAAAGAAAAAATAAAAATTCTTCCCTGTGAGGGTGGGGAGCCCTGGCACAGGTGCTCAGAGGAGCTGTGGCTGCTCCTGGATCCCTGAAGTGTCCAGGCTGGGACAGTGGAAGGGGATGGAATGAGGTGCTCTTTGAGGTTCACTTGAACCCAAACCCCCCCATGATTCTGTGGATGTACAAAAATACACAATCTGCTGTGTGGCACCATCTGCTCAGGCTCTCCACAGGCTCTGAAGCACCTCCACAAGCAGGCTGAGCTCTCATCTCCATCCACTGTGCACTCTGGAAATACCAAACCTTTCCCATTCTCTCACACCTTTTTCCTTCTCTTGGCCACTTGATGAATGAAGGATCCCCCTGGCTGGATCTTGCACCCAGCTGGGATGGGGGGAATTAACCCAGGGACTGATTCTTGTGTCTGCTCAAGGAAATCTCAGCAGTATCCACACCCAGTGAATCCCCTGCCACCACATCCCTAGCCTGGAAAAACAGGAGAATTAGGAAGCAAACACTGTGCCTGGTGTTAAATAAATTACTTGGGAGTGTGGAAAGGCTTTGCTGTTAATTAAGCAGGTTTCACAGGATGCTTTCCAAGATCTTGGTGGATCTTGGGTGGGGAAATGTTCTCAGGAGGATTTGGGGCTGCTCTGCACTGCTCATTCCTGCTCTTCTAAATAATCCAGCACACACAAGTTTTTTTGTCTTGGGGTGACTTTATCATAGAAAATATTTCTCCAAACCAGTTAAGGCAAAAACTACTTAAATCTGTTTCCTAAGGGAACCACATTCAAAGGTTTTCTTCCCAATTTGCCCTAAACCAAGACAGCTTTTAAAAGGGAAACTTTGATGTCACAAAATCCCAAAATGAGTTGGGGTGGAAGGATCATCTCATCCCACTGCCATGGCAGGGACACCTTCCACTATTCCAGGCTGTCCAGCCTGGCCTGGGACACTTCCAGGGATCCAGGGGCAGCCACAGCAAATCTGGGAATTCCATTCCAGGATCTCCCCACCCTCCCAGCCAGGAATTCCCAATTCCCAATATCCCATCTAAGTCTTTCCTTCTTTCTCCTCTTGCCATAACCTCTTCCCATTTGAGCACAAATTCCTTTTTGGAATCCTGCTGTGCACTTTCTAGCAATCCACCCCATAACCACTGGGAGATATTTCCCTTCCCTTTCCTGAACTTGGGAGGAGCTTTCAGCAGCCTTTAATTAACTCGTGTTACTCACACACATTCATTTAGTTCAGAGTGCCTTCAAATTGCATTGCTCTTCCCAGCTGTATGAGAGAATAATTAAAGAAAAACTTGGCTGAAGCATAACAGCTCTCAAAGCTGCTCTTCTGTCAGCCTTGTTCCTTGTTTTGTGTTTGTTCTTGGGAGCAGGCATTTTACCTGTTAAATTGGCTTATAAATAAACCAGCTCATTCCCTGTCCATTCAGCTTTGTCCTGCTGGGATGAATTGGATAAATTTCTATTTAGAGCAAGCACATAAGGCAGAGAGAGCTGGGGGTATAAAATCTCTGGTGATGTCCTGGAAGGAGAGGCAGAGGCTGGTGTGGAATTCCTGTGAGGAGTAAAAGCTCTCAGGGTGAGTGTCTCCCATCCCCATGGACAATCCAGGGAGAGAGGGGATAGTTTGGGGTCTGAGACCACCACTGAGGGGTGGCTGAGCTGGTCATGAATAGGAAATGGGCTCAGCTCTTCAGCAGGGAGACAGAAATGAATAGAAATGAGGCCCAGTGGCACCTCCCTGATTAATGCAGGAAGGAGAGCAGGGCTGAGAACAGCAGGTCAGAGAATTCACCTTTCCTGTTGAAAGGAAAATGTTGTTTGCAGTCTGAACCAGCTGCTGTTTTGCCTTCAGAATTAGGTGCAGCTTGGGGGACAGCCTGACCTGGAGGTGGCTGGAAAAGCTCAGCAGAGGCTCTGATCAGTGCAAAAAACACAAAACCCAAGCTCAGTTTGAGATTTTCTTGAGCAGCAGGAGAGGGCACAGGGGTGGCTGGGAGGGTGATGCCAACCTCAAACACCCTGGGCACAGCATGGGCTGGGGTTGGGGCCACGTTTTTGTATTTAATTAGCCATTAAATTCCCCTTGTCACAGAAATAGAGGGGTGTTAATAGGAGCCTGCTCAGTCCTGCAGCAGCAGAAATTGCCCTGGGAGGGATCTGGCAGTTGAGGGATTTCCCATCAGTGTTAATTAATTACCCTTTCCCCTTTACTAACCTTATAGGAGTTGATGGATTAAAATAAAAAAAAAAAAAAAAGCTGGGAATTGGATGCTAATAAGGCATGCATGGATGTTGCCTGGAGTGCTGAGAGCCATTCCCAGGGTGGGATGCACAGCTGGCATGGAGGGAGCACAGCTCCGTGGAAGCAGATGCAGCAGCACAGAGCCACTGGAGTGGAAGATCACATTTGTGACTTCCAATGCCTCCTGGAAATCCCAGGAGATCTCCTGTGGCCATCCCAGCCTGGCTGCTCCACACTGGGGCTGCTGATTCCTGCTTGTGTAAAATCAAAATACCTGGGAAATATCAGTGAAATTATTTTTAATTTAATCACCAACCCTGAAAATGTGGAGCATCTTTCAACTAGTGATTTTTTTTTTGTTTTTCTTTTTGGATTTTGGAGCCTTGCACTAAATTCTGCCTTTTTTTTCCCTTGCTCCTGGCCTGGATTTGCATGGTCAGTTCTGTCTTGCTGCTGTTCCCTGTGGCAGGGCTGTGATGTGTGTGAATTAATGGTGGGTTGTGGCCTTGCCTTCAGCTCCAGGGTGCACAGAGCATCCCTGGCATCATTCCTGCCAGCCTGTGCTGGAGCTGCAGCTCTGGGGCATTTCTCTGGTGAAATCCCTCTGTTTTCCCAGATAACCCTTGAGTCAAGATGTGTTCATTCACTGCTGCTGCTAACTCCATCATTTTTCTTTCCCTGCTGCCTTTGCCTGGCAGTGTTCCAGGCCAGGCTGGTGGGGCTTGGAGCCTGGGGCAGGGGAAGGTGTCCTGCCTTCACTCAGAGCCAGGATTAAAAACACAAAGGACACAAATTTCTTGTATTTGGATTTGGTTGTTTATTAAATCTTATTTAAAGTACAGAGAGTTCTGCAACACTTCCAGCCACCAGCTAAAAGTGAGCAAAATGGAGATCAACTTAGCCAGTTACAAGGTCTTTTAAAGCTAAACAGTCCAATAAAGAGCTAACACCTTTATTATTTATTCTTTTGACTTAATAATCAAACACCTGTGACCCAGTGCAGAATTAACTGTCCAACCAAAAATTACAGCCTGAAATAATGAAGAAGAAGGAAGAAGAAAACAGAAAGAGACAATACTCAAAAGCCTTCATCTTGTCCCATATCTGTTATTATATTCTAAAAACCCCAAATTCCAAACCCTTCACCATGTGACTCACACACCTCTGTTTAACTACACATCCATGATTTTAACTCCATCACCCAAATCTGGAAGCTTCTCCAAGGCCTCAGGTCAAAAGCAGTGTTCTCCAGGGGGTGACAGCTCCTGACAGCACAGAAAACTCAAAATCCCAGATTTCTGGGATTTAAAATCCCAAACCATGCTGGGGTTCTGTGGTTCTCTGACCTGGGGGTTTGCTGTGCCTGTGGGATTCCTGCTTGGGAAGGACCTTTCTGTCTGCAAAGACAAACTCAGAGGTTTGATTTTTATCCTGCTCCCAAAGCAGCTTTCTCTGATTCTGTGTCATGATCTCTCTGTCAGAGGATGTAAAGCTGGAGGGGGGTTGTGTCAAGCTCTGAAATGCATTATTCCTAACGAGGCACATTTATTGATTTGGAGACTCTGCTCTGGGGGCAGAGCCTCTGTTCCCTTCCTGGCAGGGCTGTTTCCCCCAGGATCCAGGCTGGAGCAGGGGAGGAGTGGGAAGATGCTGCCAGGTGCAGCCCTGGCTGTTTATTCTTCAGCAGGGGAGGGAATTTTGGCAGCATTTCCCTGAGGATGCTGCAAAGGGAAGGGGTGGGCTGGAGATCAGCTCTCCCTGCCAAGGATTTGCTTCATCCTCCTGAGCAAATAATTGCACAAACCCCTGTCTGTCCTCTGCTAGGAAATGTGTGTTTAGCACCAGTGCCCTTCCTCCAGCCCAGCAACAATTGTGATGGGAATTCACAATGGGACACGTGGAGAGGAGCTGGGAATTTCCAAAAACGAGCGGAGGAGCTGGGTGAAATCCCATCAAGGACACGATGGGAGCATCAGCCTCCCTCCCTGGGAAGCACTTCCATCCCTGCTCAGACTCAGAGTGAAGTCACAGAGATTTGAGGGCATGACTTCAGTGCTTGCTCAGGGTGGGACATGTGGGCTGCTGAACTGGGGAGGTGCTGGGGTGTCCCTTGGCTCCTGTGCCACCATTCCCTGGGAGCACAGCCCTCATTTTTGGATGTTTGGGCAGGGTACAGGGCAGAAGTGTCAAACAAGCTTCACCTTCCATGGCCAAGCCCTGCTGTGGTTGTCCTGCTTGCTGCTCCTTTGTAGCTCAGCTCCCTTTCCTGTGCCACTGCTGCTGCCCAGGCAGCTCCCCGTGGGCTGTCCCCCCCCAGCAGCAGTGGTGGCTCTGTCAGGCTGTCACACCAAGCCCACACAGCCCAGGCTGTGCTGGATCCATCCTGCACCAGCTCCTCTCCCATCTGACATTTTCTCCCCAGGAAATGAGGAGCTCAGAGGGCATTTTGCTGCCCACACCTTGGTGAATCAGAGCCAGAGCTTAGGCACAGTTTCTCACCTCTGAGATGATTTCTCACCTCCCCCGGAGCACAGCAGTTAAAATTTGTGAATATAGGAATTTTTTATGTAATTTTTTTTAAGCTGTTGCCCTCTAGCAGTGGATGCTGCACCTTCCCCCTGCCCTGCTAAGGCCAGATGACAGATGGAGGGGCAGGGAGGTCATTTTTTGGGGCTGGAGCCTTGCTGTGCTCCTGGAGCTGTGGCCAGATGAGCCAGCACTGACCCATCTGTGCCTTGGGCTCTGCATTGATTTCCTGCCGAGGTGCCAGGCTGTCAGATGGGGAAGGACAGGCCCCAGGCAGCTCCAGGCAGGATCTTCCGTCCATCCCTGGCTGGCAGGTGCTTTGCCCAGCTCTCTGCCAAGTGCTGGTGCAGCAGGTTTCTGGCTCCTGTGCCTTGCTGTGCTACCCCAGATGTGGCTGGTTGGCCTGGGATGGGATTCCTGGATGAGCTGGGAGTGCTGGGAAGGTGCCAGAGGGAAAAAGGAGGCTCTGGGGCTCTGCACAAGTCCCTGACAGGAGGGGACAGCTGGGGGGGAACAGCCTCAGGCTGGAATTTCCCCATGGAAAGGGAGCTCAGGGATTGGCAGTGCCCAGGGAGGGTTGGATTCCCCATCCCTGTTCAGGAATTCCTGGAGGTGGCACTCACTGGGATGGGGCAAGGAGGGCACAGCTGGGGCTCCGTGGGAAATCTTCCCAACCCCAGGGATTCAGGATGTCCCCTGTCAGGGGAAAATAAGTGAGATCCTGCCCACTCTCAGCATTCTCCATCCCCACCTCACCTGGAGAGGCTTCAGGGACAAAAAATATTTTGTTCAGTTTGTTCCAAACTGGGTTGGGCAAGGCTTGGAGCAAGCTGGTCTAGTGAGAGGTGGCTCAAACACGAGCTGTGAGCTCCTTGGCTGTGGGGAGTTTTTCAGCCCAGGGGAAAGCAGGATGCTTTGGGATTCCTGGGATCTCTGCAGCTTGGCAGAGGCAGTGATGGGTGATGCTGCACAGGGTCCTTAGTGGCAATTAGCACAGATTGCCTTCCAGGGACCTGTGCCCTCAGCTCAGCTGCTGATGCTCCCACAGGAAAGTCAGGGGATGATTTATGGTTTGTGGGGTGGGATAAAAGCCCTTCCTGCCTCGTGGCTGGGATTTGTTACTCATGAATCACATCAGGTCCAGAATTTTGGGTTTCACAACCCTGACAGTGACCCCAGGAGGGAGGGACAGAATTTGTGATGGTTTTATGCTACAAGGGGATTGGTTCAATCTAGATTTAAGGAAGAATTTATTTATTGTGAGGGTGCTGAGGCATTGGTGCAGAGGAGCTGTGGCTGCCCCATCTCTGGAAATGTTGGCCAGGTTGGACAGGGCTTGGAGCAAATTGGGACAGTGGAAGGTGTCCCTGCCCTGGCAGGAGTGGGATGAAATGAGTTTTAAGGATTCCTTCCAACCCAAACCATTCTAGGATTTATTCAGAATTAACATCAGGCTCAGTTCCCTCAGTGAATGTGTTACAAACAAGAAAATAAATGTAATTTAAAACAAAACCCACCAGTGGGGTTTGTGTTTATGCAGTCCCTTCCTGAAGAGATCACATCCCAGCAGGGCTCCTGAACCCAGGAAAAATCCAATTTCCTTGCCCCCAAATACAGCTGATTTAAATGAAATATAACAAAGTTGATGGGGGAAGCAGCATCACCTGATTAAAATTAAATATAACAAGTTTTATGGGGCCAGCAGCATCACCTGGTGAGAGCAGGTGCTGCATGTGGAGTTCAGGGGGGGCTCTGCTGATTTAGCCTGATTCCAACTCCACTATCAAACATTCACAAGGGTTCAAAGCAGAGTTTGTGCCTAATCTCCATCTCTGGGAAAAGCTTTTAACCTTGGTAGAACTTATGAAATCAATCATTATTTTATTGCAGCCATTTGATTTAAACAGCTTACATGGTTTGGGCTCTCCAAGTTGATTTGCAGCTTGAAGGAGCCAGGAGATCTCTGAGTACAAAAATGTCACAAGTGTGTGTCCAGTGTGGGATTTAAGGCCTGATTCTGCCTCCTTCACTTCTCCTGGATGTCAGGAATATCTGTGGCAACTTGAAGTGATTGATTCCTTCAGCATGAGCTTGGTGGAGTTGGAACATTTCTGTGCAGTTTGGAGGTAATTTATATAACACTTTATGTAACAACTTGCTGCCTTCACCACTCTGAATGTGCAAAAATGCATCAGCCAAGCTCTTCCTTCAGGGAGAATATTTTAAAGGCAGGTGGTCTTGGTGGCTGAGCAGCTCTGCAGCAAAAATAGGTGTTTATTCTGAGGCAGGGGTGAGGTAGAGATGATTATTTTTGATGCCTGTGTTCCTGTTATGGTCTGTAGTTAAATAAATGAGACATCCCTGGCCCTAGATGGGATGTGGAGATAATCCAAGGGTTTAACCCCTCTGCTCTGGGAGAGCTGGGGGTGCTCACCTGGAGAGGAGAAGGATCCAGGGAGAGCTCAGAGCCTGCAGGAGAGCTGGAGAGGGGCTGGGACAAGGGGTGGAGGACACAGGGAATGGCTTTGTAACTGGGAAAAGGGGGATTCAGATGGGATATTTTGGGGATTGTGGGGAGTGCTGGGCTGGGATTCCCAGATTTGCTGTGGCTGCTCTGATCCCTGGCAGTGCCCAAGGCCACCTGAGGGCACTCAGGTCCCTCCCTGGTGCCTTCTCCACGTTGGTGACAGCTCAGAGCCCGTGGAGAGGCTGGCTCCTGGTGCTGCTCCATGTCCAGGGAATGTTTTTTGTTGTTTTGTTTTGCTGGGAGCCCTTTCCCTGGAGAGAAAGATGGGAAGGACAGGCCTGGGCAAGCTTTGCTCAATGAGCTGCTTTTCCTTTCTGTTTTCCAAACTTTAAGTTTAAATGGAAACATCTTTAAATGAAGCAAAGCCTTCAAGGGAAAGGGGCAGGCACTGGCATTTCTATGGAAAATCCAAGGGGAAAAAAAGGAAAAATCCACTGGAGAAAACCCTAAAATGTGAAGTTTGGGCTATATTAGAACCCCTGGCTCTCTGTGACAGAAATTTTGGTTTTGACTCCATCATGAGGAGGTGCCAGGCCTCCAAGGCTGGGTGGGACTCACAGGACAAGGGACATCCATGGGACAATCCCAGGCCTGTCCTGTGCCTCTGGATTGTCCCTCCAGTGGGTCATGGCAGGGACACTCAGGCTGACCACCTGGCAGCTAATTAAAAATCAGGGCTAATGAGCTCACTGGGCTAATCCTGCTGGGCATGCAGCTCTGGGGACATCCCACAGATGGGACAGGAGGAACAGCCTCAAGTTGCACCAGGAGAGGTTTAGGCTAGATATTAGGAGAATTTTTTTTCCCCAAAAGGGTTTTTCTGTCACAGCACAGCTGCTCAGGGCAGTGCTGGAGTCCCCATGGCTGGAGGGGTTTAAAATCCATGTGGATGTGGCACTTTGGGGACATGGTGGCCTTGGCATCCTCAGCCCCATGTTGGTTTAGTCCTGATCTGACTCCTTTCCTCCTTTGCCTGTTTTTAATTTTTTAATTTTCTTTTTTTTTTTTTTTCTTGAAAGCACTTTCCCCTAAAACCCCTCCCAAAAAAAAAAAAAACCAAAAACCAAACCTATTACTGAAGTAAATGTGAATTATCCCCCTGCTGCCATCCCCTGGCATTTCCTGGATTCTTCACTTCCCCATCAGTAATCATGAGTGGCTCAGGGATGTATTTCTCTGCTCCAGCTGTGGGGACAGAACCCCCTCACTCCTCCTTCTCTCTAGAAACACTGACAAGTTCTTCATTACCTCCTAATCAGCCTGACATCCCTTCTTATTAAAGATTAATTTTTTTAAAGGCAGTCATTATCTCAGCTCTTCCAAGGATTATTGATTTATTCTTTTTTTTTCCCTTTTTTATTAATGGATCTACAACCTTCTCATAATCCATCCAGTGCAGTGATTCCCCTTCCTCTCACCCTCCTTTCCCTACACCACTCCCAGTCCCCTCCTTCAGTGCTTTTATCACTCAGTGCCTCTTTCTGGGGTTTATTTTCCTTGGGAATATCAATATGGGCTCCCAGGAGGCCACTTCCAAATGTCTGAGCTTGAGGGAGTGGGATTTCCAAAGAGAGTTTGGGTTTGTTTTCCTGTGGCCACTTCCAGAGGAGGAAAAGGAGCCTGTGAAATTCCTGCTGTGCTCTGTCTCAGGTGGGATTTCTGTTTATTCTCAGTCTGGGAAGGAGGTGCTTTCCCATCTCTGTAAATCCAGCTCTCTCCATGGTTTGGAGTCTCTGTAATCCAGGCTGGTTTTTTTGGGTATCTGCAGCACCTGGTTGCTCCATTTTGGGATGACATTTTGGGATTAATCCCAAATTTAGCCCTTTCCAGCCTGGGAGGTTTGCATCCAGCTGTGGGAACTCAGAGCCCAGTGCCTGGAGGGAGGAGTTAACCAGAAGAAAAGCTGAATTCCTGTGTTTTCCTGCATGTGAGGGGAGATCTGAGCTTCCAGGTGTGTTTCCTGGCAGCATCCCCCAGCCTGGCTGTGGTGAGTGGAGCATTCCCAGTATCCATGGTGATGGCAGGGGTTTTCAGTGCTGCTGCTTTGAGGGGAGTGTGAAATGCTGCTCCTGCACCTTCCCTTTGGTCTCTTGCAGGCAGCTCCCAGGAGCTGTGGGTAGCCCACAGGGTTGGCAGTGGCCCTGCTCTGCTTTGTCCCCTCAGTGAAACCACAGAGGGTGACAAGGTGGGAACAGCTCTGCTCAGGAAAAAAATGTTCCTGGCAGGCAAAACATCTTTTTTTTTCTTTTTTTTTTCACAGCTTTGGTCATAAAAAACTTCAGATTAGGAGGGTCCAGCCTTTTGCCCAGTGAAGAAGAGTTTTCCAGAGAAAGGAGAAGTTGTTTTTTTTTCTGCCCAGGAGAGTTTTCCAGAGTGATTTGGGTTGGAAGGGACTCAAATCCCATCCATGCCATGGCAGGGACACTTTCCACTGTCCCAGTTTGTTCCATCCTGGCCTTGGACACTTCCAGGGATCCAGGGGCAGCCACAGCTTCTCTGGGAATTCCTTCCCAGCATCCCATCCATCCCTGCCCTGTGTCCTGGCAGCTCCCCACATCTTCCAGGCTGCCTGGAATCTTCCAGAGGCTGCTGGCTGAAAACACAAATAATCCAAAGTGATGCTCCCCAGGGAGCATTTCCCATCCTGTTGGAGGGGGAAGCAATGAAGCAGAAGGACCAGGTGATCCGTATTTTCCTCCTCTTCCTGCTGCTGTGTGAATCCAGCAATCTCCCTAAAAGCAGAAAGCACAAAGTGCATGATAATTAGCTGAGGTCCTGATGCTGAGCAGGTGGAGAAGTCAGCTGGGCAGAGCTGCTGTTTCCTGGAGATGTGAGCTCAGGGAGTGCTCAGGTCCCTGAAATGTGTTTTGCTGATGGCTCTGGGTACCCAGAACACCTCAGGAGGTTTAATGTCAGGCTTTAAAGCACTGGCCAGGAGCAGTGCTGAGAGAAACAGCAAAGAGAATGTTTTCAGAGAAGCCCCATCCTCCTAAAAACGTGCCAGACAGGCAGAGGGAGGGGTTTGCTGTGTTGCCTGCAGTGGTGGGTTTTCCTGAAGAGGTGATGCTGGTGGTGTGCAGGGATTTGTTTGGTCAAGGTGATGGAAGGGCTCAAAGGAGAGCACAGGAACCTCCCCAGAAAGGTGCTGGGAGCTGTCCTGAGTATTGGGAAGATTCCTGCCAGCCCAGCCTCGCTGGAGTGTGGGGGTTGGGTTGTGGGACAGACTCAGGAGCTCTCTATTTTCTGTTCTTCAGGGTTGTATTTTATTATAAGGTGTGGGTGTAAGAGAGAGCTTAGAGAGAGAGGTTAGAGATCAGAGGTAAGAGAAGGCAAGAGGCAAGACAGGAGACAAGAGGCAAGAGAGAGATTTTCCATTTACAACACAATAAGTATTCTTCAATTATGAATATTCCAATTTCCAATAACCAATCTAATACAATATACTAATTTCCTCATATTTTCATGCAACCTATAGGAATCACTAAATTCCCATGTTTTATGGCTTTCTTATCTGTAACCCTTATCTTCAGACCTTTCCTGCCAGGCTTGGGGCAGGATGTCTGTTGGTTCTTTGCTATTTGTGGCATTTGGTATCATCTAAACAAAGGAAGAGGCCTCAAACCTTCACATAACTATTTTCAGTGTCTATGTCAAACACTGCCAACGTTTCTATTTCATCTGTTGTTCCAGAACTCCTTGCTAGGCACTCATAAGAATTTTGATATTCTCTCCCCAACACTGGAGGATGGTGGAGTGTGAGGCACCCAGGGATTGGGGGGTGGAGAGAGGCTGGAAAATGAGACCTGAGGGAAAAGCAGCAGGCTGGGCATGCACTGAGAGGAGAGAGGAGGCTGCAGGGGGGGTTGGGGGGTGTTCAGGGCTCAGGCAGGCTGGTGCAGGCTTTGTGTTTCTATGGGTGCAGCAAGAAGTTCAGCACTTCAACCCCAGCAGTGGAAATGTGGTTGAATTTACCCTTTTGCCACTTGGGATTGGGAATGCTGGCTCTGGGCCTGGATGAGTGCTGATGACCCCAAACACCATCTCCTTCAGCAGGGGTGAGCCAGCATCCCATCAGGAATGGGAGAGATGGCCTGAGGCTGGTTTAGATTTGAGCCAAGGATGGAAATGATAAATGCAGGCTGGAGTCATAAAATCCTGGGATGGTTTGGGCTGGAAGTGACCTTAAAAGTGAAGAACTCCCACCCCTTCCATGCTGGTGCTGTTTCACTTCACACCCCAGGCTGCTTTTCACAGTGGCTCATGGCTCTGAGAAGCACCCAGAGAAATATACACAGAAATCCACATTTTGTACTTCTGCAGCCCAAAAGAACACACACAGAAATCCACATTTTGTACTTCTGCAGCCCAAAGGAACACACACAGAAATCCACATTTTGTACTTCTGCAGCCCAAAGGAACACACACAGAAATCCACATTTTGTACTTCTGTAGCCCAGAGGACTATACACACAGAAATCCACATTTTGTACTTCTGCAGCCCAAAGGAACACACACAGAAATCCACATTTTGTACTTTTATAGGGCTTTGGATGAGTCCAGGGTAAGATTTTTGTTTGGCTTTTGTTTGGCTCCTTCCCTTGGGAAAGGCAGACAGGTTTTGGGGTACAGCAGCCCATCCCTGGAGGCTGCAGCACTGATTGATCAGGAAATTCCAGGAGATGGGTGCAAAGCCCCTTGGTGGGGGTGCTGCAGGATATTTGTGCTGCCTCCTGTCCAAGAATGAGAATGGGAATGAGATGCCATCTCCCATCTGTGCCTTTCAAACCTCCCTGCAGCTAAATCCACGAGTAAATTGGGGAAAATCCCAGTTCTGGGCAGCAGCCAAGGTGACAGAGGGCAGTGACATGAGGAGCTGCTGCTCAGGGGTGGTGGAGAGCCATGGTTTGGGTGGCAGGGACATCCTGGTGACAGCCAGGACATCAGGAGGGAGTCAGGCTGGAAGGAATCTTAAATCCCATCCCACTGCCCCAGGCTGCTCCAGCCTGGCCTTGGGCACTGCCAGGGATCCAGGGGCAGCCACAGCAAATCTGGGAATTCCATCCCACGGTCTCACCACCCTCACAGGGAAGAATTCCTTCCATATATCAGACCTAAATCTCTCCTTTTCCAGCTTGAATGCATTCCCTGTGTCCTGTCCCTCCATCCCTTGTCCCCAGTCCCTCTCCTGGAGCCTCTGTAGGTCCTGGAAGGGGCTCTGAGCTCTGCCTGGATCCTTCCCCAGCTCTCCCAGCTTCATGGACACCTCACAGCCACTCACAGCCTGGGATGTGTTTCCTTATTGCCTGCTCAGAGCTGCAGAATCCAATACAATTTGCATTTCTAGGCAATTAAATGTCAAAGCAAAGTCAAGATGCTGTCAAGGCTGTGTCTGCCTGAGCCTGTTCCAGCACCCAGATGTTAATTAAAGGCTGTAGGACAAGACAAAGGGATGGTCAGTGCACTGCAGGGAGAGGAATTACCCCACAGGGCTCTCAGCCCTGGGTTAGAGCCAGGACTGGGGGGAAAAAAATAAAAATCATTGTTTATGCAGTTAATCAGGTTTAAATTTAACTCCAAACAATGTAATCAGATTGAAAGACTTAATGCAATAATGGGATGGGAGAGCTGAAGTGTGAGCAAGCACTGGAGTGGGAGGCACTGATGGGGTTGGAGGCAGATGGGGCAGAATTTTGGGCAGAAAGCTGCAGAAGGAGCAGTGTGCACAGGCCTGGCTGCTGGGCAGTGCCTGGATGGAGGTGCAGAGGATGCTTGGTGCTCACATGCAGTGCTGAGCACACCTGTGCATTCCTTGTTGCATGTTAAGGCTGTGAAAAAAATAATGCAACAGAGTTCCTCGTGTAATGGAGGAGCAAAAAGAGCTTTATTTAAAGAAACACTGCACATATGAAAAGGGTAGTTTGTGCAAAACAAAATAGAAGACTCATTGGTCAAAGAAGGCAGCACCTCTCTCAAAACATCCTTTTACAAAACCTGCAGGTGTTTAATCATTGTTATAATTTCTTGTCCTTGTGCAGCCTGAGAAACCCAAGGCTGCTTTTTCCCTGGTTCCCAGCAGTATCCAACAGCATTCCTGTGCTAATTCTACCCCAAAAACTGGCTGTGCCCCTTCCCTGACAGCTTCATGGCCTTGTTTTGTCCACAGCACCTTTATTCTGTATCACTTTTAATCTTCTTTTTCTCTTCTGCCAGAGTCAGGATTAAAAGCAAGACAGAATTTCATGTTGGGGCTCAGATGTTTATTAATTCTTATCTGTGTTACAGCATTTGGAGCTAACAAGCTAAAAATGGCAAAAACGATGATTAATTTCTCACATCATGAAGTTTTTTAAGGCTTAATTGTCCAATTAAGAACTAACACTTAAATTATTTTTACTTTTGACCCAATGACCAAACACCTGTGACCCACAGTGCAGCATTTGCTATCCAATTAAAAAGTGCTACCTAAACCCAAGAAGAAGGTGAAAAAGACAGAATACACATTTCTGGCCAGACACCAGCACAGAACCAGCCCTGAACAAGCAGCCAGGAGAGATGCAGGAGGTGGAATATTGACCTGGAGCTCCTCACTGTGCACAACAAACATCAGGAGTAATATTGCTCATTAGTGCCAGGTCATCAGGCAGTGGATCCAGGTATAAGCAGCCTCAGGAGGCAGAGTTCAGCTTGTGGAGGAGCTCAGAAGGAATTGGCTCATCCAGGAAGATCTCCCCTATCTCATAAAGAGCATTCCTGTTGTTCTTAAGAAGCAGCAAATTCATTGCAGGGCCTTAATTAGAGAGAAAGGCCATTATGGAGCCAGAGCTGTATTTCCTGAGCAGGCTGCTTAGCAGCTAATCCCCCCCCCAGCTGATCCCTGCTCCTTGGGGCATTTCCCTTCTCTCCTGAGCCTCAGAGCCCTGGATTCCCCTCACCACCCTGCAGCAGACATAAGGGAATAGGAATTAAATGGTATTTAATAGGTATTAAAGCCTCAGCTGCTGTCCTGAGCTCCAGGGTCAGCTCCAAGCCTTCCCTTTGTTCTCTGAGGTGCAGAGCTCACATCTCCCTCCAGGTCACCTTCCCAGGGTCCTGTGGCCACCCCTGGCTCAGGTGGCCACTGGGCCAGTGGAGTGGCTCACACAGAGCATCCCAGGCTGTCATTTCCAGGGCACAGCAGAGGAGCTGCCTCTGCAGGAGATTTGGAATCAAGTAAGGGGCAGTGCAGGAGGCTGAACAAGAAAATTGGATCAGGAGGGTGTGGAGATGCTGGAGAGATTCCAGAGAGGCCATGGGGCTGCTCCAGGGCTGTTCACCTGGAGAGGAGAAGGATCCAGGGAGAGCTCAGAGCCTAAAGGGGCTCCAGGAGAGCTGGAGAGGGACTGGGGACAAGGGATGGAGGGACAGGACACAGGGAATGGCTTCACTGCCAGAGGGAAGAGATGGGTGGGAGATTGGGAATTGGGAATTCCTGGCTGGGAGGGTGGGGAGGGACTGGAACAGAATTCCCAGAGCAGCTGTGGCTGCCCCTGGATCCCTGGCAGTGTCCCAGGCCAGGCTGGACAGGGCTTGGAGCACCTGGGACAGTGGGAGGTGTCTCTGCCCATGGCAAGGGTTGGAACAAGATGGATTTCAAGGTCCCTTCCAATCCCAACCATTCCATCACTCTCTGATATTTAACTCCTCTCAGCCCTGCAGGATCCCAGGGCACAAGCACCAGCCCTTAGCAAAATTGGGGTTCCTTCTGCCAGAGCTCAGATCCCCAAAAAAGCCAGACTCAGCAAGGATTTGGAATTTTGTCCTGATTTTCCACCCTGATGTGTGCAGGGCTGCAGCACTTCCTCTCAGGGACACAACCAGATGTGTCACAACATTTATCACACAAACTCCTGAAACACAGAGATCACCTCATCACCAACTCACTCAGCAAATATTTGTAGTTTTTAATTTCTGTCCTCACCTCATTTGCCCCTCTCTGTAGCTGGGGGAGAGCAGCAGCTCCTGAGTTTTTCTCAGCATCCCTGTGTAGATCCTGCAGCTCTGTGCTGTCAAAGGGACCCATGTCAGGTGTTGGCAGGGAAAATCTAAGATCATTTTCTGTTCATCTTTAATGAAGCAAGCCAGGAGTTAATTGGACAAAATCAAAGGGCTGTGGCAAGGTGCTTACACTTCTTCTCCCTAAAAATCAAAGCAAAGATCCTGTATCAAAGCAAGGACAGAGAATCTTTAATGCATCCTCACAGTCAGGAGCAGCCCAGGACATCCCATAACTCTGGGATTTGCTCAGTCCAGGAAAATCACGTGAGTGATCCACATGAGTGTCCCTGAGGGTAAAACTGGCTTCAGCCAGCCTGGACTTGCTGATCTTGGAGGTCTCTGTATTGATTTTAGGATTCACCAGGTTGCCAGGAATGATCCTGGAGCTGCCTTTTTCCAGGGGGATGAGCTAAGCCAAGGCTGATCCCACTGGGGTGTGCAAGGTCTCTGCAGCTCTGGTGGAATCTGGTGACTCCAGCTGGTGTCTCCATGATTTTGGAAGGCTCTTACCTCTCAGACCACTTCTTCTGCTGGAGAAGTTCTGCATTTGCCCCTGGAAGAAATGGGATCAAAGAGCAGGGATGCTGGAATTTGGGGGTTCTGCTCACCCAGGTTTCTCCCAAATGCTGCTGAGGAATCCCTGCAGAGCACCAGCTCTGGCCTGGCAGCCAGGGAATGGCAGGTTCAAGTGGGCAGAAGGATTCCCAGCAGGAATAAATGCTTTGCTGTTCCATTTCAGTGTGTGACCTGTCCCTGCAGCATCCCAGGCTTTCCAGCCAGGCCCTGTTCCACATGGCTCCCAACAGGAGGTCTGGAGGCCAGGCTTGTTCTTTCACAGCTCTGACAGAACTATTATGTGCCTTAGAATCCATGCCAAGAGAAGAATTGCTGGGTTTTACCCTAAATCTCCTGCTTCTAACAGCATCCCCAAATAATTTTTACAACATTATAAATCTCCTTTCAGGGAAGACCCCCACACCTGGGGGCTGATCAGGGTGTACAGATGGATGACAGACACTGCACTGCTGCAGGATTGTCACCATGACCAGGCTGAACAAAGCCCTAAATCCAGCAGGAATCCAGCAAGGCTGGGAGCAGTGCTCTGCCCAGGGCCAGGGGATCCCACATGGGAGCCACTGAAAGGCTTTTAGTAAGGTCATGCTTGAAAAGAATCTGTCCTTGTTTTATTTCCAGGCTGGAGCTTTTGAATCAGTTCTGCTGCTGAGGGAATACAGAGCCCTTGTGTGTGGCTGAACAAAGCCAGGCTGGGGCCATCTGTGCACCCAGGGACAGCCCTTGGGGGCTGGGGGCTTCAGCTCTGCCTCTTTGGGGCACCTTAAAGAAGAAAAAAGTCCTACAGGTACGGGGTGGAGCCCAGAAATGGTTTAGCCACATGTGGAAGGGGTTGGCTGGGCATCCCAGTGCCATCCAGGCTCCTGGGGGACAGGTCCAGGACACCAGGACAGGTCCTTGCAGGGTCCCAGGACACCAAGACAGGTCCCTGAGGGGTCCCAGGACACAAGGACAGGTTCCCTGAAGGGTCCCAGGACACAAGGACACATCCCTGCAGGGTCCCAGGACAGAAGGACAGGTCCCTGAGGGGTCCCAGGACACAAGGACAGGTCTCTGAGGGGTCCCAGGACACAAGGACAGGTCCCTGCAGGATCCCAGGACACCAGGACAGGTCCCTGAAGGGTCCCAGGACACAAGGACAGGTCCCTGAGGGGTCCCAGGACACAAGGACAGGTCTCTGAGGGGTCCCAGGACACCAGGACAGGTCCCTGAAGGGTTACAGGACACCAGGACAGGTCCCTGCAGGGTCCCAGGACATGGCACTGTCTGACCCCTCAAAGCCCAGGCTGCAGCTCCAGGTTTCTTTCCAGAGGCAGCCTTGAATCCAAAAGTCAGGCACTCCTGACTGGAGCCAAAAGCCAATTAGCAGCAGTTTAGCTTCATCAACTTCCTGACTGAAGTCAAGTTTTAATTAAACATCCCATTTTAATCAGTCAGGCATCACATACAGAGGGCAGGCCTCAAGATTCAAAGGCTGCAGGTCCTGTGCTTTAATTAAAAGAGAGACTTGCATGAGTTCAGCTGCAGCATCTGTGGCAGCTCCTGGTGCTCTGGAGGAGCAGAGCAGCTGGGAGCAGCTCCTCTCCCTGCCATTTATTCCTCCCCTCCTGTATTCCACGTGGGTGCTCTGGTGGAAGCAGTGGCTGGGAGGTGACCTGGTTGGAAGGAGAGAAGAGGCAGGATGCTTGGGAGGTCAGACAGGTGCTGCTGTGGTGCCAGGAGCTCTTTTGGGGTGAGTTCTGGTCAGTTTGGTGTTGGTTGACAGTAGCTGAATGTGTGGCCAGGTGGGCAAGAAGGACAAAAGCCACCAGGCCTGTGCAGAGGAGCAGGGCACCTCCAGCCCTGGGGACAGCTCTGGTCCCTGGGAACAGGACAAGAGGGGCTGGATCCTGTGCAAGGGAGGGAATGGAGCACCAGGAGAGGCTGAGGGAGCTGGGAAGGGGCTCAGCTGGAGAAAAGGAGGCTCAGGGGGAAATTCTGGCTCTGCACAACTCCCTGCCAGGAGGGGACAGCCGGGGAACAGGGACAGGAGGAGAGGGAACAACCTCAAATTGTGCCCAGGGAGGTTTAAATGGGATATTGGGGGAAATTCCTTCATGGGAAGGATTGTCCAGCCCAAGGCAGTGCTGGAGTGCCCATCCCTGGAGGGTTTAAATCCCTGTGGATGTGGCACTTGGGGACAGGGGCAGTGGTGGCCTGGGCAGTGCTGGGGAGCATTTGGGCTCCATGCTCTCAGAGGGTTTTTCCAGCTGGAACAATTCTGTGATTTTATGATCCTGCTGGGTGCCAGAGCCTGCAGCCAAGCTGGGGTTTGAAATGGGCCCAGTTTCCTCACCCCTGCTGCTGAGACTCCTCACACCCATCCACACCAGTGCCCCCAAAATGCCAAACCCAGCTCCCTCCTCCCCTCCAGCTCGTGGCTGAGCTCCATCACTGGCAGCACAGGAGGAAAGCCAGAGCAGTTCTGATGATGCTGAGTTAAAATGATGCTTTTCTCTGTTTTTTGGAGCCTGCTCAGCTCTCCTGAGCCCTCAGCCTTCTGCTCTCATCCCTGTGCTGGGACAAGGGAGAACGGGAGAGTGACAGAAATCCCTTTGTCAGCCCTGCCTGGGAAGGAGGAGGGTTCTGGAGCTGTTAGTGAGCACAAAGAGAGGACAGATTCTCTCCTAAGTGCTCTGGGGACAGAGAGATTTAAATGCTCAGCTCCCATTAATGCTAATGTGAACCACAGAGGTCTCTTCTTACTGCCTTGGAGCAAGAGTGCTGAAAAAAGAGAGCAGCTTTCTGCAAAGAACAGATTTTAAAGCTCCAGTGAATGGGATTTTTCTTCATTTCACACTCATTAATTTCCCTGCCTGTGCTGGTTGAGGGCTGAGCTCCACTCCAGCACATGGGATGGATTCCCAGCCCTAAAATCCACGAGGATTTTTGTCACACAGAGATGCAAAGTGCAGCAGCATCCCAGGTTGTTGGAGAGAGGGGAAATCCTTCCATCAGAAAAATTCACAGCTCCTAAAGGAGCTCCAAGAGGGGCTTTGCACAAGGGATGGAGCGACAGGACAGGGGGAAACCCCCAGCATGAGGGGAGGACCCATCCTGGAGATGGGAACAAAGCTCCTGATGGTGACAAAATTAAACTTGGAGCTGCTGTGTCCATAAACAACCTGTGCCCACCCACATGCAGGAACTGACCTTAACATAGACATTTAAAATATAATTATAAAATAAAATATACACTTACATAATTAAATTTTATACTTACATAATTAAAATATACATTTATATAATTTAAATATACATTTATATAATTAAAATATACACTTATTAAAATATACATTTATATAATTAAAATATGCATGTATATAATTTAAATATACAATTACATAACTAAAATATACACTTATATAATTTAATATACACTTTCCAGACTAGATAATGCCTCTCATTCTCTTGCACTGGAGGCATCAAGAACAGCTGGAGCAGAGGGAAGGGCTGAGCTGAGAAAGGGATGCAGGGATGCTCTGAGCTCATGGACCATTTTTTGTGGAGGTTTCAGGCTTGCTGCACCATGGGAGCCTTTGTGCTGTGAGTCTGGGGTGAAGCAACTTCACACACAGGCACCACAGAGCTCTTAGGGAAATTTTAAGCCCACTTTTAAAAAGCTTTCCCATCAGGAATTATGTTGATCTAAAAGATGCCCTTTATGAAATGCATGTTAATGAAAAAAAAAGCCTTCTAAAGACTTTAAAGGAAAAAAAAAACCAACCAAGCCAACATGCTGCAATTTTAATGAGGAGCTTGTAAACACAACCAACCCCTGCTGATTTTTTCCATTAATTGCCTGTGTTATCAGGGAGCAGAGCCCTGCAGCATCACAGCTCTCAGCAAAACACCTTGCTGGGCTTGGGGCATCTTCCCAAATCCAGGAGGGCTGGGGAGGCTCTGGAAGAGGCAGGGCAGGGCTCTGACCTTGGCTGGGGGAGGGAGGAGGGCTGGGGGGACCTGCCGAGCTGATTTAGCCATCCCATTTTTATTAGAGATGCTTTCACTGATTAGCTCCACATCCCAATAAATCACAAAGGAAATGCAGGAAGCACTTGGGAGAGATGAAGGTCTCCCTGGGAAGCAGCAGCCAGCTCGTTTTCTGGGCCATTAAAGGCTCTCTGCTGGGTTTGGGTTTGATTTGTGCCCAGCAGCAGCTCAGCAGAGCCCTGCTCCCCTCTCATCTCCCACATGGAATCCAGGGGGGCTCAGCACCCCTGGACAGGGCTGGAAGGATGGACACAGTCGATTTTTGGAGATTTGGGGACATCAACCCCCTTCCCATCCCCCTTCTGTGTCTGCCTCAAAGGAAGATCACCCCCCAAAAAACCCTCCAAACCCAGGGGGTGTTTGCAGCCAATCTGCCATCCACAAAAGAGGCAAAATCTCTCCAGAGGGAAATTGCTGAGGGTGATTTGGCTCTTGAGATAATCCACACACTGCTGGAATCAGGGCAGGAGGGGGAGATTGGGAAGATCCCTGAGTGAAAGTGCCATGGAAATGAAAAAGCTTTTGATGAACATAATGATTGTTATTACCTTTGTTATTGCTGTTCTGCTGCTCAGCCCAGCAGGGCCAGGCTGTGGGAGTGTTCCCACTGTAGAGGGAGAAGGATTTTGCTTTAAACCTGCACTTTCAGGAGGGTTTGGGTGATTTTCAGGGCAGCCTGACCTGTGTTCCCAGCAGACATGGGTCAGATCCTACAGAAATTTTGATTTTTTGATTTCCTGGAGGACACAGATGCACTGTGAGAGGCAGGGTGGATGTGGCTTGTCCCTGATCACCCAGGGAGGCCCATGGAGGAGCTGGGCACTGAAAATCTGCTTCCCAAAGCCAGGATGCCCGAGCTGATGGTTAAATCTGCTTTTCCTCTCCTTGCACTCAGACACCTTGGTGGGATGCTGGAGCTGCAGCCCATCCCCAGCCCCAAATCCCACACAGCCCAGAGGGATGGATGAGTCCTGGGAGTGGAAATGACCTTGCTCTTTGCTTCCCCTGCAGAGCCAGCTGTCCCAGGCCCTGAATGGTTTGTCAGACAGAGCCAAGGAGGCGAAGGAATTCCTGGTCCAGCTCCGCAACATGGTGCAGCAAATCCAGGTATGGAGTGTCCAGGCTGAGGAACTGCAGCATGAGCCATCCCCTGCCCCTCCTCCCAGCTGGGGTGGGTGGCTGCTCTCCCAAAGGAGCCCACACTGGCCTGGTGGGAAGGACAGGTGTCTGCCAATAAAGGCAGGAGCTTCTCTTTGAAATGCAGAATCTAAACCCCCTCCCTACAAATTATTATTATTATAATTTTGAAATTAAGGGGCTCTCAGGCAAAGATACAGGAATTAAGAATAACAGTTCTGTACTAGGAAAATTAAAATAGAAATGCAGTATTACAAAGAACAATCCCAAACCCTGCCAGAGTCAGAATCCAAGCTGACACCCGTCAGGCAGTCAGGGTGTTGGCAGCAGTCCCATTCCATGGTGGCTGCATCCTCCTGCAGGGGCAGATGTGGTTCAGCTGGAGCAGTGCTCCTGGAGAAGGTGCAGTTTCCTCTGAAGCTCCAGGGATGATGGGGAAAGGTTTGGTTTTCCTCTGGAATCCAGTGGAAAGAAGGTGCCTTGGTGTCCAAAATCTCAGTTTTGATCTGGGCAGGGAAAGGCTTGGCTCCTGCCCTGGCTGGAGCATCTCCCAGTGGGATGATGGAATTTTATCAGTCATGCCCTGGGACTCACTGGCCATGAACAGGAGATATCTCCTGGAGGGAGGATGGGCTGTGGGAAGATAAAGATGATTGCCCAGCTGGTTTAAAGCTGGCCCATGAGCAGAGAATATGTGCCAGGAGATCAGGGGCACTGCCCCACCCAGTTTAACAGATGGGGACAGAATTCACATTTCTGGTCACATCAACCCAACACAACACCTCAATTTCCATGTCACTCCCCCTCAACTCCCCCCAAAACTGCTGCTCCCAGCATCCTGGGGGGAACAGCAGAGTCCTGAGCCCTTCCCTTCCCTGCCATGGGTGGATCCAAACCTGTTCCTCACCTGCCACCACCACATTTTCCACCAAGCCCATGAGGATCCCACATGCAGTGCTGTGGATTCGTGGTGCAGCTGCACGGGCACAAAATGGCCCGTGTGGCACCATGAAAGAGGAAAATGCAGTTTTGCCTGGGCTGTGACTCCCTGTGTGCC
Source organism: Luscinia megarhynchos (assembly GCA_034336665.1). Classification (NCBI taxonomy): domain Eukaryota; kingdom Metazoa; phylum Chordata; class Aves; order Passeriformes; family Muscicapidae; genus Luscinia; species Luscinia megarhynchos. The sequence continues at coordinate 59,006,622 of CM067568.1, forward strand.
CCACAGGAGAACAGTGTGGAGTTTGAGGCCTGCCTGGTGGCCCAGTGTGACGCCCTCATCGATGCCCTCAACAGGAGGAAAGCCCAGCTGCTGTCCAGGGTCAACAAGGAGCACGAGCACAAGCTGAAGGTGAGTGAGCCTGGCTGGTCACAGAGCTCCCTGCAGGTGGGCACTGGGTGGCAAGGAGGACTGGGATGCTGTTTTTTGGTGAATTCCATCTTGCTGCAGATGTCCAACCCGCTCACAGCATGTCCCTGACAAAGTGCTGCTTCCTCCAGGTGGTTCCCACTGATTTATTGGGGTCATTTCTAGTCCTTAGGTCAGCAGAATCACGTGTACAGCATGAAAAAAATGACTTTGTTCATGTCTAATGTTGCTCCCACACTTCTGGAGTGATCCTGCAGGGTGCTGAGTGCTTCTGCTGAAGTCCTGAGCCACTTGGTGTCATGAGTTGTCACCAGGAACAGCCTTGACCCTGGTTTCTCTGCTTTTGTGGCCTCAGGGGGGTGGTGGCACTGAGATTTTGGTGTTGGGGAGCAGAGGTGCAGCTCAGTGGGAGCTGTGGGTTTGTGTCATTTCCACATCTTTCCAGCTGATGTGGAGCTGAGAAGGGAAGCAAAGGAGCAGATCTCACCTGGGAGCAGTGCAACAGGAGCAGCCATGCCCAGGATTGTTGGACAAGGGGGTTGCACCCTGGCCATCAGTGATGGAGTCCAGCTGAGGGATGTCACAGCCACATTTGGGATTCCAGGGTCCCTCTCCCCAGGTCATTTCAGTGTTCTGCCTGGAAACTTAACTCTTGGCCCTGCTTTGGGCCACTCAGGAGGCTGCCAGAGGGATTCCTAACACAAGGAGAAGGCCACCAGCCCTCTCTGCATGCAGACCATGGCATTTCCACAGGGACAGGGACAATGGCAGCTTTGTGGGGCTGAGCCCACCATCAGTGCTCAGTGCCAGCAGCACAGCACAGCCCCAAACAGCCACAGCACAGAGGGGACCCCCAGGCCTGGTGGGCTCCCTCTCCCTCAGCCCCTTCAGGGCATGGTTAATTAAACTCTCACAAAGCCAGGCAGCACAAAGCAATTTCCCTGCTCAGCACAACCCACAGAGGCCTGTGGCTGGAGGAGTGGATCTGCATCCCTCTGCTTGTTCTGCCCCATCCATGGGTCTGCATCCCTCTGCTTGTTCTGTCCCATCCATGGATCTGCATCCCTCTGCTTGTTCTGTCCCATCCATGGATCTGCATCCCTCTGCTTGTTCTGTCCATGGAATCCATGGATCTGCATCCCTCTGCTTGTTCCTGCCCATGGAATCCATGGGTCTGCATCCCTCTGCTTGTTCTGTCCATGGAATCCATGGATCTGCATCCCTCTGCTTGTTCCTGTCCCATCCATGGATCTGCATCCCTCTGCTTGTTCTGTCCCATCCATGGATCTGCATCCCTCTGCTTGTTCTGCCCCCATCCATGGATCTGCATTCCTCTGCTTGTTCCTGTCCCATCCATGGATCTGCATCCCTCTGCTTGTTCCTGTCCCATCCATGGATCTGCATCCCTCTGCTTGTTCTGCCCCCATCCATGGATCTGCATCCCTCTGCTTGTTCTGCCCCCATCCATGGGTCTGCATCCTCTGCTTGTTCTGTCCCATCCATGGATCTGCATCCCTCTGCTTGTTCTGCCCCATCCATGGATCTGCATCCCTCTGCTTGTTCTGTCCCATCCATGGATCTGCATCCCTCTGCTTGTTCCTGTCCCATCCATGGATCTGCATTCCTCTGCTTGTTCTGCCCCATCCATGGATCTGCATCCCTCTGCTTGTTCCTGTCCCATCCATGGATCTGCATTCCTCTGCTTGTTCTGCCCATGGAATCCATGGATCTGCATCCCTCTGCTTGTTCTGTCCCATCCATGGGTCTGCATCCCTCTGCTTGTTCCTGTCCTGTGGTCTCCATCCCATCCAGAGTGGTTTGGGCTGAGAGAGACCCTAAAGTCTCATCCCACCCCCTGCCATGGCAGGGACACCTTCCACTGTCCCAGCTGCTCCAAACCCTGTCCAGCCTGGCTTTGGACACTGCAGGGATCCAGGGGCAGCCACAGCTTCTCTGGGAATTCTATTCCAGGGCATCCTCACCCTCATAGACAGGAATTCCTTCCCAGTATCCCATCTAAACCTCTCACTGGAGTGGGTGAAGCTGCAGTGATTTGCACTCACTCTGAGGTGACCCTGGGCCCATTTCCCTGTGCAGATGAGCCCGAGGTCTCCTCTGGCCTGTGCTTTGTGTGCAGTCGTGGCCAGGGTGAGTCCTGCAGGACTGGGGCTTGTCCTGGGTGATGTTCCCATCAGCACAGGACACTTCTGGCTTTGGGATTTGTGCTGGAACTTCACAGCAGGCCTGTCCTGTGTGCCACTTGTCACTGCCCTGTCCTGGAGCACCTCAGCCTAGGACAGGAGTGCTCCCAGTGAGCAGTGCCAGGGAGCCCTTTCAGGCCCCAGCTGGTGGCTCCAGCAATTCCTGGCTCCTGTCCTGGAGCCCATGGGCTGCTGGTCCTGCCCAGTGGGATTCTGGCCACCCTGGCACCGTGGAGGGAGCAGGAGAGGCTCAGGGGACAGAGCCAAGCCCTGGCACAGGGCACAGGCACCTCTCAGGACACAGCCCAAGGTCCCATCTCCGTGTGGCTGTGCCCTGGGTTTGGGGATCAGCTTGGCTTTGGGGCTGCCCTGCTCTGTGCTGACACACATTCCAGGGAGGCAGGCACAAATCCAGGCCTGACTCTGGGCCAGCACTAATTACTGCAGAGCAGGGAGAGGCTTCTGAGGACACCAAGGGACATCCCTGCCTTTCTCCAGCCTCCCACTGAGGCTGGATTAAAGACTGAGAACCTGGGCTTTAAAAAACAACATCTGGAGGAGCACTGGGGCCAGCTGCCTGTCGACCTGCAGGACAGACCTCCCTGTGTGTCCTTCTCCATCCTGGTCCTGGATTTCAAAGGAGCACTGGGGTCTTTCCTGAGGGATTCTGTCCTCCAGCACATCAGGGGACACAGAGGAGTGTTGTCCCTGGAGGAAATCTCTCCCCAGCCCACCACAGACACATTCTGAGCTCTGGGTGCACCTCCTGAAGCTCTCAGCAGTGTTATTCCAGTCTTTTTCCAGCCTTCAGGCCTTTGCTCCATGATTTCTCCAGGCTGTTCAGGCATTTGCCATGTTTCCCAGGAGGGCAGATTACATAGAAAACACTCACCAAGGGTTTCTATCCATGGCACTGCATCTCCAGAGGTGAAATGCTGCTCCTTCTACAAGGCTGCAGTCAGGATTTTCCAGTGGAACTCAATGTTCCCTGTTGGTGGTACTAACACAAAAATCCTCTTTTCCTGGCTCCAGCCTGAGCCTCCTCTCCCAAAAAAAAACCTGTGGTTGTGGGGTGCAGCACACTCCAACCTTGCCAGGGTCTGTCCTGGCCATTTTTCCATCTGGGATTTTTCCACCAGCTCCATAAGAAGCACAGGGCATCACTTCCATCCCTGCAGGTGACCCAGGGTGAGGAGGATCCCTGTGCCATTCCCAGCAGGACTCACCCCAGTGCCTTGAAATGTGTTCTCCACCCAAGCACTAAAGAAAAGGAGGAAGACAGTTAAGTAGAGCTGAGTGGAGATATTATTGCTTTCCAGGAGCTGTATTAAAATTAAAATGTAAATTATAGTTAATGTCATCTCAGGGAAGAAAAGCTCTTGAAAGAGCTGTCCTATTTTAAGGTTGTGGTGAGTGCACAAAAACCCCTTGTTACAGGCTGGAATTAGCAACCAGATTCTGGCTGTTGCCTTATTTAGCACAAATGGTATTTGGTAAAAATGATCACAAAAATGTGTGGAGCTTCCCAAATCCCCTCAAAATCTGAGCCATTGCAGAGGGTCTTGGTTTGAGGGACAGGTGTCTGCCAATAAAGGCAGGAGCTTCTCTTTGAAATGCAGAATGTAAACCCCCTCCCTACAAATTATTATTATAATTTTGAAATTAAGGGGCTCTCAGGCAAAGATACAGGAATTAGGAATAACAGTTCTTCACTAGGAAAATTAAAATAGAAATGCAGTATTACACAGAACAATCCCAAACACTGCCAGAGTCAGAATCCAAGCTGACACCCGTCAGGCAGTCAGGGTGTTGGCAGCAGTCCCATTCCATGGTGGCTGCATCCTCCTGCAGGGGCAGATGTGGTTCAGCTGGAGCAGTGCTCCTGGAGAAGGTGCAGTTTCCTCTGAAGCTCCAGGGATGATGTGGAAAGGTCTGGTTTTCCTCTGGAATCCAGTGGAAAGAAGGTGCCTTGGTGTCCCAAATCTCAGTTTTTCTCTGGGTAGGAAAGGCTTGGCTCCTGCCCTGGCTGGAGCATCTCCCAGTGGGATGATGGAATTTTATCAGTCATGCCCTGGGACTCACTGGCCATGAACAGGAGATATCTCCTGGAGGGAGGATGGGCTGTGGGAAGATAAAGATGATTGCCCAGCTGGTTTAAAGCTGGCCCATTAGCAGAGAATATGTGCCAGGAGATCAGGGTCACTGCCCCACCCTGTTCAACAGATGGGGACAGAATTCACATTTCTGGTCACATCAGCCTAAGGCACAGAGCCAGGCTGGGCTCTGTCTCATCTCTGAGGTGCCAAGGGGAAACAACCTCAAATCACTTCAGGGGAGATTGAGATTGGGTATGAGGGGAAATTTCTTCATGGAAAGGGTTGTCCAGGCCAGCAGTGGGATCATCCCTGGATGTGATAAACCCCATGTGGATGTGCCAGGTTTTCCTGGGAATCCTTCATCCCTGAGCACAGCACAGGCTCTTGCACAAGTCCAGGGCTTGAGGAGCTCCCAGATTTCCCTTCCAGCTCTCTCCATCAACAATCTCTGCATTACTAGGGTAACATGGAGTAGAAATCCCTTGTGTATGAGCAGAATCCCAGGATTTTGTGGCTTAAGAATCAGAGGATTCAAGTGGCTTAAGGCCACCTGGAAAATAATTTGGCTTTACTGATCCCACTGGGTTTAGACCAGGCCTTCAAATGTGTGAGAGATATTTATGTCTTATTTCTAAAGGCTTTAATTTTGCTAATCAGAGTGGTTGATGGAATATTTCTGTCCTGTTCATCCCATTTCTCCTTTAAAGCCACAAAGCCCCACTAGATCCCAACCAAAAATCCCTCTTTTTGCCTTAAAAGCAGTTTGGTGCTGGTGAAGGCAGTGTGCATTTCCAGTGCTGGTTTTTGTGCAGTTAAATTACAATGCAGTTTTATGCCTGGTTCTCCAGATGGATGATGCTGCATCCTTGAGAGGATCAGAGTTAGAGAGGGGCTGGGACAGAGCTGCAGCTTTGGGTTCACCTGGAACAGGCTGCCCTGGGCTGCCCCCATGAGTTTGGAGTCTCTAATTCTAGAGACTCCACAGCCTCTTTTTCCTGGTCTTTGACCACATTTATAGAAAAAGAAAAAAAGCTTTTATGATATCTTCACCCAGCAAATGCTGTTCCCTGGGCTGGAGGGAGCAGATGGGCAATTCTGCTGGAAATACTGGGAGAGCATCAGCTCCAGCAGGGAGAGGTTCACAAATCCATTATCCTGGGCAAACCAGACAGAGATTTAAGCTGCAAAGAAGATAAGAAGATTGTCTCAGCAATCCCATCCTTGCTGCCTTCCTGTGGCACGTGCATTTCCCCACAGAGGGGTCCCACATCAGCAAAGGGATGTGGCTTTTCCAGCATTCCAGGGATCCCCACTCACCAGTCTGCAGCCCAGCAGGGAATGCAAAACCTGCTTGGGTTGGGTGGCACAGTCAGGATGGGCTCTCACAGCAGGGTTCTGCCCCACAGGTTGGTTTTATCTCATACCTGGAGCTGGGAGAGCCAACATCCACACAGGCAGGGTCCCTGCCAGGAGCAGCCAGCTCCTGAGCCCTGTCTCTGGGCAGGAGGGGTCACACCAAGCCAAGGGGCTGCTCTGCACCCCCCTGCACCTTCTGGGTCCTGCCCTGCAGGGCTGAGCATCCTGCTGAGAAGGGAAATGCAGGGCTTGCCCTCCTGCAGGAAGGTCAGTGTGGGAGTGGGATCTCCAGGAGCAGCTGTTGGCTCTGCTTTATCCTTCCAGGACCTGAAGGGGCTCAGGAGAGCTGGAGAGGGACTGGGGACCAGGGATGGAGGGACAGGACACAGGGAATGGCTTCACTGCCAGAGGGCAGGGCTGGGTGGGATGTTGGGAATTGGGAATTCCTGGTTGGGAGGGTGGGCAGGCCCTGGCACAGGGTGCCCAGAGCAGCTGTGGCTGCCCCTGGATCCCTGGGAGTGTCCAAGGCCAGGTTGGACATGGGGGTAGGAGCAGCCTGGGACAGTGGAAGGAGTCCCTGCCCTGGGACTGGATGGCTTTTAAAAATCCCTTCCAACCCAAACCATCCTGGAATTCTGTGATCCACCCCAGCAGAGCTGTTCCAGTGCACTCAGGTGTTAGGAAGTGACATTCAATGAATTCCCCTCTAAAAACATCAGTGTTTGAGGCCAACACCAGCCTGTGCAGGTCCTGCTGCACAAAAGCTCCAACCCTGAGCCACCCAGCATCTCCCCAAGCCTCTGGACAAGGTCCTGGTCCAGAGGAGCAGCATGGGAGCTCCCTCTGCTGCCTTGTCCACCTGCAGCCCCTCCCCAGCTCCTGGGCTTGCTCCAGCCTGGAAACAGCAGCCTGGGAATGCTGGAAGCAGCAATGGCTGCTCCCTAAAAACCTGGAGAGTGTTTCATGGCATTTCACACAAGCAGTGATGTCCCAAGTCTCTCAGGGAACAAGGGATGGGATGAAAGGAAACAGCCTCAGGGAAGATTTAGATTGGATATCAGGAAAAAAATTCTGCATGGAAAGGGGTGTCCAGCCCTGGCACAGGCTGCTCAGGAGTCTCCATGCCTGGAGGGATTTAAAATCCATGTGGGTGTGGCACCTGGGAGTGGGCAGGGGTGGCTTTGCCAGTGCTGGGGGAACATTTGGCCTGGGTGGTCCTAGAGAGCTTTTCCAGCCTGAATGGATCTGTGCTCTAAGCTGCAAGGCTGCTAATTCTTTTCTTCCTGCTAGGTGATTAAGCAGAGGTGATTAAATTTTAATTAAGCAGCACGTGATGGGATTGATTGCCCTGCAGGAGTCACCCAGGTTCCCTCCCCATGGCAGCCTGAGTGCTGCTTTCCCCTGGCCATCCCTCAGGCAGGAGTGCTGGAGGGATGCTGGCAGCAGGAGGAGATGCTCTCCAGCTCTGAGGGGGAAAGCAGGCACTGAGCTCCCAGCAATGTTCATTCCCATTTTTTGCAGCTTTTCCCATCTCCCTGCAGCTGCACAGCTCATCCTCACAGCTCATCCTCGCTGTAACACTCCACAGAGCTGCACAGCTTTGCTCAGTGCTAGTGGAGAGCTTTACACAGCTCTTCACAGCTCTTCCAGGAGCAGAAAATAAAAAATCTTCCATGAGTGTTTGAGCACAAGAGAGAGCTGCTCTGCCATTTCTGCTTTCCTGCAGCAGAAAACCTGCAGGATTCAGTGTGAAGGAGCAGCCAGCTTTCAAATAAATCCTTGTGACATCCCTCTCCTCCTTGCTGTGCTTCAGGGAGGGTCAGCAGAGCCCTCAGGCACCACTAAACCACACACTGTGCTCCTCTGCTGGGATGTGATCCCTTGGGGAACGAGCTGGGAGTGCAAGAGGTGCCCCAGGCAGAGCTTGGGATTGATTTATTCATCTCCTTTCCCTGGATTTCCCTCCCTCAGAGCTCATTGAGGGAATTGTGCAGCGTTTTGTGGTGCATTCAGCTGATGAGCATCTCAGAGAGATGCTCAGGGATGAGGCTGGGTGTGTTCCTTCCTCCTGGGAAGAGCAGCTGCCAGGGTCACTCCTCATCCAGGCTGCCCCAGAGGCAGCTCCAGGGGTGCTTAGGGCAGCTGTGGCTCTGGGCAAGTTGGCATTTGCTTTGCACAGAGCTCACAAGCTGCCATGTGGAAACTTTAATTAAAGGCAGGGCACAGAGCTGCCCTCCTGCTCTGAATAATCATGTGTGTGAATGGTGTTGGGCTGAAGAAAGCTTGCTCAGAGAGATTGTGGACTCCTCATCCCCAGAAGTGCCCAAGGACAGGTTGGATGGGGCTTGGAGCAACCTGAGATAATGAAAAATGTGGAACAAAATTTGTTTGGGTTGGAAGGGACCTTAAAAACT